>CAJQZP010001062.1:0-1200000 GCA_907164705.1 Parnassius apollo | reverse complement strand
CAAATACAAATACAACACCCCACCCACATAACATTGCAACAAAATAAAAATTGTAAATATAACCCGGATATATTTTTTTTTTTTTTCAAGTATTACAAACAAATAATATTTTTCTAAATGGTCATACATCTAACATTTTATCCAAAAAATATTTCCCAAGTTTCTTTTTAATTTTTAATTTGCAATTAGGTCTATCTTGCCTTAGCCAATCTATTTCATTAAGAAGCTTTGGTATTAAATATTTTGTACATCTTTTACCATAGTAGTTTTTAACACTAGGCTGAAATAATTTCCCTTCTCTAACTTTTCTGGTTCTATATTTATTATCCAATTTTTCACTATGATTATTTTTATTAATGTTTTCCAGAAGTAATAGCATGTTAACTTTGTGTTCTACCGGTAAAATTTTACAAATAGAGAATAACTTAACATAATCTTTCTTACAATTTTCTTTAACTTTTTCATTTACAAGATGTTTTAGAAATCTTGTCTGTAGATTTTTAATGTCCTTTAAATAGGAAGAAAAAGTACGACCATACACACCAAGTCCATAGGTTATGAGGCAATCCACCAAAGCATAATATAGAAGATACATAGTTTTTTTGTTCAAGATATATTTTAAATAATAAAATTTACATAATACAGCCGACAACCTTGCACATACATCAGATATTTGAGGTTTCCAATTAAAGTTTTTATCAATAATCAAGCCTAAATATTTAAATCTCTCAACAAATTCAATTTCTTTACATTTACAATTAATTTTATTATTATGCAAGCACTCAAAACCGTGGCCTATAATAGCTATCTCATTTAATTTGGTCTTTTTTGCTGCAGCATTATATGGAGAGTGTATATGCATGCATTTTGTTTTATTAAAATTTAAAATTATACCATTATCATGAGCCCATTTTGTTATATTCTCAAAATCAATTTGTATATTATTTTGCAATTCTTTTGTTTCTTTAGAGGCAAATAGCAAGCACATGTCATCCGCATACATATACACTTGACAGTTTTTTATTACATTGGATACACTGTTTACATGCATAATATAACCCACAGGACCGTAAACAGAACCGGTCGGTACACCCAAGTTAATATTGGCCTCCTCTCCCACAACGCCATCCACTACAGTGCGAAGCGTTCTATTAGATAGATAGTTACGGAAAAAGTTATTTGTAGGACCCCTGATTCCACACTCCTCCATCGCTTGCAATAACATATTATGGTCCAAAGTATCAAAGGCTTTTTTATAATCAATAAACAAAACCATAACCTGCTTTCCTTCATTTAAGTATTCATTAACTGTATCCGAAAATAGTGCAAGTGCGGAGGCTGTACTGCGATTTTTTCTAAATCCATGTTGTGCCTCTGATAATATATTATGCTGTTCCAAAAAGTCAGTTATTTGTCCTACAACCACCTTTTCAACAATCTTATTGACCGATGATAAAATGGCAATTGGCCTATAATTACTGTACTCTAAATGACTACCATGTTTAAATATGGGGCGAATGATTGATTTCTTTAATAAATCAGGATAAACACCTTTCGACAGGCACATATTAACAAAATGGGCCAGTATTGGACTTATTTTTTTCTTTACTAACTTTAAATCTTTCAGTCTAATTCCGTCCAATCCAGGCGCTTTTTTATGGTGCATTTTATCAATTATTTTTTCTATATTACATGATTTCACTCTCTTATACCTAAAAGACACCTCGCTCCCTTTAACATACATATTTCTATCTAAAAAATTTAAATTACAATTATGCTTGATGTCTAATATTTCTTTGGTGAATGTGTTAGAAAATTTTGTGCAAATGTTATGCAAGGTATCATATCTACCTAAGTACCTCTTAATTACTAAATCCAAATCTGCCTTAGTTTTTCCTAACCAAGTACTAATATTTGACCATATTTTTCTGCTATCACCATTGCAATCTTTTATTTGTTTTTGCCTGTACTTGTTTTTGGCATCATGTATAATTTTATTTACTCTATTTCTAAATCTCGAATATTCTAAACGCTTACTCATATTTTTTGGAGATGATTTCCACGCTCGAAATGAAGAATCCCTTTTTAATATTAAATTAATCAACTTACCATCTACCCATGGTTGCGTTAGTCGTTTACTGCTTTCTACAATATAAACTTTACTTTCATTATAAATATTTTCAAACACTAAACGTAACTTATCATACAATAACATTGGACAAGATAAATTTAAAAGCTGGGACCAATCATAATCGTCCAACTTTACCCTACACAATTTATCACTAATCACTTGTTTATATTTATTTACCGTTTTTACCATATTCAACTCACTTTGCGATCCTAAGACACCTAATGTAATGCCAACAATATTATGATCAGATACATGACATTCGATTACAAAGGCAACAGATGTATCAGCCGACTTCGCTCGCACCCACACATGGTCAATGCATGACTGCTCGCGCCGTTCGTCGACTACCGCTTCTCGTGTTATCTCTGAACTAGGCACTGCACATTGTAGGCCGTGTTCACACAAAGTTAGATTATATTTTGAAATAATTTGATTACACTTGTTATTATAAATATCAATATTTATGTCTCCTATGACAATAATATCATCTTGAGGCGATATTCTTTCCTTTATTATTGTATTTAGGCACTCAATAAAACCATATTTATTTTTAGCAGGTGGTCTATAAATGCAAAGAATATGAAAACTCCTTTTTTCTATAGTTAAATTTCCATGAATTATTTCTGCTACATGGGTGTTGATTATTTGTGAAGAGAAGTTTAGTTGTTCCTTTATATAAAGAAGTAACCCTCCTCCTCTTGAAGTTTCTCTCGTATTAGCATGGGGTATATATCCATTTATATTATAAAGACCTAGTTCTTCTCTCTTTATATTTATCTCACTTAGTACTATGATATGTATTTTATATTTGATATGCTCTAACAATACTAGCAATTCATTAAAATGTGTTCTTAAAGAGCGTATATTTAGATGCAATATATGTATTCCATTTGCACGTTGAGATTCATCCCACTGTACCAGGTCCTTATACCTTACAAAATCGATTTCGGTAGGTAATTGTTGTATAGGTGAGAATTTTAAGTATCGAACGAACGCGGTATGTACGCGCGGCCTTAGCACAGGCCTTAGAAACTTTATTTATTGCTCGTTAGCATTTTGTTAATATCACTTTCAGAACTTATTTTGAAAATTTTCTCATTGTCGTTTCTTTTAACGAGTATGTTCGAATTCTGAATCCAAATATATTTGAAATAAGATTTTAGTTGATTTTTTACTTCCCAAAAAAGCTGACGCTTATACCTTGGTAAATCTTCATTTATATATATTAACTGGTCGCTATTATTTCCGAGAATTTGCGCATTTGAAATAGGCACTTTTCGAGCCGAAATCCATTGCTCACGAGCATTCTTTGTGCGTAAAGTAACAATAATCGGCTGTGCCTTCTTCTGGTTCGGTTTTTCTCTACCTACCCTCCTCGCATCTTCTATATCCTCCTGGCATAATTTTAATATTTGAGACACTTTTTTTACTATTTCTAAAGTATTTTCATTCTCCTTTTTCTCTATTCCTATTATCTCAATCTTTTTCTCTTTTTCTTTTAATTCTAGATTTTGTAGCCTTTCTTCCAAAGCCTTATTGTATTTTTCAAAATAAACATTTTTTTGTTCAAGCGCTTTCATCTTCTTCTCCGCTGTCTCTTTGAACTCCACCATTTCTTGATATTTTTCAGAATAAAAATCAATGAGTTCCAAAGCATTGTCCAACTTGGCTTCTATTTTATAAATGACTTGCAACTTTTTATTAACTTCTTCTAAAATGGATTCTATAGATACCTGTTTAAGATCCAAATTTAATGTTTGCGAAGGTGGAATGTCTTCATTTTTCTTAGAACATATTTCACACCTCTCTTTTTTAAGCAGTTGTTTTGACGCACACTTCTTGTGATAAACACTATCGCAACTCCCCAAACACTTAATGACTTCATCTTTTGTCAGTGAAAGAAACAATTTACACTTTTTACATTGCGCCATTTTGTTTTACAAAAGTCGTATTATAGGTAGGTACAATTAACACACGTCCTCACGCTGAGTGCGCTCGCGCGAGAATTTATACCTTGTATAAATATTTATATATATATATATATATATATATTTATACAAGGTGCCCCAGCTCGAAGTGACCGCCGAGCGTCTTTTGATTATTTAACAACAAATGTCATCAAAGTACAGGTCTTATCGGTTTGTTTTTTTTTAAATTAGGTTTTTTATTTTTTTCGTAGAGAAACCGGACTTGCTGCACTATTTTCAAGATATGTTTTTTGTTTATACATTTGTTTTTCATTTTGTTTTTTTTCCTTTACCAGTTGCTATCATAGTTTATCAATTCGACATTAAAAAAATATTACCTCAAAGTTTTAAGAAAAAATTACCCGTTTTTACTTAATTTCGCTAAAAAGTGTAATAAATGCCAAATAAATATTATTATTTTATTAATTATTATTAAAGTACCTGATATTACCTACAAAATCTCATAACAATGTTTCTAGCTATCTCAAACATTTATCGAAGTACAAGCTCTTGAAATATGCACCCCATTTTCAATAATAAATAGAGTAGACCATTAAAACCAGGGTAGTGGCACATTTAAGTGTCTTACTATCAAACATACCTTTTGCCTTTTGATAGAATATTTTTTATATAAGGAAACAATAAAAAGAAATGTAAATTTAAATCATTAATTAAAAAAACAGTAATTAATTTATAATGTTTTCGAAATGACCGCCATTGACCATAATATATGGCTAAATCTCTAAATGACATTTTTGGAGTCGTTCTTTGCACTTCCGAAAAGTTCGCTCTAATTTCTTTAGCAGCAGCATCAATTTTTTGTTTCAGTTGTTCTCTCGTAGCTACGGCACTGCATAAACTTCTTGTTTCATGTAGTCCCAAAAATAATAATCAAGATGCGTTAAATCAGGAGACCTAGGAGGTCATGCTACTGGACCACCTCTGCCAATCCAACGTGGATAGTTTTGATTAATGAATTGACGCACTGAGGCTGCATATTGAGATGGGGCTCTATTATCTACATTTTTCGTCTTGTTAACAATGGGATGTCTTGTAGCAAAAGGGGCAGGTCATCGCGCAATAAACTCAACATGATCTCTTGCATAAGCCGTCTTGGCAATTCGAATGGCCCAATGATTTGGTCATTAATTATTCCAGCCCACATGTTAATGGAGAATTCGTGCTGGAAAGAAGTTTCTCTGACAGCAAAAGGATTTTCATCATTCCAAACGTGCAGGTTACTGTGGTTGGTTATTCCGGCTCTGGTAAATGTGGCCTTATCCGTTCATAAAATATTAAAGAAACATTGTACAAAAAGGGTTATTTTTCTATAATTTTTCTTTAAGGGTACACTAGTCACTCGTTCTTCCATACAAACGTAGTCTGGCGATTACTCCACTGTTTGATGGTGTACGTACAAAATAAAAAATGATTTCAATTTGTCTCATCATTATCTAGCCCTGTATGGAAACAAAAATGTAAAAAAAGATTATGTTTAAAAGTTATAAGCGTCGAAAATTCCGAATTTCAACACTATTTTTAACACATCTTTGGGCGGAAATAAATACCATAAGAAGAACGTAAATTGCAAAACATTTACCATACAGGGATAGATTAGTTGTTCAAAAATGCAAATAATTTTATTTTGAACAGATACATTCAATAGATTTTTCATGACATCCAAACTCCCAAAGGTCTGTTTATAAAATTTCGCGGGCTCGTTTTTGTTGTAAATCATCTTGCCTTTCGCTACAAATTGTTTCCCCGATCAGTGGGACGGAACGAGGGGGGGGGGGGGGCGCAGCGCGCACCCACACATGCTCACTAGGTTAGCCGCTGCTATCTATTTATGGTTGTAATACCTACATATCTACATCTTTATTTAGAAAAATTGCTTCCTTTTGTTCGTGTCCACTTGCTGAAGCCGGGATGAATATAGCTGGTAAAATGTACCCATAAGTTTGTGGAAGCACATGTAGTTAAAATTGAAAACAGGTAGGTACATAATAATGAACTTTCGATACAGGTAGTACATTAGGTACTTAACTACTTTAATTTGCCAATTAACGAAAACATCTCATTGATAAGCACGATTGTCGAAAATCTTAACATTATCTATAAATTTAATTAGAATAGGTAATTTTTAGATTTTCGATAATCGTGCTTACGTATAGGAATCTCATATCCTAATATACCTAATGTAATTTATGTAAGTACATAAGAATTGAGAGCCGTGGTAGCTCAGATGGTTAGCGCTCGCTTTAAATTTCACAGTACGGGAGCAAACCGGGTTCGATCCCCGCCGGCACCAATGAAATTGTTAATTGCAATTTTAAGTGCTGATTTACCACGTGCTTGGCGGTGAAGGAAAACATCGTGAGGAAACCTGCATGTCAGAGAAATAAGAAAAAAAATATATTTCGAAGACATGCGAAGTTTGTCAACACGCATTGGGGCAGCGCGGCGGACAATTACTTGCCCTAAAACCCTCTCAGAAATGAGCGGAGGCCTGTGCCCAGCAGTGGGACGTGTATATAGGCTGTAACTTTATTATTTTACTTTTACATAGAATCTAAGAAGGGCAGTCAATGATAAATAAAATTTGTTTTGTAAGTTGTTTTTTTTTAAAAAAAAACACTTTAACACAACAAAAACATGAAACTGAGAAGAAGCACCCGATCTGCCGAAACAAACTCAGAGAGGTCAGTCCAGGTATTACATTGGTCATGTCATACGAGAACCAGGCAGGTGGCTAATGGTCCTTTGAAGAAAGAACCATACAGATGTGAGTGGACAACTAAGTACTTTTTAGGATTCCGTACCCGAAGGGTAACCAGCAGGGCCCTATTACGAAGCCTCCGCTGTCCGTGTGTCTGTCTGTCAGCGGGCTGTATCTCATGATCCGTAACAGGTAGATGGTTGTAATTTTCACAGAACGTGTATTTCTGTTGCCGCTATAACAGCAAATAGTAAAAATAAATTTGAAATTAAAGGGTTTTCTACTAGAAAAATAAACGTGTATTTTTGGCTTTTTTTGATCGATAGTAATATGTAGTATATTTAAATCTTGTAAGATGATACGGAAGCTCGGAAGTCGGATTCGCACTTTGCAAATATTTGTTTATATTTAACCTTACCTTAGACATACTCATATTTTTTATATATAATTTACTGTACTACTATATAAGCTTTTACACTACTAAATAAAATAGTAGTAGCTTTATTTAGTAGTATTATAGTATATATTTTGGTATTATAGTATATATTTTGGTTTAGATTTAATTTACCTATTACAGAATAATACGAACTATATAAAAATTAAGGAGCGCATCAACCTACCTCAGATATTGGGTTATGAATACAGATAAGTACACATAGGATTTAGTTTCTAATTTGTACATATTTTACCTTCTTGCCTTCGTTATCAATAGCATAAACAGGCCAAGCCCCTCCTGCAAACGTTTCGTAACGAATCTCTTTCTACAATCGTGCCTTCTATTTGTTTGGACTGACCACCTGACTAGCTCAGTGATGTCATTCCCATACAGTGTTTAGTTTTTAACTAGCGTTATCTACTATCATAAAATAATTCAAAATTTTATTTATATTTCGCTAATTGTGTCTGTACTGTGAATTTGATGTGTGGTTGCGTAAAGAATGCATAGATACGCGATAGCAGCAATCGCGGTTGTTTTACTGTCATTTATTGAAGAGTTCCCTCGATTTCTCCAAGATCCCATCATCATATCTTGATCTGACCATCATCGATTACCATAGGATCATCTGGAAAGTATATTCTTTCAAATCAAAAAATAATTTTCCAAATCGGTTCAGGCATCTTCGAGAAATCGGGCAACAGAACATACATAACCAAAAAAACAACGAATTGAGAACCGCCTCCTTTTTTCGAAGTCGGTTAAAAAGTAGGTAAAAACAAATCAATGAAATTATTATATAATAACAACATCTACTTAAATTCACATAAGAACTTTCATAATAACAACTAAATTGGGTTCATAATAATAACACCAATTTGTTTCCTCTCTCTTTTTTCTTTTTAAAATACGTTACCCCAACAGAAGGATTTTCTCCTGTATCGTGGAGGCAGTTTACAAACATAAATTGCACAAGGACAAACATCCAGACCCGGAGTATATATTTGTAGGCCATACAAATATTTGTTCCGTGCGGGATTCGAACCCGCGGCCCTTAGCGCTGTAACTCATTGCTAAGCCTCTGCGCCACGGAGCTTTCAATTGCGGTTTGAGTTTATGTTGTCATTCAAAAAAGAATCGCAATATGTAGGTACGTAATGACGCCGTCGCGCATTGCGTCACTCAGGAGTGCGTAAGTGTGGGCGCACTAGCTTCTTACTGTTCATCACAGCGTCTATCCCTTTCGCACGTGATGTCGGCTGAGATAGCATGCATTTTAACCCCGCCCACCATTTAGTTCGAGCTATCCACTAGGGCCACCTTAATAAAGCACTGAAGTGATCGCCACCATGCTAGTTCTATAAAAAATCATTTAAAAATTGTACTAACAAAATTATTGGTAAGTGAAATATGTTTAAAAAAGTGCCGCTGGGTTCTTGCTGGTTCTTCCCAGAACGGAGAAATAAAAAATTACTTTCATTAAGTATTATGCAATAATCTATATTGAATAAAAATCTTTCATTTAATTTCATTTCGATATATATACACACACACATATAATGTATGTCAGAACAAATATGAACTATATATAAAAAAAAGAGCTGTGTTATTTCAAGATTTTTTCACATGTTGTGTTGAATCCATCTGTACCCACAGTCGTTTCTTGCGAGAATCTAATGGACGCACACGGTCAGTTCAACTGATCATTCCAACTGATCAGTTCAAACTAGGACTGTTGATATTTTTTATAATATCGGATTTTCGATATATTGATAAGTAAATTTCTATATAAAACTCCGATATTGATATATTTATAATTGTCGATATATCGAAAATCCGATATTTTAAAAAATATCAACAGTCATAGATTGAACTGATCAGTTGGAATGATCAGTTGAACTGACCGTGTGTGTCGTCCAGTACACCGGAACGGAGATAAGTAGAAAGTACTAAAGTATACAAATTAATGCCTAATTCGCGAAAAGACTACTTGAAATGCCTAATTCTATGAAAGACTAGAATAGAACAGAATATTTTTTTATGACATGACTCGTGATTCATTCATGAGATGATCATTCGATAAATAACCAATGCTGAAAGCATGACTGATTCGTAAAAGAAACTATTTGCGTAATGGTGACCTGCTCCAATCTGTTTTAAGTGGGGAAATATAACTACATACTAAACAGTGGTACATGTTTTTTTACATATTAGATATTAGAATTCTATGTTCGTGTGGGATATTATACAAAAAAGAATGTATCCACTGTGTTACTTGTCTCGCATGTTATAAAAGGTGCCTAATGAAATATTGAGTTCGTGAGTGTATGGGCGATAGACTAACCTGTCAGTCCTTTCAACAATTTCAATCCCTTTGGTTAAACGTGGTCCGAGTAGCTCTCCCTGTTCTTTGGACTCTTCAACACTCGCGGATATCAAGCGTGACGCTATGTATATTTTCTTTTAATAATTAAAAATAGGCTTAACCTCCATCTGGCCCGAGGGCAGAAATGAGGTCTACGATGGCGCGAGTTTGCCCAGAAGAAACCTGTGAACACGCACCTTGAAGAGGTTAAGGTTGTACGCACTCAGAAAGACAGATAGGCAATATAAAAATGACTTAGATTAGCGTTTAATGCGAATATTCGTAATGTCAACCAAGTGCGGATGGTAACCTGCAGTACGTGTGGTAACCCGATAGGAGAATGGAGATGGCGGTATGAGCTAATGAAATTCAGGCACACTCACTGAAGTACAATCTGTAGAAGACCGACAAACAAACAACCTGGCGGCTGTGAACTAAGCTGTGAAGTTTAGTTTCCACCAGCTTTTTGTAGCCGATAAGCCACTTGACTCTGCTCTCCACTGAGTCGAGTGCGGCAAGTTGATATTTTGCTGAGCCATCCCAAAGGTGACTACAATACTGTATGCATGTAATACTTAATATATGTTACAGCAAATGTTTGTTTAAGTAATAAACTTAAGGTATAAATAACATTGGCCGGCTAAACTTAGGTCTCTCGTTAATTTCACAGATTTTTTATTATTCAGGTTTATTGTTCGTAATTAAGGCGAAAATACCAATTTTGTTATAAATTTTTATTTCTAACTTTCAAATACACTTTGGTTTCATACACAATATTGCCCACACCGATAATCTTCCAAAGGCCTTCATCGTTTAGTGTCACGTTCGGGACAGTGTATCCACAGAAATCGAGCCTTGTTTTGTCTCGGTCGTAAAATCGATCACTAGCTGATCTTGGAGGGCGGAGTTCGCAGGTCTCTACCTTAATTGGATACGCAAAACTCAAAGTGAAGTTGCTACCTTCTTTCAGTCTGGGAAACGAGGGCTGCCCTGGTACTGTTTCTGAAAACAAAAGAGGGGAATTTTACGTGGTAGAGCCATGCTGCAGTTATATTAGTAGTATAGTTGTAGCACGTATGGGTCGGCTCGACCGGGGAAGGACCACGCTCTCACAGAATACCAGCGTGAAATAGTAGCTTAATGCTGCTGTATTTCGTATGGTGAGTGTAGAGAACCGGAGACCCTTTTTACTGGAAACGAGGCATTCCATCTCAGTCCTCACGGGTGACAACGCATCTGCATTTTGATTTTTAATGGAGGATAGATGTAGATGTCTCTGGGCCGCAGCAACCACTTACCATCAGGTGGACTGCGTGCTCGTTTGTCACCCTATTCTATAAAAAAAATACCGGAGAAAGACTTCTTTTGCCCCTGACAGCTTTGCAAAGAAAGGTAGTAAGGGTTTATGAACCCTTTTAAAATATATTCTTTAAATACTATAGTCACATTTTAATTAATTTGTCCTTCTCCTCACTTAACTTAACTCCTTCGCGACTCACTAGAATAATCTGTAGCCACCTGGGTTTGCATCGCAACCTGGGGCTAAAACCCGCTGTGAAGTAAGAAGTATAGTCTTGTTATGTTCTTGCTTTGCCCCTATCAATTATTTCCTGATAAACTGCTATCTATTGAAAGCCATCGCCTCTTACGACATTCACGGGATGATGGATTCATGTACGCCGTCACCACAAGGCAAAGATGGCATGATATTGGGTCCTTACATATGAAATTAGCGTTTTGTCGTACTGACCACTTTGATCTGAAATATCTCCTCTTTGGTTAAGAATTCCAAATTCAAATTTATAAATTCATTTAGCTGGTAAATTTGAGTTTTGAAGACAGTCATTCATTTGTTTTTTCGTCATTTTTTTTTTCTTTGGCATCGCTTATTACCGCACAATGAAAAACATGAAATATCGGTATATTTACGAGTACGAGTTCTACCGTGGCTCCAGTGCTGCAGAAACAGCTCGAAGGATTAATGATGTGTACGGCATTGGTGTTGCAAAAGAAAGCACGGTACGTTTTTAGTTTCAACGTTTCTATTCTGGAAATTTCGACCTTCAGAACCAATCCCGTGGACGGCCGGAGACCAAAGTGGAAAATTAATAATTAAAGGCTATTGTGGAAGCGGATCACAAAGTATTTTAGAAATAGCTGCAGGCTTCGGGGTAAGTGATAAAACTGTATTAATCCACTTGAAGCATATCGGAAAAGTGAAAAAAAACTTGAACGATTGGTACCTCATGAATTAAGTGAATCGAACTTGCGAACACGCGTCGACTGCTATGTTACTTTGCTCAACCGACACAAAAATGAAGGGATTTTGAATCGAATCATTACTTGTGATGAAAAGTGGATACTGTACGATAATCGGAAGCGCTCGTCGCAAAGGCTGGAGACCCAGCCAAATCCTGCCCTAAACGAAAATTGACTCAGAAAAATTACTTGTGAGTGTTTGGTGGACTAGCGCTGGTGTCGTTCACTACAGCTTTCTAAAATCTGGCCAAACGATTACAGCGGATATCTATTGTCAACAACTGCAAACCATGAATGAAGAACTAGCTGCTAAACAACCGATATTGGTCAATCGCTCTAGACCTTCTGCTGCTTCACGGCAACGCAAGACCACACTGCACAACAAACAACCACTAAGTTAGATGAGCTACAATTGGAATGACTGCGACAACCACCGTACTCGACGGATCTTGCTCCAACAAATTACCTTTTTTTCCGGAATTTGGACAACTTCTTACACGGAAAAAAATTCAACTCTGATGCGGCAGTCCAAACCGCCTTCAAAGAGTTTATTGATTCTCGCCCCCATGGTTTTTTTTAGTAAAGGGATCAATGAACTACCAATGAGATGGCAAAAGTGTATAGATAAAAACGGTGCATACTTTGATTAATTAAATATACTTTACAAAAAAAAAAATTACTTTATATTCCTCCCGTGCAAAACGCCCATTTCATATGTGTAAGGCCCTATTATAAATGTACATTGATTAAGATATATTAAGACTTCTGTGTTGTATAGTGATTTCTTTTATTTATTATAAATTTTTATTTTAAACGTATTTATTTTATTTATTAAAATTTTTTAATTTATTTATATTAAATGAAACTAGTTTTTTTAAACGATTTCCTTTCTTTGCCCCTATTAATGACTCACGATTATTACTCGTAAAAAGTATTTAAACTTATCAATTGATACAATTCATACCTACTATTTCAACACTTATGACTTGAAATAGCTCCACAGTGTCTCCGCTGGGATCCGTAAAATAAACGCTCAGCACCCAATTGCCATAATCTCCTTCAGTGAAAGGTCCCATCATAAACTCCGTGGCATCCATCTGTCGTCGGTTATATTCAAATATATCATCTGTGCTATTGGCGTCTTCATGATTCACATTAAACAGTTTGTATTTTGCAGGTTTAATAACATCATTTGTGAACTTACTGACGATATCGTTAGCTCTGCCATTGAAGCGTAGTTTATCTGAGCGGAAATCAGAGAGATCAAGTTTAATGACCTTCCCATTTGGCTTGCTCAAGTAATATTGCACATTGTGTTCATTAACTGCCGGTGATGGTAATATTGCAATGTCATTTAGTTTGCATTTGACGAGAAACGGTGGTAACTCGATTTTTGTCTTACCTGTAAACAAAATATTAGGCAACACATTTTAAGCTGTTGGTAATTGAACACTTGGACTAGAGACACCTACATTTATCCGCGATTAAGATAAATGCGTCGTTACCATTAAAAAGCCTCTCACGTCGCTATAAGAAACACCGCAGCAGCATCATGCTGCTATTAGATACTTGCTGATAATCCTTGCGATCATCCCGATCGAGTCTACCCATTCGTTTTGCACCTATATTACGAAGGCCACGAAGAAAAGAGTAGATTAAATGATGAAAATATTATTATCTTTATTATCGACTTTTAAGCAGTCATATAACGATATACGGTAATAAAGGCTCTAATGTTACTCGTGTTGACAGTAGGTGATAAATGCAAGTATATGTAATGCATGTACGCCGAATAGACTATTGGTTGTTTGTCTTGTGTGTTTTTAGATTCATTTTCTTAAAAAAAATTGTAAATAATGCTTGCGCCGTAAACTCAAAATTAAAAATTACAATGGTGCCAATAGGGATCAAATAATGGATGGATACGATGAAGGAGAACATCGTGAATTTACATGTTTACGAAATGTTATACTAGTATCGCTTTGGGTCGGAATTCGATAATTGAATTAAGAGAGAAATCATGCGTCACTTTATTTTACCTGCTTTATTACTTAGTAACAACATACACACATGATATTTTCTTTGCACATCTATCTCACACCCTTTAAAAAAACGTAAGACAATTTTTGATGTTCAGGTATTAATATAATACTTGTAATGCGCGGAAGATGAGATGAGTAGGGATGGGAAACTTCTGTGACAAGTTGTGCGATGTACGATGTTATTTTACTGCTTACGACACGACCACAAGAAAGGGTTTTTGGGAATCGATTTCCATTCATTATAACCGGCGTCACACAAAATTACATGGGGAGGGAAGTAGAGATAGCAAAAAGTGAAAAAAAAAAGAAAGATTGTAATGATGGTTGAATTTATTTACTTAATAGTTAAAAATAACATAAAATTATTTATTATTAATAATTTATTATTGTTACCAAAAATACAAAAACTGAACGCTCCATTTCGTCCAATAGTGAGTCAGATTGATTCGCCAACTTACAGATTGGCTCAATACTTAGCTAAAATATTATCACCACTCAGAGGACACACAAGAGCACACACTAAGGATTCATACCATTTTGTCAATGAGATAAAAGACCTACGTCTTACTGACAATGAAACCATGGTCAGTTTTGATGTTCAGTCTCTAATTACATGCCTACCTGTTGAAGACTGCATCTCAATTATAACTAGGAAACTAGAGGAAAATAATACGCCAGCAGAATATGCAGTATTACTCAGACATTGCCTTACATCTGGCTATCTATTGTGGAATGAAGAGTTTTACAAGCAAGTAGATGGTGTTGCGATGGGCTCACCTGTATCTCCCATTGTCGCCGATATATTCATGGAAGACTTTGAGGAGAAAGCCCTCATTACTGAACATCTTACACCAAGGATCTACAAGCGGTACGTAGACGATACTTTCACAATTTTACCATCAGACAAAGTAACTACATTTTTAGAAAATCTTAATTCCATAAACTCTAAAATTCAATTTACTATGGAGTTAGAGGCAAATAATTCCTTACCTTTCCTAGATGTGTTAGTCATCCGAAATCCTAACAACACCATTGGTCACACTGTGTATAGGAAAAAGACCCATACAAACCGATATTTAAACGGTGAATCTCACCACCATCCTTCACAGTTAGCTACCGTGGGCAAATCTTTGTTACAGAGAGCACGAGGGATCTGTGACAGCAAACACCTGGCCGCCGAGCTTCAGCACGTCGAGCAAGTTGTGCACGACAACAAGCTTCGGGTCCCGCGCCTACGTCACAGTGACCGAGTGAAGCCGGCCACAGTCGAGCGTGTGCCTGCTGTACTACCATATGTCAGAGGTGTCACAGACAAGATTGGCTACATCTTGAAGCGAGCTTCTATTAGAACATTCTACAAGCCGCTGAAGAAGATTAGTCAGTTCCTACCATCAGTCAAGTGTCATATTTCTCTACAAGATGCAGGAGTGTACAAGCTTGATTGTGAATGTGGTATTTCTTATATAGGACAAAAAAAGATGAATTAGAACCCGCGTAAAAGAATATATAGCTGATGTGAAGCATCAACGTTCCGGGAAGTCTGCAGTTTGCGATCATATCCTAGACGGCCCCAACCATTACATCAGATTTTTTGTGATCCTTTTTGGTTAGACCACAAATCCTCGCGAAAGAACACCGATTCCTACCAAGGATGATACGTGAGGTTATTGATAAATTAAAAAACATCCTAATTTCAATAGAGAAGGAGGCTGGGTACTGCCACCTGCTTGGGATCCTATAATCAATAAAATTAAAACTAAACCCAAGCATACCACTGCAAGACCTCAGGACGTAGTCAGTTCATTTTGCATAGATCGGACCATAAACAATAATTAAATAAGCTGAAGGTACTCCGGGTTTAACAATGGGGTCAGTCATCTCAGTCCCCCGTGACCATGGGTGCTGGAAAGCGCCCGAAACGTCGGGAATTAAAAATAATAGTAAAATAAACGCGATAAAATCCGTAAAAGTAGTTTTAATCAATGACATAAAATTAAGTCAAAATTTTCATGGCTAAAATATTAGTTAATTTTTTAATCAAGCGCAAATAATATATACTATATTATATAATAAATAATAATAAGTTGATACCGTAATGTAGGTATGTGCTAGTTTCAACAGGTTGAATAATTTCTTTTCTTCGACATAAACCAATGATAGCACGCTATTCGAAAAACATATCATTCGTTATTTCGTTAAGAATAAAGTAACAAACCGCCCTATATTGTGAATACATTATAATTAATTCGAATAAACTAGTCGCGCGCGGAAGCTGATACGCACCATTTTTTAATACGTGGTAGTCACAGTTTTATATGTGGTAGAGCCATGCTGCAGTTATATTAGTGGTATAGTTGTAGCACGAACGGGTCGGCTCGACCGGGGAAGGACCACGCTCTTACAGAATACCAGCGTGAAATAGTAGCTTAATGCTGCTGTGTTACGTATGGTGAGTGTAGAGAACCGGAGACCCTTTTTACTGGAAACGAGGCAATCATCTTAGTCCTCACGGAACATCTGCATTTTGATTCGTAATTGAGGAAAGATGTAGATGTCTATGGGCCACAGCAACCACTTACCATCAGGTGGACTGTGTGCTCGTTTGTCACCCTATCCTATAAAAAAAAAGTATAGTTGTAACACGAATGTGTCTGCGACCGAGGTAGGAGCATGCTCTGACAGAATACCATCTTAAAATAGTAGCTTAATTCTGCTGTCTTTCATAAGGTGAGTGTAGAGAATCGGAGACCTTTTTTACTAGAAAAGACGGAGGCATTTCATCTTAGTCTTTTGGGGGTGATAACTAGTGTTTAATTTCGGGACGGAAGGTAAAAATAATCGGGAATTTGGTTTTCACATCGGGACAGCAGCCTTTTTATGCTTTGTAATTATTATTCGGGTCTGATGTCATGAATGGATATGTTTTCATTCAAACATCGGAGAAACTGCATTTCCTTCGTCTAAGTTTTTTCGTTTAGGGCAAAACAAAACATTTTTGAACGATTTGTTTTCCCTGCAGTCTCTGAATTATTACCACCCATTTTATGTTTGTATAATATGTACAGACTAAGAAGGTTAGTGAAAAATCGGCACATTTGGCGTCCCGATCAAGAGTGAATCATGACGTGTCACCAGACCCTTGAACATCGGGACGTCCCGCGCAAATCGGAACACCTGGCGACACTAGTGATAACGCATATTATAATATGCATTTCAATTCTTAATGGGGAAAGATGTAGATGTCTATAGGCTACACTCTCACTTTTTTTTGACTATTCTAAGTGTTTGACTACTATTTCATCTGATGGTAAGTGAGGATGCAGGCGAAGATGGTAGAACGCACTGACCTAACAAAGTCGTATTCACTCTTGTCATGAATACACCCACGTTATAATCGGATGGAAAGTCAGATGCTGGCAACTTATTCCACTCCTTTGCTGTAAGCATAATGAACAACGAAGCAAACCGTCTGGTTTGGTTCGAATGAGTGGTAAGTGGGCAATGAAAACATGGAGACTGGCTGAGCATCTGGTTGTCTGATGGTGGAAGGGCAGGAAGGATTTAAGTTATGCAATTTATGCGCACACTCTCTTAAATGTATCCCGTAGTAAACCGAAAGGCTGAAAAAGGCAATTGGGGTCCCTTAGCGTCAGATGGACTGTATGTTAGTTTGTCACACTTAAAAAAAAAACCATTTCAAGTAAGTGGTATTTACTTCTAAGCCCGTCATAAATCAAACTTCCTGAGAACTATGTGTTGGTACTTGGTACTAACAGTAAGGTAGGTAATTTAATAAGTATTGCACGGGAACAATTTATTTTTATTGAAACTGCGTAACTTGATGGTATTTTTAAGACTGCAACACATTAAAATTTTTTATGCCTTTACTTGTGTCGTGACATAAACGTTGATATTATTTTGTAAAATAAAGAGTAAAATTGTTTTTTTATCTACATTTATGTAATAATAATACAATTCTTTTAATTATGATAATGTAATAACTATTTATACTCACAATTATCATATTAAATCTATTTATAATTAATTATTAATGTTGTTAAGAAATAAATTTTAATTTAATATTGCGAGCACACCTTCCACTTGATGGTAAGTGGTTGCTGTGCTCCATAGACATCTCCATCTATCCTCGATTACGAATCAAAATGCAGATGCGTTGTCACCCGTGAGGACTAAGATGGAATGCCTCATTTCCAGTAAAAAAGGTCTTCGGTTCTTTACACTCATCATACGAAACACAGCAGCATTAAGCTGCTATTTTACGCTGGTATTTTGTGAGAGCGTAGTCCTTCCCCGGTCCAGCCGACCCATTCGTGCTACAACTGTACAATTAATATAGCTGTAGCACGAATGAGTCTACTACTAATAAAACTATGCCTATGTTCAGAAGAGAACTTCTAATGGGCTGTAACGGTAATTCATGTGTTGGTCATGAGGAGCAGTTTTACCAGTGGAAGAGTATCGGCTCTGTGCTTTTATTCATTCTATTAAGGCTGCTAGTACGAATAGCTTATTGGATCGACCGGGGAAGAACCACGCTCTAATACCAGCGTAAAAAAAGCAGCATAGTTGTGCTCTGTTTTGTACCGTGAGTATAAACAATTGAATACCCTTTTACTGGAAACCAGGCAGTCCTCAGTCATCAGGGGTAAAAAAATATCTGCGTTTTAATTCTTAATGGATGAGAGAGTTATGTGTTAATCGCGAACATGAGGTTGAATGTGTGCTCATTTTCACCCCTGGAACTTGGACAAACTGGAACAAAGAATGAACAAATGGATGGGCAATTTTTTTATGTGCAAACAGCTATGCAGGGTATTACATAGGTAAAGAGACCAGTATCACTGCGACCTAAAAGATCTATTGTGATCGCTGTTATGGCTATAGTTCACTGCTAAGCCCTATGTCTTCAATGAATCGAAGGAGTTGCTTAGCCGTGAGCAATTTCATTTCTTCTGGGCGGAGAAGATAGTGTCCCGGATGAGTGTTACGTTTGCGCATTAAGGGTTCGCCAATCGGTTAGGATGTGCAGAGGCGTTTCTTCCGTTATGGAACACAACCGACACATCCTTGAGTTGCTTAGTCCCAGGATGGACATGTGCTTTTTAAGACAACAGTGTCCAGTTAGGGCTCTTGCCAGAACGCGCAATTTATTTTTACTTAATCTCAGGGCTTCTGAAGCGAATTTACGATCAAAAGCCCGGATTAAAGTTTTAAAATGTTTTAAGCCCGATGTGTCAGACCAAATCTTAAGTGATTTATTGTGATAAAGAGTTTCAAGGGTCAATCGGGCTAGGCTTCTTGAGATTCCACAAAATGGCTCAGGTCCAAATTTTGTACGCTTTGGGCCCTCTAGTACATGTTTGTTGGCAAATTCGTTGTCTACAATACCCTCGTGACCCGGAACCCATATTAAAACTACCCTGTTGTTAATTCCCAGGGCGTTTATACGGTTCACGCAGTCTCCAACTACCTTTGAGTTCACTAACTTTGACCTCAAGGTTAGCAGTGCTGCTTGACTATCAATGATGGATGGACAATTCTTCTGCTTCTTATTTGATTTTTTTGGGACATTGACCTACACAATGAAAGGAATGAAGTAAGAAGTAAAGAAGAGCGCTTCACGAGCACAAATTGCAGTTAATGAAGTGATTTCAGGGGCACCTGCTGGTAACGGAAACAGAGTGAACTAAATAATAACTAGTTTAGTCAAGTCACATTAATTTAGACTTTAAAAACAAACGTTTTCCACACAAACTGGGAGTTTCTTGTGTAGTGTGGAGGTGTTTTACATAATTGCACTTGGACAAACACGCCACGAAAATATTTGTAGGCCATTCTAATAATTATTCCGCGTGGAATTCGAAACCACAGCCCGCAGGGTCATGAAAACGCATAGCTATAGCAGTAACGAGCTAATATCTTTTCATTCGCACGATACTGTCATCTTTATAACGGTAATTTTATCTATATTATCGACGCCTAGTTACAAATGGTGGCATCCTTACAGGATGAATATAACTTAGAAGGTACCGAGGTGTTTATACAAATTAAATGATATTCTACATTTTTCGACGTGGGGAATAAATTAATAAACAATTTGTCAAATGTCATTGTTTCAAATCTAGTTCCAAAATGACAATTCCCTAACCTGAGAAGAAACAGCTAAGAAGTAGTAAGAACTTCTCTCTTTGCATTTTTTACTGCCAAAAAACACAATAAATATAGTTGAAATAAAAATATAGACGTAAGAGCCATGGTAGCTCAGGGTTAACCGCTCGCTGTAAATATTACAGTACGCGAGTAACCCGGGTTCGATCCCGGGTTTTACCACATGCTCGGCGGTGAAGGAAAACATCGTGAGGAAACCTGTATGTCCGAGGAATAAAAAATATTTCGAAACTATGTGAAGTTCGTCAACACGCATTGAAGCAGCGCGGCGGACATTACTGAAACCCTCTCAGAAATAATCATTTATGAGAGGGTCTCACTCACGAGACGTATTATAGGATGTAACTTTAACTTAAAAAAAAGAATCATATCCATAGACAACTAGAAGCATGTTATTCAAATATAAAAAAAACACTAAGTTACAGCTTGTAAGTACATCGCTTTTGTTTAGTACAAGTAACGCCTAGGCTATCGTAGCCTCACCTGCTCACAAGTATGACTCAAAATTTATCTAAGGGTCGATCCACACGCACCACAACCACACCAAATCGCAGCGACAAAATGTGTTCACGTGTGAGTGGTGTCGCTGCAGCTTTTTGCAGTTGCGTTGTGGTTACGAGTATGCGACAAAACGCCGACGTAGCTGCGTTGTCGCGAGTAGCGGCCGCTAGTTCCGTGTGGTTCCGTAGTTTTGTTATTTAAAAAAAAAAAAGAATATTAACAATGCTATAAACATTACTAATATTCCCCCCTTAACCACTCGTGGTAAGCTTAAATTGTTTGTGTTACGAGTGGTTCACGCCAGTAGTCGAATGGTGGATTCGAACCCACGACCTCTTTGAGTTCGCGGTCCGCACCCTGCCATTAGGCTACTGTCGCTTCTAGTTATATATAGTGCTTAGTAGTTGCGTTGTAGCCGGTATCACTCACACAGTCGATAATGACTGCAAAATGTGACACGTAAATTGTACCATTCAATTCCAATAATAAAATGAGCCCGCCCACGTCTTGTGGTTGTGGTGTGGTTGTGATTGTGGTACGTGTGGATAGACCCTAAATGTAACTCACAAGCGATACAAATGTCAAGTTTTTGATTTAGATTTAAAATATCTATTATAATTTAATCTTATAATGTATGCGAACTAAAAACCCATTTGTTTGTTACTCAAGTATTTGCAAACAAAGTAAAAACAACACATATTTCTCCTTCAATATGAAAATATAACAATTCGATTAATGCAACCGTTCATTCGCGTCGACAGTCACTCATTTTAAACATTTAACTGCACTCAAAAGCGTTTTCTAACACGTGTATCATAAAAACTATAATGTAAAAAAACTTCATAACCGATGCATTATAATCAATTGTACTTACTAGTGATTGTTGTACCATGCTCGTGTAGGTTCACTTCCACACAACTCAATAACGAAACGTTGAGTAAAAAAAGTAAAATAAGACGCGAGCGCATGTTTCCCTAGTGCCCAATAGACTGATAGCGTAAACAGATATTTCGTTTAGGACGCTACGAAATGTTTTATATTATTTTATTTTATTGGATTACATTTCAAATTTGGAACATATTCAAATTAATGTTTAATTATTTGCGCTATTGGTGGCAGTCATTAGATAATTGAGTAACGGTTGTTTCTGTAATTTGCATTCTAATTACCTGTAATTGTATTTCCTTCTTACCTTCGTACTTCATAATACTTAATGGCACGAGTTGCCACCATACCCACGAATATGAAGCCAAAGGCGCTACCTATGGGTAACGAGGGGTACTATTTGTCTTGCAGACAGCCCGTTTCATCTCCAAGATGGGTTTATATGTACCTACTCAGACAAAAGATTCTTTAAAAGGCACACTGTAACAAAAGTAGGTGGTACATTAAACGTGTTATAGTTAAGATTGATGCCTAATTTTTTTAAATTTATTTTTATACCAGCTGTCACACTTACTTGTAATCATTTTATTTATGTACGGTATCTCATGAAATTAAGCGGCTTTTATTTAGTTATAGTATTTTATATTCTTTAAAATTCTATTGTCAACACTAAAAACCTAAAAGAAGCAAGGGTGGACAGTACTGGGAACGTTTTTCATTTCACTATAATTACTTTCTTAAGTTGTGGCAGCACGTCAGGTTTTTTTTATTTTGCCGGTTTATGATATCATGTGTCAAATTGCGTAAATAATCTGTGATTGTTATTCACTTGTGAATTATATTATAATATATAGGTCGGGCAAAATTTTCTTCTTATTTTGTAGTACTCGGATGACCGAGCTTTGCTCGGTTTTTTTTAAGTTACATTTAGATACAAATTATATGAATAATATTTTTTGATCTTATTGTCATAATAGAAAAAACTAAACTGGTTATTTAAATAAAAACTCATGAGTGCAATTAGTTTAATTAAAA
The DNA here is from genome assembly GCA_907164705.1 of Parnassius apollo. NCBI lineage: Eukaryota > Metazoa > Arthropoda > Insecta > Lepidoptera > Papilionidae > Parnassius > Parnassius apollo. The sequence continues at coordinate 1,177,471 of CAJQZP010001062.1, read as the reverse complement.
TTTACGTATTTTTAAAAATACTAAAAAAAGGGCTCGAAATAATAGATTTTCTCACAAAAGAAGGGAACTTGAAAAAAAAAGGAAATAAAGTCGGACCCAATACGGGACGCGAACCAATGCATTACGCGAGATTCCGATTGCTATATATATATACAAGAATTGCTCGTTTAAAGGTATAGGATAGAATTGAAAAAAAAAACTCTTTGGTTTGTGTCTGAAATGTTTGTATCTAGCTGGTTTTAATAGCAGTACATAATATAAGACATAAGGAAAAAGAAAAAGAAAATCTAATTTCCATTTGAAAAAGTCTGGCTATACAATACAAAAAAGCACAATATTTGGGTACCACACGAGCTCACTGAAAGAAACCTAATGAATTGAACCGCAAATGAGTACACATTTGCGGTTCTCTATTCAAACGTAATGAAACCAAACCATTTTTGAAAAGATTGATTAATGGTTATAAAAAGTGTATGACAAGAACGTGCAAGACAGATCATGGTCAAACGGTAGTAAAGCTCCAGAGACTGTAGCGAAACCCCGATTAACACGCAATAAGGTGACGCCGTGTGTATGGTGGGGTTGGAAGTGTATCGTTTATTATGAGCTTTTACCGCCGGGAAAAACCATCGAATCAGATCTCTACTGCCAACAACTAATGAGACTCAAGCAAGAAATTCAGAAAAAACTACCGGAATTCGATCAACAGAAAAGGAGTCACGCACATCTTTGGCCACTCAGAAAAAATTAAGAAAGCTTGGTTGAGAAGTGTTAATGCATCCACCATATAGTCCTGAACTTACACCCCTTATGCTTCGATCTCTTCAGAATCTAACAAAATGGCACATATAAATATTATAATTAAATGTAATTAAACTTTAAAAAAAAAGTCGAATTTATATTTAAAATACGAAGATACTTTTTCCACGACCTTATATTTATACTGTTTGTTAAGTATGTACTGTTTTTTTTTCTCTTATTATTATTGTTTTGTTACCGTCATTTACTACTTAATGATTTCTTATATTTACGCGAACACTACACATTGAAATAATACTAGTTTTTACGGAATTTATCGCGTATATTTTTACTTTTTAAATACCCGACGTTTCGAACGCTTTACAGCACTCATGGTCACGGGCAGGACTGAGATGTTCAACGTCCATAGGTCATAGTTAACCGCGGTTACCACAGATTAAAATTTAACTTTTGTTCCGATCTATGCAGTATGAACTTATGGTATCTTGAAGTCTTGCAGTTGTATGCTTGGGTTGGGATTTAATTTTATTTATTATAGGATCCCAAGCAGATGGTAGCACCCAGCCATCTTCTCTATTGAAATTAGGATGTTTTTTGATTTCAATAGCCTCGCGAATCATCCTTGGAAGGAATCGGTGTTCTTTAGCGAGGATCTGCGGTCTATCAAATCTGATGTAGTGACGGGGGCGATCCTGTACGTGTTCACAGACTGCAGACTTCCCGGAGCGTCGATTCTTCACATCAGCTATATGTTCTTTAACGCGGGTTTTTATTGATCTTTTAGTTTGTCCTATGTAGGAGAGACCACATTCACAATCAAGCTTGTACACTCCTGCATCTTGCAGAGGGACATTACACTTGACCGATGGTAAAAACTGACCAATCTTCTTCAGCGGCTTGAAGTATGTTTTGATGGAAGCGCGCTTCAAGATGTAGCCAATCTTGTCAGTGACTCCTCTAACATATGGCAGTACAGCAGGTACACGCTCGACTGTGGCCGGCTTCACTCGTTCACTGTGACGTAGGCGCGGGACTCGAAGCTTGTTGTCATGCAAAACTTGCTTGACATGGTGGAGCTCAGCAGCCAGGTGTTTACTGTCACAGATGCCTCGTGCTCTCTGAAACAAAGATTTACCCACGGTAGCTAACTGTGAAGAATGGTGGTGAGAATCACCGTTTAAATATCTATCTGTATGGGTCTTTTTTTCTATACACAGTATGGCTCAAGGTGTTATCAGGATTCCGAATTACTAACACATCTAAACTAAGTTGAACATCTCAGTCCTGCCCGTGACCATGAGTGCTGTAAAGCGTTCGAAACGTCGGGTATTTAAAAAGTTAAAATATACGCGATAAATTCCGTAAAAACTAGTATTATTTCAAAGTCATTTACTACTGTTGTTTTTGAGTTGTTGGCGCAAAGCGTTACCACAGAATAAATAATAGTACTACGTAGCGTTACGTTGAATTGAACAATGGACGATCCCGGTGCGGACATGAGTGACTACATGATGTAATTTTTGTGAATGATAAAACGTACCTAGTTAGTATAAAAATTTCTACAGTTTTTAAAGAAATATACATATTTTTGTGATTCCTTATCGTCTTATCTGTGCGATATAGGTCGCTAATCTAAAATAAATACGGTTTTGAAATCAGTTGAACATTGATATACATGGCACATGTGTAATAGGTATACATTATATAATATACTGAATATACAGGATTCTGAAAATACTTTAAAAATGAGCTTGAAATTAAAAAAGTAAAGCTTCATAAATAAAAGAATTGTACTAAGCACGACTTTATTGTTAAATCTTATAATACGCAAACTTTGGAGTTATATTAGCATCTCGTCTAAAGTTACAAAGGGCGTTTGGGAGGAGGGAAGTCGAGCAAAATATAAAGGATTGAGTTTATGATGTCAATTTTTGTCAAATTTTAACTTTTGCCACAACCTGAAGTCTGATGAGGGGAACCCCCGGCAAAACGCGCTCCACTAATTTATTTTATTTATTTTTATTTTATTTATTCAAAGAAACTTACAGCTCTTATATTACATTTGAATGTAAGGTGAATGTTAACAATACATTAGCCAGAACAGTTTCCAACGATAAGAATTACATTGTGACAAACTTTAGACATAATTAAATGAAGTACATATTTGTGTTTGTCAAAGAGAAAAACATACTTAATGCATGCCTAATAGCAATGTTAGTAAAGGTAATTTTATATTCAGAGAGAGAACAAGAGGGACACACTGCGCTTAAGCCTGATCAACTTGCTAGATGAAATTAATATAACCGCTTAGTTTGCAGTTAAATATATCAATATGGTTATATCGTTCATTATCTGTGTTGCAAGCACGGACCAGAAACCGATTTTTCGAATACTTAAAACAAAAATATATTTATATAAATATATTTATATAAATATATTTATATAAATATATTTTTGTTTTTAATATGTATATAATTGTATATTTTTAATATACAGTTTTAATGAAGTAATTTTTTGAAAGGTGCATTCGTATTTTTGACACAGTTGGTGCACAGAAATCCCTAACGGGTACATGGGTCAGTGAGATGAAAGAATACTGCTGGGTTCGTACAGCTCTCACTCTCAATAGAATCTTCGTACAAAAAAACTTATTTCTGTAACCGTAAGATCTTGCAACTATGACACATAAAAACATCCATAGTACGAAAACGGAACTTATTTATAACCTAAAGTTAGGTAAAGATTTCAATTTAAATTATCTTCAAAACTACTCATCTGCTCGGTTTGCGGATAGTATCTACAATACAAAAATCTAATCTACCATAGAATTAAGTTTAATTACTCTATGTAATCTACAATCAGCATATACAATATCCACACTGAAAATACCTGTAAAGCTTTAGACGAGATACCTAATAATACTAACTCCAAGCTTTTCTTATGCCAGTATTACAGTCATTATTAAACAAGCAGTTAAGATATTACCGTGCGTTTATGACGAGAAAATATTATAACGAAACTGATACGTTTAAGAAATTAAAAATGTAGGTACAATATTTTTTTGGCACATAAACTACACCTACCCGCTTTATAACTGAGTTGCGCACTCCCAACTCTTTTACTAGACCTAAGCAATTTGATACCGATTTGATTTGACTAATTCATGATGTTATGTTATCCATCACACGACGACACACAATCACACCCCGAAACCGATATGAAGCAATACGTTTTCAGGATACCTATACAGAATAGATTTAGTAAAAATTAAAGATAATATAGCTAAATCAGTAGTTAATTTATATAAATTTTTATGATCAAAATACACAAAATACACCACAAACATAAAAATAACATGACAATGTCTTCAAATTTGTCAGTAAGATCCTCAGAATAATTACTAGCATAGAGAGAGTCTTAAAGACAGAACAAAATCTCATGTAACCGAACTCTTTATGCATATTATGACATTTTCTACATGATAAAAAGATAGTTATATGAATGTCATCTCTCCTTTACAAGGTTGTAGACGTTTTTTTAGCTTTTTTATATACCATAACACAATTGTAGCAATGATAACTATATAAAAGAAAAACTTTATTAATATACTCGTTTTATCTATGGTTCAATAAAATTCAGCATTTTAATAATATTTAATAATATTGCTTTACGTTTTCAATCAATATTAATTTAAGATACCTACTAATGGAAGACCTGCTACGGACAAAGTGTTCAGCGATGGAACTTAAAAACGATTGATTTAGAATCAATTTTGCTAAATTTTGCTTTCAATTTGGGTGAATTTTGTAATTCAGATCGATCGTGCTGTATAGTTAAAATATATCATAAAGCCCTCTAAGAAAAATGCTGTTTGCCAAATTTGGTAATGCTTTTTTATGAGCTTTACATTAGTTAGGTGTGATCAAAATAACAGAACGTAAAAATACAAAATATTTATTTGCCCTTTACAAAGAAAATAAAAACAATTTAACTATTGTATTGAAATAACTTTTAAATTGTTTATTGTATCTCATATCTACATTACTCATTTAATTTAGTAAAATCTTTATACCTGCCACAGTTTCCCAAATCGTCCAGGGTTAACTGGTAGAGAATGCCATAAGACAATAAAGTCGGCATTTTATATCCCTCATTATAAGGTGTGTAAAAAAGATGAAACAAATACTAATTGGTACTCTTGACAAGAAGCTGGCTACGACAAACCATGTAATTTACAATGGTAGAAAACACTTAAAAAGTCAAAGGTTTGGTCTACATACTTGCAAACTTTTTTCGGACGTAAACTGCATCAAAAGTGTTTATTACATTAGAAGTATTTGTTCGCCATATTATATTACGTATAAACAACAAATTAAAAGAATTCAGGCAAAGTTTATAAGGCATTTAAAGTATAGCATTCAGGCATTCATATATATATATATATTCATATATTCATATATACTTTATTATACTTACTATATTATATGTTCTTAGAAAATAGACGTAAAATATGATGATGTTACTGCGTCCAACATAAGTATTTTCTCGTTTCCTAAATTATCGTTGCTTGGGATCTCTTGCAATCCATCATTTAAGGTTATGTTTTTCTTTTTATGCCTCCACGATCTTTGCTGTAGGGATTTGATTTTCAGTAGACGTTTTCTCGAAAACTTCTGAGTTATAGCTAATTTTTGTTCCCACTTATGTACACGTAAATTATCTAAATCGCAATTTGAACTTGTGGATGGAGCTAAATTTCCACTAATGTTGTTTGGTTCTGGTTCTAGATTGTTAATATCGGTACGAAGTTTAGAAAATACCTGTGAAGTAATAATTGCAAACTTTTTTCGTTTTATATAAAATATTATTATTTAATAGTTCTCAGCCAGTTATTTTTAAAAGTGCTTACACTATTCTCACATTCAATCAATTTTTCACTTCCTGTGGGGGGCGAAGTATCCATAATCTCCTCTGGTTCCTAAAACATCAAACAATAATAATAGTATTCGCATGTTAGTATCCCATTTACTGTATGCTGTTTTGATATAATTATATTAAATGATACGTAATTAAAAATAAAATTGAACATAATAGCTGTATTCTTACGATGTATAAAGTAGGAATTGCATTTAATTTCAGCCTTCGGCATTTCCCTTCGTTAACAAAACAATGTTTGGAGAAGAGTTTTGAGCAAATGCGGCTATTCTTTGTCCGTGGAATTACTCTCAAACAGTATTTTTATAATTCTTTATCATTTTTAGGCATACTAAAACAACGAAAATATAAAGAAGAATGTCGATATGGGGTGTCGACTTTGCCGATATTCCTTAAAACCGCATAATTGTTTAAAATAAATTTTATATTTCAATGTATTTTAGCGATTATATATAACAAATATCGTCATTTATACAAAAAACCGACTTGTTATTTTCAAAATAACGTGAAATACAATTTACTTACAGTTATAATGTAATTTAATTCTTGGATAATAAAAACATACACACCGGTAGAAGTTCACAGAAACATGTTCCTTACGGGAAGAATGGGATTTGCATCCTAGTATCTCTATTGGTATATTTTATTTAAAGATATAATTTTATAATAATATTTTTAGTAAAATATTAAAGACAACAGACGTCAAACATCACAATAAATAATACGACATAATTAAAATTACAATTTTTTGTCAAATAAACCAGTACTATCTTGGACAAAATAAATACGATCTTTTAACTTTTCTATTTAGTAGTTTTAAAAGAGACCAAAAATGACCTCTTTACATTTCTTTTTCCACGCATGAATTATATACGCAACATCTTTCATTACATTTGTCACTTTTTGACTTATTTGAAAATCAAATATGAATACGTATGTATGTAATTACTCTAAGGTAGGACCATAGATGGTACCAATAATATCTGTAATACCTGTCTTGTGTAATTTACTGAAACATAGTAACAATATTTAATCTGTGCTGAAAGTAAGACTGACAAAATCGAATAAAGAAGGGAAAACCAAACTGGGTACAATAATTTATTCTTTAATAATATGCGAAAGAGTTTTACGTACTAACAAAATTTTTTTTTTGTTGGTATTGCACAATTTAGGAACTAATATTTTTGAAAACAAAAGCATGAACACATAAAACTTAGAATGCAAAGTTACAGCCTGAATACGTACCACTGCTGGGCAAAGGCTCTCTCATACATTACTGCGAATTAGAAATAGAAATATTTTTTTATAATTTCTCAGACATGAAGGTTTTCTCACGACGTTTCTCTTTATCGCCAAGCACGTGGTAAATCTGCATTTTGAAATTGCAATTAACAATTTCATTAACGTCGGCTGGGATCGAATCTGGGTTACTCCTGTACTGTGAAATTTACAGCGAGCCTCTAACCTACCACAGCTTGTTCTTGATGTAATAATGGTGACAAACGAGAACACAGTTCACCAATGGTAAGTGGATGCTGTGGCTCATAGACAGCTAGGTAGGATTAAGAATCAAAATGCAGATGCGTTGTCACCACTGAGGACTACGCTGGCACGCATCGTTTCCAGTAATTAGGGTCTAACTAGGGTAAAAAGGGTCTCCGGTTCTCTACACTCACCATACGAAACACAATAAAATAAAGCTGATATTTTACGCTGGTATTCTGTGAGAGCGTGGTCTTACCCCGGTTGCGCCGACCCATTCACTGCCACAACCATAATGTGGATGCAGTACGGCACTACCACGTAAAATATCTAATAAAACAGTGCATAATAACACAAATAAATCTTTAATACATAGTAACAGTTGATAATCAGGAGGTAAGGCCAGTTCCAGTCAGGTCAAATCTATAGACTCCAATAATGTTTTAGCATATATTTAGAATAGTATTCTCTAATCTATAGGATTTGTGAAAGGGTGAAAGCATACAGAAGGTAAAGTTATGAGAACTCATTTCATTAGGTACTAGAAGAAGCTTAGGTGGGGCTGGTTAATACTCGTATTCTAGCTTAAATGCCATCATAGACGGTATGTGGCATACTGCTCTTATTATGAACAATCTGTAGGGAAAAAGGTCATTTAAAAACAAAATTTTGATTCATGTTGCAAAAGTTGGGTTTCGTATGGTGAGTTAAGAGAAATGGAGACTTTTTTATGCAACGTTTCGATACACGCCGAGCAGACGAATGTCTAATAGAGTACGAGTATGTAAAACGCCTTGTTTGGGTGTTCTTGCTACTCGGCCCGAGTTCCGCCTGTTCTCCATTCGATGTGTTTTTGACACGAGTTTCCAAAAATTGCTCGTGTGTATTCGTATCGTTGTTTTCCAAAGATATTTTATAATAAATATTTATGAAAATAAATATTTCACCATCATCATCATCATTACAGCCCTCATCAAGTCCACTGCTGAACATAGGCCTTCTCCAAGTAATGCCACAAAGCACGGTCCTGAGTCACCTGCATCTATCTATTTCCTGCATGTTTTGCCAGATCGTCATCTGGTCTAATTTACTGTGTAGTGGCTACTACACAGTAAATTCAGCGTTATTTAAGTTAAGCACGGGAGGATAATGACCTACAGACAGCCGGTGTAGGTCATATTTTCCCGTGGGTGTCGTAAAAGGCGAAATAGGGAAAAATCAGGACGTGGGTAGCAGCCTCCTCCTAATAACTATTTACTAAAATAAAACACTGCGTTGTTTTTTTTTATAAAATAAGGGTGACAACTGACAACCGAGCTCACAGTCCATCTGATTGTAAGTGGATACTGTTGCCCATAGTCATTTAACCTTGATTAAGATTAAAAATGCAGATTGTTGTCGCCCTTGAGGACTAAGAATGCCTCGATTCCAGTAAAACGGGTCTCCGGATCTCTAAGATAATTTTAATAATTAAACTATATTATATAATAAATAAAATAAAATAAAGTAAAAGTAGTCCTCAGACTAAGATGGAATGCTTCGATTTCAGTAAAACGGGTCTCCGATCCTCTACACTCACCATACGAAGCACAGCAGCATTAAGCTGCTATTTTACGCTGGTAATCTGTGAGAGCGTGGTCCTTTCTCGGTCGAGTCGGCCCATTCGTATAACAACCATAACATAGCTCTATCACATATAGTTATATATAATAGGTATATAATATAATAGGTTGCCAACGCACTTGCCAAGCGTGGCAACTATGGCCAATATCCCCCTATGAGGAAATCCATGCGAGACTTATGTTCGGCAATGGACTTTAATAGTCTGTAACGGTAAACAGCGCTGAAGTGAAACGTTGGCTTAAGTTATGTCTGTCTGTACACTGGTTTAATAAGCGCCTGATAAAATTATTGCGCAACAATAATTATTAGTAAACTTAGAACTAACTAAATACATATCAGCAAATATGCGAACATTAAAAAGGGAACGTGTGCGCGGGTAAATGATTATTTTTGTAAATAGGTTATACTTTAGAGGTGTAGATTAGGAGATGAAATTATTAATGTAATTCTTTAGTTGATATTCTAGTATTTAGGTATTTTGAACTTGTGATAATCCTCCTCGTTGGTTACTGATAGTGAGGTCCCGGGTTCGATGTCCGTATCAGTAATTGGATGGTAGTAGAGGATGTAATTTTTTAAAGGCCATGCGTTGACATTCCGAGAAGCTGTTTGTCTGGAGATTTTGAGTTTTATCGGGAGTCTGGAGATCATTTAAAATGTCGGGAGAATCCAGACGAACCCCGACCTTCTGGCAACCCTAAGTTGGGACCTTAATTATTCTTTACACTATGTCTTAACATCAATATTCTGTAATGTCACTAACATTAGAAAATATAAATTATTAGCCTTTACGCTTTCAACAGTTTGATCCGGCACTGTCCGTGGAATGTGGAAATTGTTTTCTTCTTATTATTTATTTGAAGTCAAATTTAACTCTTTATTGAAACTTCATTTTTTGGTTAACATATGGATATAACATCTCGTAGTAATAATAAAAAAAAGCGGCCAAGAGCGTGTTGGGCCACGCTCAGTGTAGGGTTCCGTAGTTTCCCGTCCGTCACAGTAAGTGTTCCCACTTATGAGTTTGTACAAAAACTGTTGTTTCCATCCAAGTTCAAAATAATTTTCCTAGAAAGTCCTTATAAAGTTCTAATTTCCAGATTTTTTTCATATTTTCTAAACTTATGGTTCAAAAGTTACAGGGGGGGGGGGACACACATTGTTTTTTACTTTTGGAGCGATTATTTCCGAAATTATTGACATTATCAAAAAATGATTTTAGTAAATCCCTATTCATTTTTAAATACCTTTCCAACAATATATCACACGTTAGGGTTGAAATTAAAAAAAAAATCACTTACCACTTTACATATAGGGGAGCTACCCTAATAAAACATTTTTTTCCAATTTTTATTTTACCAATTTGTCGGCGTGATTGATACACATATTGGTACCAAATTTCAGCTTTCTAGTGCTAACGGTCACAGAGATTAAGCGAGGACGGACAGACGGACAGACAGACATGGCGAAACTATAAGGGTTCCTAGTTGACTACGGAACCCTAAAAACGGGCAGTAATCATTACGATTGTTTTATGAGAAGTTTATAGAAAGTTTCAAACTTTTGAAATATTATTAAAAATATTGAAACTAAAATAATAACTACATATAACTATCAATTTCTTTAATTAGAAACAGCTGTTGCCTCAATCCACCTAGCGTAGGAAGGCACACGTGTATTAATATTAGGATGTCCTAGTTCGCAGCCCTCCATCCTCGTGAACACGCCCACCACCACTCCATTATGCACTAAGGGACTACCACGGTCACCCTGAAACAACACAAAAGGTGTTATAGAGGCTCTTTCTGCAAATATTAAAAGTTCAGTTTTTTTTCTCATTATTTATACATTGCATATTATAACCTATTAGTTTCTATGACCATTCATCGGATTACGATAAAACTTTAGTAAGATGATGTTTGCGCGCCTATAAAGTTTTCAGATAAAAATTAAAACACGGCAACATAAAGGTGGCGCTTGATAGGAGCATTTGCTCGATCTGATTATTCGCATCAAGAATTGGTTCGTTCTGAGCAAAAATGCCAATGACACCCGAATCTTCCCAACGAATATATGCTTAACTTTGCTCCAGTAGTTGTAGTCAAAACCGCTGACGTAGAGTGTGCTGCGTTTCTTTTAATGCGTTATTGGTACTCTAAAGAAGAAGAGAAACCGTATTTGAACAAAAAAATTATTGTTCAAAATGAGAAATAAAGCTGTCTGATTGTATAAAGTTTTCCTGGCTCTACTTCATTTTACCAAACGCAAAAACACAACGACATAAACGGAGTAACGAGTGCGCTCTCGGCGGCGGCGGTGCTCGCGCTAGCGACTGTCTTTTTTTTATAGAATAAGGATGACAAACGAGCACATAGTCCACCTGATGGTAAGTGGATGCTGTGGCCTATAGACATCTACATTTATCTTCGATTAACAATCAAAACGCAGATGCGTTGTCACCCCTGAGGACTAAGATGTAATGCCTCGTTTCCAGTAAAAAAAGGATCTCCAGATCTCTACACTTGCCATAAGAAACACAGCAGTATTAAGCCCCCATTTTACGCTGGTATTCTGTGAGGTTGTGGTTCCTTCCCCGTTTGGGCCGACCCATTCGTGCTACAACCATAATATACCCACAGCGTGGCTCTACGTCGTGTAAAATTTGTAACGTTACGTTACTTGTAATGTAACATTCGAAGGGATTCGCCAAAAAGCGACAAACAGTTGAAGCGCGCTCGGGTGTTCGGCGCTCATCATCGAGCTGCTCGGCTCGGTGTTTTGACATGCCGAATATTCGACATGTAACGTGCTCACATCGAACAAATGCTCACGTCAGTCGCTACTTGCTTTTATTTGGTATTTCACGATGGTACTGTGACCGCGTGGATCTTCCTCGATGGAGCCAACCTATAATCTATTCCTGCTTCTAGCCGTACCTACCACGTTGCATTTACTCATCTACACCTTAAAATTATAATTCCAGAGTGAAAACAATAACAGTGTGGTGGCGGTGTAAGAAATATCCACTACCACATGTCATCCCGTGGGTGTCGTAAGAGGCGACGAATGGAAACAAATCAGAAGATGGCCAGCAACGTCTCCCTAATAACGACTAAAACTAAAAAAGCTTTGGTTGGCAACCCGCTTGCCAAGCGTGGCAACTACAGCCTCTACAGAAAACAATAAAGTATGTAAGTATATTTTTTTTTTTTTTTTTTTTTTTTTTGGGGGGTAATATTAATGCAACTGCTGATCATGAGGTCCTGGGTTCGAATCCCGGTCGGGCCTAAAAATCAATTATTGAGTTTTTGCGTCAAGAAATTCTCAGTAGCTGCCCGGAGTCAGGAAGTTGGCGGTGTCTCAACCCCGAGTCTCGGAAAGCACCTGTAGTAAAGCACAAGTGCACCTGTAGCTCAAGTGGTAAGTGCTCGCTGTATTTTTCAAAGAACACGAACAACCTGAATTCTACTCATCATTGGCATCAATGAAGTTGTTAAAATTGCAATTTCCGTGCTGATTCACCACGTGCTCGAGTGCTCGACGGTGAAGAAATCTACATGTCTGAGAAATTGAAAAAAATAGTAATATTTCTGCAATATGTGTAATTTTAATTTTTACCTGACACTGTGCTCTGATGGCCTCGTATGGTGGACCTGTGCACAGCATGGTGCTTGTTACAGCGAAACCCAGGTCACTGTACCGGTTGGCACAAAACTGCTGGTCTACTATCCACACTTGCATTTCACGAAGCTGTCCAGATGATTGCGCTTGCTTCAAATATTAAAAGTAATAGAATTAAATTCAGTCCAAACATATTTTTATTAGTGTTTACAATGTTGGTGTTTTTTGCGACTGCCCTACTGGTTTATGTTTTTCCGGGGGGGTTGTTAAATATGGAAGGTATCTACATGCATGTATTACACAGAGTTATGTCTCAAAGAGTAGACAAATTTTAAACTTAAGTTCAAATATATTAATAATGTTATACCGTTATTGCAGATTTTGAAAATACGAGTAAATGAGGTTTCAACTTTTATTTGTAATTCCAAATTGAATGTGATTTATTGGCAACGTTTTTGCCTACCGATCGTCCCTTACAAATGTGTGCGTGGGCAGTAAAATCAGTTAAAATAATGCATTACCACACATTTTGAATTTAAAAGATAAAAAGGGCAGAGTGTTTGATTTTTTTTTTATCAATTATTCTTTACTATTTGTCTATATTACATATTCTGAACGTTCTTTGCATATTTGGCCGACTATTGCAAAATAACCCTGTATATGTTGCTTTGTAATTTTGAGTTGTAAAGTGTCCTTAGATTTGTCTTAGTTTCCTGAGTATCATAGGCTATATTCTGTAGTGTCAAATACCAACGGGACTCGCGTAACGATGCCACCTTTGATCAATCAAGGGATTCCACATTACGCTTTCTTAGTACAATTATTAAGGTGCTTGCTTCAAGCGCATTCCGTCGAACGCGTTAAGGGGAAATATAACCTCAAATGGCTTAGCAAGATCCTCCGTTATGCCGAAAATATTGCAGCATTAATTTTGAAATAAATGTATGGTAAAGTTGAGGATTAATGTTAAGGACTATGTTAGACGAAAACACGATTCCGTAAAATTTTCTCGATAGAAAAAAAACCAAAGTTACCTCCAAAATAAACAATAAACCGCTATTATTCATAAAATACTTTAAATAAGATCATGAAACTGTGCATACTAACTGAACTAACTATAAAGCAGTGCTTATGTTATTTACTTTTTTTAAAATACCTTTCACTGTAAAAAGAAATTACCTAAACTATCGGCGTTTTGTAGTTTGTAGCTTGATTCCTGCCGCCCACCCGCCCAGTCAGTTTCGCTTCGGTCTTTGAAGGAGGTTGTGTCGCTTACGATCGGAATACACATTACGCAACAGGACGACGTAAAACTAAAATGGGAAATTACCGTAATAAAAATAAGAAGCGACTGGGTTGGCGTTAAGAAACAGACATAAATATGATAAACCTAATGAAATAAGTGTCTAACGACCTATCTACTTACAGTATTAGTGATTACAAACATGTCGGTACATAGCATACGACGCGCGGGGAAGTGGGGGCGAAATTAGAATTTGAGCTGACTTACTATATCAGCTTATCATTATAAACAATATGAAAAAAAAACTGTCCTAATCTTGTAAGTAATTTAAAGTATCATGACATAATTCTGTTTATGTTCCTAATCCTATTTCAGGAAAAAAAGAAAACCTCCGTGCCAAAAATGAAATTAAATTACCTACTTCTTACGACGATGTCGCTAAATTTTAAAAATTGGCAGAATTTTAAGCCAATTAAAAAAATGCATTTTAAATAACAGTAACTTTTTACAATAAATACTTTGATTTTGTATTTGAACTTTTCTTATACGTGGTAGAGCCATGCTGCAGTTATATTAGTAGTATAGTTGTAGCACGAATGGGTCGGCTCGACCGGGGAAGGACCGCGCTCTCACAGAATACCAGCGTGAAATAGTAGCTTAATGCTGCTGTATTTCGTATGGTGAGTGTAGAGAACCGGAGACCCTTTTTACTGGAAACGAGGCATTCCATCTTATTCCTGACGGCTGACAACGCATCTGCATTTTGATTCGTAATCGAGGATAGATGTAGATGTATATGGGCCACAGCAACCACTTACCATCAGGTGGACTGTGTGCTCGTTTGTCACCCTATCCTATAAAAAAAATATAATCGTTAATTATCGGAAGTTTTAATTTTCGTACGTTCATTGTAGCATTAATGAGTTGGCTCGACCGGAGAAGGACCATGCTCTCACAGAACATCAGCGTAAAATAGCAGCTTATTCCTGACGGATTTCGTATGGTAATTGTTGAGAACCGGTAACCCTTTGTGGTAACGAGGCAATATCGTAGTCTCAGGAGTGACAACGCATCTACTTTTTAATTCTTATTCGAAGATAGATTTAGGTGTCTTTGGACCACAGAATCACCATCAGGAGGACTGTGTCCATTATCCCTCTTATTAAAAAAAAACTGGCGTTTTATACATATTGATTGTCATGAAAAAAATCGTATGGTCGTGATCCATATCCATGTAGTATAATCTCATATGTGCAAATTGACCGCATTCAGGTTACTTGTTTTTTAATAATAATTTTACTTGATACAATGAGAAGCGGCTAACTTCACTTGTGAAGTGTTAATTTAGTTTGCAATTGTAAATGCATATTTGCGACTTTAATATTTACTTACTGAACTCTCTCCCCAGCCCAAGCCCCAGACAGCTTGACCATCAGTAAGGGGGTAAGCACCACCAGCAACGTAAGCTGTCTCCACCAGACCCGGTACCAAGATTAAATTAATCGAAGTTCTAAGTACGGCGATGTCATTAATCCTCGTGTTGAGATTGAATTCAGGGTGTCTATCGATTCTTCTGATCAAATAAATGGTACCGCCCGAGTTGCTGTTAGATGATCCAACTCTTGCGCGCCACCAAGTGACTGGATGTTCCCTGAAACAATATAGTTTTGCCCGATGTCTATATTCAAAAAACAATTCGTCATCTGTTACGGTTTGTATTATCATTAATGAAGTGGGTAAAAAAACTTATTAATTACAATATTTTTGTTTGGTAACTTACATAGATTAAAGTTATTTTATTATTTTATTTAATGTTCTAAGATGCCAAAATAACTAAAGTTATTAACACGGTATTTTTGTTTTTATTTGGTCTTTTCATGCACTTTTTGGACTATGGATGACGTGATATCAACATATATATATATATATATATATATATATATATATATATATATATATATATATATATATATATATATAAATATACAACATGTAACATAATTAACGCACTTTGAGAAAGTAGTTTGTTCAGCATCGTTTACTGATCGATTCCTATCATTTTTAATATAGGTAATTTATTATCCCAAAAATAATTAAAACTACGATAATCACAGTCACACTAAATCTGTACAGTCAAAACAAACTGAAATGGACCGTAATTTTAGGCAATAAGACTTTTAAGAGTGCAGTTTTAATTGTATTATTACTAATTCTGTCATTCAATAAAAATAAAGAAAAATGAACCTTATTTCAAGCATGTTAAAGTCTTTGCGTTCATGAATTTGTACTGTGACCACAACATTCTTCCGGAATTAGTATAACTAATTTGATAAATAATCAGTGCATAAAAATGTTTAACTAAAAATTCAGTCTATTTATTATGATTATAACATAATATACTATTTGGGGTGTCTGAGGGTGTGCGTTAATTACGTTACTTATTGTATATATATGTGTGTGTGTGTATATATACGAGTATACACACGTGGTACAGTCACGCTGCTGTATTATACTTGCACCACATTAGGCTCGGTTTGAACCATTCTTTCACAGAATTTTAGCGTAAAATAGCAGCTTAATGCTGCTGTGTTTTGTATGGTGACTGAAAAGAACCGGAGACCCTTTTTACTGGAAACGAGGCATTCCATCTCAGTCCTAAAGGCTGGCAACGCATCTGCATTTTGATTCTTAATTGAAGATGAGAGATGAGAATATGAGAGGCCAGAAAGTGGACTGTGTGCTCGTCTGTCACCCTTATTCTATAAAAAAAAAACTTTTCATTTTGATTAGACTGATTTGATTCATTTTGACATGGCTATGGACCACAGCATCAACATAATAGTCACTAGGCTGTGTGTTCGTTTGTCGTACTTACTTCTATTAAATTATCCATTGCGGCAAACCCCCGACCCATACTGGGGAGGGCTATGTCCACCAGTTGTTTTTGTTTTGTTTATATTGTTGTTTATGTGTGACCTCAATACTTACGTATTATCGTCATTATGAAAGCAAGACGCTGCGGATAAAATCGCCGAATTTGTTAGAATGGTGCCGCCACATGCCTTGTTGTAGTTACTGCTTCCGAAGCTGCATAAAAGGGCGGTTGCAAATGGATACTTATCGATAGTGGTGAGGAACCCAGCGGTAGCACCACCTGTAAAGATTTCGTTAAATTTACTATGCCACGCCTTGATTATTTTTAAATAACTTTAAAGAGAGGCTTCGGGTCGATTTGTAGTGGTGATATGGTGGAGGTTCGTCAGAATGTATGGATGGTGGACATAACACATAAATATGTCTTTAATCTCCATGTATTTTATCGCATTATATTTTGACAAATATATATATATATTTTTCATTTTTTTTTCTATATTTTAAGACTCCAAAAAAATTATCAAGCCTACGATATTAACTTGTATGAAAAGAGATTGTATAAAAAGGGTTATTATAATATGAAGGAATTTATGGTTGATAATAACCCCTGGTAATGAAGTGGTTGCTACCAAGCTATTTTTCTTCAAGTTCTTATTTTCAAAAAAAAAAAAATATTCCGCTAGGTTTCTTGCTGGTTCTTCTCGGTACAGAGGTATTTTCCGAACAAGTGGTAAATTAAATATAAGAGTGCATGTACATACAGTACATGTGACGTGGTACATACGATTCCCGCACGCGTGTAACCGCCATGCATGAACCGCTTAATGCAGCGGACGCCCTTAATATATGTAACAGACTATCTACGAGATTACTAAACAGACTTTGATAATTTTTTCATCACAAGAGTTATTTTTTTTCTAGGCAGTAGATAGGAATCCTATTCCGACTAAAACACTGTTTGGGTGGGTACCACCGTGTTGCATATCACGTCGCCAAAGAGCAGAGCTTCTACTGTTGGGTTATATCGGATCAAAGTTCAAGGAACTTCTGCAACTGAACAACATCAAATTAATATAAAGAAGAGTTATTGGAGCTGCAAGCCTGTCTCTTTACTTGCTATAGATCATCGAGTAGTTTGGTCTAATTTTGCTCACCAAACTAATAGTGAAGAATATGAAGATTTGGGAAAAATAATGTTGATTCTCTGTGGAGGGTCAGTTATAGTTATAGCACAGTAATATCACAGCTTAACTCTCTTTAAATTGTGGTAATAGTATGAGAATCACCCGTAGATGTCGCAAGGAGATGGGCAGGAAAGTGATATTAACATGCTATTAAGAATGCAATTATTCTTTCATGAATCAATACTTTCTTACGTGGTAGAGCCATGTTGCAGCTATTTGTGGTTGCAGCACGAATGGGTCGGTTCGACCGGGGTAGGAACTCGCTCTCACAGAATACCAGCGTAAAATAGCAGCTTAACGCTGCTGTGTTTCGTGTGGTGAGTGTAGAGAACCGGAGACCATTTTTACTGGAAACGAGGTATTCCATCTCAGTCATCAGGGCTGGTAACGTATCTGCATTTTGATTCTTCAGAGAATCATCTTCTGTAGTCTTCAGATCACTCAAGCCATCTAGCTTTCCAAGGTACATCGCAGCACAGCAATAATGCTTCCTGTTCCTTTAAGCTACTCTCTGCGCTATACAGTGTTCGGCTCGGTACACGGCTCTGAGCCTTACTGCTCGCCTCTGCTTCTTACCTTCTTCTCGACTCATTCCAAACTATAAGACAATCTTTGGCACTTGCACATTCGTCGACAAGGGGGTTGGGAGGGGGGATGTAGCGGCGCGTCCGTCGCGCCATAAGCGAAACGCGTTATCAAAGTTCTGAAGTTAACGCGGTATATACATATAGAACAGCTCCGAAATAACAAACAAATAGTTCTGGGAACCAATTCACCGGTCTCCAGGATTTCCCAACTATATAATAAGTAATGATTTCTTATATTTACGCGAACACTATACATTGATTAAAACTACTTTTACGGATTTTATCGCGTTTTATTTATTTTATTTTTAAAACAGTTTATAAAGTAGGTACTCCGTGTTAACTTTGACATCGGGACGTCAGTCACCTCATTCCCCCGTGAACATGGGTGCTGGAAAGCACCCGAAACGCCGGGTATTAAAAATAAAATAAATAAAACGCGATAAAATCCCTAAAAGTTGTTTTAATCAATATTTAATAAGTGTTAAGTGCAGTGGGTCAATAGATGTTTATGTTATGTCTCTAGCTAAGTTTAAGACCACAGTAAACGATACTTTATTAAAGTAACTAGGTGTAAGTCATTGTTTTATACATATAATATTACTCTGTTCTAGCGTAAGTTTTTGTATTTTATGGAACCACTATGTAACTTTTTAGTAACTGGAAGCATGCGATACCTTTAACTGATTGTGCAATTAGTATCCAAGTTAATGTGTGCTAACTATTTCTGCAATGTTACAACTATAGAATTAATATAATAATTACATACATAATAGAACGGGGGAGTGGGCGGAGCCCGCGTAGCCACTAAAATATCAGTTCACACGTATAAACGTTAACACTAGTTGTGTTTTGACGTTACAATCGTTTCCAAATTTCGCATGCATATTATTTAGAAAATGCCAAATTGCACCCTATCAACAAATAAATATGTATAAAAATTTAATGATGATCTTGAACATTAATCAAAAGTCTAAAATGTGTAAATTTACTCAGTCTGTCAACACAGCGAATCGGGTTTGGCGATCCATTATCCAATATTGTGTGTTATAGTATTTTATGGTCACAACCATAGAATACTATGCTATGTATTATAGTATTCTATGGTTACAACAATCGTTGGTGTACTAAAATAAATAAATAAATAACAACTTAAAATAATAAAAAAAGACTGTAAATGATAACCCACCTGCAAATTGTGGCTACTATGGCAAAATCCCCTATGAGACAATCTATGGGGAAGGCCTATATTTAGTAGTAGATTTTTATAGACTGGATGGATGACAAAGAACAAATGGAAATAACGGCTGGACCACGTTGCGCTAGGCTGGTGAAATTTTTAAATTATATCCAAATTGCGTTCGATCATCAGTTGATGTCAGTGATCGATTTTGTTAACGCTTTTAGTTTAAATTTTCTAGTTGTTTTATAATTAGAATTGCTTAGAGTTTCTTTGGCTCTTTTGCTCTTTGTCACATTTTCAACCAGTAATAAACGTAGGTATTTAAAATTATTTGCTCATATCTCAGATTACAGAATTAGTTATCTAAGGCTAGTTATATTAATAGATAAAGGTAATGTGTTTAAACTACTTGAACTTTTTATTTTTACAGCCAGGAAATAAAGAAATACGTTTTAGGAAACCTTGTTAAAAAGGCGTACTATATAATAAGTAAAAATTTTTTGTGGTAGAGCCTCGCAACACCTATATTATGGTAAGAGCACGAATGGATCGGCTTGACCGGGAAAGGACCTCGCTAACATAATTAGAACATACACCTTGACATCATGACTTGAATAAAATCAATATTAAATGTGGTTTAAGTACCACTAGATTTTTTTAAATGTCAATTTTTTATTACATAAGGTGGACAAACACACATAACTACGTGATGGTAAGTGAATGCTGTAGTTCAAAGACATCTACATCTATCCTCGATTAAGAATCAAAATGCAAGTGCGTTGTCATCTTTGAGGACTACGACGGAATGCCCCGTTTCCAGTAAAAAGGGTTTACGGTTCTCTACACTCAACATACTAAAAACTGCAGCATTACGCTAGTATTCTGTAGGAGCGTGGTTCTTCTCCGATCAATTTTTCTCTTCTCTCTCTTTTGTAGTACGCATTTTATAACAAGATTACCTATAAATACATACCCGATCGCTTTAAATACGAGACCTAAAAATCAAATAATTTAACGTGGTAGAGTGACACGGTAGAGCTACGATAAATATTTAAAAATATGACTGTAGTTTGCACAACCCTATGTAACCACTTACCTTTGATAATTGTAGTTAAAGACACTAAAGTTAAAACAGCACAAGCTTTCATTTTGAAGTGGCAGTACATCGGCTCGTTGTAAAATATCTTGTCTAAAGTCCTTTATCGTTCTTCTAATCAATTATCAATGAAGCAGTGGATGTGATAACATAATTAACGAACCAGCGATATCCACCCAATTTTGTTCACGTGTGAAGGTGCTACTATATTCATTTGTCGATCAATTTTCTTTTACCTTGTTGTCGCGGCGAACACAATCTTTTAACCACGATCCCAACCTGTGTGTGGTATTTTAACAACTGACTATCGGTAACACCAGGGAGGTCACACACTTCTATAGAACGAATTATGTCTTAAATTGAGATAATTAAGCAAGTGGATGAGTTCATGTAGTTGGGATGTGTATTTAGCAGGGATGGTAGATATGATAAGGATATAGAACGACGAGTAAATGCAGGGAATAGAGTGAATGGGGCACTACACTCTATTAAGAAGAATCAGAATGTGTCAAAAAAGACACGTATGGTAGATGATAATGCTGTGTTAGTCACTACTTTAATGTATGGTAGTGAAAGTTGGGTGTGTCAGAAGAAGCACAAGAGTAGAATAAATGCAGTAGAAATGCGGTCTTTGAGGAGTATGCTAGGGTTAAATCTGAATGACAGGGTGAGAAATTGCGTGATAAGAGATAAATGTGGTATGCAAAATGATGTTGTGACCAGGATTAAGAAAGGAATGCTTCGGTGGTTTGGTCGTGTAGAAAGAATGAATGAGGAAAGAGTGACAAAGCTTTATATGGCAGATGTGAACGGTAGAGTCGGGAAGGGACGCCCCAGAAGATGATGTACCTATTTTCTGATCACAGAGAAGTGTTTGGCTAAAATTAGAAAGGTTTTTGGACTTAGAATAAAATACAATTACCGCTAATTTACTTTAAAATTACATTACCTGATTTCCGGTTACACAAAATATACAATTCGTTATTGGGTAGCGGCATACGCTTTTATAACAAGATTCCAGAAGAAATGTTAGATCTTTCACCTTTTCAATTTAAGTCGCACATTAAAGCTTGTTTAGCCAAAAAAGCATATTATTCTGTAAATGATTATCTTAATCACAAAAATGCTTGGAAGTGACCTCTCGTACTACACATGACTATAAGTTCTTGCCAAATCGACTGAGAAAAACGGAAATTGACCTTTTATGTCGTTTAACAGTAGTTAGGTTGTACCAGTTCTGGCGCACTTGTAGAAAGGTTGTACCAGTTCTGGCGCACTGAGTCAGAAGTCGTACAAGTACGACGTGCGTCGACTCACGATCCTAAAAAAAAAAAAAAAAGGTTTTGGCATGCTCTGATCACGAATCTGCGGTCCATTTTGAGTAGGATGCACGGTTTCGGGGATGTGCAGATCAATTAACTCTTATCTAATTGATATCCGCTGCGAGCCTCAACCGTCATTAGCGCTCCATTGTCCTTATCTACTTATCTATTGTTGATTGACTACCGTCATTATCTATTATTCGTCAGCGTGTGGGTCGGCTTATGCTATTGTATTATACTCCTTTGTTCCTATCTACAACACTAATCTGAATCATCAATAAAACACATTACCGAATTTTGTTAAAATTTTTATTTATAAAATACAAAATCTTATTACTTATTATCTATCAAATAGGAGCGAAACATCTCATCCACTAACATATCGTTGTACAATGTGTTCTCTGTAAATATACTCGTAAAACTATGCATTGAACATCCCTGAAACTTATATAGCAAATACATTAAGCAATATTCGCCACAAACTGAAGTCCTATCAACATTCCAGTTAAATCTTTTAAACACATTACCTAATTTTGTTAAAATTTTTATTTATAAAATACAAAATCTTATTACTTATTATCTATAAAATAGGAGCAAAACATCTCATCCACTAACATATCGTTGTACAATGTGTTCTCTGTAAATATACTCGTAAAACTATGCATTGAACATCCCTGAAACTTATATAGCAAATACATTAAATAATATTCGCCACAAACTGAAGTCCTATCAACATTCCAGTTCCATCTTTTACAATTTCGTACAGGTGCCCGTCCATATGAATCAAAATATTCACCGACGTCATTCGTATCGATATATAAAGCTACCCAATGTGACCCTGGTTTATCATCTCTACCCAAATTGCATATTACCTAGTCAGGTCATAAATTCTATCACATGTTTAATGTAAAATAATTGAAACAAGTTTATTCATTATGTAACCATTTATATACTGAATATAAATGGTTACATAATGAATAAACTTGTTTACTACTAGAATGTGAGATAAGGTTGTTGACGCATAAAGTTATTATCAATTCTACTGTAGAAATTCTTTAGATTAGAATTATTACTTACTGGTACTATATAAGACCAAGCAACTGCAGTCATGGAGTTAGTGTATGGTCGTTTGACCGCAGTGTATCTATCAATAATACATTTGCGTTACTTCAACGCATCAAAGGCCATAGATGTAAGTGTTTAATCTATTGACAAACTTACTTTTCTTTCTGTTATTTTTTACGTGTGTATGATTTTGAACGACAGGCCTGTTGGTCTAGTGGTTAGTGACCCTGACTGTTATGCCGGAGGTCGTGGGTTCGATTCCTACCCAGGACAAATGTTTGTGTGATGAGCACGATCATTTGTTCTGTGTCTGGGTGTAATTTATCTATAATATTTATGTATTTAGAAATATATAAGTATGTTTATTAGTTGTCTAGTACCCATAACACAAGCTCTGCTTAGCTTGGGACTAAATGGCGTTGTGTGATATTTGTGGAATATTATTATTATTTAGTGTTAACAAATTATATTTAAATATTTTGTGTGTGTATATGATTAAGTCGTGGTAGCTCAGATGGTTAGCGCAAGCTGTAAATTTTACAGTACGTAACGCGGGTTCGATCCCCGCCGACACCAATTAAATTGTTAATTGCAATTTTAAGTGTTTATTCTATTGACACACTTACTTTTCTTTCTGTTATTTTCTTACGTGTATATGATTTAGTGTTAACAAATTATATTTAAATATTGTGTGTGTATATGATTAAGCCGTGGTAGCTCAGATGGTTAGCGCAAGCTGTAAATTTTACAGTACTTAACGCGGGTTCGATCCCCGCCGACACCAATTAAATTGTTAATTGCAATTTTAAGTGCTGATTTACCACGTGCTCGGCGGTGAAGGAAAACATCGTGAGGAAACCTGCATGTCTGAGAAAATTTCGAAGGCATGTGAAGTTCGCCAACACGCATTGAGACCGCGCCGCGGACATTTCCTAGCCATAAATACAAAGACAATAGCAGAAAGTAAAAAGTTAAAAAATACTTTTTTAACAATGACAGTCATTAGTTGATCATTAGTAAATGTGATTCTGTTTTCTTAAATTACAAGAAGAAAAGAGCAGAAGGAAGAAATGGGGTGATGGGAAGTAATGAAGAATGAATTGTTATGTGAAGTTTGTTAGAACAAACATATTTTAGTCACGTGTAAATACTTTTAACATTTTGGTTCAAAATGACACAAAATCTAAAAAATATTAGATACATCATCGACATGGATGGATTTTACATTACATATCCTCATAAACATTTTCAATGTAGGGAAATGGCTATTCTAGACGTAAAACTATCTAATAAAAATGATTCGTTTATCGATCATTATTTGTTTCGGCCAAGTTATCCTTTCAATTATTTGTCGCCAAAAGACAAAAAAACTGTTCGTTATTGTGAAATACACGTGCACGGAATTCCATATTTTGATGTGACCGAAGAATTAAAATGTGCCTACAAACAAGAGAACATCATTCCCATATTAAATTGGTATATTAGAAATTTGTGCAAAGACGAAGTGATCGCATACAAAGGTGGTTCAACAGAAAAACAATTTTTAAAAATGTTGACGACGAATGATAGAATTTTTAATATTGAAGAATACAAATGTCCAAAATACAATGATTTGGTAAATGTCATAAATTTAAACAAACGTTATGTGTGTAATAATCATATATTTGCAAAAAAATAATCACAAAATTTTACATTGTTCTTCAGACGAAGTGTTAGTTTTTTACAAGTGGTTATTGCTTGAAAATAAAATTTTAAATTAATCATAAATTTTGTTTGATTTCCAAAAAACATTAGTTATAGTATACTATATAATACAAAATTGGTTCAACAGAAAAACAATTTTCAAAAATGTTGACGACGAATGATAGAATTTTTAATATTGAAGAATACAAATGTCCAAAATACAATGATTTGGTAAATGTCATAAATTTAAACAAACGTTATGTGTGTAATAATCATATATTTGCAAAAAATAATCACAAAATTTTACATTGTTCTTGTGACGAAGTATGGGTTTTTTACAAGTGGTTATTGCTTGAAAATAAAATTTTAAATTAATCATAAATTTTGTTTGATTTCCCAAAAACATTAGTTATAGTATACTATATAATACAAAATTGGTTCAACAGAAAAACAATTTTTTAAAAATGTTGACGATGAATGATAGAATTTTTAATATTGAAGAATACAAATGTCCAAAATACAATGATTTGGTAAATGTCATAAATTTAAACAAACGTTATGTGTGTAATAATCATATATTTGCAAAAAATAATCACAAAATTTTACATTGTTCTTGTGACGAAGTGGGGGTTTTTACAAGTGGTTATTGCTTGAAAATAAAATTTTAAATTCAATCATAAATTTTGTTTGATTTCCCAAAAACATTAGTTATAGTATACTATATAATACAAAATTGGTTCAACAGAAAAACAATTTTTTAAAAATGTTGACGACGAATGATAGAATTTTTAATATTGAAGAATGTAACATTTTGTGATTATTTTTTTGCAAATATATGATTATTACACACATAACGTTTGTTTAAATTTATGACATTTACCAAATCATTGTATTTTGGACATTTGTATTCTTCAATATTAAAAATTCTATCATTCGTCGTCAACATTTTTAAAAATTGTTTTTCTGTTGAACCAATTTTGTATTATATAGTATATATCTAATGTTTTTTGGAAATCAAACAAAATTTATGATTAATTTAAAATTTTATTTTCAAGCAATAACCACTTGTAAAAAACCCACACTTCGTCACAAGAACAATGTAAACTTTTGTGATTATTTTTTGCAAATATATGATTATTACACACATAACGTTTGTTTAAATTTATGATATTTACCAAATCATTGTATTTTGGACATTTGTATTCTTCAATATTAAAAATTCTATCATTCGTCGTCAACATTTTTAAAAATTGTTTTTCTGTTGAACCACCTTTGTATGCGATCACTTCGTCTTTGCACAAATTTCTAATATACCAATTTAATATGGGAATGATGTTCTCTTGTTTGTAGGCACATTTTAATTCTTCGGTCACATCAAAATATGGAATTCCGTGCACGTGTATTTCACAATAACGAACAGTTTTTTTTGTCTTTTGGCGACAAATAATTGAAAGGATAACTTGGCCGAAACAAATAATGATCGATAAACGAATCATTTTTATTAGATAGTTTTACGTCTAGAATAGCCATTTCTCTACATTGAAAATGTTTATGAGGATATGTAATGTAAAATCCGTCCATGTCGATGATGTATCTAATATTTTTTAGATTTTGTGTCATTTTGAACCAAAATGTTAAAAGTATTTACACGTGACTAAAATATGTTTGTTCCAACAAACTTCACATAACAATTCATTCTTCATTACTTCCTATCACCCCATTTCTTCCTTCTGCTCTTTTCTTCCTGTAATTTAAGAAAACAGAATCACATTTACTAATGATCAACTAATGACTGTCATTGTTAAAAAAGTATTTTTTAACTTTTTACTTTCTGCTATTGTCTTTGTATTTATGGCTAGGAAATGTCCGCGGCGCGGTCTCAATGCGTGTTGGCGAACTTCACATGCCTTCGAAATTTTCTCAGACATGCAGGTTTCCTCACGATGTTTTCCTTCACCGCCGAGCACGTGGTAAATCAGCACTTAAAATTGCAATTAACAATTTAATTGGTGTCGGCGGGGATCGAACCCGCGTTACGTACTGTAAAATTTACAGCTTGCGCTAACCATCTGAGCTACCACGGCTTAATCATATACACACACAAAATATTTAAATATAATTTGTTAACACTAAATAATAATAATAATAATAATATTCCACAACTATCACACAACGCCATCTAGTCCCAAGCTAAGCAGAGCTTGTGTTATGGGTACTAGACAACTGATAAACATACTTATATATTTCTAAATACATAAATATTATAGTTAAATTACACCCAGACACAGAACAAATGATCGTGCTCATCACACAAACATTTGTCCTGGGTAGGAATCTAACCCACGACCTCCGGCATAACAGTCAGGGTCACTAACCACTAGACCAACAGGCCTGTCGTTCAAAACATACACACGTAAAAAATAACAGAAAGAAAAGTAAGTTTGTCAATAGATTAAACACTTACATCTATGGCCTTTGATGCGTTGAAGTAACGCAAATGTATTATTGATAGATTCACTGCGGTCAAACGACCATACACTAACTCCATGACTGCAGTTGCTTGGTCTTATATAGTACCAGTAAGTAATAATTCTAATCTAAAGAATTTCTACAGTAGAATTGATAATAACTTTATGCGTCAACAACCTTATCTCACATTCTTCGTGTTGCGTCTTATTCAGTGTATTGATGACTCAAATACGTTTTGTATAACAGAAAAAATGCAATTTAATATTTAGAAATCACATAATTGATCATTCCTATGTTAGTCATTGAGTAGATTGTACTGTAGTAATCTACTAATAGCAGTAATATCATGGATACACTAGATGTACAACAACATCTGAAAAAGATTCACCCCAGTCTAGAAAATAATGTTTATGCTGCTAACAGACTGCCCATGTACACCCACGTACCAACGTATATACCTAGTCAGGTCATAAGTATTGTCACACAGTAAAAACTTTTCTTTTAGAATGCTGGCCACAAAAAAGTTTATTGAATTCGAATTGTTCATGAAAATAAAACTGTATACTTTTTAGAATTTTACTCATTTTTACATATGGAGTGGACTCTTAAAAAAGACCGTGTTGCAGTTGCGATTACGCGCCAATTAAATTTTTTGATATACTGAAAAATTTGAATATAACCAAAAGATTCGTTTATCGTACCATCAAACGATACAATGAAGACTCTAGTGTAGATGACAGGTCAAGAAGTGGTCGCCCTCGATTTGTTAGGACTCCAGCAGTGATAAAAGCTGTAAAGGTGCGAATTCAAAGAAATCCCAAATGTAAGCAGAAACTGTTGGCCCTTCAGATGGGGTTAAGCAGAACCACGGCGTTAAATGAAGACTTAGGGCTTCGGGCATATCGAAGAAAAACAGGACATCGTTTGAATGCTCGTCTAATGGATCTGAGACTGAAGAGATGCCGCGCTTTGGTGAAGCGGTACGCGGGAAAAAAATATCGGGAAATTCTTTTTTCGGATAAAAAATTTTTACCGTAGAAGAGAGCTACAACAAACAAACTGATAAGGTGTACGCACACAGTAGTGAAGAAGCGAGCAACCGTATTCCGCGTGTCCAACGAGGTCATTTTCCATCCTCGCTCATGGTATGGTTGGGAGTTTCTTATTGGGGCTTAACAGAGGTACATTTTTGTGAGAAAGGTTAAAAACGAATGCAGTTGTGTATCAAAATACAGTCCTGACGAACCTTGTGTATACCGGTTACCTGTTTCTCATACCATGTTCAATTACAGGCACTGGGTATTCCAACAAGATTCGGTGTCAGCTCATAGAGCGAAGAGCACAAAAGACTTTTGACAGCTCCGTGGCGTAGTGGCTTAGCAATGAGTGGCTGCGCTTGGGGGTCGCGGGTTCGAATCCCGCACGGAACAAGTATTTGTATGACCTACAAGTAATTGTTCCGAGTGTTTGTCCTTGTGAAATTTGTGTTTGTAAACTGCCCCCCACGATACAGGAGAAAAACCTAGTGTGGAGGTAACGTTCTTTAAAAACAAAAAAAAAAGACTGGCTGGCGGCGCGTGAAATCGACTTCATCCGACACAAAGACCAGTCCAGATTTGAATCCGTTAGATTACAAGATATGGTAACACTTGGAGGAAAAGGCGTGCTCAAAGCCTCATCCCAATTTCGAGTCACTCAAGACATCTTTAATTAAGGCAGCCGCCGATATGACATGGACCTCGTTCGTGGTGAGATAGACGACTGGCCGCGCAGATTGAAGGCCTGTATTCAAAATTACGGAGGTCATTTTGAATAAACTATAGTGTCATAAGAATCTATGTTTTGTTAAGTTCATTTTGGTATATAAATGGTTACGTAATGAATAAACTTGTTTCAATTATTTTACATTAAACATGTGATAGAATTTATGACCTGACTAGGTAATATGCAATTTGGGTACAGATGATAAACCAGGGTCACATTGGGTAGCTTTATATATCGATACGAATGACGTCGGTGAATATTTTGATTCATATGGATGGGCACCTGTACGAAATTGTAAAAGATGGAACTGGAATGTTGATAGGACTTCAGTTTGTGGCGAATATTGCTTAATGTATTTGCTATATAAGTTTCAGGGATGTTCAATGCATAGTTTTACGAGTATATTTACAGAGAACACATTGTACAACGATATGTTAGTGGATGAGATGTTTCGCTCCTATTTTATAGATAATAAGTAATAAGATTTTGTATTTTATAAATAAAAATTTTAACAAAATTAGGTAATGTGTTTAAAAGATGGAACTGGAATGTTGATAGGACTTCAGTTTGTGGCGAATATTGCTTAATGTATTTGCTATATAAGTTTCAGGGATGTTCAATGCATAGTTTTACGAGTATATTTACAGAGAACACATTGTACAACGATATGTTAGTGGATGAGATGTTTCGCTCCTATTTTATAGATAATAAGTAATAAGATTTTGTATTTTATAAATAAAATTTTTAACAAAATTAGGTAATGTGTTTAAAAGATGGAACTGGAATGTTGATAGGACTTCAGTTTGTAGCGAATATTGCTTAATGTATTTGCTATATAAGTTTCAGGGATGTTCAATGCATAGTTTTACGAGTATATTTACAGAGAACACATTGTACAACGATATGTTAGTGGATGAGATGTTTCGCTCCTATTTTATAGATAATAAGTAATAAGATTTTGTATTTTATAAATAAAAATTTTAACAAAATTAGGTAATGTGTTTAAAAGATGGAACTGGAATGTTGATAGGACTTCAGTTTGTGGCGAATATTGCTTAATGTATTTGCTATATAAGTTTCAGGGATGTTCAATGCATAGTTTTACGAGTATATTTACAGAGAACACATTGTACAACGATATGTTAGTGGATGAGATGTTTCGCTCCTGTTTTATAGATAATAAGTAATAAGATTTTGTATTTTATAAATAAAAATTTTAACAAAATTAGGTAATGTGTTTTATTGATGATTCAGATTAGTGTTGTAGATAGGAACAAAGGAGTATAATACAATAGCATAAGCCGACCCACACGCTGACGAATAATAGATAATGACGGTAGTCAATCAACAATAGATAAGTAGATAAGGACAATGGAGCGCTAATGACGGTTGAGGCTCGTAGCGGATATCAATTAGATAAGAGTTAATTGATCTGCTCATCTCCGGAACCGTGCATCCTACGCAAAAATGGACCGCAGATTCGTGATCAGAGCATGCCAAAACTTTTTTTTTTTTTTTAGGATTGTGA
This sequence comes from Parnassius apollo, assembly GCA_907164705.1. NCBI lineage: Eukaryota > Metazoa > Arthropoda > Insecta > Lepidoptera > Papilionidae > Parnassius > Parnassius apollo. The sequence continues at coordinate 1,147,056 of CAJQZP010001062.1, read as the reverse complement.
GTCGACGAACGTCGTGCGCCAGAACTGGTACAACCTTTCTACAAGTGCGCCAGAACTGGTACAACTTAACTACTTTTAACCAAGGGCTACAAACCTTAAATATATAGGCACTTTTTATGTTGCCGATATATTTAAGGTTTGTAGTTTAGTTTGATGATTGATATAATATATATTTATTAACTATTATTAAAAAGTTATGTAAAAGATCGCTGTAGAAAAAAATCATCTATTGTTATAAAGTACTTTATTAATTTAACAACAAAAAGCTTTAATTTATAACACATATAAAGATTCGAGTAATAACGACACCGAATAAGTACGTATTTATTCAAAAGATAAAACTTTATTTTCAATATTATATAAGAACTATATTTTTATTCGGTGCATGCGGGCCGGCCCAAAAAATTTTATGTTGCAGATTAAAGTATCTTACTTAATTAGGATAAAACAGTTTTGTAGTAATCGCAAGCGGATTATGTAATTAATAGATTTATGTAATTCATTTAATTATTTACTAAGAGTTTAACTAAAAACCATCACAATTATCGCATTTTTGATACATGGAACCTCAGACCATTCTGTCGATCAGATAGTCATTAACAGCATCTGGATGATTGGCGGTCCACCACTGTGCGATTTACCAAAAGCTTACTTCGCACAACTTCTATAAGGACTCGACTACTTAGGGACCTTCAAGAAAAGAGCCTACTCTTTTTTAAAAGGACGGTAACTCACCGATAATTGCTCTAGTGCTTCAGTTGTTCATGGGCGGCGGTGGTCACCATCAGGTGAGCGGCATTGTCGCTTGCCCCCACTTCTATACAAAAACGAAAAACTTCGCTGAAATCGACATTCGTCCATTGTCAATCACTTCTAATTACTTTGCGATAAATATTAAATAAATTACTTTGTAAGGTAGGGAAATACATCAGTAAAACTACAAACCATACCTACTCATTGGTTTAAATGTACCGCCGAGTTTCAATATGCATCGCCTCATTTAAAGTGGGACATTGTTCCTATATATACTTACTGTACTCTTTGAATATTGTACCCACTGTCTCAATACAAAAAAAGCGGCTACACCAACAAACTTACCTCTAAATCGTGTTCTACTCAAAAAAGTGGAGATTACTCGGCGGTTATATTATATTTAACCCGGGGAGCGCCCAGCGCTCCGTATGAATGTACGGAGTACGGACGTATATATATATATATATATATATATATATATATATATATATATATATTATACCGGAGTACTTCTGAAACTTCGATAGCGTACTTAAGGGGATAGAGTAAGTCAGCTCAAATTCTAATTTCGTCCCCACTTGCCCACGCGTCGTATGCTATGTACCGACATGTTTGTAATCACTAATACTGTAAGTAGAAAGGTCATTAGAAACTTATTTCATTAGGTTTATCATATTTGTGCCTGTTTCTTAACGCCAAGCCAGTCGCTTCTTATTTTTATTACGGTTATTTCCAATTTTAATTTTACGTCGTCCTGTTGCGTAATGTATATTCTGATCGTAAGCGACACAACCTCCCCGTTGAAAGGCCGAAGTGAAGTGACCGTGCGGCAGGAATCACGCTTCAAGAGGCCGATAGTTTAGGTAATTTCTTTTTTACAGTGAAAATAATGGTATTTTAAAAAAGTAAATAACATAAGTACTGCTTTATAGTTAGTTCAGTTAGTATGCAAAGTTTCATGATCTTATTTAAAGTATTTTATGAATAACAGCGGTTTATTGTTTATTTTGGAGGTAACTTTGGTTTTTTTTTCTATAGAGAAAATTTTAGGAAATCGTGTTTTCGTCTAACATAATCCTTAACATTAATTCTCAACTTTACCATATATTTATTTCAAAATTAATGCTACAATATTTTCGGCATAACGGAGGATCTTGCTAAGCCATTTGAGATTATATTTCCCAATCAATTTTTTGTCATTAGAAACTACAAATTCACTATATAAACTATGGTGGCCAAAATACGATTAATACAGTTTGGCTCGATAGAAAAAAATCGCAAAGTTTACTCAAAATCTACAATTTTAGGTACGTCTACTGAGTGAAAAAGCAGTTTCATTCGAATGTAGTGAAATCAATTTCAAATAAATTCAGGATCTGTTCACCAGTAAATACGTGAGTGAATTGTGAAATATCTTGAAGTCTTGCAGTTGTATGCTTGGGTTGGGATTTAATTTCAGCGGCTTGAAGTATGTTTTGATGGAAGCGCGCTTCAAGATGTAGCCAATCTTGTCAGTGACTCCTCTAACATATGGCAGTACAGCAGGTACACGCTCGACTGTGGCCGGCTTCACTCGTTCACTGTGACGTAGGCGCGGGACTCGAAGCTTGTTGTCATGCAAAACTTGCTTGACATGGTGGAGCTCTGCAGCCAAGTGTTTACTGTCACAGATCCCTCGTGCTCTCTGAAACAAAGATTTACCCACAGTAGCTAACTGTGAAGGATGGTGGTGAGAATCACCGTTTAAATATCTATCTGTATGGGTCTTTTTTTCTATACACAGTATGGCTCAAGGTGTTATCAGGATTCCGAATTACTAACACATCTAGAAAAGCTAAGGAATTGTTTGCCTCTAACTCCATTGTGAACTGAATTTTAGAATTTATAGAGTTAAGATGGTCTAAAAATACAGTTACTTTATCTAAAGGTAGAATTGTGAAAGTGCCGTCTACGTACCGCTTGTAGAACCTTGGATTTATGGGAGAACTAAGCAGGGCTTTCTGCTCAAAGTCTTCCATGAATATGTCGGCGACAATGGGAGATACAGGTGAGCCCATCGCCACACCATCTACTTGCTTGTAGAACTTTGGTCAGTTTTTACCATCGGTCAAGTGTAATGTCCCTCTGCAAGATGCAGGAGTGTACAAGCTTGATTGTGAATGTGGTCTCTCCTACATAGGACAAACTAAAAGATCAATAAAAACCCGCGTTAAAGAACATATAGCTGATGTGAAGAATCGACGTTCCGGGAAGTCTGCAGTCTGTGAACACGTACAGGATCGCCCCCGTCACTACATCAGATTTGATAGACCGCAGATCCTCGCTAAAGAACACCGATTCCTTCCAAGGATGATTCGCGAGGCTATTGAAATCAAAAAAACATCCTAATTTCAATAGAGAAGATGGCTGGCTACCATCTGCTTGGTATTCTATAATAAATAAAATTAAATCCCAACCCAAGCATACAACTGCAAGACTTCAAGATACCATAAGTTCATACTGCATAGATCGGAACAAAAGTTAAATTTTAATCTATGGTAACCGCGGTTAACTATGACATATGGACTTTGAACATCTCAGTCCTGCCCGTGACCATGAGTGCTGTAAAGCGTTCGAAACGTCGGGTAATTAAAAAGTTAAATATACGCGATAAATTCCGTAAAAACTAGTATTATTTCAATGTGTAGTGTTCGCGTAAATATAAGAAATCATTAAAGAAATATCAAATAAATATTGTGCGATTAAATAGCGCGCGGGCCGACCATACAGTCCACAGAATACATTTACCCTGATACAGTCCTGTCCTGCCGCTCCTGCCAGTGTGCCCGTCGTCCGCAGCGTGGCGTAGAGACCACTCGTGTACAGTACAACTTTACGCATGCCAGCTGTTGTCGTATAAACATAACAATTTTTAAAAATTTTGATGACCGTGGTATGCCATTGAGAGGTAGTGAAAAATTAGGCATCCAAACCGGTTTGGATGCCTTCCTTAGTCCTAGTATCCACTCAAATAGTGAATATAGGTACAAAGTATGTTTCTAATACAAACTGATAAGTAAACATTTGTTATAGGTATGAGTAAAGTGACCATTTATATTTTCCTCAAAGCGTCAACTTTAAAATAATTATAGATGTAATGCCGGCTGTACACGCTCGTCGAGACACCACGAGACAGGCCTAGAGGCGAGCGTTATTTAACATTGTTCTTAAAAACTTCGCGTTTTTCTTTATAAATATTATAACATGTATAGTTTTCTTTGTGAATAAACATTTAAAGTGTATATAAATATTTAGTGTACATAAACAGACATAAAATTGGTGTAAATAAATAATAAATATTTTTTGTATTAAGTTAATTTTTGTGTATTATGTGGATCATAATAATTATGTGATGTGATGGACAATAATACTTAAATACTTACATATTTTGTGACTGTATAAAATTGTACAAAGGTACTAATATTGACAATGTCGCGCACATGTTATAATACCTATAACCTGTTACGTATTCGTAATCATAACATAACACAGTTAAACTAATATTATAATACCTACCTATAATATGTTAATATTTTCGTAATTATAACATAACACAAACGCAAAACTAACCTACGCTATACTGTATACATATGTAACTAATTAAAAAAATAAGCAGTTTTGAAACTAGTTACTCATATCCACGAAACTACGTACAACCGATTACGTCCAAGACGTTACGACCCATGTCTAGACAGGGCGAGTACGAGTGTGTACAGGGTGCTCTCGTCGCGTCTCGTCGCGTCTCGTGTCCCTCGTGCGCTCTCGGAAGCGTGTCGGTTTTTTGCGCTCGAGTCAAAGGGTCTCGTAGGTATCGCGATGAAAACCGAGAGCGAATGATGATATTACTTAACGTGTATAACATGTATAATCAAGCGGAAAAATGCAAACTGTATTATGACATTTTAATATGTAAAAAGTCAAAGGTCGACATTATAACTACACATCAAAGTCTCTACGAAAACGTACTTATATATAATCGTTAGGTTTTAATTGCTGCTAAAGAATATTCTGTATTTTGTGTACACTTAGTTAAAGAGGTAAAATATTTTGTATTTGTAATTTCTGTTTTGTCTCAAGACGACATACGTGATTTTATTGTTAATAACTTTTTTTTTGATGATAATGTATAAAGAAGTGTAATACACTGTAAGAAAGTTTATTAAATACAGTGTTTAATGATATTATTGTTTTTTTTAATTTCATTTAAAATATATATGTACTTAAATTTATGAAGAAACATGTGTTTTTTCCGGGACTACTTGAACCTCTCTTTTTCTTTACATAATTACAGTCATCTTTCAATAGATCCTGCTAAGTTTTACAAATCTCATAAAATATTTCATACTCTTAATACCGATATCAATATTTAAGTCTTAAGTGCCAGGTTTATTGAATAATTATTTACTTTATTTATATATATATATATATATATATATATATATATAAGATATATTATATATCTATATATATATATATTAAATATTGTATAACAGGTAGTCGCTAACACTTTCGATATCGATAGTACGCAAGACGACACAAGTATGTGCGCGGGTGACTGGACGCAGGGATACACTACTTGGAGCTAGCGCGTCGCCCGTTGCTATGGTTTCGCTTCCCCGTATGTCATACCGCACCGCACTATTCATCTTTCGTGGCGCAAGCCGCAAGCTATACACTATTCTATTCACCGTACATGGTACTGTTACGGTAAATTAATAGAAACTATCCACCATCTCCTTCTTAGCAATGGGTTATTAATTTTATTTTTAGTAAATGTGTAAAAAATATAGTAGTTCAAAGGCAAAACGCAGCAAGCGGGCATATGGAGTTCAAACTTCAAATGATACAACGAGTGTGTACATGGTGTGTTCTCCGTCGAGCCTTTACGTGATGAGAGGCACACGAGGACATACATCTAGGGTTGCCAGGTCTTTAAACCGAGAAGCCGAACAGACCATCCAGCTTTGCCAGACATTTTGGTAAAAAGGCCGGACACCCTTAATTATTCAGTCTTAGTATAACACGATAATATATTTTTTAAAGTAAAACAATGCTAACCTTATATCATTTACTACAAAATTTTAAATTGAAAGAATCAGTGTTCTTTATTATTAATCATTCAATATTCATTACAATATTAGTTTCAATAATTGCAATAGGTAGTATGTATTTAAGTACATGAAAAATGTAAAAAAATGGTCAAATATAAAAAGCCTGAAAAATGCCGGACAGGCCTGGACACCGTCTAATTTGGCCGGACACGCAAACAAAAAGCCTGACTGTGTCCGCCTTTATCCGGACGCCTGGCAACGCTACATACATCTGTATACAATACAGTATAGCGTAGGTTAGTTCTGTGTTTGTGTTAGGTTATGATTACAAAAATATTAACAGGTTATAGGTATTATAACATTAGTTTAACTGTGTTATGTTATGATTATGATTACGAATATATAACATTTTATAGGTGTTATAATTATAATATGCGCGTGACATCGTCAATATTAGTACTTTTATACAATTTTATGGTCACAAAATATGTAAGTGACTAAGTATTATTGTTCATCACATCACATAATTTTTATGATCCACATCTTGCGTGTAAGCCATTAACTATCCCGAAGGGACTCTTTACTCTCGTTGTGCGAGTCGTATATCGTGTTACGTACCTACCTATATTCATCTTAATAATAATCTGTTCAAAACGAAACGCTTACGCGAGCGCCGGTCGTGGTGTGTGTCAACTGCGTACGTAAAATAATCATTACATTTTGTCCACGAAACTGGGTATACGATTATCAAGCTCGTAAGCAGTTTCTGAAACCGATTATGTTAAATAATGCTCACCTCTAGGCATGTCTCGTGGTGTCTCGACGAGCGTGTACAGCCGGCATAACACTTTTGACTGCCTTCTTGGTATGACGGTTGTAAACGCAACTGGGTTCGAAACCCGAGTGGGGACAGAATCATTTATTGGGTTTTCCTGTCACAAAATTCTCAGTAGCAGCCCGGAATATTGATTTCTAACTTATTGAAGTTGGCGGGGTTTCACCACCGTGCCTCCGGAAGCACGTAAAGCCGCTGGACCTGCGCCTGATCTCTCTCCAGTCGTCTCGGATTACCGTTCCATCGGACTATAAGAGTAAGGGAATGGGGTAGACCTGTGCTTGCGCATACACTTGGGCAATATAATCCTGTCCTGCGCAGATGGCTATTCTCCCATGAGAATGGCTGCCATTACCAAAATTCAATCTGGAACCCTTTATTATATTTTTTAAAATAAAACACATATTTGTTCGAATATTTTAATGATCAAAAGTGAGAATGAGAACTTAGAATCATATAAAATCTGTCTGGTTTTTAATTTTTTCTGAACAGCAAATAAATACTAATTAGAAATAACTTATGTTATTTGATAATTTATTGTAGATTAATTAAAAATTGTCACTTCGTAACTTTAAGTTCAAAAGTGTAGGTTTTCAGAATAATCACGTAACTATACTAGAATTATTTTGTCCGTGCAGTTTGGGTCATAAGTCATCGAAGTATTTCGCTCTCTCTCCCACTCACGGGTCTTAGGGGCGAGCATAGTGATGCGCATTATTGTTGACGATAAGCGTCATCGATAGTGTATTTAGTTTTGTCATTATGTGGGTTAGTGGCAAAAATGAAAAAAATTAGATAAAACAACGTATTAATTAAAATAAGAATAATAATGATTTAAATAAATTATTAATTAGGTATCCATGTATTAAAAAACTACCAGTACGAATGTTTGGAATGTAACAAGTTATATTAAAAATCAATATATGTAAAGATAATAACGTATATCTAAAATTAAATCTAAAACTATTTACATGAAAATTCTACATCAGAATCATCAGAGTCATCGTCATCCACATGAATTGCGATATCTTTTGCCAGATGAGATTTCTTCAAGTCTTTCTATTAGAGTTTTCCTGCATGCTTCACACAATCTTCCCAGTTCTTTTGCGAAACGTTTGAAATTGCTTCATGCAATAACATTTCGACGTCTGCAATTTTAAAAGTGCTGTTTTTGGTGGCAACTTCATCTTTTGCTTGAGCCAACTCAATTGGATAAGGTGAGTCAAGGTGGCAAGGTGGAAAGCGAATCACTTCGTGTCCTGACTCCAAAGCTAACTGATCCAATTTGTATATTTTTCACTGGATCTGGGATCTATTTTCATTTCAGCGAAAACTGTTAAAATATTGTTGATAACAGCACGTGCTTGTGCTGGTATATTGGTGCCAACAGGCAAAATATTATTTTGAGTAAATTCTGCCGTTTTGTTACAAAACAAAGAGTAGCCATTATGTCACCAAAGACATTCAGAGAGCGAATGCGCAAAAACAAATTTCTCTTAGATATATGTACTAAATTATCATTGCACTAATTTGCAGGTATTAGGCGGTGGTAATAATGGAAAACAAATGACTTATAACATAACAATGTCGCCTTCGATGATTCATTTGTTGTTATCGATAATGGCGTTGCGTCCGCGCAACATGCTCACCGCTCTTATCGGGCTGAGTTTGAGCTATGATTTATGATCCCAACTGCACGGACCAAATAATTTTACTATAGCTAGGCCATGCTGGCAAACCTGGTACGCGCGGTGTCATAATGATTGCATGGGTGTCAGAGTTTGCATGATGCTATGCTTTCGTTTGTCAATGCGGGATATTTTTACGTATTTTAGGGACACAAACCTTTAAATCGGGACCGTCTCGCCTAAAGTGGCTTGTATGGTCACGTTAGATATGAGGGAACTTGTATGTAACAGCAATACTTTGAAAAAGTGTCGGCTCCGTAGCGTACTGGCTTGGCAATGAGTGGCTGCGCTGGGGGCCGCGGGTCCGAATCCCGCAGGGAACAAGTATTTGTATGACCTACAAGCAATTGTTTCGGGTCTGGATGTTAGTCCTTGTGCAATTTGTGTTTGTAAACTGCCTTCACGATACAGGAGAAAATCCTAGTGTAGGGGGTAACGTTATAAAAAATACTGGTAAAAAAACACTTCAGTGTGCTTAGGCCGCCTAGTTTATTTTTATGTTGAAAAGTACTTCATAATTATTTTATTTGGACGTCATCGTCCAAAACGCTTGGAATAAAAATTTATAAAAATTGAGTATTTGTTGGTACTTATTAGTTTACAAGAAGCACATTGGACGATAGTGTCCAAATAAAATTAATGTTGAAATAGTTTTCAACGTAAAAATAAACTAGGTTCATACCTCGGTAGGTATGTAGTTATTTTTTACGTTGAAAAGTAAGTATAGGTCGACTCGTAAGTAAGCGTCTATAGGCATAGGTACGAGTCGTATCATATTCTACCTGTCTGTAATATAATATAGGTATCGCCACACGAGAAGGCTCTTTTGATGCACCCAATTATTATACGAAATTATTTTATAAATAAACGCTGGTTATATCAATCAATTACAATATATTTGTTTACTACGTAGATGTATTCAACTATTAGTGGGTTATGAAATAATTCTAAACTTATGAAAGTGCGATCTGCAGCTTTTCGCTAGGCTTGAGTAAAAAATATCAACGATATTTATATATAAATATATATATAAATATATACCGTAGATATTTATAAATCGCGTTATATCGATATTCAATATTTATCGTGGACTATCGAATTCGTATTAATTTCGATACATTTTAAAATTTTGTATTAATCGACAAAACATTAAGCAATAGAAGAAGCTATAAAAACATTCATGTGTCGTTGTCGTTTTTTTTTCGTCATCCAACCGTCCAGTAATACCATTTTGAGCCTTATCGTACTACATTATGTAAAACGTGACGATATATCGATATTCATCACGTGAATATATCGATACTGTTTAAAAATATCGATATGATTTATATCGATATAGTTTTTCACTTGCCCAACCCTACTCGTCGCTATTGCCACATGAGTAGATAAACGGAATATTGCTAGCTATCCGCACACGCGAGGTCGCGAGGGACCCCGTTTGCGCGCCGATCGCCCGCCTGCGTATGCTTCACCCCCGTTAAAACCTGCTTGAACAAGTTACCATTTCGTCTTAAGGCTTTTAGGATTCTCTGTCTACGCTTTAGTTCGTTTCGCTCGTGAAGCGACGATAGCGCCGCCACAGGTTTAAACTTATCTGTGATGAGCACACAGTTAACTTTTTTTTGGAATATGATGTATGTAAGTACTTGTAAGCACCGCGTTTACAACGTACAACTCAATCGTTCATACACCTAAATTTTACCTGAAACCTGAAGCAATCAAATAAAACTGAAATTGAACAAATTTTTTATTAGAATAACAAGAATACCAAAATAACAGTGTATAATTTAATGTAAAACTTGTTTTCTAGGCCGACATGGGCGTATTTCTCTCAGGTACGATTTTTTCAGTAACTATTTTCTTGCCGAAGCTGCGGCGCAAGCTGTCTCGGATGGATGACGCTTTGGCATAAGTCCAGGTCCGGTTTTTCTTGGGTCCGACGAGGATTCCGGTCATGATGAGCGACATACCGATGATGAGAATCATCAACCAAGTTATAGGAAAGTGGTCTGGAAATTAAAATGTGTTTAGGGATTATTTATTATTTATTATTAGTATAAAAACGCTAGGGCCAATTTTTATAGCAATTATTTTAATTCGCGCTTAATACTGTAAGGTAGTTGAAAACAGATGTCGACCATTGTATTAGCGTCCACAACAACAGCGGAACTTTACGTGCCACTCGTTGATGGTGTGGACACTGCAACACTCAGTCCTCGGAATAACTAGTATAGTGTCCACCGTATAGCCCAACCAGTGATGACTTTAGGGAGAGTCAAAGCGGGCGTCAATGTCAAGGGCGCCATGAACCCTCTCGGTGTCTTGGCCACGAATTAATCTGCTATTACCGCCAATCTGGGTTAGGTAATCTAGCGCTACATATACATAGATGCTACTTACCATCAGGTGGTGCCAACTCTGATACCTATCATAAGATTGGAAGATCTTTCAGTATCAAAAACATCTTTATTGAATAATAATCAAAATAACAAATGACTAATATGGATTTATCTTCGTATATGCTATTATTATGATCCTATAATTATTAATTACTATTTTTAATTAATTAAGAGAGGGTTTCGAACTAATTATTGGCTTCTCCAAAGCGTATTGTTCGACCCTCGAAATATTTCGGTCCTCAGATATCGAGACTTGTTGAAATTTTTAAATTAAGTTTTCAATTATACGTGGCAGAGCCATGCTGCAGTTATGTTAGTTGTATAGTTGTAGCACGAATGGTTCGGCTCGACCGGGGAAGGTCCACGCTCTCACAAAATACCAGCGTAAAATAAAAGCTTAATGCTGCTGTGTTTCGTATGGTGAGTGTAGAGAACTAGTAGTAAAAATGTGTAGTAAATAGATTCTGTGGTCCATAGACATCTACATCTATCTTTTGTTAAGAATCAAAACGCAGGGACGTTGAGGGATACGATGGGACGCCTCTTTTCTAGAAAAAAGATATCCGGTTCTCTACACTCTCCATACGAAACACAGCAGCATTAAGCTACTATTTGACGCTGGTATTCTGTGAGAGCGTGATTCCTCCCCGGTCGAGCCGACCCATTCATGCTACAACTATACTATTAATATAACTGCAGCATGTCTCTACCACGTAAAAATTGTGTATATATTTGTCACATATTGCCTAGTTTTGCAACAACAAATTAGACTTCTACCACCGTACCGTATAAACTGTATGACGGCAGAGTAGTGCGCTTACGAGAGTGCTATAAATTAAAAGAAAAAGTAGGAGACTGGACCGTCAAAGATATTGCACCATTTGTCAATAACCAGACGTATTGCACCACTTCCTAAATTGTTTTGTCGGTTGCTAAAACTACCTTTGTTCGACAGCGGGTTATATTTCTTGCAGATGCGGATGACTTTTAGGGGAGTTCGTTTTTTGTGTAGCTTGTATTAACCAACTTACAAACGAATATTTGATTTTCATCCTCCGGCAGATGTTCATGGAGGCTGTGAAGCGTCTCTCGTGACAACTCTACATCCTGTCCACGGATTCGGACAGCCACAGTCCAGGGATGCAGCTCTAGTATTGAGGGGCTAGGGATCCGAATTTCGCATCTGCCCACCGAGAGGAGGCTGTCGCTGCGGTAACCTTCAGGTAGGTTCTCCGTTGTAAAACCTGCAAAGAAAAACACAATTTTTATTAAAATGTAATAGATGTATTTAAGACATTTCGGTCAATATTTGCCCATTCGGTTTTTGATTAACAAAATTCCCCCGAAGACCGTGATTCACTGGTGGCACGATTTCCTTTTAGCTTTTTTAGGTAGGTACTACCGTCAAACCAATCGTAAAACAAACTTTGCTTGCACTGCTGCGTTGCGAACTGAAGGGGATAAAAAGAGAAGTAATCAATATTAATTCTCAGAAGTGTCCGGAGGAGAGAAAGAGAGAGAGAAAACACTCTGTTTTCCTTTCGTAATCGCTTTTCCATTACTTTCCTATTAAACCTGAGACGGTACGTCCCTCATCATGGTAGAAATTCTCGACGGTTCACTTTTCTGTGTAGAACATCCAGTGTTAAAATAAATGTCGTGCAGTTTGAACTATATGATAGATAGCGTGATAAAATTTATTCATTCGTTATGCAGCCAATCATATCGATATAAAAAATCAAACATATCAGACTTAGCTTTACATACTAGAGTGACATCACAGCTTACACGCGTAATTGTTAATTACATGTACGAACACGCTCTTACGCAATACTTTTTAATAACACTAAAGAGACAGTGTGACGGTAGTCCATGTTAATCATCAAGGATGTTAACGCATCTGCAATTTTCCATCGAGGTTTTCTTATTGATTTTTTCTTTTGATTGATTATTCCCTTACCATCAGGTGAGCGTTTATCATCCTTATTTCGAAAAAAAAATGAATAAGATTTTTCTCAAAGTATACTCTCCCCCCCATAGATTGCCTCTTAGGGGAATTTGCCATTGCAACGCTAACCAGGTGGGTTGGCATCGTAGTTATTTATTATCTAGTTAGTTGTTATTAGAAGATGTTGTAAAGTAAAGTTACAGTCTATATACGTCCCACTGCTGGGCACAGGCCTCCTCTCATTTCTGAGAAGGTTTTAGAGCAAGGAAGTGCCCGCTGCGCTGCCCCAACGCGTGTTGGCGAACTTCACATGTCTTTGAAAATTTTGACATGCAGGTTTCCTCACGATGTTTTCCTTCACCGCCGAGCACTTTGTAAATCAGCACTTAAAATTGCAATAAACAATTTCATTGGTGCCGGCGGGGATCGAACCCGGGTTACTCGCGTTCTGTTATATTTACAGCAATCGTTAACCATCTGAGCTACCACGGATCTAGAGAAGATTTTGCTGCACATCTTATTTGTGTCCCTCTGTCGCTTTTTACGACACCCACAGGAGCATGTGGGGCAGTGGATACTCTTACACTAACACTACACGATGAAGGTTGCATTTATTCTTACCTAATCCATCGATGCGCACAAATCTGCAGTATTCGACGGCTCGGTCGTCGTGGACGCGTCCTGTTATTATCAACGCATTATGTTCCACTCTCTGTTCCGCCACCAATGTATCTGTGAAAGGAACGATAAAATATATTAATTTTATTATTTCTTAATATTATTGTTGTTATATTATTATAATTAATTATATAGGTATATTTTTTCTAAGTAACTGGGCAGAGATGATCGTCTATGGTTTCTCTTCCTGTGTGTTTTTGGTAATTATTATTAAAAAGTAAACAGCAAATTACAGCTTATAACGTCCCAATTCTGGGTGTTGGCATTCTGTCATTTTTGAGAGGGTTGTGGATAGGGTTGGCAAAAATCCTTCATTTTAAAGGTCGTCCTCCATTTCATACCCAACAATTGATCTTGTTACCTAATTTGAAATCTTTTCACCTAAATTGAATACAACATCAGGCAACATCGCGCGTATTCGATAGTCCTTCTGCTAGTTCAGATCAAAGAGTTTAAAAATCACGTTGAGGTAACGCTCAATGTTACTGAGACAAATAACATTACATTACGTATTAACATTGTTTTTATTTTTATTTTAATCCTATATCCTTAATTTAATCTTTTCAAATCTTCTAAAACATAAAACGGGAGTTGGCAACCCTAAATATATGACCTTGGGAGAGCTAGCTCAATGCTAAGCGCTCGCCGTAATTTCACGGTATTTAAATCCTTCACAGTCCCACAAAGCACACAAACAGTTACGACCTGACAAAGATATATAGATAGAACTGTGAGTGCCATTGCTAAATAGGCAAAAAACAGCGCTGGTGATATAAATTTTTAAGCACTCACATATGTCTATCAGAATATATTTTCGTGTGGGATAAAGTTTAAGATTTTAGATTATTACGTAATGTTTAATATCTAAATACTTTTTCAATGTTAATAACAGAAAAGACTATGGAACTAAAATACATACCTAGATAAAACGTTTTCGTCTTTCTTATTTATATTCAAAATCCCTGAGAATTTCATAAGCTGGTACTCGTATAAACTTAGGGCAAAAGTATGAGCTAGTAACGATTGACGAAATACTAATTACATACATTACATCGTAGTGAAAGATACTGTCTGGTTATCAAACAAGTTTTTGGATGAACTAACTTGCTTTTGTTTCAATTCTGTGCTCCGAAGTTGAGAATAAGCTATCAGATATATCAGGAAATAGTATCGAAAAACATTGCCACAATGCATATTGATGGATTACTCACGACCTTAAAATATTTATAATTTTGTAGACATGCAGGTTCTTTCATGAAGTTTTCCATCTCGTATCGAACTCGTTTCAAAATGTATCGTGGTTCCTTGAGCTATATATTTCTTACAACGTCACGTACCTTGGATAGAGACTTCGAACGAATCACGATGTTCGGTCTCCGAAGCGCTGACTAATCCAACATGGCAGCTCCAAAGGCCGCTGTCAGATGCTGAAAGGCTTGAGAAGCGGATGGCACAATCTCCAGCGTCGAAGCCAGCACCGGCGTACTCGATGGCTCCAGTCGATTCCCCTGTAATATATGACACGCAATAGCAATACATATAGAAAGAATAGTTAAAAAACCAAGTTACGGCTTATTAGGCGTTAATGTTCAGGACCATGCTTCGTGGCAATCCTTGGGGTAGACCTATCTTCAGCAGTGGACTTAAGATGGTGTTGATGAAGGTGATGGTAAAGTTGGTTAGATATTTTACAAATAATCTGTGGTTCCGATTGTATCAATACATATTATCATCCCGTATGTGCCGCAAGAGGTATGCTTTATTATCTTCGGTTACATCATCCTTTACCATGAGGTGGGATGAATCTTGGGGTCAATCATTGTCTTAGAATGGTTAAGAAAATGTTCAAATTCAAATAAGTTCAAAAGTCAAATTCGAGTTTAAAAAAGTGACTGAGAAATGTCAAAGATTTCATGACTTCTGTTTGGCTGTATGAGTGCAACCATCGCGTTAAAACTAAACGTAAAATAACCAGACCGGAATAGGCTGGTTGCTTATCCGCAACCCAATACACTAATGATTTTTGTTTACAAGCTGATGATAGTGATTTTAATGAATGATGTTCATTTATAAATTTGTATAGCGTGTTTCAGAAAGCCAGTGATACCAAAAACCCATTTCTTTTATAGAATAGGGGTGCAAACGAGCACACAGCCTACCTGATGATAAGTGGATGCTGTGGCCTATAGACATCTACATTTTATCCTCAAGAATAGATCCTTAAGAATCAAAATGTAGATGCGTTGTCACCCCTGAAGACTGAGATGGAATGCGTCATTTCCAGGAAAAAGGATATCAGGTTCTCTACACTCATTGTATGAAACACAGCAGTATTAGTGTCGATCCTCATTTGCCGTTCACAGTTCCTTCTCGGTCCGATCTCGGTCTGATTTATTATATTATTGGAATGAGATTCGAGCGAAACTTGACTGTTACGGATAGTATGAATGCACGCACATATAAAAAATATGTGTATGCATTCATATTATCCGTAACTTACCGAAACCTAACTGTGAACGGCAAACGAGGATCGGACATTAAGCTGCTATTTAACGCTGGTGGTCCCACCCCTGTCGAGTCGACCCATTCGTGTTACAACCATAGTCCTCCACGTCATTCATTTTCGATTTCTCACAAACTCCAACATGTTTTATCCAACAAGTATCGTACTAGCGTAGTATTGCTGTTTGGTAAACTTTTTCTTAATAATAACCAACCTGTAATGTTTCGAGCGGAAGTTAGTTTTGGGGTTATCTTTCTCATGAACTCTTACGGGTCTGTCCGGGTATAAATTCGACCATTATACTGTTGTGTTGTATGTAGTTGGGCTGATCGAATACTTTTAGACATACCGGAAGTCAATAATAGATGTAGGTGCCACAGGATCGTGCTTTATGGCATTTTTTTAAATTGGATATCGTAACAAAAGAGAACACAGTCCACCAGATGGTAAATGGACACAGTCCACCACATGGTAAATGGTTACTGTGGCCCATAGACATCTGCATCTATCCTCGATTACGAATCAAAACGCAGGTGCGTTGTCACCCGTGATGACTTAGGTGGAATGCCTCGTTTCCAGTTAAAAGAGTCTCCGGTCCTCTACACTCACCATTAGGGGGTGACGTCATTACTTAGTGGGTGACCTATGTCCAGTAGTATATTTGTAATGATGATGATAATGTCCTCCAGACCGAATTTCAATCACGGTGGCAAGTTTCAACAGGCTGATGACTGAGATCTGCGCAGCACCGGATTATAGTGGATGAGTGTGTGTATAAGTTTGTGCACTTGTGTGCGTTTTACCTTACCTACCACTCTCATAGTACGATGGGACGGCAATATAATGCGACCGGAGTTAAAAGAAGTTCAGACACAGAGCTAACGGATTAACGAGATTTCTAAGGTACGGGGATAAAATACCGTCAACTTCCTGACTCCGGACAGCAACAGAATATGTTTTGGTAAAAAAAAAATTTAATAATTGATTTTCGTACGACCTGTGGTTTCAAACCGGGGACACATGATCATTAGGCACATTTACGAATGCTAGACCGATGAGCCGGTATAATGATGACGATGACGATGGCTATATATAAATTCTGTAAACGTAGTATAGCCGGTTCATACATCTACATCATCTGAAACAAACCTTTTTTAAATAGTATGTATCGTTAATAACTTACCAGGGCTTACAGAAAAGGTTGTTCCGTTCCTTGCTCTAAAGTAACAGTACCTTATAGCGGACTGTACTGAACAAGACATGGTCACAGTCTCGCCGACTAATCCGTTCACCATTTGATTCTCTGCTTTCAGAGTAGGTTCTGAAAAAAAAAAGTTTATTTTTACAGATGTCGGGGTGACAAACTAGCACCACAGTCCACCTGATCGTAAGTGCTGTGGCTCATAGGCCTGTGGCGGCGCTGTCGTCGCGCCACAAGCGAAACAGATCAAAGCCTAAATCACGCTATCAAAGTTCCGTAGTAAAACAGTACATTATATTATACAGAATAGCTCTGAACTACCACTCGGGGCGTTGGCCGCTCGCCGGGCAGAACACCTTGCCCGGTGGGAGATCTCTCCTTTTCGTTCCACGGCCACAGACCAATTACCGTCAAGTGAGATAGTAGTCAACCACCGGGTTAGAATACTAAAAAAAAGTAACTGACACGAATGAAATGAGAAAGAGCCAAAAAGATGTTCATGACTTCAATATTGCATAGCTTCAGCTTCCGGTAGATGGCAGATGGCCGGTATATTGATATATATATATATATATATATATATATATATATATATATATATCAATATACCAGCGTCAAATAGCAGCTTAATGATGTTCACGCGATTGAATGTTATACTGCCATCTGCCATCTACCGGAAGCTGAAGCTATGCAATATTGAAGTCATGAACATCTTTTTTATCTAATATATATATATATATATATATATATATATATATATATATATATATATATATATATGATACAGTTACAGTCTTGGTATATGGCAGTGAGAGCGTGATCCTATCTCGGTCGAGCTGACCCATTTGTACCGCCATAATGCACTGCATTTGGCTCTATAATTGTAAAAATTTTCTTTCCAGTTGTTTAATTTTCCATTCTCTTCATTTCTTAGATATTTTTTTCGCAATCGCCATGCAATGCGTGCATCGAAAATAAGAAATGTTCGTTCCCTTTGAGTATTTATAAGCCAGCTATAACTCTAAGTTTATTCCAAAACACGGACGGACAAAAATAAAACGATGTAATAAGAAAATCTTAAGATGATTGGTAAAAATACGACCGTTGCCACCGTTCGTTGTAAAATTTATAGAATTTACCATCTCTTTCAGGAATCTCTTTTCTTTTCTTTTATTACACTCTTTTTTTGTTGTAATGCCCTACAACTTATCTTTATAAAATAATATTTTTACGTCTAGTTTTCCTATTGAAAATATTCGAGGTTTCGAGAAACTGTATCATGTGTGCAACGTCACGTAGGTCTGTAAGTATTGGTTGCGTAATCGCGTTACATAGAGGCTAAATATAAAAAAACCTATGCAGGTTTATTTTTCACTTACCTGGTTGACTGAACTTTGCTCGGATATTTTTTTTAGTCCATGTGTTTTAGAAATTATATTTAGATAAAATTACATACTGATGAAATACGAATAATATTTTTTGATCTTAGCGACGTAATAGAAAAAACTGAACTGGTTATTTGAATAAAAATCATGAGTGCAATTAGTTTAATTTAAATTTTCATGTTTTTAAAAAAATACTAAAAAAAGGGCTCGACATAATAGATTTTCTCAAAAAAAGGGAATTTGAAAAAAACGAAAAATGTCGGTGTGTAGACAGGGCTCGAACCATGGTACCACGATTTTGTGACCGCCTGTTGTCCCAATTGTGCTATGATATGAAGTGTCAAAATTTACCTTCGTATTCTAATGATATTGTAGCAGCTTTTCATTGCCTGAAAACACGGATAAAACGACATTTTCTAAAAATGAATCCTAGCTAGATAGATTTATTGCACTAAATTTTATGAAAATCGTTGGAGCCGTTTCCGAGATTCCGATTATATATATATATACAAGAATTGCTCGTTTAAAGGTATAGGAATAGGATAAAGGTATATGATAGGGAAGCCGTATTAAATGATATCGGATCTTGGGAAGGCGTATATTCAGGAGTGGACGTGTAAGGAGCTGTAATGATGATATTATGTTAATTAGGAGGTCACTGTAGCCTTTAACATTCTTCCTAAAAATTAAATCTTACCTGAAACAACAGTAGCGGCTACTTCAGGGTCTTGCATGGCCCACGGGCAAAGTACACTTAAAAAGCCATAGTAGGTTTCGGCATCAGTCGCCATAGCACAGCTCCATAAGCCAAGGTCTCTGATCTCTGGGTTCGTGATTTGAATACCACACTCGTGATTATAGACACCGGACTGAAGGCTGAAAAAAATATAATATGGTTTCATTATCACAATAATATCATTATTTGCTCGCTGCTGAACAGGGGCCTCTCACAAAGATTGTTACAAAGCACAGTTTTGAGTAGCTTTAAAGCCCTAATTTGACATGGTCGTCTATTCTAGAATTACAAAAATTTTAACGCGTTCTTTCTATATTAGCTATGCAGTTAATTATATCATTTTAAAAACAAACTTTCTTGTATATTGCGTATAAAATCTATATATGCATAATATCTTTTAAATATAAAATAATAATACATTATGATATTTTCATTCCAATCTTTATTTTAATTTTTTAAAGGCCTTCAAATTTTAGGTGATTTTAGGGACCCTGTCTGGCTTAAAAAGGTCCTGTCATAATCCTTTCGGAAATAAGAGGAGGCGTATGCAGAATTGGAATCCCTGTGAGCTATTTACTTACTACTTACTTACTAGATACTTCATAACAATTTTTTTTAATATCTCCTCACTAGAATTTTATACCATGTATCGTGGAGTAACCCAGAAAGAGTAAAACAACAATCTAACTCTTTCTGGGTTCTTGTTATTAGATTATAGATCATTAAATTCGAACCTGAACCAGACTATCGCGGCCAGATTCTAAGCCACCGCGAGCCGAACTTAACGACGATTGTACCGTTATTGTGTAGAAATATTTCAATCCACAAAAACATAAAGTTATTCAAACAAAAAACAATTTGAAAAATAAAAACATTTTTCTTTTGGCAGAAGCGCTATTATATCATGTTATGAACATTTTAAAGAAAATTGAATGTAGATTTTGGGGATACTTGTTATATATCAGAAGTCTTTTCATTTCCGGATTCAGTAATACTGATAACACCATAATATGTGATATGTTACTTATAAATTAGATATTAATATGCGAGAATGAATGAGGAAAGAGTGATAGAGAGTGGCAGGGTCAGAAAGGATTGTCCTAATCGGAAGTTTGTTGACCAATTTAGCAACATATTGAAGACTAGCTCTTCCCCGCGACTTCGTTCGCGTGAAATTTATTACGATTGAATTTCATGGATTCAATTCTTTTTCTAAAATAAAAATAAGACTAAGTTACTCCTCATAACATCAGCTATCTGCCATTGAAAGTCCTGACCAAATTGGTTCAGCCATTTCGGAGATTAGCCGTAACAAACAGAAAAACAGACAAACATTTTATAAATTGTTTTTTCTTTGTCAATAGTTTCCGCAGCGTACGCAATATAAGGATTTTTCGAGGTTACTATTGCATATTTTAACATGAAAAAGTAGTTACTGTGACATAACTGTAATAGTTAGACATATGGTATTGCGGACTTTTTTGTAGATATTGATATCTATTTTTTTTTAATTTATTTATGTACACACATCAAGATACAGAAGCAGTCTTATCGTAAGTTTGTACAAAGGTTCTACTTATTACATAATTTGCTGAAATATCTTCCAGTAGATCCGTAAAGGAAATTATATTTAAATGGCAAGCTTAGTACTACTACTAATGAATAAATAATATACAAAATGTTACGAAAATTATATAAAATAAAACAATAAATTAAAATAAAATAAATCAGTAGATAAAAATAATAAATACGATAGTTACATATGATATATATAAACTAATACTAATATAATAGAATAATATATAGAATAATATATATATTAAATTCAGGATGCAAAGAAGTTATCTCTAACACGTTTCTTAAATACCAATAAAGTTTCGGAATTTCTTATATTAGACGGTAGTGAGTTCCATAACCTTACCGCGTGAACTGAAAAGGATTGGGGTAAAAACCGGAATTATAGACGGGAAAGTCAAGAAGAGTTTTAACAAGGGATCTGCACGGTTTGTCCGGAGGATGGGTGAAGGAAAATCGGCTTCTGAAGTATGTGGGAGAGGAAGGGTTGTGCAAGATGTTATAGAGGAGACTTAACAATCGAGTTGGGAGCCTTCAGCCCAAATATAAAACAGATACACTGATTTTGCAAGCGCTCAATTTTATTAAGAAGCTCCTCTGTAGCATCCAAATAACAGGCATCCCCATAATCAAGGAGAGGTAGGATAAGAGTAAGCACGAGTGATATTTTTAGATTTCTTTCTTTTAGATTCTATTGTCAATAGTTTACGCAGTGTACGCGGTATAAGGATTCTTTTGGTACTTTTTTCACATTTGTACATTTTCACATTTACGCACAGGTTACATTAACGAACTTTTTACACGGATCCCAATTTTTTTTTTTGAAAATATATTATAGCCTATGTTCATCAGGGATAATGTAGGATTCCAATGGTGAAAGAATTTTTCAAATCGGTTCAGTAGTTTTAGAGCCTATTCAATTCAAACAAACAAATTTTTCCTTTTTATAATATTATAAATGTAGATGTAGATGTAGAAGGGCCAAATTCAAAATACCCTTAATCGACGATCATGTGTATGTGTAGATAAATGGACGTAAAAAACGCGAGAGGCGTGTCAAGCTCGTACCAAATTACGAAACAGACGTAAGAGTGAGTTTATGCATGTAAGTATGTGTTGTATATTATATACTACGCAATTAATAAAATAATTTTATTTTAATAAATACCTATTTACAGATATTTGGCAATACTTGATACTTTTTATTTTTACCTGGAACCTTCTCCATGGAAAGTGTAGCGATCTTCTCCAACTCCTGGGTTGGCTAGGAGGATACGACCGGTCGGGTCGCGGAACTTGCACGAGTTAACTGCATGGGAACTCGACACTGAGCAGGTCAGAGTGACTAAGGGTTTATTTGTGGCTACAGACGTGGACACCACCGGTTTGGGGTCTGAAAAAATCAGGCCATCATCAGCCGTTTATAGCTACTTTTTGTAGAAGAAGGGTAACAATCGAGCACATAGTCCACCTGACGATACTCGTAAGTGGATGCTGTTGCTATGGCCCATAGTCACCTAAATCTAAATTCAGTTGTTGTAGACTATTACAGTTATTGTAGATATGTTATTGTGGAACATTGTTTGAATTAACGGTAAAGTTTATTAAAATACAATTATTACTATTATTAAAAAAAGTTAAGTATTAAAATGCAGATGCGATCATCCTTAAGGACTAAGAAGGGTTACCTCATTTCCTTTACTATATGTATCTCTGATTCTCTACACTCAGCATACAAAACAAAGCAGTTTTAAGCTGTTATATTACGCTGGTATTCTGTGAGAGCGTGGTTATAGCTGTAGTGTGGCTCTACCACGTATGAACTATAGACTTATAACGAGACATAACTTTATACACTCATAAAACGCGATTGGGCAAAATATTTAATTTTCTTCTACTATTTCATTAGCCCGTAGAAGACGACTGTTCAACATGGAGCCTCTCCCGTTGTGAGGAGCATTTGCCCCAATCCTCACGCTTGTCGATCACAGAGACTCGCTTATTGGACGCTTCTGCCCATCGCCGGAGTGGATACAATTTAACACCAGCACAAAAGAATTGAATAAGATGGTAACAAGAATATTACACGTGTTATACGTGGTAGAGCCACGATACAGCTATATTGTAGTTGTAGTAACTCAACCAGGGAAGGACAACGCCCTCACAGAATACCAGCGTAAAATAGCAGCGTAATGCTGCTGTGTTTCGTATGTTGAGTGTAGAGAGAACCGGAGACCCTTTTTACAGGAAACGAGGCATTCCAAATTAGTCCTCACGGGTGAAAAAGCATCTGCATTTTTTTGAGGTTCGTATTTTGTGGTATCGAGGATAGATGTAGATGTCTATGGGCCACAGCAACCACTTACCATCAGGTGGACTGTGTGCTCGTTTATCACCCTATCCTATAAAAAATGTTACACTTCCCGATTTTTCGATTTCTCGGCACCTAAAACCACTTGCGTAAATATCATAACGGCATTAAAGTAACAATCAACCAAATCAAATACAAGCAACTCGCTTGAGTTTAATTTAACACTATTATCAGTACCGGAATTAACTTTTTGGTGTCTTAGGTTTTTATAGCAAATGGTGGTCTAGTTTTTCATTTTATATTGCTTTTTTATTTGAAGTACAATATAGTGCATTCGGGCAAATGACGAAAACGGATATATTCCGATTTATGTTAATTTCTACCAATCAACCATTTATTCTACTAATCAGCCATCGTTTCTCCGGTTGATTGCAGTTAATACTATATAGTATATTTCGCTGCGTTTGGTACAAATTAAATATAAATCGAAATATACCCATTTTCGTAATTGCCCCTACGAAACCTACTTACAATTTTTGAAACAATCCAATCTAAATGAGTTTAGTGCATTTCTAATAGCGAGAGATTCATTTATATTTTAATTGACTAGTAACTTCCATTTTATACCATAGTAAAACGTTTTTTTAATGATCTTTCTCTCTTTGGTGCCTAGGTCAGGGCCTAGTATGCCTTATTATAAATCCATTACTAAATACTATATAATATATAATGTGCATTACCTGCTTCTCTAACAGTCACTTCAAAATCATGTTCATCAGTTAGCACACGTCCCTCCAAACCAACAAATATCCTCCATCTTCCCGTATGCTCTACAGTAACTCTGTTCAAGGTAACGTTACATCTGCCAAATCCATCAAATACTGTATTTTGTTTGGGATCGACTACTCTACAGTATACAGTATTTTCTGGACCCATTAATTGCTCAACAGGCCTGTCCAGAGTCCATGTATAATGACTTTGAATGTCTGTTTGGGCTTCACCTAATGATAAAAAGTAATTTTAGTGTTGTCATCCATGATAACTATATTCGTACTTATTTTCTATCTAATAAGTCTAGCTTGCATAAGTGCACTGCCGAATATACCTATATGGCCATGCCTGTTAGGCCAATTGTATTGAATATTGTAGTGTCACATTACCCTTACCTTTGACGCGACAACCGAACCGCTCGTCGCTGTCTGGATATTTTACGTTTAACGTTAACAAGATGGTCTATCACCTATCTTTCTACCTATCAAGACATATAAAAGAAAACTGTCAGTCGTAGAACTGCACGTCAAATTCGAAAACTTCACGCACACATATATACATATTTATACATATATGAATCTGAGCTGGTCTGCCTCTTTGGTCTAGTGGTTGTAGTAGTGTGACTGCTGATCATGAGGTCCTGAGTTCGAATCCTAGGTCGAGCCAAAAAATCAATTATTGAGTATTTCCGTCAAAAAATTCTCAGTAGCTGCCCGGAGTAACGAAGTTAGCGGTGTTTCACACCCGTGCCTCGGAAAGCATAAAGCCGTTGGACCTGCGCCTGATCTCTCTCCGGTCGTGTCGGTTTACCGTCCCATCGGATTATGAGAGTGAGAGAATAGAGAGTGCACATGTGTTTGCGCATACACTTGGGCACTATAATCCTGTCCTGCGCTGATGGCTAGTCTCCGTTGAGGCTGGTCACCGTGACCGAAATACGGTCTGGAGGACATTATCATTATTATGAATCTGAGCGTGATGGTCACGCGAGCTTAGCGCTTTTCCCCTTTCCAAAAGTGCCCGACGTGCATGAAGAACATTCACTTAAAAAAAATCCCATAGTTGACTTTTTCGGCACCCGGCACCATCATACGGCAACGCTACTACAGCTTTTACGTCAGCATTATGTGACTACCTTTTATCACTTATTCATAAGAACTATACAGATAAAAATGTCTAAGCAAACCATGCATTCAATGATTCATACATTGAAACGAATAATAATCACTGTGACTACATAAATAAAAAAATATTTATAGCAAACAAAAGATTCTGTGTTTGCATGAATCGAAATAGAATAACACAAAAAGCATGGGTTGCAAGGCGTGAAATAGAGGCCATGGTGTTAATGACATGATGTTAATTTTTTTAACGATGTTATTGATATTGTATATTCTAAATGAAAGTAAGCAGTTACCGTTAACAGTCACTCGAACAAACGCTTTATAGATTGTACTTTCTCCATATTTAATCTGCCAGAATCCAGAGTCATTTTCACTTGCATTTTTCACGATAAAACCACAGGTATCAACATACCTCGAATCTTTTTCAATGTTTGTACGGAAAGTATCAAGAGGATCGATCAGTTTACAAGTATCATAAAATGGAGTGGAATCTTCTAGACGTATGTAAATATCATTTCCTTGGTTTACTGTTATCTCACTTGGTAAAGCATTCACTATTTCTGTAATTAAGAATGTTCTTTATCAATCAAATTTTTGTTACATCCAAAACTGTATTCATAATCCTTTATTGATGGTCATTGCCCTTATCAGATATTATCTTTATCTCTTAAACGTGACTCGGTACACGTATAATTTCAAAGATTACACATTAATTAATTTATTTTAAAAAGATATACCTTCTAAAATTATTGTAAACGGCAACCTTCTTTCAACGACCTCGGTACTGTATCTAGTGCCTCGTGAGATTAACATCCAATCTCCAATCATCTGTTCAGATACAATATGGACTTTAACTCCGCATGCTACATTATCATCCTTAATTACTTCTATTCCATTAATTTGTGTCATTTCAACATCATATTGATTACCATCTGGTGTAACAATGTAACATTTCTCGCTATTTAAAAAGTCATATTCAGGAATCTTAAGTTCATGACTTTCACCGATTTTCGTAACAAAGTGTTCAGGGTCTATGTTAATAATTTCTTCAATTTGCGCTGTTGAAGTTTCTATTGTGTTTTCAGTTGTTTCTTGTGGTAGCCATGTGGTTTCAGCAACATCTGTAGTAGAAGTTTCTTCATTTATCTCGATATTTAACTTGCTTGAAATTTCTGTTGAAGTTCCTTGTTTTCGGAAAATTAAATCACTGACATTAAGTATTTTATATTTGTGGTACGTGTATATGTTTCAAGTCAAGAAAATGTAGTTATTAACAAAAATTATCCGTAGGTATACAAGATTACCAAAAAATTTACAATTATAATAAAAGGGAATATTTGCCAACGTTGTATGGCTTATAAATTATATTTTGAAAATAACGTCCCTTAGATCTTACGACTTTATTTATATAATTATAGAAAAATAAAATAGAATAAATATATAAAACCATTTTTTATTTGTTGTTATTAAAACTTGATAAGGCATTCTATTTAAATTTACGAAATAATTCTATACATCCCTTTTCCCACTTTATCCTCGTTTTCTCTCCATCTAATTCTCTGAATACATGTAAGTTAACACCAAATTTAACTTTGATATCAATTTTTAATAATTGTCTTTCATTATTTTAATTATTGCATTATGTTTATTTTACTATCCTAATACCTATATATTTTATTCAAAAAACTCTATAACCAAAATGTTTAGATAAACACATGAGTTAGTATATTTTTACGCCACAGCACGGTTGCGCTTGGTAAATGTGCTCAGGTGTATGTTGAATTGAATCATACTTCCATATTATGCCAATTATGTATGCATTGATGGATCAGACCTTTATTTTTTTAAGCGAGAATATCCTCCCTTCTCCGCAGCATGCATATTTTAAAGTTATTAAAAATTAATACGCACACATCCGCTCAATATTTTTTTAACAATGTAAGTTTAATACAATGGATTTCCGAAAAGTAACGTCTGATTCTATTAATTATTACGCGTATTTGTCCAGTACCAAGTAAGCGTGAGAAATTCGAAGGACAAAAATTCACTTTATTTCTAACGTTTTTGCTTATTAACAGAATTTAAATAAAAATGTAGCCCATGAAAAGTATAAGTCAATAAACTGTCATTCCAATAATATTATTTGTAAAAAGAGGTCGCTTAAAAAATAGAACTCAACGTTTTCTCCCGGCAATTGCTTTTTTTTATATCTCGATTAATATAAAGTATTTTAAAAATCCATTCGATTAACAATTTAATTATGTATTTCATGTGTGCGGTTATATTTTGAAGTTAGGAATTTTAACAAGTATCAATTGACGCGCGTCATACGATATTTTGTCCAACCTAGCAAGCAAATATGACGGACGGAATATATAGATTGACTGTAATGTATTGAAAAAGAATGTTGCGCAAAATATGTGTAGAAGCGTATGTCACTAAAAATGTTTGGCGCAAATTGTTTATCTATTGATCGTACTATTGGTGATTTCGTATGATCAGATGTATTAATGCGTTTATTGTTTTAAAAAGCGGACAGCACAAATATTTCAATTATGCATTTTTTAATTCTTGAGAGTGAAAATGTTTTACAACATAAATTATAAAACTATTAAGAAACTTAAGCAAGTTTTTTGGTGGTAAAAGCACACTGCAGCTTTGTTATGGTTGCAGCCCGACTGTGTCAGCTCCACCGGGGATGGACCACTGTCTCACAGAATACCAGTATTAGATAACCGAAGGTCTATTTTGCTGGTAACGAGGCATTCTATGTTACTCCTCAAGGCTGGCAACAAATCTGCATTTCGATTTTTAGTAAAAGATTGATGTAGATGCCTTTAGCCTACAGCATCCATTTACCATCAAGTGGGCTGCGTGCTCGTTTGTTACCCTTATTCTATAAAAAAATGTAACGGCTTTTTAAGCACATTTCAATATGCAGCTTACTTTATGTTAATAATTTAATTTATTTGAAAACAGATTTTAATTTTTTTAAATAATTAAATGCAAGGCGAAAGGTAAAACGGCTTAAAATCAAATGAATTATTGATTTCGAAATGACTATAAATCCCAAACCTTCTGTGGTCACAGTAACTTCGTACGTCTCATTTCTATTGTTGCCATTGTCTGACGCAGAACGCAGCGTCCAGATGCCCGCATCATTGCTGTTGATGCTTTTTACTGTTACTTTACATTTGACGAACTCAGTGTCCTCTTCAAGTTTATATTTGTCATTAGAATTATCTACAGGCTTAAACTCAATAGTTTCCCCCCAGGGGGTATCTAAGTAGCATCCCTCTACGTTATCGGATGCAGTAAAAATCGATGTTTCCAAATTTTCTCCAACGTTAAGAGACACCTGTCTTACCGCTTCAGATCTAACGATGACACCTGAGGACAACAAAAATATATTGAACATAAAATTGAATAAATTCACTTTTTTTACTTTATAGATTTTTTTTAATAATCTTAAATATAATAAAAATGTAACGAGTAAGATATTATAAAGCTACTATGAGAAATGCTAGAAAAATATGGTTACCGATCGTCAGCGGTACCATCTCGTTTACACCAGACGTAAAATAGAAAGAGGGGCAACAGCTTTAAAAGTGCAAGGCAAATGGTCTTCGACCAATAATTAATCGAATTAAGTGGTACTTCGATAGTAAATTTGTCTGCCAGGCGCAAATTCACCTTGCAGCGGGAAAAATATCTCCAGCATATCACTTCTGCGGGATGATGAAAAAGAAAAAGAAGTAAAACTTTAAAAGCAAAGTAAAAATTGAAAAATTGTCATAATTTCGAACTTTTATTTTATATAGCGGATAGACCTCATCGTAATCATTGTAGTACAACGAACTAGAATGGACACCGCGAAAAAATTGTTCGGCAGGGCGCGGCGCCTGGAGAGAGACTCAGAGTACCATTTTATTGCACCGGAGCTAAGTAATGCTCGATACATGATCAGTTGAACTGACGTACATTTAAAAACTGACCGTGAGTGTGACATCATTGCATATGGTCTCATCTTAGTCATCAGTCATATCTTGATTTTTAATTGAATTTGAATATAAATGTAGATGTCTAGGGCCTCGGCATTCACGTACCATTAATTGGACTGTGTGCTCGTTGTCACCCTTATTATATAAAAAATGGTGTATATTAGTTGCAGTAAGCACTTGCAGTAAATGGACTACTATAATTCGTTTGTGGTTTTAGTTTTATAAAAGAAAGTCTTTCTCCTAATACTACGTTTTATGTAAGCGCTAATACACTTATTTTTGAAGGTTTATCAGAATAAGCAACATAAAGACCTAGAACATTTAAAACACGGTAAATTAATATAAATAAATCAATTATCAGTCAAGTAAAATAACGAGACACTTCATGTGACTAATCAATCGAATGGTTATCAATATCACCTTTGTTGTTAAAGGAATTCTCTACGTATCTAAGCAAATAATTTTCTAGAGGTATTTTTTTATGTCTATCGTTTATTGAAGGGCATCGTATATTTGATATCAAGGAACATGGTTCTTACGACTATTGCCGGTGATATTGTAGGATGCTGGGCCGTCAAGAAGAAGGATGAAAATAGACTGCATGCGAATGAAATGAGAATGTTACGATGGATGTGTGGTGTGACAAGGATGGATAAGATAAGGAATGAGTATATAAGAGGAAGCCTGAAAGTAGCGCCAGTGGTAGAAAAGGTGAGAGGAAGCAGATTGGCATGGTTTGGGCATGTGATGCGGAGGGATGAAAGTCATGTCACAAAACGAGTGTTGAATATGAATGTGGAGGGACACACGGGCAGAGGAAGGCCGAATAAAAGATGGATCGATTGTGTGAAGAGTGATATGAGAATGAAAGGAGTAAGTATGGAAATGACGGCTGATAGAGAGGAATGGAACAAGAAGATTTACTGCGCCGATCCCAGATAATGGGAAATGGCTTAGAGAATGATGATGACTTGTAACAGTAGTTTAAAACTATTCGTGGTGTTTTTCCGCTGTGTCAACGTGTAGATAACATTTGCTTTTTTATAACATTGTTTTGATAACATTGTTTGTTTTATACGTGGTAGAGCCACGCTGCAGCTTTATTATGGTTGTAGCACGAATGGGTCGGCTCGACCGGGGTAGGACGACGCTCTCACAGAATACCAACATAAAATAACAGTTATAACTGCTATGTTTCGTATGGTGAGTTTAGAGATCCGGAGACCCTTTTTTACTGGAAACGAGGCATTCCATCTTAGTCCTCAGGGATGACAACGCTTCTGTGTCTTAATTCTTAATTGAGGATAAATGTTTAGATGCCTAGGGGCCACAGCATCCAGTTACCATCAGGTAGACTGTGTATTCGTTTTTCACCCTCAATCTATAAAAAAAAAATTCTATGAATATTAATAACGCCTGAGAAACGGCAGTACTTGTATACTTTATATATATACTAGTATACACTAATTATATGGTAGGTAACAGTATTGTTTCTGTTACGCCATAGTAATTTAACCTTTGTGCGTCCTTGCTTGTATCCAATAGGCTTATCGCGCACAACTAAGGTAATAGCTATTATTATAATATTTGTTTTACACTTGAGTGATGAAATTGCTGTACAACTCAGTGGCATTACGTAAACAAATTTAAACCTTAACTCCTTTATTACAAAAGCTAATTTATATTTAGACCCGGGTAACTTAAACTCTGCTTCATGAAAGGAGTTCCGCCAACTAAAATGTAATGTATGGACTTTGACAGCAGTTATTAAATTTTGTGAAGATTGTGGCGCCGTGCCTAGGTCAAGGGATTTCTTAAGTTAGACGGACTATTCTGAAACCATCTTGCGATATTCCATGTTTGTAATAAGACGACGACTGCCTTTTCAGGCGTAGGTACACCCGCAGGAAATTTTGAGATTTCAAAACGAAACTCCGTAGTGAAAGGCTGTTGGATGGGAGGACAGTGAAGTGCCTCAATATGAAATTTTGAGTGAAGAGTGAACCAATAACAAAAATATTATTTTAGTGTGGATTCAGAACATGATGACGTTGGATGTCTTATTATAAATACAGGTGTCAGCCTCTGAGATTTCTAGTGCTGAAGAATATTGTCTATTTACTTTCATTTATGTTTAACTATTCATATTTTTGTAACACATGACAAGACATGAGACATGAAGACATGCAGGAAGTCGATGGATGCAGGTGGCTCAGGACCGTGCTTTGTGGCATTGCTTGGGGAGGCCTATGTTCAGCAGTGGACTTGTGAAGGGCTGTAATGATGATGATGGTAATTCTTATTTTTCATTTAAATTCTCTTTGCTACGTAACATGTGTTTATGATTTATATTCGTATTTATTACAATAACCATAAGAATAAAATACTATACTCTATTTTATTTTTAGAAAAAAAAAACAACATATAAGTATTTATTATATAATAATAAGCGCCTCCGGGGGTACCAACACTACCTGAGCGAATAGACTATAATATCTGGCTTAAACTAGTCTGTTTTAATTAAAAAGTCCCGTCGAAAATATGCGAACTAAAATATAAAATAAATTACTACTTAAAAACATACCGAACACATCGCGTAACATACTCGTACAAACGAAAAAACATATTTTAATTAAAAAACCCCCATGTTTAGACGGCTACAACTAGATGCAACCGATCATTGTTGCTTACCACTACTAATTCGAATTTATTAGTAAATTGTCCCTAGTTATCGATGTCGAATGAATTAGTAAACCTAGGCGAGTCAACTCATCCATCCTGTAGCCACAGTACTCGACTCCATCGTGTATAGAAGCAACAACTAATTTCTGTAACGTTAGTGCTGTGAGCCAGTTGACTTTTACACCTATATTGGACACAGGGCTTTACAAAATGGAGCTGTTAAAAAAAGCGTTCTTTAAAGCAATGCTATCAATGTAATTCGTACTTTATAGTGCAGATTAATGAGTTAGTTTATAGTACGTGAGGGTAATTTGGTCACTTTCTTAAAACTCAAAAACTACAGCCTTGTTTGAATAGACGGCTTTGTAATTATCTTGATCGGTCAATCAAATAATAAAGGGTGAAAAGGGCGATACTTTATCGACGTCATTTTGACAGGTGATATAATACTAAATATTTTAGTCAATTTTTTTCTTTTTATAGAAGAGGGAGCACACGAGCATACGGTTCACCTGATGTTAAGTGACTACCGCCACCCATGATCAACCGCAACACCAGGGGAATTGCAGGTGCGTTGCCGGCCCTTTAGAAAGGAGTAAGCTCATTTCTTGAAGGTCCCCAGGTCGTATCGGTCCGGAAAAATCACCGGTGGTAAACTATTCCACAGAGAGGTTGCACGTGGAAGAAAACTCCTAGAGAAACGTACAGTGGTAGACCGCCAAGCCATTTTAATTAACTATGTAGTTAGTTTTTTTTAAATAGATTTTTCGAAGTGTTCCTAATTATTGCTAAAGCTTGTTTGCTTTTTTTCTTAATATGTTATTCTTAATATAGTCATGTTTATTATGTTGTTATTAGTATGTTACAGTATATGACTGTGCTTTTTGTCTTTGTCCTCCTCTTAGTTTTGTTTGGGGGCTTAGGTGCCTTGCTTTGGCCACCCCTTTACCCTTACGTATCTTATTAGTGACAATCTGCGAAATTGCCTTATTACTAGAATAAATGAAAATGTATTATTTTGTTTAATTGCTCTTTTACCCGAATAGCAAGGATATCTACTGCCTGCGGTAAAGAATTATAATATGCCCTTTAAGATAGTTTATATACTGTTATCGGTATTATGTCCGTTTTAATGTCCGCCCCTCGGAGAATTTACGTTAGCTATGGTCCGCCTGTAACTCTATAGTCGCCGGATTTTAACGAATTTCAATCGATTACACAGACTATATGATAAATTAGAATAAAAAATAGAATAGAATAGAGAGCCGTGGTAGCTTAGATGGTTAGTGCTCGCTGTAAATTTCACAGTACGCGAACAAACCGGATTCGATCTCTGCCGGCACCAATTAAATTGTTAGTTGAAACCTGCATGTCTGAGAAATAAGAAAAAAAATATTTCGAAGACATGTGAAGTTCGCCAACACGCATTGGGGCAGCGCGGCGGACAATTCCTTGCCCTAAAACCCTCTCAGAAATGAGCGGAGGCCTGTGCCCAGGAGAGTATATAGGCTGTAACTTTAACTTTAATTTCAAAATAAATGGCGGACATGAACTGTCAAAAACCATTCATTAATTATAGCTTATTAAAAATATCCTAGTAGACAGATCTAGAGACAAAATGGGGAATTTTTTCTACAGTTGCCACGCTTGATAGGGGGACTGTTTTTTTTTTGTTATTAAGTTGGTGCTGTAACATCTCGGGTTCCATAATTCCATTTCCTTATGTTGCTTCTTACGGTACACAACACATGGTGTATGATAGTGCATTTTCTCACACCGTCACCACAAGGTCAGTCAAGAAAATGCGAACTAAAATAATGACAAAGGCAAAAGTGGATGTAAAACATAGGTACTTACTCGTAAAAAATCTGCACCTGCACTTTTATACATTCATGCGCCCGAAAGATATAACTATGTATTTAAATTATGGTTATCCAATAGTTTGACAAAATTGAACCTTATTTATTGATAAATTAAACTGTTCGTTGAGAGCTATTAGCGCTTAGACTAGTATGTTAACTATTTGTTTGATTATATATTAATTGCTAAACACATTAAGTATTCGAAAAGCCTTATTAACTATCATTGTACATTGTACAATGCTAGTAAAATACATGCACAGTGAGATAAAAGTTTTTTAATCATGTAGTCCAATAACCCTTCAACTGTGAAACAAAAATTTACTGTTAAACAAAAATAACAGACAAAAGGATAACATCTATTTTTACTTGGATCACACTGTCAGTTGACGTAGGCTTGATAAACCGGAATACATGACACAACTGTCAATAAAATCAGCGTCGCGCTTCCTTTTTTGTTTAATATGAATCTTATATCTATAATGTATCTATTTATTTGTTAATACTGTTCCTAAGGATTTTAGCGTTATTCTAATTACCTAATAGAAATTTATATATTTTCACGTCTCAATATGTAAGTCAAAATGTATGTTATTACCGACAACTTTGTTATAGCTCCTTATCTCGTACGTAATCCTTACAAATTTTGTTGAAGCAGCCTTATGTATTTTGCGTATCAGATCGGTATGTGTATAACAATAATAGTTGTGTTTAACGGTAAAGAGGTACAAGGAAAACAAATTAAAAGTATTGTTGTCGTACATAGCTTTATAAAGCAAGTACCACACATGAGTAAGTAATTAAGTAAACACAACACGCACCTGCAATAATGAAAAGGCACAACGTGGTCTTTCCGGACGACCGCATCTTGGCACTATCTGATTGCCACTACTTCAACGTTCCAAATATGTAGTAGTTCTGCAATATCTGAGTGTGTTTCCACGTTTATATATTTTTATAATTAATCGCTTTAAGATTTCATATAAATCCGCGTATCTGATCTAATCACACGATATGTTTTGGGTTGCCTTATAAAATATTACCACAAAACTGAACAAAAATCAACACGTTTTGTTTGTAATATGTTGTTGTGTATTGGGCAAATCACTTCGTTATGCCATATTTTAATCGCTTCTACCAAATGTTAACAGAACTAAGTAATGACAATAAAAGTGTTTAATAGAAATGTAGTATTGAAAATTTCTTCCATTTAGATATTTAGGTTATAATTCTTTAACTTTTATTTATGTAATTAATAATCGCTTTATTTAGTTTTTGCTCTTAGACAATTTTTGTTTCGTAAATATTATTTGCTTGTTGAGGAAAATAATTATCGAATGGCATTAAAGCACAAAGTTGTCATATTTATTGCAAAATAAATTAATACACAAATGCATGAAATCTCATCAGTAACAACATGATGGAACAGAAATGCATATAAATAATACTAACATAATGTGATGATGATCACAGCGACAACTTCCGAATAATCAATAGCTATATAACACAAGTATTTAGGCAAACAATCTCCTATGCCCGTAAACGTTTAAACGATAAGGTTGAAGATAAATTGGAATTCAATGTCAGAGACTTTGCGACAAACAACCAGACTCGAAAAGCAGCAATTTATGTTAAGTATAAAGATCCACAGCATACATCAGGTAAGGTGAAGAAGAGAAGCTGAAGTAGAAGCTTCATCACAGGTGTACAAGTGTTCCGCTTTGTGCAGCACAGTTGCTGTGGTACCTGTATGTGGATACGAATATATAAAATTACCGTTTTATTGAATTGGTTACTTTGGTATAATTCACATGGCTTCGTGCCACAGTAAATGCTGACCATCATTTTCGAGAATCGCAAATCATGCTAGAGAAGCTGGCACTCAAACAACTCTGGTTGGTGAACTGTTCCTTGCGATTGGTACTGCCAAATGGACGTTGGAAAAATTAGTAGAGCTATTAGTGAGCACTTGGAAGTTTAAATTCCGGTAAAGCAGTAAAGAACGCCTTTATGTCTTCTTCGATTTTCATGCAGCATACTTCTATAGCAAGGCTCAATAAATTGCCTATAGTAATATGTTGAGTTTTGATTATTAGTTTAGAGAAATATTCTGACTATCATATAATCTAAATAAAGTTTTTTTGTAATAATATAATTATTTAAATTTCATCATACTGCCACTTCACATAGATAAAAACCTAATATTATTAAGGTCATTTTCATCATCAATATATTATTAAAATATTCTGACTTTTCGGTAGTAACTAAATATTATAATTTATGAGATTAGTACAAATGCCAATAGTAACCATTTTTGTGGGAAATGCTTATAATCTGGCAACACTATTTTTTGTGAATGTATGTGTATACCGTTACAATGTAATATTGGAAACAAAGTACCTAACAAAAAATATATGTTTAAAATGCTGAGAAAGTTGGTCGATATATTTAAACTTTCGACTTTTTCGAATGTTAACGTTTAGGTTTAAGTTATCGGAATTATAACTTAACAAAATTGCTTTAATCAGCCCTAGCTAATAAATCGTCGGTTCTGAAACCGTATTATTACCGTTTGACTCCGCTAGATTGCGCTAGTAGTGAACATGCTGGGTTCCATTTAATACGACAAATCTGTTTCTGCTGCTTGAATTGAAAAACAAAAAAAAGTATTGATATTTTTTAATTCTAGCCCGGAGTTTAGAGAATTTCTAAATATCAACAACAGAGAAGTTAAAATAATACGATAGAAGATTCTGGTTCTTCTTTTTGGATGTTTCTTCTAATAGGATACCGTTATATTTATTTCGTTTTTAGTTCTTTACTAAAATTTTTAGTTATGACATTAAACAATACATGATGAGTTTCTATTTAAGTATCTAGTAGTAATAATATATAATAATAATGTTTATTGATAAACAAAATATGGTACACACTTATTATCTCATTCTTAAGATTAAAGTTTCGGGTAGAACAATATTTTTAATCAATAGATACTTGGATGCATTGATTTATTGGATGCATAAGATGGTTCATTCGAACAACTAAACAAGTTTCACCACTAAAACTGTGAACATTTCTTAAAAATGAAATTTTACAGAAAATTGAAATTTTAATTAATTAATTTTTAATATTTGCAAAATCGGAACGGAAAGTGTACAGTACAATACAAGACAAGAATTGCTGGTGTCCTCCTTAAAGTAAATTAACACACTTAAACGCTTTACAAATTACAAATTTTTAATAACGTGCTTATAATCATTTAAAATGTTTTATTTTAAGTTTAAATTTTAGAACTCAGCTATTTTTTTTATTGTAAATAGAACTTCAATGTCATCATAAGTTTGTGATTTAAGCCAAACTGTCGACTTTTTGCAATTGTATTTATTAAGCGGATGTATATTAATCATTCGGTGAATTTTATTATATTGAAAAGGACCAATAAAACAATGAAACTTTTTAATACACTAAGTCCTAAAGGAAATATTAGGACACAGTACAGTACTACAGTAGTATATATTACTAACTGTCCAGGTAGATGTTGTTTTGGTGACGAGATATGTTACATTTCGAATTAGAATATAATCTCCGTGTAAATATAAAATTTATTAATAACAACTGCTCCGATCGTGTCCAGATTTTGGGATTTTCTTTTTTTTAGTACTATACTAACGTAGGTTGTGAATATGAGTCATTCATTTCAGTTTATAAAGATGGAATTTGTTAACAATTTGACTACAGCGACACCAATCTGATCCTTATATAACAATTAAACCAACGTCTCGACAAAACAAATACACACATTGTGTGAATGATCTTAATCAGTCAAGTCGTTCCGAAGTTACGCGATCACTAACAGACGCAACAATGATAATATCTTGTTTAACGCTTAACTGCATCATTGGTCTTGTGATCGTTAATGTGGTTGTTGGTCATGAGGTCCCGGGTTCGTATCCTGGGTTGAGTTAAAATCAGTTACTAGGTTTTTCTGTCAAGAAATTTTCAGTAGCAGCCCGGAGGCAGGAAGTTGGCGGTGCCCCAACATCGTGCCTCGGAAAGCACGTAAAGCCGTTGGTCCTGCGCCTGATCTCTCTCCGGTCGTGTCGGGTTACCGTCCCATCCGACGATGAGAGAAAAAGCGAGAATAGAGAGTAATTTATACGTGGTTGTAGCACGAATGAGTCGGCCCGACCGAGATGGGACCACGCTCTCACAGAATAGCAGCGTGAAATAGCAACTGAATGTTGCTGTGTTTCGTATTGCGAGTGTAGAGAACCGGGAACCCATTTTACTGGAAACGAGGCATTCCATCTTAGTTGTCAGGGGTGACAACACGAGGATAAATGTAGATGTCTATGAGCCACATCACTCATTGTCACGTGGACTGCGAGTTTGTTTGTCACCATTATTCTATAAAAAAATCCTGACCTACGCAGATGGCTTAAATAGGAGGACATTATCATTGCCTAAAATATATCGCATAAAGATTATTAATACACGTATCGATAAGACCGTAAGACGGTAGAACTTTTTTTTTGACAAGAAGTAAATTTGGAAAGAAAAAAAAAACTTCTTAACTATATCTGCAGCCAAATAATTGGTGCATCTTGCTGTCATCATCATCATCAGACATATAGCTATCCAAAGGCGCGCCACTTAGCCCGATATTTGGCTTCTCGCATCCACTCGACAAGTTGTCACTTCTGCGACAGATCTGACCAAACCACTGTAACTTCAGTTTAAAACCACGGAACGGTTTGTTGGTGACCCTGGTTCCTCTGCGGAGTAGTTCATTACGAGTCTTATGCAGTAGTGATTTTTCCGGACTGATACGACTTAGGGACCTCCAAGAAATGAGTTTACTCTTTTCTTAAAGACCGTCACCGCACCTGCAATTCCTCCGGTGTTTTAGTGTTCATGTGCGGTGGTAGTCACTTAGCACATGGTGAGCCACATGCTAGTTTGCCCTCTTTTCTATAACAAAAGAGAAACCCTGAGAAACTTTTCATCACTCGCTGGGCGACTTTGAGACAAAGCTCACTGAACGAAGAAGGAAGCTGTACAGGCTTTGGGCATTCTATTTCTATCTAAGAAACAACCTTCATAAACCTTAAAGTACCCACCACATTTGTAGCTTCATTTTCTGCAATTTCTCATAGGTTTCATAGGTTCACTTGGAATGCACCTTAGGCACGGCACCAAGTGGATGCCGTGTCCCATATACACTAAATCTATCCCAGACTAAAAATCAAAATGTAGATGCGTTGTCGCCACTGAAGACTAGGGTTATATGCCTTGTCACCAGTATAAGGGGTCTAGCACATGGTAAATCAGCACTTGAAATTGTTAATTGCAATTTCAAGACGCGGATCGAACGTGGGTTACTCGAGGACCGTAAAATTTACAGTGAGTGTAAGTCATAGCCCAGTAAGGAGTATGATAAAAATCTTCCAATTCATGTATTGCAGTTGGCACATTCCTGGAAAAACTTATGTCTAGCCTTGGACATCAAAAGATCTTGAAAAAAAGAAGAGTTTGATTAATATGATAAATTGACAAACGTAAAAAATCTGGTATTTTCTGCGGCAACCGATAATTGCTTAATCCTTCAATATTTGCCAATTTATTTTTACGTAGTTTTGGAACTATTTTTACTGTCTCATTGCTCTAGTGGTCGTAAACGGTCTCGGGTTCTTAATCCCGGGTCGGGCCAAAATGCGGATAATGAGGTAGATTACTTGTATTCTGTCCAAAATACGGATAATGAGGTAGAATACTTGTATTCTGTCCAAAATACGGATAATGAGGTAGAATACTTGTATTCTGTCCAAATTCAGCCCATTCAAGTTATCAGTAGCAGAAGTTGACGGTGCCTCACCGCGCCTTAGAAAGAACGTAAAGAACGTGTCAGATTGCTGATCCATCGCATCGCACTATGAAACTGAGAGAGTAAAGAGTGCACCTGTGTTGGCACACACTCGTGCACTATGATTCTGTCCAGGGCAGATGGCTAGTCTCCGCTGAGACTTTCCGCCGAGACCGAAATACGGTCCGAAAGACAAGTAAAGTAGTTTATTCTTACGATTGTATTAAATATTTAAAAAAAAAGAATGTGGATATACAGATGAATTTGAGCGAATAATGAAACGTAGATAATAAAAAAAATTACTGAAAATAAATCTTTAAGTTTCAGATAAACTATTGATTTATCGTCGTTATAAATTTTTTGTATCTTTCTTTTTAAATATTCATTTTTTAAATATTTTCTAATCAATTTAATTAGAAAACAAATTGAATATTTATAAGTGGTTAACATAAAAGCTAGATGACATGAAAGTAATTAACTTTGTAACATTTATTTTTGTGACCTTCTAGCCTTCTACAAACTAATATTTTGTTGTTGTGACTTACTACGACACCATACAATGTTTAATTGACAAAAAATTTAAATTTTCTTCAATTAATTATATATCTGACCTGTTTGATGAGAAGAAAAAGCACTGAAAATACACACAATAAGGAATACGCTCAGCAGTGGTCCTCAAATCGTTCTCATATGCTGAGGTTTTTTTAACTTAATGTACCTGATTATTCGTACTGTCTTAGCGTAACAAATGTTTCATACTCTTACTTTGATTACAACCAGATTGTAATCGGACGGAAAGACAGACGCCGGTAACTTATCCCATTCCTTTGCCGTGCTGTGTGTGCATTACTAAAAACGAAGCAAACCGTTCGGTTCAAATGTGTGTCGGCAATCGTAAAATCGGCAACGAAAACGTTTTAAGAGTTTTACCCTTACTTACCAAGTTGGGTAGAAAGATTAATGAACACAATACCAACATTGTACGTAAGGGTTATATGGTTATCCGGTTTAATATGGTCAATTTCTTATAACTCAAGCCTATATATATAGCCTTGTTTGCATAGGTGGTTTTGTGATACGCTAGCTCTTCATCGCTCAATTTAATAATAAAGGGTCAAAAGAGCGCTGCTTTATCAACGCCATTTTGACAGTTGACATTATAGTTTTAAACATTTTAGTCGACTTTAAAATTGTGTAGTGTAGTTCCTTTTTTATAAGTTGATTTTTCGAATTGTTTCTAATTATTGCCCAAGCTTGTTTGCTATTGTTTTCTTAATACAAATATTAGTTATAGTAGTTATATGGCTTTGCTTTTTTTTCTTTGTCTTCCGCTTTGTTTTGTCTGTATAGGGCAGCAACGCTTAAGATGACCGTATGACCCTCACGTACTTATTCGTTTTTTTATACAATAAGGTTGACAAACAAACAAACAATCCACCTGAGGGTAAGTGCATGCTGTGACCGATATACATCTACATTTATCCTCAAATTAGAATCAAAATGCAAATTCCACCCCTAAAGACTAAGATGGAATACCTCGTTTAGATTAAAAAAGTTTTCAGTTCTTTAAACTCACCATACGAAACACGGCAGCATTAAGCTGCTATTTTACACGGGTATTCTGTAAAAGCGTGGTCCTGGCCCGGTTGGGTCGACCCATTCGTGATAGGATGGGTGCAGTACGGTTCTACTACGTATAAAGCCTTTGTGAAGTGTTTAAGTAAAAGTAAAGTTACAGCCTATATACGTCCCACTGCTGGGCACAGGCCTCCCCTCATTTCTGAGAGGGTTTTAGGGCAAGGAAGTGTCCGCCGGTTTGCACATGCAGGTTTCCTCACGATGTTTTCCTTCACCGCCGAGCACGTGGTATATCAGCACTTAAAATTGCAATTAACAATTTCATTGGTGCCGGCGGGGATCGAACCCGGGTTTTCTCGCGTTCTGTTATATTTACAGCGAGCGCTAAACATCTGAGCTACCACGGCTCTTTAAAGCGTAGTTGCGTGAAGTGTTTGGTGAAACCTTTTACCAGTTTGTCTGGTTGATTTATTTTTGCTTTATGATTGACTAGCGACCTGCCCCTGCTTTCAGTAGCATTATCTAAGGCGAGTCTACGCTAGAGGAGCCGAGCACGAGCAGAGCATGAGGCGAGCACAAACTCGTGTAGTGTAGACCGATTTACAAGCCTCGAACGAACGCGTTTCGAGCTTTTAGTCTTGCGCCCTTTCTGCCAAGGAGGGTCGCGTCCGTTTACGGCTTAAAGATCTCTCGTCAGATCGGTAAGCCAATCTCAAAAGGTGGAGTTTAGTGGGTAAAATTCTCCACATAACCACGCAGCCGGCTGCGTGGTATGCTATGAGCGTTTTCCACCTCCGCCCCCCCCCCGTTACCGGAGGGTTGCCCTTACTTGCTTCGGGCGCA
Organism: Parnassius apollo; assembly: GCA_907164705.1. Classification (NCBI taxonomy): domain Eukaryota; kingdom Metazoa; phylum Arthropoda; class Insecta; order Lepidoptera; family Papilionidae; genus Parnassius; species Parnassius apollo. Next base: position 1,105,233 of record CAJQZP010001062.1, on the reverse strand, counting down.
AAAAAAATGCTTTTGGTTCGTGCGCTCCGACTGTGTGTCGGTTTTTTGACGAACACAAAGGGATTTGCATCGCATACATCGATTTGCGTGTTGTAGGCTCGTTGTACGTCCAAACTTGACACCTCTAGAGTAGACCCATCTTTAGATTTAAGAAACTCACAGACCATTTACTTTATCAATTCTTTTAAATATTCAAGTTTTACGGGTTTAATTTAATCTAGATCCCTCCAGACATAGCTCTCTATCTGTCCGTTAAGTATCATCATAATCGGTGCAGCCGTTCCGAAAATAGCCCGGACAGGCAGACATTTTAAAAATTATTGTTTATATCTCAATAGCCGTGCAGATAATGCCTGAGCTTAATAGGAGCCAGTTATTTCAATATTATAGGACACTTCGATTTTGTTTCTATGAATAGATTTACTGCCATCTGTCGGACGCTATAGTTTCTTCCGCTATTTATCAGGCGTGGAGTATAGAAGTAAGCAAAACCATCTCAAATAGGAGAATAGTTAAAAGTCCATCTGTATAAGCAGTAAATAACATTTTAAAAACTCTCCACAACAGCGCTGGAGTAGCTAGAAGGTATGAAATGAACTTAGCAGTTGTTGACGGAGTGAAGTGTGCTGATTTGAGGAATTTATTATTTGTGGTGACTAGAGTACCTATTTGATGAAACTGCAGTATTTAAAACCTGAACTACTCACGTTGTCTAAAATAATTTAGTAAGTGTAACCTAAAAAAAAGTCGATATGAAACACGTTGAGAGTGATTTTCAAAACAAAAATTTTGAAAACAATAAAATTATTATCATAAAAAGAATTATGGTGAAAGTCTGTGCAATAAAAAGTTAAAAAAAGTTCTATAAATTTACCCTCTAGCTACAGTGGCGCCACCCTTATTTAGCGCTTTCCTACGAACACTTTTTAATACAGAGACGGTTCTCCTTACTTACCGTACCTTGTAAGTTAGGATTGAGTGTAATTTTCTTTAGACCTCATGCTACTACACTTGACAGACGGATTGTACCTTACATGTGCTCACCTTGGCGCGATCTTATGATTCACCTAAAATAAGCTCATAACTTTTATCAACTGATGATAAGTGGTAATGTATTCGAAGATGGAAAAGTTCACAGATATAGCTCCAGTCAGGAAGTCTGAATATGTAAAAAGGGCACTTATCGGCATACAAAATGTGGTGTAAGTCTCTACCATAATTTATGGTAGTAAAAGTTGGATATTACAGAAGAAATATGAGAGTCAAGTTAATGCTGTGTTAAGTATGTTAGGGATGATTCTGAATGTGAGGTTGAGATGTGGTGACAAGAATTAGAACACAAATGCTTCAGTCTTTTAGACACGTTAAAAGAGTCAATAAAGAAAGAGTAGAACAAAGCAAATTTATGCTGCAGAAGTAAGTGGCAAAGTCGGCAAGGATTGCCAAATTGACTGTAATTAAAGATCGGCCAAATTAAGAGCTAAGCATACAAATTTATCGATTAGAGGTAACTTGTATGCTTAGATATATGAATGTGACGAAAGTGAGAGAGGTGTGTCAGGATGGTGCCAACTGGAAATCAGTAATCACTGGCTGCGTGAGAGCTTATGTTTATACGTTACCGTTTAACTTATATAATACGCATTAGGAACGACGAAACAAACCGTTTGTTTCAAATACGTGGTATGTAACTTCTGGTATATTATACGGGATGGTAAAACACTGCTGTTAATTGAATATGTTTCCCAACACTACTAACACGGTGAAAAACAATTGTACAATAGTGTCCAAATTAAAAACATGTAATGCCTTGGAATTAAAGAATTCTTGAACTTATCTGTCTGGCATAAACAAAGATGTTTAGATATTAATCATTTATTGTCATTTTAGATAGATTGTGGTGCGTCGCAAGTGTTGTTGATAGATGTATTTATAATGTATGATTGTATTTATTATGCATAAATAGCAGCTTAATGCTGCTGTGTTTCGTATAATGAGGATTCCTTTTTGCTGCCTCCATACAACAATATTCGAAATATGACGACAGACCACGCAGAGTTTAGAAAAAAAGTTTTTGTTGTGAGACAGACATAATTTATATTGAATAAGTATTATGTATATCTATTTGCAAGTAAAAATACAAATATTCTAATTTAAATTGAAATATCGGGTATCATTTTAAAAATGTATCTGCATCGGGGATATTTGAAATTGTAAAAAACTTGAAATTATTTTTAACGATTTCATGTGTCACCTAAATCCGGATCGAATTCAAATGGCATTTATGGAGTGCTCTTCTAAGGTAACAGTGTACCGATGCTTTAACATATTCAGCATAGTAGACTAACTTTGAGGGATGAAGAAAGAAGTGTTCGCACTGTGACGGCTATTACATATTATATAGAGGGATATACATATATATATATATATATATATATATATATATATATATATATATATATATATATATATATATATATACATTATATAGAGGGAAACGCGCTAGCACTAAAATACTCAATTGAAAAAAATAGGCCAATTACGTACGAAGAGATTCAACGCGCATAAATTATTTGATTAGATCAAAAAGCGTTCACCAAATTTTACACGGAGAACTTCGCGTGTGGAGTATAGTTTTTTACAGTTTTTCATACGCGGTAAAGCTACGCTGCTGCTATATTATGGTTGTCGCACGAATGGGTCGGCTCAATCGGGCAAGGACCACGCTTTCACAGAATACCAGCGTAAAATAGCAGCTTAATACTGCTGTGTTTCGTATGGTGAGTGCCAATTCGGAGACCCTTTTTTACTGGAAACGAGGGATTCCATCTTAGTTCTCAGGGGTGACAAAGCATTTGCGTTTTGATACTTAATCGAGGATAAATGTAGATGTCTATGGACCACAGCATCCACTTACCATTAGGTGGACTGTGTGCTCGTTTGTCACCCTTATAATATTTAAAAAAATCGTGTTGGGTGCCGCACAACCTCACTGATGCTCAGAATCACGCCGTGTCATGATTAATTCGTCACGGTGTGATTGTTATGACGTTATTATAGGTGATGAAACTTGGAGTTCTCGATACGATCCGAACGGATCCGACAAACGCCTGCCAAAGCAAACCGCAGAGAAGATTTTGTTCGCTGGTGTTTTAACTTTGAAAAGGTTACCGTTGTCGTTATACAAAGTGCGTTGCTGAAGCATAGACTGCCTATTAGGGATATTTGCCACAGTTGCCACGCTTGGCAAGCGGGCTGGCAACCGCAGTTTTTTATTATTAGTCGTTATTAGGAAGACACTGCTGCCCACCTCCTGCCTGTTTCCCTCTGTCGCCTCTCACGACACCCGCGGGATGATATGGGGTGGTGGATATTTTTACACCGCTACCACACGTTAAGCGACCAAAGTTTATCTAAGTATTAATATGAAGCTTAGTATGTTTTGGGATCTTTTATATTCTCCATTCAGACACGTCATAACCTCTGACTTTGTAATTGTGATGGTATGCCTCGTCACCAGTATAAAAGGTCTTTGGTCCTCTGCGCTCAGCATAGCATACGTAACACAGTAACATTAAACTACTGTTTTATGCTTGTATTCTGTGATACCGAGGCTCTTCTCCCGTCACGTCGAGACAAACAATAAGGGTTAGTAATTTTACGCTGACATTTCGCTAAATAACAATGGGTGCGTTTGGCAGAAAAAAGCGCTAGCAAGCGCTTGTAAGCAAAATGGCGATCGTAAGCGGTAAGCGCTGTCAAATCGTAAGTAGCTATTTTCCTCCAGAACACGATGTTAGTTTTAACCGGGGAACCTAACCTAATTTAAATATATGTTTGTAAAGTATTCATATTAAAAACTTACCAATCATGAATTTTTAATAACATGTATATGTTTATTCACGTTATTATGTTACTTAAAACTAATATTGCACAAAACAACTTATAAACTCTACTTCAAAACAAATAAATTAAATAAGCAAAATGACGGATTGTGTCAGCGCTACTGAAGTAGTAATTGTGTCCTGGCCGAAAACTATTTCAGCGCTTGTAAGCGCTTGCTAGCACTTTTTTCTGCCAAACGCACCCAATAAGGGTTAGGTAGTTTTACGCTGTCATTTCGCTAAATAACAATAAGTTGAAGTTTTTTGTTACACAATGTCATTTAATTGAGAAGTTAGTTACAAATAAAAGTTTATCAGTTTCTATAGTATTATATTAATTATATAGTATTATATTAGTGGTTTGCTCTATAATTGCACATTTTAAATTCTTTTTTTTTTTAATTTTTCTACTTCTATAAATATCTGTGGTATGGTTTATTAATATTTAATCTAGTTACGAGGAGTTTCGTTGAAATTGTATGTTTTTCGTTCCTTGCTTGAAATAACAATTACTTGATAAAATAGCTCGTTTTCTCTACTACAATACGATCAGAGCAAATTTTATATAACATATTTATTTATTTAATAATAATCATTCTCCCGATGCATGTTTAGGCCAAAACTCTCCGAGACATGATTTGGGAGCTCTAATTTGTAGATTCTATTGAATATACCATCAAAAAAAATATTTTTATCTCACAAATATCCTATACTTTATAATAATACCTAGAATATATTTTCGTTATATGCCTTTTACGTAAGGAAAAAATCGACGTATCTTTAATCGTTCAATTAACGACAGAAATAGCTTCGATACAAGCCCCAATATCTCCGAAGTTCTACATCATTTTGACGTAGAATTAATACCAAAATAATCATCAACATTTGCTTAAACTATACTATGTTTCTACTTTTTCAATCGATACAATTATTTTTTAAATAATTAAATAAAAATACCATATATTTCACTGTTGGACCTGTGTCCTTCGATCAACAATACAAACATTGTTGATCGAAGCCTGTGTCACTTAATTTCGAACTTGTTTCGATATTATCGTAGTGGTCGTAGATCTCCGTGGTGCTGCCATTTTGTGCGTGCTAGAGCATCGTCAACTACGACCGCAGTTTTTGATAGTTGGAAGTATTTACTTTCGTACAGTATATTTCAATTAGTATAAGGTTCGCACATTATTATTATATCAGATAGTTAACTCATGATAGTTATTTTGATAGTAGCTAAACTTTCTTATCAGTCGAAATGGGGAAAAATAAATACAAGTATCAATGCGTCACTAAACGTAAAAAATAATATCCTATCTCTGGAGAAATAATAATATAGAATAAAAATGTCTGCATGCTTGCCATATGGACTACTGGTAAATGTACTAAAAATCTACAAAGACGATCAATTTTGGTTTTTGAATATGTTACCTAAGTTACAAGCGTTTTATGAAAAGTGTGTACTGCCTGAAATTATCGACTCGTGATAAGCTCGGTCAATACCGTTTCGGCAAATATTTTTATAATAAAAATATAGTAATTGAAACGATTATTAACCAACATCGGTTAACAATCGATTACTGCGAAACAATTGAAATATTTATGTGTATTTATTTCAACTCTAAGGTTCATAAATAATAAAAGATATATCAAATAGATTATAATAAATTAATTAGATAACTTAAAAATGACACACCTAAAATTTTTCATCCACTGAACTCCATCCTAAGAAAACTTGTATAATGGAAGATCAAGATCGTTTAGTCGCTATGTGAGTATCACAGTATCATAGTGCGAGCGAGTGAATAGATATTATGAAATAAAGAGTATCGTTCGCGTAGGTCGTCGCCCGCTCGGGGCGTAACATAGCGTATAACGTCGAAATGTAAGAGGGCTCTTAAATTATTTTTTTAATTTTTCTACTTTTATGAATATCTGTGGTATGGTTTATCAATATTTAATCTAATTAACATAAAACATAACCAATTTTTCAGAAGAAAACAATAATCTCTACATTTTTCAAACAAATTAAGTTCCCCACTATGAAATCTGTCAATTATTACATTTAATTTTGAGTGGCGCCGCGCTGGTGGCAGAAAAAGGCGTGGATGCTTTCTATCTGCATCAATTGACTTCCTGTCTTACCAGGTCGTCTTTCCATCTAGTAGGGGTCGCCTAACACTGTGATTGGTTGTCGATTCTTAGAGCTATATAGCTGGCTATTTGCCACTTCGGATTACGCAGCATCAGCTCTGATACAATACAAGGTATAACCCACAGAGAACTCTTTAAAATACTGAAAGTTTATCACATATTGGATCGCCATTTGGCATGTCTTATAGAAACCTCTTTTCTCATATAACACGTTGTGTGTATTAAAAAGTCAAAGGGTTAATTATAGAATATAAATCTTTTTTGTTTTGAGATAAGAAACATAGCTAAATACGTTTAAAAAATGACTTTCAAGAGACTCCCCAGTCTTTATTTTTCATAAAATTTAATCAGCCGCATATTACAGACCTCACCTGATTAAGACCTCCCAGGTTTAAGGATAGAGTGACCATAATACATGCGCCATGATAAAAAGACTTTGGATAAAATAAAATAAACTAATACGGGTTTAAACGAATTTAGATTTCAGCACAATCTTACAAAGCTACGAAAGTTATACTGAACTAATAATTCTGTTATTTATATTTTCAATCAGGGATTATATAGCTGGGGTTTCCTGGTGTTCCCGCGGACATTGCGGTAGCATAAGGGTACCATATTAAAAATGGTCATCAATTAATGATCAATACAATAGTCCGGAAAACTTCCAGCCGTGAACTATTTAAGGGCTGATAAAAAGATGATGTTTAAAAAACACTGATGTTATATACCGATTTTTATGTAACAGATATAGTTTGCTTTTTTATGTAAAAAGGTTGACAAATCAGCGTACAGCCCCCTGATGATAAGTGGCTACTTTGGATCATAGACAACTACATCTATTCTCGACTTAGAATCAAAATGCAGATGCATTGTCACTCCTGAGGACTAGTATGTGCCTAGTTTCCTGTTAAAAGGGTCTCCGATTCACTACACTCACCAGAAGAAACACAGCGACTACTCTTATACGCTTGTATTCTGTGAGGCCGTAGTTCTTCCCCGGTTGAGCCGACACATTCGTGCAGTAGTCATAATATAACTTCAGCATGGCTCTGTCACGTCAAAATAAATTAAGGCTAATAAATATATAGTGGTATAATAATTACCTTACATAATAATTAGGTATAGAGCCGTGGTAGCTCAGAACCCGGGTTCGATTCAGGCCGGCACCAATGAAATTGTTAATTGCAATTTTAAGTGCTGATATACCACGTGCTTGGCAGTGAAGAAAAATATCGGCTGCATGTCTGAGAAATAAAAAAATTAAAAACTTCTTTCTAAGACAAGTGAAGTTCGCCAAGACGCATTTTGGCAGCGCGGTGGACACTTCCTTGCCCTAAAACCCTCTCAGAAATGAGGGGAGGCCTGAGCCCAGCAGTGGGACGTATATAGGCTGTAACTTTAATTTTAACTTTTATTATAAATTACCATATCTTTAAAGAAGAGTATTAGTACGCTGTATTAGGGCGGCGTAAGAAAATCCCTTGTCCTATTTTGATTAATCCCAGGGGAGTAGTAGGAGGTTACAATGGGAAATGTTAGAAATATCTTATGTGACGATTAAATGAAATTCCTTTTTCATAGAATAAAGGTAACAAGTGAGCACACCGTCCACATGATGATAAATGGATGCTGTGGCCCATAGACATCTACGTCTTTCCCAGATAAAGAGTCAAAATGTAGATGCGCTGTCACCCCTAAGGACTACGGTGGAATGCCTCGATTCCAATTAAAACGGTGCTCCGGTTCTCTACACTCACCATTCGAGACAGCCGCATTAAGCTGCTATTTTACGCTAGTGTTTTGTGAGAGCGTGGACCTACCCCGGGTGAGCTGACCCATTCGTGCAACAACCATAATATAGCAGCAGCGTGGCTCTACTACGATTAAATGAGAGAAACCTATTTAGTATGATTAGTGACCATAAAGAGGAAGAAGGAGAAAGTAACAGCATTCATTCGTCCCTTAGACATCAGGGGTGAATCCGCTGCGCTCTGTTTCTCAGACATTTAGGTTCCTCATGACGTTCCCCTTTAAGGCCTAGTAGATGGAAATGGTTTTCTAAGTTAGCAGCTTAAATTTTGGTTGGTTGTTTGTCAACTATTATACATATATAGTTTGGTTGTTGTGGTTGTTTGTGTGATTTTTTTGTCACTTATAAGTTCATAGCCATTCACCGAGAAAAGCAGCAATCGTTCTTGGTTTTGGCACTATATAGCGGGAAGTAGGACTGTAGGATAATTTTATTTCTTAGTTTTCTTTATTGTTCATCATCATCATCACAACCCTTTAAGAGTCCACTGCTGAATATAAGCCTCCCCCAAGGAATGCCACAAAGCACGGTCCTGAGCCACCTGCATCCAACGACTTCCTGCATGTCTTACCAGGTCGTCACTCCATCTTTATAGTTATTATGAATTAATATAATTATTTACTGTAAATATCCTAATTAACTTAAATATGATATAATATTTTTTAGATTCTGACGGTGATCTAACTGGGGTGCTCCGAATTATTTAATTGTAAATGCCGATTTTTTTGTATGTTCACTGGTCACCGGCAAAGGAAAACATCTAAGGATATCTGGGTAGTAAAAAACAATACGGTAGCACGTGAAGAAATAAAATATGAATAAAACAATATGTATTTTTTTATACTTATTCCTAAGTGTTAATGCGAGGAGCTGACTAATCTGGCTCCGACTGCTTATTGTTTGTTGAAAATACAGTTGCGTGTATTTATAACAGGTGGTATATATTATCACGACAGGTGTATTCAACACTTCATTAAATATTTGTAGTTTTTTTGTTATGAAATATCCCCGTATCGACCTCATTGGATCGATCCCAGCACTATTATAGTAAATCGAACAAACAAGGCTGTACTCCACAATGGAAGCATGCTAGAAAATCGGGGAAAGCAAGATTGTTGTCTTGTAACATCCGCATAAAATGCAAATGTTAGCAAGTATTTCATAAAAACCTTCAAGTTTCGTCAAAAGTGTTGGAGATGAGAACGAACTTTTGCCACGTTTTTATACTTACCAGCTCGGCTGCATCATATCGAAATCATCATCATCATCATATTACGTACGTGGTGGAGTCGTGTTGTAGTTATATTATGATTGTACAACGAATGATTTGGCTCGACCGAAGAAGGACCACGCTCTTGCAGAATATCAGCGTGAAATAGCAGCTTAATGCTGCGTTCTTCTTTCGTTTATGTATTGATTTGGTGTACAATAAAGAATTATCTATCTATCTATATATCTTTGTTTCGTATGGTGATTGTAGAGAACTGGAGACCCTTTTTGCTGGAAACGAGACATTCTATCTCAGCCCTCAGGGGTGACAATAGTATTCTGAATTTTTATTCTTAATCGAGGTAAAAAAGTCCTTCAAAAAGTTATACCTAATTAAAAAGAAATACTTGATAGACTACTTAAAAAATTTAAACTCGGACATAAATATTATATAAACAAGGAATCATTCGGTATTAAATTGGTAAAAGCGCCTTATTAGTTTTTTTTTTTACTGCAGATTAAATACTAATGTTGTAACTGATAGAAATTCTTGGCAATGTAAAGAACAATTACAAATATTTATGTTGTTAAGATGAAGTAATTAAATGACATAATCAGATGCGTGTCTATATGTGTTCATCAATAAACACATTGCGTCGAGAAATTAAAAAGGAAATAAAGAAACAGCGGTAAGCTTGACTTTTATTTTAATGAACATACATACATATAACATTTATTTTTACGAGTAGTAATAAACCAAGCAGTTTGCTGCTTTACGACATCCTAGGTCAGGAAAGGAAACATCGTGAGAAAATCTGCATATCAGAGAATTTTTTAATGTAAATAATACATACATATTTCTTTAAATTAATACATTTATAATTAAAATTAACACAATATTAAAAAATTGCAACAGGTCTATGTCATAGTAAAAACAGAATAGTAGGTTATCTTCTAAGAAATGTACCGAACGCCGCTATATGTGTGCGTGCCTGGCACGTGACAGTACGCACGAGCCACAGCACGCACACAACGACACTTGGTAAGTCGGAAGAATCGGGCCAAGTTGAGGACGCCCACTGTCGCGCTCCGCAATCAACGTTGTCTGAGACTGTTAACTTTTAATAAAATTTTGCTAGCAGTCTTGTTTTCGTTTTATTTTCTCTTTTTGCAAAGTAAATTAATATCTATATGCGTTTGTTTAAGTAAATTAGTTTTTTATTAATAGGTTATATTACTATATCCATACATAAACACATACCTCATAAGTACTTTAATTATCATATCACATCAGATTAAACTAATTTCAAACATTAAATCTGAGCTAATACCATATGCTGAGTGTTAATTAACTCGTATTTTAGTTGTTTGCATTTGTTGTAATGTAAAGCTGGAATGTTTTTTGGCAAACATTGGTTTTTTGAGAGGAAACTAAAGAAATGATTGGCAAATATCATTCATAGGTGCGTATCCGTATGTATTATTTATATTATTGTACAAATTATATCTACTTATAAAACTAAATGAGACTTAGCTGTTAAACAAAAAAGACAGTGACAACCCTGCAACTGTAGGCATTTAAGGCTCGCTCAGCGCGGGAGTTATCCTACTCCTACTGTTATTTTTTTACTATGGTAGGATCTCACACTAGGACGGGAGGACGAGGAAGTCGATAGATGCAGATAGCTCTGTTTAACGTGCATTACTTGGTGGAGGTTCAGTAGTAGAATTATAAGGGTCTGGAATGATGATGATGACGATTTTTAAGTCATGTGAAATCCGCTGTTACGCTTTGGCAACATGGCGTACTCATGCCCTAAAACCCTTTTAGAAATTAAAGAGGGGCCTCACGGGACGCATGCAGGGACTTTCTTTACTTTTACTCATTATCCGCATATAGGGAGAGCCGTGTGAGTCGTGCCTGCTCCAGGATGTTTTATTATGAACCCAAAATTAGAATTATTTATAAATATTTAAATTTGGTTCTATTAATTAATAATGCTATAATAAAAAGAAACACGTTTCACAAAAAATGCTTATCTTTAAATTTTGCAATTACGCAAAGGCGGCGCCCGCCCCTTAAATATGAGGTGTAATATTTGACAGATTCCATAGCCGAGAAGTTTGTTCGAATAATGTAAAAGTGTTGTTTCTTTCTGTTCTATTAGTTAAATATAATATAAAACAAATAAACCAAACCACAGATATCCATAAAAGTAGAATAATTTAAAAAAAAAACTTAAAAATGTTCAAATAGATATTAAAGAGCAAACCACAGAGGCATTATTTTATGTATTAATATAAAATCTAGAAACTGATAAACTTTTATTTAAAACTATTTTTTTAAGTTAAATGACATTGTGTAAAAATAATCACCTCAGTATCAACTAGCGGAAGAATATTAGTCGTCATTGCTTTATTGCGTAAATTGAATTTTGGCTGCGTACTAACGGAAAATAATCCTAATTAAACGCTTTCAGCATTCGATTATATAGACAAGTATCTAGGATTGCTTGAACTATTACATTACGTACATTAAATATAAGTTACAGTAACTGAATAGTTCTATACATTGCTTTAAGCGTATATAAATTAAATGTCCTCGGTTTATCTAAAGTCGTGGCGAATTGAAGGTAATCTTACGGCCGAACGGGCATTATCGTGAGCTGTGCATGCTCGCCGATCCGTTCACGCAGAAAACTATTTGTCCAGTGCTCCCAAAGACTACAATATTATACAGGGAAAGTGCTCCATATGTTAAATGTCGCTTCACACGTGTGCTCTGTTATGTAACTGCTATGTGCTGTGGCGAGCGTAGCTGCTTGCTGCGAACCGCGTCCTGGTTCAAATCATAGCAGATGAAGCAAATTTGCGTTTCTCCCTGGGTTTGTTTTCGTCAGCGTCTGCTATTCCTATCCTTTTTCCACTTTAATTTTTAGAATAAGGTTGATAAACGAGCACACAGTCCACTTAATGGTAAGTAGATGCTGTGGCCCATAGACATCTTTATTAATCCTCGTTTAAGAACTAAAATGTAGATGCGTTGTCAACTCTGAGGACTAATATGGATTGCCGCGTTTCCAGTAAAAAGGGTCTCCGGTTCTCTACTGGAGGTTATATTATAATTACTGTGAGTGTGTGGTCCTTGATTATATATATTTATATATACAATAATTGCTCGTTTAAAGGTATAGGAATAGGATAAAGTTATAGGATAGGGAAGCCGTGTACTGGATGATTTTTACCGTCTGGAAAAAAATTGGGTGTAACAGGTGAACGGAATAGAAGCCTATGGCAGTGATATTATACCATTTTTTGCTTTTACATTAACATATTATGAAATTGAACTATGGATAAATACCACTTGTTTGAAATAAACTTTCTGTAATAAAAAAATAAAAACAAAAATTTTGAACTAAATTTAACAATCATTTAAAAAATATCGAAACTAAAACCACGTTCTCTCAGAACACCAGCATAAAATAGTAGCTTAATACTGCTATGTTTCGTATAAGTCTAGAGGACCGGAGGACCCGTTTTACTGGAAATGAGACATTTTATTTTAATCCTTAGGGATGACAACACAATATGCATTTTGTTTCTTAATCAAGGACTAATGCAGATATCTATGCGCCACAGCATCCACTTACCATCAGGTGGACTGTGTGCTCGTTTGTCATCCATATTCTATAAAAATGGAGAAACTAGAAGCAGAAGAATAAGAAAATAATAAAATTATAATTTTCTTCTGGTTCTTTAATCGGTACATAATGCTTCATAAAGAAGAAATATATTATTTTCTTCTTTATGAAACATTACCGATTTAACGTTTTATATGTACCTGTTTAGTTACTCTACCTATTTGGTTACTCTTTTCATTTTCCACCAATATATTTACGACTAGGTAAGTCCAACTTCGACCGAGAGGTCAATCGACGGATTCAACTCGGCTGGGCAGCGTTCGGAAAATTACGATACATCTTCTCGTCAGGTATACCTCAATCTCTGAAAACTAAAGTGTACAACCAGTGCGTGTTGCCAGTGATGACTTACGGATCTGAGACGTGGTCCTTCATTGCTGGCCGTATGAGGACGCTCAAGGTCGCTCAGCGAGCTATGGAGAGGGCTATGCTCGGAGTTTCTCTGCGTGATAGACTCAGAAATGAGGATATCCGCAGTAAAACCAGAGTGACCGATATAGCCCAACGGATTAATAAGCTGAAGTGGCAATGGGCCGGCCATATAGCTCGAAGAACCGGTAACCGATGGGGAAGAAAGGTTCTCGAGTGGCAGCCTCGTACAGGTAGGCGTAGTGTAGGGCGACCCCTATTAAATGGAGTGACGACCTGGTAATACATGCAGGAAGTCGATGGATGCAGGTGGCTCAGGACCGTGCTTTGTGGCATTGCTTGGGGGAGGCCTATGTTCAGCAGTGGACTTGTGAAGGGATGTAATGATGATGATGATGATATTTACTACTTTTAGCAAAGTGTGTTTATTTGATTTTTTACACTAAGGCTATTCTAAAACTCAGCTCAGATTAGACTGGTTTCCAACAAATCGTGGTAAGCAAAGTTGAATGTGTTAGGAAAATAATTTAACCCCTTCCCTGTTCCATAAATCATATATGAACATTTCTATATTTAAACTACTGTATCTGTTTTGCGGACAGGGAACCTGTTAAGTTAAATAGACGTTTCTTCCCACAAGATCTCCAGCAGCAAGTTGGGACTTAAAGTCTGTTTTGAACCATTCAAAAACAGTTGTTAGTTAGCTTATTTAGAGGTCAGTTTTAGGTTAGATAGTAAGTGGATGTCGTGAACCATAGATCGTCGTAATCAATGGTTCATTTATTGATGAAGAATTAAAACGCAGATTCATTATCAACCCTGAGAACTAAGATGGAATGATTCGTTTCCAATAAAAAGGGTCTCTACACTCGTCATACAAAACACAGCATTAAACTGCTATTAAATTGCCGACCCATACAAACTACAACCATACTATAGCTGCAATGTGGCTCTACCACGTATTTGGCTCTACCGTGTATAGAAACCTTAGAGTATTACTCTAAGATAGAAACTTTTTTAACTCATCTTGCAAATAGCTTTTCCAAATGTTTTCTCTGTCGTATTTTTGTAGGTCAGTAGTACGAGTAGCTTGTAGCCTCAGGGATGTTATATATGACATATTTTTTTATATTTGCGGATATTTTATAGATATTGTAAAATAGTAAATTATACTTTATAAATTATATTTTGTAAATTATACCATTTTTGTTCTTTCATTTTAATGATAAATTATTTGCGCAATGTAGTATTTTTGTACTCCATTACTGTTTGCCGATAATCTAATATTAGTTTAAGAAAATAGAGAAGATAAATCTAATTGTGACTCTTTACAGCATGATATTCATGAAGCTTTACGTTGGAGCATAGTTAATAAACTTTTTTAACGTCTCAAATGCTCAGTGCTATCCTTTAGCCGATCACGCGCCCCAATTCATCACCAATACGTGATGGATGGGAAACTGCTTAATAATTTAAAAATGTTTATGATGAAGGAGGAAAGAGGTATGTCAATGTAATGGTTATTCCTCTGGGTGACAGGCGTGAGTGTTTATGTTATGTTATGTTATGTTTTAAAGTGTAATTAATAATAAATATAGTGGCGACGTAAGAGAATCGCCTACCTCATATCATCCCGTGAGTGTTTTCAAAGGCGACTGGAGGAAATGAAGAAAGAAGATGGGAAATAGCATCTTCGTCATAAAACAACTTAACATGATAAAAAGTGTGCTAGTGAACTGGATTGCAAATTGTTGTAACTTTGGCAAACTTCCCCTATGGGGCAACCTATGGGGCAACTTATGGGGCAGGCTTATGTAAAGCAGCAGACTTTTGTTAAGCTGTTACGAATGAATGAATATAAATATTACAAATTAATTTTCAACTTGTAACCATTTGATATTTAGTTCATATGACATCGGGCAATCGTCGTGCATGTGCTTCGTCGCGATATCCTTTCGCCTTTTCTCTCGACTTGAAAGAAATGTGTGTAAACGACCGTGGCATACACAATGTGTATATTTAGTGAAACTGTAAAGATGGAACTTTATGTTGTTGCAATTTTTTATACATCTTATTTCAAGTATACCAGAGACGATGTTACTGCAACATGAGAAATAACAATAAGATCTTTTGTAACTATAGGGGTCTCACGACCGGCGCTCCACAGCGACCATGCTTCGCGTCATCAGTTACTCACAGGACCGCGTGGTTAGAGCGCGTGTTTTAACTAACTGGTTATCATACAGTAATGAACTATTAATATTTAAGCCATATAATAATCAGACCTGGGTGCTACAATTCGTGTCTGTGCTAACTTGGTCGTTTCGACAATGTGTGGACATAAATTCTTATTACGCTAGGATATCGATTACTAAACGTAAGTAAATCGATTTTTCTTCCCGCTTTTAGTTTTAACGATTGAATTTCTTGACATTACCAGCAGCGAACGCAACTGAATTGTATGTTCCAATTCACTTTAAAATAAATTAAGTTTTATTAATAAGAGTTAAGTTTTGTGAGAAGGCACGATTCGTGTGTGATTCCGTTATGAACTTGTTTGACTACTACATGCGTTTTCATTTGCTCATCATAATGGTTCTTGTAGCAACAGAAGCCTAATGGTTTATACTAGAAACTTTAAAGTCGCGGGTTCGAATCCACCATTCGAGTACTATCATGAATCACTATTAATAAAGCATTTAGAGCTCAAGCTTGGTTTGAGGAGAGCACTACTGATATTTTCTTAAAAATGGTAAAGATACTAATTTCCGCATTGATAAATAAGCACTATTGACAGTTTATCTCAATATTCAATATTCTTGAGTATTTGTACATTCTGCGATGTATTCATTACATTAGTAAAATAATTTTTAATGCAATTATATGTTCGTCCTTACATAATGCTATCCTCCGTCTATAGATCATCCCAGTAACTCTAACTGGTGCATCAGTTTAATTATATATATGCTAAGTAATTACCACCAACATTTTAGAATTAACACCCGTTTTTCCTACAGAATATATCAAAACAACAGGAAAATATTATTAAACTGTATTTTGACAATCCTTATTGATTAAAACGAATACAATATTAAAACTGTCCTAAATCTTTTGTTTTCTTTTCATGATTTTTTCCGTTATCGTCGTAATCATCTCTCTAGGTTTGAAACGAATTGAAATAGATGATGGTCTATATCGTAGATCCGCTTCTCTCTTCCACCAGCATCAATGTATTGACTTGCGGCCTGCCAAGGTTTCGTCTGGTTGGGAACTGTTATTTTTTGGAGGATAGGATGACATTGTGCGGTTTTTTTTATATATTATGAGCGATGTTATTGTGCGGTTATTTAGATTTGAGATAAATATAGGAGACATTTCGGAAGTTTTATCAATTTTACATCAATTAAATTTATAAGTTTTTCTAATAAAATATACTCTTGGCCTTGCTCTCAAATTTTTTATATAGAATTGGGTGATAAACGAGCACACAGTCCACCTGATAGTAAGTGGATGCTGTGGCCCATAGACATCCACATTTATCCTTAATTAAGGATCAAAATGCAATTAAGTTGTCACTTGTCACCCGTGATTACTAAGATGTAATGCCTTGATTCCAGTAAAAAGGGTCTCCGGTTCTCTACACTCACCATACGAAACACAGCAGAATTGCGCTGGTATTCTGAAAGCGTCACCTGCTCTAGTCGAGCAGACCCATTCGTGCTACAACTATAATATAGTTGTAGCGTGGCTTTACCACGTAAAAAAACGTTTCTAAAGATTCATTACAATCACAGAGAACTTTTTTATATATAGGAAATTACAATCGAATTTCATTACAATTGGTTTAGTCATGCCGTCGATTAGCCCGGGCGGACACAGACAGAGAAAATTAAAAAAAAATGGTTATTAATGCCATTACAATGTATGCAAATAACTCCCTCAGCTCTTATATTGATATAAGGCAGTTATTTCGATATAACAGACAGATACTTCAATTTTATTTATATGTATTGATTAACAATTTTGACATTTGGGAAAATGCTACCCAAGAACCCAAGATAATTTTTTATTTCGAACGTACGGTGGAAAACTTTATAGGTAAGTAGTATACAAACGTTTTATATATATATATATATATATATATATATATATATATATATATTATCAAATCAATAATCGTTAAGACATTAATTTAAATACAGGACATAAAAAAAAATTAAAAAAATATTCATCAAAAACTAGTTCATTTGTATTTGTAACACAAAACGGAATATAGGGTGTTGATCTTTTCTTCTAATTTGTAAGTCATGTATGGCGGCTTTTTTAATTTAAGTAATATCTATTTCTATTATTCTATTTTCAAAATGTTACAATTTTATAAAAGATATTTGTATAATAGGTGATTTGAATAAACAGAGTATGCGTTACGTTAGTCCCAATATTATTATTTATTACTAAACATTAGAAAGTACAGGTTTACAATATAATAACGAACGAAAGACGTTAAGACTGAGATTATAACATCTTAGAGTCAGGAGCGCATTAATCACTCTACCAACAGGTAATTGTATGTAGTAAAATCTATTTAATAACATTTCAAATGGTAATTTACAATAAAAATTACAAGTATTTGTGTAGACTGTAGAACAAGATTGTCAATCAAACAAAACCCCAACCAAAAGCTTACCACAACTTATCCGTAACTAGTTTGTTTACAAACCAAACTCTTATAATAAATAATTAATTATATAAAAGTATAAAAAATTCAACGAACTTTAAAATTACATACTCTAAAACATAAAACTTCAAATAATTATATAATGTAGACTACATATAGAAAAATTAACCTCCATTAATTTGTTATTAAATAATTAATAAATAAAAGTCATTTGAGACTAAATGTACAAATATATTGAAATATGAATGAAAACAAGAAGTAAACGGTCGAGTAATAAAAGTGCTAAAAGTTATTAAAACAAATTTTTGATAACTTTTAGTAGTTTTTAGTTATAAACAATAGAAAGTAAAAATAATTAACTGTATAAATTAAAAATACCTGAAACCTATTTGCTAATTAGCTACATTAAAAACAAAAAATTTCTCGTTAACGAACTTATGTTGCGTCAAGTTTGATGTAATTTGTTTGATGCTTGAAAAAAAAATAGATTAGGTACTATTTTGTTGTATATTGCGACGTGAATAATGTAATACTTATAGAAGTATATACCATAGAGTACACTTGCATGTTACTTGTTCGCAACTTGTTTTATTTCGTCCAAGTTCGTCGTCCGTTGTTTACCAAGCGTTACTATTTTAAAGAAGTGACTAACACATTTACAAAGGAAATGTTGCATTACAACTCTTTTTTTTTCTATAAAATTCCGCTGATGAACAATCCGATCAGTTTTCACGTCCGTTGCATAAGATTCGCAGACGTGCAATGGATAAATCAAGTACCTATGCCTTGTGCGGAATAGTGTCATTTGACACTACTTTCTTTTCTGCGTGGAGAATAAAAGATTTATTTGCGAACTATCGAACTCAAAGTGAATAAATTAGCAAGCGATATGATTTCTAGAAAATGTTTAATAAAATATATTCAAAAATTATGTACAGAAGGAAAATTATGTAAAAAATTATTTATAAGTTTATAACATTAGTAAGTGTTACCTAAAACATTGTAAATATTTGTGTAAGTTATGAAATTTTATAGATATGTAATATGTATATATTTATTCAGTTTATAAAAGGCTTTAAAAGAAAGAAAGACGTGAACATAATATCCCCCAAATCGGGAGATACAAATGCGTTATACAACGAAGGATACAGGTGCGTTGTCATCTCCAACTTCAGTATGTCCGGACCGAATTGGACCTGAGGTAAAAAAGGGAGATCTTAATAATAATAGTTATATTATAATTTTATTAAAATGAAATAGCAGCAGCATGACTCTACCACGTATGTTATAATTTCGTACGGGGTAGAGCCATGTTGCAGTTATATTAGTAGTGTATTTGTAGCATGAATGGGTCTGCTCGACCGGGAAACCACACTCTCACAGCCAGCGTCAAATGCTAGCTTAATGCTGCTGTGTTTCGTATGGTGAGTGTAGAGGACCGGAGATCCTTTTTACTGGAAACGAGCATTCCATCTCGTATCGATTCGTAATCGAGTATAGATGTAGATGTCTATGGGCCACAGCAACCACTTACCATCAGGTGGACTGTGTGCTCGTTTATCACCCTATCCTATAAAAAATGTAAACAAATAAAGGAGCTAGCACGCAGTATTAGCGACGAATTTTTCACTGTTCACTGTTCCAGCAGTGTGTCAAAAGCCTTTTCGAAGTCCGTGTATATAGAATCAGACTGAGGACTAAAATGGAATGCCTCAGGGCCTGTTGTTACACTGGCTCTCACTTCAGGCCTGAACGCAATTTTGCAACCACTAGGTAAGGGTTGCAAAAATAGATAAGGGGGTGTATTTACCCAGACGGACCTAGATAGAAAAGGAGTTTCAATAACTGTACTTAAATATAATAATTAAACTAGTAATAAAACAAATTAATATATTCAAACCGGTAACATTTATTACTATGCGGATCACAGCACTGCACTGGTGATGCTTAATACACCGGTCGTGTTAATATTTCTCGAGAAAAAGTTGCCGAATACCGAACAAACATGTTTCCGAAGTCGAGTCTTTACTAAACAAAGTCTCGAATTGGGGACGACTAAATCTAGTCTAGAGTAGTTTAATCCTCAGAAGACACAAGTTTGCGCGTTTAGCGCTTTAAAGAACCCCTTCGTCGTATCTCCTCAGTTTCAAGGTACTTCCTTTGTTGCCTCAGCCTGTATCAGAATCCTCGGTGTCAACATATGGAGTGACGTCTAATTTCGTGGTCACGTTGCCAAATTGACCTCTAAAAAGCTTGGTCAGCAGAGCGGGACAGTAGTTCATGCCGGCACACCGCCTGCAACTTTAGAAGGGGCAGATTCGGCCGCACATGAAATACTGTTCCCATATCTGGTCTTTAGGTCCCCAGTACCAGCACCAGCCATTTGACCGCATCCAGCGCAGAAACGCCCGAGTCCTTTCCGATCAGCTCGATTCACGGGCGCTGCGAAGAGATTCTTTCGCATCTACCACAGGGAGTGCTCTGAGGAATTGTTCGGATTAATCCCAGCCGCGAAATGTCATGAACGCACATCTGAATTCTTGGCGGTCCACCACTGTGTGTTTCAATAGAAGTTTTCTTCCGCGTACAACCTCTATGTGGAATAGGTTACCGGCGCTTTTTCCGGACCGATACGACTTAGAGACCTTCAAGAAAATAGCTTTCTCCTTTCTAAAAGGCCGGCAATCATAGAGAATATAACCACTCTTTGCCGGCAACGCACCTGCAATTCCCCTGGTGTTACAGTTGTTCATGGGCGACGGTAGTCACTTACCATCAGGTAAGCCACATGCTCGTTTGCCCCCTCTCCTATAAAAAAATCTATTTAGGTATCATAAACTTACACGAATTGAAACAACTAAATTGAGTTGAATTGAAGTAACTGAGAAACTAGTATATTTTGACGGTTTTCATCCATCGCTCACTAATTAGTGATCGATGTTTTCATCGCGTTTATTTTATGACGTTTCCAGTACGCAGCGTCCATGGTCACGGGGGTTCGGTACGCCAGAAAAATGAAATAAGTTGATTTAACGCGAAAAAAACTAGTTTCATTCCATATTTAGTGTTTTAATAAATAAGAATAATTAAGTAATTGAGAATTTAGTGTAAGTTTTAAAAGTCTCGCGGGATTTTTGCTTATTCTTCCCAGGACAGAGGTTTTATTGCGAACCAGTGGTAAATAAAACATGACTTTCAATAATTATACAATAATCAATGTTGAATAAAAATCATTCATTTCATTTCAGTGTAATGCACCTCATGATTAAAATTATCGATCAACGATTAATTTCAAAGTTTCGCAACTTCAAAGCGAAAACATCGAAACCGGATTACATAAAATTTACTGTTACGTCAAAAGTGTGTCGGCGGCTTAGAGGTCGCAATTTTTCGAAAAGATAGTTTTATTCATTGAATCCAGAGCACAGCTGCGCTCTGCGACGAATTGTTGTGAATGCCTTAGACGGTAAGGTCATCTTTTGTCCGATTGGGGCTGTTCTAAATTACTTCATGTAATGTTCTAGCCTCTTTACCATTAAAATGGGCCTCCGGTTCTCATCAAAATTCAAGCGAATATACAGGCATGCAATGTTACAGCAGGTGTCAACCAGAATTTCATACATATCATTCCATTAATTTTATTAACACTAGCCTAATAAATATGAACTATTTTGAACTAAGAATGCAAAGCATTATAAAATACATTGGATTGATTAACAATAATCTAGCATTGCTGGTTTTTTTGAAACTGCTTAGATATCATAATATGTAAATAGATGATGCAAGCTTTTGAAACAATGGTTCAATGGAAGATATCGACATAAATTGCTGCATAAAAATAAAGTTTATCATAAAATTATTTCCAAGCTAGGCCAATAATAACCTAGTGTTTAATATGGCATTACACACTCGTATGTAAACAAACGTTGAAAAATAATGAATCTTGGTGCATTGATTACCAACATAACGTTTAAATCAATAATTAAATGTAGATTGAATTTAAATTATTATACACTTAAAATAGTAATATATATTTTATAATGTGAAGAAATTAACGTACCTACAATGTGATTTCTGAGAGAGAAATTTATTCTAATTTAGTAAGTAGAAGTTAAGTGGGAATAATATTTTTAATACTCTATATAGATTTAGTTTTACAATATATTTAACCACACTAATTGTATGTTCTTTTTTTATGAATTTTTAATTGAATAATGCAATTTCCTTATTCGAAGCTTGTATTATCTCCTGCGCACACTTATCTCTCTTCACGGGTAGGTACCATGTTAAGTACATGGTACCCACCCGTGAAGAGAGATAAGTGTGTAGTAGTGTAGAGGCAGAATATTCCTTTGATCTTCTACAGAAAAATGCGCAGCACGTTTCCTGTTGTTTGCTTTTGTGTCGCCCAAACAGGAAGTAACGTAACTGACTGACAAAATTTTACCTAGAAGTGCTATTTTTAAGAAAACCATTAGTATGAGTCATTACATTATACTCACATTAAGCAATACGTAATATTAATATTTCTAATTAAAATTATTTTTACTTACTAGAGCTTAAAATGAAATTAATTTGAGATTTATCCGACTTCAAAAAAAGGGAGGAAGTATACAATTCGACTGCATGCTTTTTATAGGATAAGGTGACAAGCGAGCACACAGTCCACCTGATGGTAAGTGGTTGCTGTGACCCATAGACATCTACATCTATCCTCGATTATGAATCAAAATGCAGATGCATTGTCACCCGTGAGGACTAAGATGGAATGCCTCGTTTCCAGTAAAAAGGATCACCGGTTCTCTACACTCACCATACGAAACACAGCAGCATTAAGCTACTAATTTACCCTGATATTCTGGGAGAGCATGGTCCTTCCCCGGTCGAGCCGACCCATTCGTGCTACAACTATACTACTAATATAACTGCAGCATGACTCTACCACGTAGAGATGTTTTTTGTATGTTATGTTACGTTATATCATAAAATTGTCATTCGATTTTAATTTTTCTTATTTAATAAAATAAGGGTGACAAGAGAGCACACAGTCTACCATGTGATAAGTGGATATTGTGGCCCATTCGTGTTGCAGCCGGAATATAGCCGCATCGTGGCTCTACTCTGTAAATGAAGTGATGTTGCTTTGCACATAGCTAATATTATGTTTTTATGAATGGCATAGATATGTTATGTTAAAAATGTATTATATACTTCGCTCGCTCAAAATCTTTGCTCGCGGCGGCGTCATGTGAAGGTATATCTATTATCGGAATGAGCTGTGGCCCATGACCAATCGCATGCGTTATACTGATGTTTATTTTCTGCACCGAAATATTTTGAAAAAAAAAAGTTGTATTTACTTTACCCAGGTGGCTCAGCAGTAGGGATGCGCCGAATATTCGTTTCATATTCGGTATTCGGGATATTCGGCAGCTTTACCGAATTTTTTGGTTGTAATTTACGAATTGAGTAATGCCATGTCTTTCATAACTTTACTATTGAAAGTATATTTTATTTACGGGTTAAATCTGCTTATATAGCGTTATGTTTTTAGGCACTGTAGATTGATTTCCAATTATAGCAAATATAAAGCTTGATAAAATGTTTTAAGAATCAAACAAAAAACATTACATTGCATTAGTAAATTTCACTTTACTTTGGTTGTTAGTCTCTCTAAAATAAGTCCAAATTATTAATTATCTTATTATTATAAAAATTATCTGCCACTAATTATTATCCTATAATTATCAATTTTCACTAAGAATAACACAACGTAATACTTTTTTCTCACAAAAATAGTCAAAAAATAATAATTAAATAGTAAAAGAATATTCTGTTCGGTAAAAATTTTACCGAACGTTCGGCCGAATATTCGTATTCGGTAAAATTCGGCCCGTCTCTACTCAGCAGCGTGTTGTGTGATTTTGTAGTCTTTGGGAGCATTTTTTTATAGGTGGCAAACGAGCACACAGTCCACCTGATGGTAAGTGGTTGCTGTGGCCCATAGACATCTACATCTATCCTCGATTACGAATCAAAATGCAGATGTGTTGTCACTCGTGAGAACTAAGATAGATTGCCTCGTTTCTTGTAAAACGGATATCCGTTTCTCTACACTCACCATACGAAACAGAGCAGCATTAAGCTGCTATTTTACGCTGGTATTCTGTGAGAGCGTGGTCCTTCCCCGGTCGAGCCGATCCATTCGTGCTACAACTATACTACTAATATAACTGATTCATGGCTCTATCACGTATAAATATATTGCAAATATAGGAATACTACAAATCTTCGTTTATTATGATCTACGTTTTACAACGGACTTGTGATATACGACACAATAGCATCGATGATACTAGATGGTAGGATTTTTCTGCCCAAGATTTTTTTTATTTAAACTAGTATTAGTTTTAAAATAATGTAAAATTTGCATGTTTTAACATAATACGCACAGTAAAAATACTATATAGGCGATAATGCTAAATGTTATGTT
The DNA here is from genome assembly GCA_907164705.1 of Parnassius apollo. Taxonomy (NCBI): domain Eukaryota; kingdom Metazoa; phylum Arthropoda; class Insecta; order Lepidoptera; family Papilionidae; genus Parnassius; species Parnassius apollo. The sequence continues at coordinate 1,080,935 of CAJQZP010001062.1, read as the reverse complement.
TTCTCATTGTTCAAGAGTTCCGGATGTTGCTTTCTTATTGCGTGGGCTTCTGACGAGATAAAGGAATTCTTTATCGGCTATCTGACATAATGCATAGCATCTGTGTGGGTGTTTCTATGTGTGCTGTATTCGATACTCCTGTGTCATTAGCTTTTATTTAATTGAATAACAGTTATACTACTGGTGAGTTACTGTTCATTTCGAAACATTTTTTTATCTGACTTCGACTGTAGGTTTTATATATGTACTCGTATGTTTGTAATACGCGATATCTTCGTCAAATGTGAACCGACTTTTACAATTTTAACGATTATTTTTAATGTTAATACGTCAGAAGAGTTCTTTATAAATTTAGACAAATAATTCCAACCCTTAGGTCGTAAAAATAGGGAATAAAGATTTTAATGTAAGTATTTAGACGATATTCCAGTTGTTATCTAAAGCTTGTGATATTTCAGTTCAGTTAAAAAGGTCCAAAAAGTTGATAAAATATAAAAGTCGACTTCACAAAAACTAAATTGAATTCAATAATTTCCTCACTTCTGTAAATTATATTTTTTTGTTACATACTTTGAAGTCGGTTTTTACCGACTTTAAAAAGGAGGAAGTATTCAATTCGACTGTATGTTTTTAATGTGTGTTACCTCATAAATTTTCTTTGGTTGAACCGCTTTTTATGATTCTTTCTTATCTGAAAGCTGATGCTTCTTTAATTAATCAAGATCTGACCAGTAGTTTTTTTTAATTTATCTTTGTATTTAATTTATTTAGATGACTTCGAATACATTAGATTCGGTCGTATTGAAGTCAACATTTTTTTTCTTTTAATTAGTAATTTAAATTTTCTTGTTTGGCAAAAGTATTCAGTGAAACTTGCCTCAAACACTTATTATATCATTTAGAGATTTACGAGATTTTTTTTCCTGCAATCTACTGAATCTAAAGATTAAACTGTTTTGACTTTTGTTCTACTTTAACTGTATTGTGACGTGGTGGCGGCGTAAGAAAATTCCAATACCTCGTATTGTCCCGTGGGTGTCTAAGAGATAACATAGAAACAAACTGGCAGATGCACTACTGCATGTTTCTAATAATAACTTTTTTTCTTCTAAAAAAGCCTGTATTTGCTAAACCACTTGCTGTGGGGTAACTATTTTTTTATAGGATAAGGTGACAAACGAGCACACAGTCCACCTGATGGTAAGTGGATACTGTGACCCATAGACATCCAGATTTATCCTCGATTAAGAATCAAAACGCAGACGCGTTGTCACCCCTGAGGACTAAGATGGAATGCCTCGTTTGCAGTAAAAAAGGGTCTCCGGATCTCTACACTCACCATACGAAACAGCAGCATTAAGCTACTATTTGACTCTGGTATTCTGTGAGAGCGTGGTCCTTCCCCGGTCAAGCCGACCCATTCGTGCTACAACTATACTACTAATATAACTGCAGCATGGCTCTACCACGTATTGTCAAATATGGAGCAATCTATTGAGGACGCGTGCGTACAGCAATGAACGTCGATAGCTGTGATGATTATGCAAAAGGTATTTATTATTTTTTGTAAATAATAAATAACTTTCACCTCTCTAATTTAGTTACAATAGAAACAAATTTTACATTTTATATATCTGTTATACAATGAATCGAAGATAATAAAATGTATTATCGTCGATGGTGTGTCTTTCCGTACGTGGTGTGACGGGATTAGTGCACGCAATTGAGGGAGAGCGGGAGGTGCTCTTCAAACTAGGTAAGACACATCATTTTGTTTTATTGAGCGGATGGTCCCAAAGTAACTATTAATATCTTTAGTAACTGTTATCTTTTAAATGTGTATTATAAAATTTGATAAAATTGTTTAATTGGAGGGGAACCATTGCAGTCTTTTTCTCTTGATGACGCCTTGTTGAGAGATGTCGTGTCGTATTAATGACGGTGGTGTAATGATTTTGCTCATCTTTTTCATTGCAGCCCATCAAAAGTTCACTGCTGAACATAGGCCTCCTCCATAGATTGCCTCATCAAGGGAGTTAGTTGCCACGTCAGCCTTAGTTGCCACGTTAGTCTTCGTTGCCACGTTAGCCTTCGTTGCCACGTTAGCCTTCGTTGCCACGCTTGGCAGACGAGTTAGCAGCCGCAGTTTTATTTTCTAGTAGTAGAAGACGCTACTGCCCATATCCTGGTTTGTTTCCCGCTGAACTCTTACGACAGCCGCGGGAAGAAATGTTTTAGTGGATATTCTTACACAGCCATGAGATATCACGGTTATGATGGTTTCTCCGTTGAAGTTACGTGTTATTCTATTCATTTACTATTTTGATATTTATTATTATTTATTAATTAATTCCTTCATAATTCGTACACAAAAGTTGTAGTGAAGTTAATGATGCCGGCTAAACGAGTACTATCTGTGTCAAAGCTGCCTGCGTCTTCTACTCTGTGAACTAAGAAGCGTTTCACAGGTAATTAGTACAATATAAAAACATAATTTTTTTGCTCGTAACATATTTTTCTTATTTTTAACCGACTTCAAGAAAATTAGGAGTTATCTCAATTCGAGTGTATGTTCTTTATTTTGTATCTATGTCACTCGATATCTTCGTCAATTGTGGACTGTTTTCTTTATTTTTATTAAATAGGCTATACTACAGGGGTGGTCCCATGCAAATTTGAAAAAAAATTCCACCCCAAAATGTAAAAAAGTTAGACATGAAGTTTTTAATGTAACTACTTAGACGACATTTGAGCTTTTAAAATCACTTAGTTCATTCAAAAGTACCAAAAATTATAATTATAATAAAAAGTAAAGGCCAATTTCAAAAAAAAAAATTGAATAATTTCCGCATAATAGCTTATTCGCATATTTTATACAATATGGCTTAGCACCTAAGTAATATGTACTTAGTTCATGATTCCGCTTAGATTTTTAAAAATCTTAGGCCTACTTATTTATAGCAATAAATTGGTATTGTTTTTTTGGTTAATACCATTGAGGGTCGTTGAAGTTTCTGGGCCCAAAAGCGATTGTCTCCTTTACCGAAATTTACGTAGCACATATGAAAAAATATTTTAGTCTATTCTTCATTTGTATCACGTCAATGCCAAAATTAGTTTAAGATATTGTATTTTTTAAAAGTCAATTGTTGCGAAATACCAGCGGTGACCTAAAATCACCACATAGCTTAGTCACAGGCCAGTTTGTCTCATTACTTTTACGTTACTTAAGCATGTTTCTAAGTTAAGTTTGTGATGATTTTATTTATACATTTTTCATAACATATGTGAACTGAGACAAATAAAAATCTTGATATTATTATTATTATTATGTATTACCACAAAATGTGAATTTAAGCTGGGTGAGGGAATGTGTCAGACTGCGAATGTACATTTTATTTTTTCATTAGAAATCCTTTTCGATAGTCCTTTTCCATTCGATAGTAGCTGCTAACTACTATTGAATCTGTACTGTATATAATAGGAAGTTATAACATACTATGGCGGTGTTCAAGTCACGTTCGATAACAGACATTAATAAGGAAGCGACAAAATCCGTGCTCAATTGATAATGTCAATGATCAATGATTAGGGGGGCTCGATCTATGGGTTTAGAATCTCAGAGTAAGGATTTGTTATAGTCTTTATTAAGATGAGTATGAAAAGAACTTTTTTCTGCAGTTTAAACTTAATTTTTATACTTATAAAGCGGCCGCTAACTCTAAAGGTTCTGTTTTCGAATTCGAATCGAATCTATCACAAGCATTTAAAGCTTACCAAGTGTGGTCAAAGGAAATATTAGTAATAATATATTTGATGGTATTGTTTTTGAAAAATAAAAAAGCTTATGAATACTTAAGACAAATAAGCTTATTTTAAGTTTGAAAACAAAAGTTTTTAACAAACCAAAAAAACGACTTCAAAAAAATATTGATACGTTTATTATATTTTAATTTTGTTTTTTGCTCTAAGTGTAAGATCCACACTGCAGCTATATTATGGTTGCAGCACGAATGGGTCGGTTCGACCGAGACCACGCTCTCACAGAATACCAGCATGAAATAGCAGCGTAATGCTGCTGTGTTTCATATGGTGAGTGTAGAGATGCGGAGACCCTTTTTACTGATAATGGGGCATCTTAGTGATCAGCGATGACAACGCGTGTAGTATTGTCGTATATAATTAAGAATATTTATTAAAATTAGTCAAATTATTACATTAATTTTATTATACGTTTACCCTGTTTCATTATCGTACACAAATTCCCATTAGGATATGTATTGTGAGAATAAGCCAGAATTAGACCGTTTTAATGTTTTGTAGTTTGTTATATATATTACTGTTATATGTTATGTTTACTAAGGTTTCAATGATTTCTTAAATTTACGCGAACACTACACATTGAATAAAAGTATTATTTACGGATTTTATCCGTAAATAATAGTTTTATTCAATAAGGTTTTAATTTTAAGATTTCAATATTTGACTTTTTGATCGCCAAATAACCTACCAAAAATATCGATAATGGAGACTTAAGCTTGAAAAGTTTATTCTTCTATGTGAAACCGTATTGTAATAAGTACTTAGTCTAAGGTATGTCAATACCCTGCACACAACAAGCACAGATACAAGCTGAACTTTGTTTATAAAATTTTATCACTGACAACTGTAAAATAGATAAAATGTGAGATTGAAGTTAACTGTGACTGAAGTATGTATTCGAGCGAATGGAAGTAATATTTTTTTCTCGAGAAATGTCTGTTATTTTTTGTTTTATTTTCGAAACATTAATAAATAGTGAGACGAGCATATTTTGTAAACTAATAATAACATTTTGTCAATATCATCATTACAGCTCTTCACAAGTCATACTCAGCCACTACTACCTACTATAGTCCCTGTACGTGGTTACCCGTATGAGGCTGTCACTCGAGAAACTTTCTTCCCCATCGGTTGCCGGTTCTTCCACTTACATCCGACCCATTGCCACTTTAGCTTACTGATCCGTTTGACATATAACCGATAATAACACTATTAAAAAATTTGTAATGTAATATTTTCCCATTCCTTTAATATTAAGTCTTGTTTTTAATTGTTTTTTAACATGTGAGAGAAAATGAGCTCACTAGTAGTTTGTAACCACGAGGGCAAAAAGGGATTACCTCTGTTATGAGCTAAATGCATTGACCCAAGTAAAAGTGGTGATGATACTGAGTTACTTCGTTCTGCAGTAATCCAATGCGTGCGGGAGGCGGTTGCTATGGCAACGGAGCGAGAAGACTGCGTCTATTTCGGTCGTCGGTTCGATCTCGCAACGCATTCCCGCACAGAACGCGTATAGAACGTTTTATTATTTTTGACTGTAATGTATTGTACCGTACGTGTTTATTTTTGAAATAGGTGTTCGATTAAATTACTATGTACACATAGGTTGTTTAAAAGAAAGTTACAAAATCCCTTTCGGGTTGCATTACTTAGAGGTTGTTGCTCATACATTATTAAGGCAGAGGATATAGACAGAGGTCTTTGTCCTCTGCCATTTCAAATTATTAGGTAGTTTGCTTTCAGTTTAAGACTAAGAATGCTTCTTTACCAGTAAAAATCTCCGATTGTTATCACTCACCATACATATTACGAAACACAGCAGCATTACGCTGCTATTTCATGCTGGTATTCTATTTAAGCGTGGTCCTTCCCTAGTGGAGCCCCATTCATGTTGCAGTTATAATATAGCTTCAACGAACTTTTATATTCTTGCCTGGAGTAAATTCAAAAAGGATATTAATATGTTTGTATATGTACCAATTGATTATAATGATACCTTTTCGTCTATTTCTTCGTCATTAACCTGTCGAAGTGCATCCAGCCTGAGTCCAGCCTCGTTACTTGGAGTTGTCATAATCAAAACGTATGGCTACGCAAATTGGCGACCGCAGAATAAAACGTCTCGCAACTTTGACGTTACTGTTTGTCGTTCTGGGCTGGGTATTATATTACATCTGACGTACCTACATGAGTTGGCTATACCATAATCTCATCATGGATGTGTTAGAAAAAATCTTTTAATAAAGATTTTTTCTAACACATCCATAGTCGCCTCTAACAGGACCCATGAGATGATGTGATGGACGAGTGACGGATTCTCTAACATCATCATTGTCACATAACAATTATGCTGTCAGTACCATTTCAAAATTTTAAGATAATTTAAAAGTAATGTTGAGATTTCTTAATTATAAAAACTAAAACCGACGTTAATGTAAAGATTCATCATCATTATTTAACAACATTCTAGTCTGAACGTAGATCTTTTAAAAATGCAATGGTGCACAACATACAACATAAAAGAATTGCGTTACCCTCTGAATAATTGCAGAAACGAAGTATTTATTTGTTTCACGCTTTGTTGACTTGAACTATTAACGAATCTGTCTGTCAAATTCCAAGTCAACCCGTTGGGCCCCCATAGCTCCGTGACTGCTGCGATTACGACTAAAAAAAGTTTAGTATTCTATTACATTAACCTTCATAAATTTTATGTACTCGTATGCACACATTTAGTTACTATCACTGTACGGTTCGAATTTGAAAACACTTGAAACTACATTACCTTGAAAATAATATCTTATTTAAAAAAAATAAGGCTCATAATATCCAAATCTTTAGCCACTTCATCTCTGATAGCATCTAATACCACAGAATAAATAATACTACTACGCTAATACGTAGTAAGCAGAAATTTTAATAAATCAACTACTTAAAGTTAGTAGATTCACACAGACTGGTTCTGACGTGGTGGAGCCATGCTGCATATATATTAGTACTTACAGTTGTAGCACTAATGGTTCTGCTCGACCGGGGAAGGAGCACGCTCGCACAGAATACCAGCGTGAAATAGTAGCTCAATACTGCTGTGTTTCGTATGGTGAGTGTAGAGAACTGGAGACCCTTTTACTGGAAATGAGGCATTCCATCTTAGTACTCACGGGTGACAACGCATCTGCATTTTGACTTGTAATCGAGGATACTGGGTGTGATACGAGGTGTCTATCCTATAAAAAATGTCTCATGGTTGCGGCACTTCACAGACACACACACTTCGATCGGAGAAAACCAAATCTCTTTCTATCTCACTCTCTATCTCTTTCTTTGCATTTTTTCTGCTGTCTGCATTTTGATTGTTAATCGATGATAGATGTGGGTATACAAGCTACACCATTCACTTATGATTATCTGGACAGTGTGCCCATTTGTCACTTATATTTGTATTTGAAAAAAAAACATTAAAACGTACGTTTTACGTACATTCATTGCTCATGGACAAACATCCAGACCCGGAACAATTATTTTAATATCATACAAATATTTATTCTGTGCTGGATTCGAACCCGCGGCTTTGCAGCTCCGCACCACTGCGATACCGATTCGCCAATTATAAAAAAATTCTATACACAAACATACTAACATACTAGAGAATTCTAAAATATATTTGGAGGATTGTTTACGGCAATAATGACGATTCAATTAATATTACGCACTGCATACTCGTTGAGGACGGTCAAAGTAATTGTGTTGTAACTCGAACCGACCACGAACCAATTAATACTCCCGTAATCCTTATACCTCTGGGCTCTAGTTGATACATCATGATACGTCATTATTTCATCCTTAAAGTTAAAAAAAAGTTTATTTCATCACATGGTAGAGCCACACTGCCGCAGTCGACACATTCGTACTACAACTATAATAGTTCGTGTTACTATTGTATTTATAGCACGTATGGAAAGGATCGACCGAGAAGATATGGTCCTTTCTGAATGGCGTGAAATAGCAGTAGAGATGCTGCTCTGTTTCATTGGGTGAGTATTGGGAACAGTAAGAACGCTTTTTACTAGAAAAGATGAATTCCATCTTAGTTCTCAGGGATGACAACGCATCTGCATTTTCGAGTTTAGGTATATATGTGTATAGACCACAGCATCCACTTACCATCAGGTTGACTGTGTGCTCGTTGGTCACCTTAATAGTATAAAAAATGTAAGTAAAGATATTGCATTAATAATATTTTAATAGACAATGTTACAAATTAATCAAAAGGTTGCTTACAAAATATAAGTACAATGGATGACGACACAGTTAAAAGAAAATATAAAAATAAGACGAAATAGTCTCACGTTTTCTCATTTATTTTAAATTAGTAACGCATCTTATCCTTATTAACATTTTTCATAATTGGATCTTATAGTAATTACATACTAAATTTTACATAGTAAATTGGATATTGACGTCTGTGGTTGCGTGTCATTAATTGCGTTTTAATTTAACCAAACGGCAGGGCCTCAGTGCTTTAGTGTCCAGGATCGAGGTACACTGGTACCCTGATTGGTGCCAGCTTGAAATGTATGTCTAATGCGCCGATATAACAATATATTCTAGATGTTTGTGAGACTTACGTTGTCTTCTTCAAAATTATACTATAAACTTCGTACCTAGGTACTAAACAAGATATCTGCCGTTCAGCAGTGATTTTTTGGTGACTATAATGGATGGATAGTCATCAATTACAAAACTGCATCAAAATATTGTCATTTGTTGTGAGTTTTCTTTCTATCTATATAAGCGATCCGTATTTCAAATTCGCATAAACAAAATAAAAAATTGATTCAAATATTAATCTCCAGAGTTCGTTGTAAGCTCAAAGGTTAACAACGATTGAAGCTATCTACATAAATGAATACTAAATGTCTTACAAAACGTAGTTTATTGCTAGTCTCGAGTCTAAACTATTGATTAAGTTCAGTCTTATTCACGAAAGAAGTATCTCTGCCACAGTGCCACAGTTTTCGCGTTATTTGACTTTAGTTCGCATATTTGTCACAGGACTTCTTTAATGAAACAAACTCTATTTTATACCTCAGGCTAACTGTAAAAGTTTAAAGCCACAAAGTGGTTTAGGTACGTGCGCTATCTTCTGTTTGTTACGATGCCAATAATGACTCAGAATGTACGCATCGTTTAGATAGTAAATGGTCGGCCGCATTGAACCGTATGCAGTTCTTCTGTCTTGTTTGTTATGAGAAATGAAAATTAATTAAAACGCAAAACAAAGGGGTCAACAAAGGGGACTTTAAGTAATAATGTCCTTCAGATTAAATTTTGGTCACGCCGTACGGTGTCACAATCTACGCCTTATAGGATTATAGTACACGAGCGTATGCGCAAAGGTGCATCTCAATTCAAAGGGTCATTTAGCAATAACCAGCCAAATTGACGGAGAAGGTTCTGAATAAGTAATATCGGGAAATGGTGAAGAAAAATTAATTAAAAAATCTCAAACATTTTTTTTAATCTTTTAAATTCAAATTTCGTGGTAAGTAATGCATTATTTTAACTGATTTTACTGCGCACGCACACATTCGTAAGGTTCGATCGGTAGGCAAAATGTTGTTGCCCATAAATCACATTCAATTTGGGATAATTTCTATATATAAAATTCAATTGCTCTCCGTTAGTTAGTCTGACACAAAACTCGAAAACGGCTCGAACGATTTTGATGAATTTTTTGTTTGTGTTTGAGTGGGTCCCTGGATGATTTAAACGATTTACAATTGGACTCGGTAGGTGGCGCTGTTGTCGAGATCCAGAAATCTCTAATATTATATATAAAAATCAATTGCTCTCTGCTAGTCTTGCTAAAGATCAAAAACGATTCCACCGATTTCGATAATTTTTTTGTGCGTGTTTGAGTGGGTCCCTGGGTGATCTATACGATTCACAATTGGAATCGGTAGGTGGCGCTGTTGTCGAGATCCAGAAATCTCTAGTATTATATATAAAAATCAATTGCTCTCTGCTAGTCTCGCTAAAGATCAAAAACGATTCCACCGATTTCGATAATTTTTTGTGCGTGTTTGAGTGGGTCCCTGGGTGATCTAAAAGATTCACAATTGGACTCGGTAGGTGGCACTGTTGTCGAGATCCAGAAATCTCTAGTATTATATATAAAAATCAATTGCTCTCTGCTAGTCTCGCTAAAGATCAAAAACGATTCCACCGATTTCGATAATTTTTTTGTGCGTGTTTGAGTGGGTCCCTGGATGATCTAAACGATTCACAATTGGACTCGGTAGGTGGCGCTGTTGTCGAGATCCAGAAATCTCTAGTATTATATATAAAAATCAATTGCTCTCTGCTAGTCTCGCTAAAGATCAAAAACGATTCCACCGATTTCGATAATTTTTTGTGCATGTTTGAGTGGGTCCCTAGGTGATCTAAACGATTCAAAATTGGACTCGGTAGGTGGCGCTGTTGTCGAGATCCAGAAATCTCTAGTATTATATATAAAAATCAATTCCTCTCTGCTAGTCTCGCTAAAGATCAAAAACGATTCCACCGATTTCGATAATTTTTGTGCGTGTTTGAGTGGGTCCCTGGGTGATCTAAACGATTCACAATTGGACTCGGTAGGTGGCACTGTTGTCGAGATCCAGAAATCAACCGCGCGAAGCCGGGCCGGATCTTTAATTTCAAATAAAATTAGAAGCCTTATTTACTCGTACTTTCAAAAACTGCAATAACGGTTTAATATTATTTATATATTTGAAATTAAGTTTAAAATTTGGCAACTCTTTGAAAAATAACCCTGTATAGTCCGATGGAAGGGTAATCCGACCTAATGGAAGAAATATCGGGCGTTTACCTATTTCCGCCGCCAATAGCAGTGCTTGCGATGCTAAGTACCGATCTAGAGGGCACAGATAGCCAATGTACGAGGGTGGATTGAAAAGTACTCGGCCTAACCAAGAAAATAAACACATACTAAATCAGTTATATTTTTATTTTTCTACATAATCACCATGAAGTTCAATACACTTTTGCCACCTCCCCTTCCAAGCATTTAGACCGTTGAAAAAAAAATGATTCTTCCTTAGAGTCAAAATATGCGTCTACAGCTGCTTTGACCTCGTCGTTTGTCGAAAATCTTTGACCTCCCAAGTGCTTTTTTAGGTTAGGGAACAGAAAGAAGTCTGATGGTGCCAGATCAGGTGAATACGGCGGATGCGGTAACAGTTCAAAGCCACAGTTGTGAATTTCAGCCATTGACTGTACTGACGTGTGAACACGGGCGTTATCTTGATGAAACAGGACTTTTCTTCTGAGCATTCCTCGACGTTTTTCTTTTATTTCCTCTCGTAAATGACGTAGTAAGGTGCAGGAGTAATCAGAGTTTATAGTCTGACCCCTTTCAAGATAATCAATCATAATCACACCTTTCGAGTCCCAGAATACTGAAGCCATCACCTTATTTGCCGACAAAATCGACTTAGCCTTTTTAGGGGTGGTGAACCAGGTCTTCTCCACTGTTTTGATTGTTGTTTTGTTTCCGGTGTACAGTAATGAACCCATGTTTCGTCCATAGTAACAAAACGATTCAAAAAATCATCTGCATCGGCTTCAAATAACTCCAAACAGTCGCGTGAAATAGTCAATCGCGTCCTTTTTTTGTTCAACTGAAAGCAGTCGCGGAACCCACCTCGCAGACACCTTGTGGAAACCCAACTCGTTGACAATGATGTTTTGAGTTCGTTCATAAGAGATGCCTATAATCTCGGCTATCTCTCTAATTTTTAATCTGCGGTCTCCCATTATTAAATCAAGTACTTTTTTAATATTTTCGTCAGTAGTTGACGTCGAAGGCCTTCCAGAGCGGGGTTCATCTTTCACACTCTCTCTACCACGCTTAAATTCTGCTATCCATTTTTTGACAGATGAATATGACAGAGCACAATCGCCTAATGTACTGACCATGTCATCATGGATGGCTTTTGATGATAGCCCCTTCTTATGGAGGTACTTAATGACGGCACGCTGCTCGATTTGCTCCATTCGCGGAAATTATGTCCGATTACTTTGTTAATAAATTTATAAAATCACAACTAATTATCGCACACGTTTCGAACTTCACACAATGAACTAGTCTGAACTGAACTAAATAATGTGGGTAGATTTGATTTTTAGAATTGAATGGATCTGTGTTAGGCCGAGTACTTTTCAATCCACCTAGGTAATTATAGGCTGTGTTGTAGCACGAATGGGTCGGCTCGATCGAGAAAGAACCACGCTCTCACAGAATACCAGCGTAAAACAGCAGCTTAATGCTGCTGTGTTTCGTATGGAGAGTGTAGAGAACCGGAGACCCTTTTTATTGGAAACGAGGCATTCCATCTTAGTCACCAGGGGTGACAACGCATCTGCGTATTGATTCTTAATCAAGGATAAATGTAGATATCTATGGGCTACAGCGTCCACTTACCATCAGATGGACCGTGTGCTCGTTTGTCACATTTATTCTATAAAAAATCCATCGTAGTCCTGAGAAGTGACGACAATCTGTAGACTTCTTTGTCTGAAGCTACAGGTGTACACTGCAGGAGCTATTTACCATGTTGACTATAAGTTCGGTTTCCACTTCAGTTTTTTTTTAAATATCAATTGACATTCTTTATACATAGTTTTAAAAATTGCCTGATTACTATAATAAGGTAAATGAGGGTAATATAGACCTTAAGTTTTGCCGCCCTATAAAACTAAAACTAGGCGAAGGACAGAGACAAAAACACAATATCGTTTACTATATATTTAAAAAAAAATAGTAAACAAGCTTTGGAAATAATTAGCAACAATTCGAAAAATCTACTTAAAAAACTATACACCATAATAAAATCGACTAAAATATTTACTATAATGTCAAGTGTCAAAATGGCGTCTATAAAGCATCGCCCTTTTGCCTCTTTATTATTTTGTCTATACTATATTAACCGATGAAAAGCTATCGTATCACAAAGCTATCTACGCAAACAAGGCTGTAATTTTAGAGTTACAGGAATATGACCATATTAACAGGATGTCCATATTACCCTCACGTACTAAAATGTTTATATGTTGGTAGGATATTTCTTTAATGGTAGAAAAAACTACCAGTATATTCAGTAAAACACTCGCATAATTTTATAATGTAGCCCAATCCATTTCCCTGGGGACCGGATACCTGCGATAGACATGTACCGCTGGTTAACTTATGACCAATTTCCGGTCATTATCGTATCCGTCCATACCGCTGCAAATTTGAATATTCGATAAGCTTATTATTGTAAGTAACTTAATTAATATTTACATTATTAACTTACACACCCGAGAACCTTCCTTCCCCGTAGTTTGTCGGTTATTCAGGTTACATGGCCATCCCATTGCCATTTGGGTTAAAATTGAATCCTCGCTAAATCATGCATTTCAATCCTTACGCAGAAGATAATACACACAGATATGAAATAAAATGAAAACTATGTGAAATCACGACATCGCATAAGATTATTTGCTAATCTTGACACAAATTTCAAATTCTTAATCTCCCAAGGTGTCTCACAAATGTCAAAAATAATTGCGACATTATCAAGGAAACTTTGTTTCCTATACTTTTATTAAAAAAAATTCCTTTTAACCTTGCGCTAGGCGATTTTAGTAAAACTTATCTTTCAGTAAATAGCTTTTAATTTTCAGTAAGAGTAGTTTTTAACTTTAGAAAACTCTAAACTATAATAATTGACGGTTCGGTGGTGCAGTGGCTTAGCAATAGGTGTGGCGCTGAGGGTCGTAAGTTCGAATCCCGCACGAAACAAGTACTTGTTTGGCCTACGAATAATTGTTCCGGTTCCGGGTCTAAATTTTTATATAAAATAAGGTTGACAAACGATCACGCAGTCCCCCTAATGGTAAGTGGATTCTGTGACCCATAGACATCTACATTTATCCTCAATTAAGAATGAAAACGCAGAGACTAAGATGGAATGCCTCATTTCCGGTAAAAAAGGGTATCCGGATCTCTACACTCACCATACGAAACACAACAGTTTACGCTGTTATTCTGTGAGAGCGTAGTCCTTCCCCGGTCGAGCCGACCCATTATACCTAGCTGCAGCACAATATACCTAGCTGCAGCGTGGCTTTACCGCGTATGAAAATGTTGAATGAAGATATTTGTCCTTGTGCAACTTATGTAGGTAAACCTCCTCCACCATACAGGCGAAAATCTTAGTGTAAGGGTAACTTTTTTTTAAAACACAAACGAGAAACACCAAGTATATTTTGTATTGTTTTAGTTTTCGAAACATGGGACATAAAGGTACTTTATGGTAGGATTTATCTGAAGGTAAACATTTTCACATGTTATGGGTGTAGCAAGAATGAGTCGACTCGATCAGGGTAGGACCACGTTCTCACAGAATACCAGCGTAAAATAGCAGATTAATGCTGCTGCGTTGTTTTTTAAAGTAGGGTGTAGAGAACCTTTTTACTGGAAACGAGGCATTCCATCTTAGTTCTCTAGGGTAAATAGATTTCTTGGGGCCACAACATCCACTTAACATCAGGTGGACTGTGTACTCGTTTGTCTACCTTATAAAATATAGAAAATAGTTTTAAGAAAGGTTATCGAGAAGTCGAGAACCACTAGATGGAGTGACGACCTGGTAAGAGATGCAGGAAGTCGATTGATGCAGGTTGGCTCAAGACCGTTCTTTATGGAATTCCTTGGGAGTGTTATGTTTAACAGTGGACTTAAATGGACTGTAAAGATGATAATGAAGTGTGCTATAGAAATAAACTATGTCGGAACGTCTGATATATAAATAACATTTACATAAAAATTAGGTAATAATAACATATAATATAATAAAAAGACCACATATCAACTAATACTTACTACGTAAATAAGTCCTATATTCATTAGTTGACTTTTGTTTAGATTTAGACTGTAATGGATGGAATCATAAAGTACAAATCGCCTTGTACCCTATAACCATATATTATTACTATACATCCATTCATTCGCGGCACTGTTGTGGCTTTTGTGAAAGTCGCTATGTGATCATTAATACGTTCTCGGTCCTATAATATGCAAATTTATTTCTCTTTAACCTTCAAAGTCGTTATAAAGTGAAAAGGTTAATTGACTTTGTAATTAAACTTATAACAAAAGGTAAAAGGCGACTGTGTAATCTAATATATATGTTTTATATATATATATATATATATATATATATATATATATATATATATATATATATATATATATATAATTAAATGTGAAAAAATCTTATATATAATATGTTTTACATAGGACCAATAATAGTCATTCACTTTCCACAATTTAGCACAAATCAGAAGTATGAAAAGTTGAAGAGAATAAAATTACAAAAGCTTTGATCAAAAACATTACTTAATTTAAAAAGTTTGTCATGGCTGACCTAGGAAATTATTTATGCTTCAATGGGATGATATTACCATATGTAAGCACACACAAACATATTATAATTAAACACTTATACATATAGGCAAGTATATACATATACTAACATTTAAATAAATATACATACATACAATATACTCATGTACACATTCACATACATAAATTAAATTATTTTTGTGTCAATTACCGAATTGAAGTCATATAACTTGAGATCGGATTTACAAATTTATATAAATTACCGCGTAGCTTTGGTGTAAGAATATCTACTACCCCATATCGTCCCGTGAATGTTGTTACAGGCGACAGAGGGAATCAAACCAGGAGATGGGCTCCTAATAAAAATAAATATCTCCGTATTAGGCAATCCGTGGGGAGGCCTATGTTCAGCAATGGCCTTTTTATAGACCATAATGAATGAATTAATTAACTTCGTACGTTATAATGTAAAAAAATGGTAAATATAACGTATTTCTGCAGCCAATAGCAGTGCTCGTCTTGTTTCGGTTAGAAGGTGAGGGTAATATGGTTATCTGGATAATATGGACACGATCTTATGACTCAAAAGCTACAACCTTGTCTGCATAGATGGCTTTGTGATACGATAGCTCTACATCAGTCATCCAAATAATAAAGGGTCAATAGGGCGCTGCGTTATCAACACCATTTTAACACTTGACATTATAGTAAATATTTTAGGGTCCATTTTAGTATGATGTAGTGTAGTTAGTTTGTTTTTAAGTGCATTTCTCGAGGTGTTCCTAATATTGCCTAAGCTTGTTTTTTTTCTTAGTATATTAGTATACGACTTTGTGTTTTTGGCAATGTCCCCCTCCTAGTTTTGGTTTGTATGGCGGCAAACTTGAGGTGACCATATTGCAATCCATATTTAGTCCTCAAGTCGGCGTCATCAGGTGACATGGGCTATGCGTTTGGTCGAGCTCCTCTTCTGCCCAGGATCCGTCTGGGTGGACACCACGATCCTGTCATCTTATTCTGCCTCCAAGCAAAATTGCGTGCATTATAATTAAAACTAGTATATTATAAGCTGTGAGGCATTACGCCATGTTCTTCAGACGTGACAACACATTTTTGTAGGCGTCTTTGAAGTTGGTTGAAGGTGTACATAGGCTGCCGTAACCACTTACCGTCAGATTTTTTTTATAGGATAGGGTAACAAACTAGCACATAATCCACCTGATGGTAAGTGGTTGCTGCGGCCCATAGACATCTATCCTCGATTACATATCAAAATGCAGATGCGTTGTCAACCATGAGGACTAAGATGGAATGCCTCATTTCCAGTAAAAAGGGGTCTCCGGTTCTCTACAGTTACCATACGAAACACAGCAGCGTTAAGCTGCTATTTTACGCCGGTTGGAGCTCCTACGCTGCAGCTATGGGTAGTCCGATGGGGCTACAACCATAATCAACTGCAGGGTAGGATGTCTGCACGTGGAGAATACCAGCGGCAAATAGCAGCTTAACGCTGCTGTGTTTCGTATGGTGAGTGTAGAAAACCAGAAACCCTTTTAACTGGAAACAAAGCATTCCATCTTAGTCCTCAGGGGTGACAACGCATCTGCATTTTGATTCTTAATTGAGGATAGATGTAGATATCTATGGGCCACAACAATCACTTACCATCAGGTGAACTGTGTGATCGTTTGTTACCAGTATCCTATAAATAAAAACAGTACCTATAACAAAATAATAATATTATAATAACTGTCGCTAAACAGACTACAAAATTTACTTAAACTAGTTGGTACAGTCTTTTTTCCTCTGATCCCATTGGTAATGATACAAATTTATGCGCCATCTTGTTGCTCACAAAGCAAGATAACTGTAAAGCATTACAGCATTGTCCATTGTTAGCGATGGTATCATAAAAAACCATTCCATTGAAAGCGAGATAGATTAATTTGGCTTATCTCTATTTATAATAAGTGATCATGATTGAATGTTTCTGTACGAAATGATAAGTGCATTTTTAAAGCTATTTTTATAGATTTTTAAACGCGAAGATATGGCTCTACCAGCTTTACTGTCGACTTGACAAGGTTACGCTACCCGCTCTTATTAAATTCAGTATATTATTTTTAAACCGCTCTAATAAGAGAAGAAAAGCACATTCATGTTAAGAGGAATCACTCATGAATAAAACTTATGGTTTTATTTAAGTTTTGCGTTACGTAATATGATAAAAAAGTCCAATGAAGATTTTTTTAGATATTCTGTTAAGTAGAGTTGGGTGACCAGCGAGCGTGACACCCTAAATCTTATACAACGATAATTTCATAAGTTTTTTGTTTATGTTATTGTTCTTTTTTATACTGCAGACAATTTGTGGCTGTTTTTAACACTTTTTATATTATTAAAAATTGTCAAATTACTTTACAAATAGGTTCATAAGCTTTAATCAACCTCATGGAAACATGCAACACACACATATACAACAACACAGCCCACACTGCTGAACGTAGGCGGACCGTGTATTAGGAATAACCTAAAGCACCCATTCGTGCTACAACCATAATGTAGCTGCAATGTATTAAACATGTATTGTCTTTAATGATTTTAGTCAAATAATCAATAGTGTAGACGCTGAAATTACAAATAGACGACCAATATGGTCATGAAAAAGTCGTATATGGCACGTGGTTACGTATAGTTGAAGCTCTTTCTTGCTTCTACCACTCATTTTTAATTTTTACTAACAAATATTTTCATAATTTTTACCGTTATGATAATTTATAAAACTTTCGGAAGTTGCGTAAATATAATGTGCACGCGATTGTGAATCTTTTAAAACTATCAGTAGTAGCAGAGTTCTTATCCAAATAATATTTATCTCGGTTTAACGATCTCAGAGATAATCCAACAAATACGACCGCGTCAGCAACAACTAGAGCGTCTAAATATGGCCACGTCTCACCTATTTCCTTTAGCTGTTAGGCTTAGCGTTGGAAAAAGAAGACGATACGAGAGCTGAGTGTATGTTTGCTCCTGTTTTAATAATTATTATGTTCTTGTAATTATCATCACCTAATAGGATTATATTTCTTTAAATTTATTGATACATAATGCATTGTTAAAAAATTATAAAAGTTACAGTTATACACGTTCCACTGCTGGGACACAGGGGTCTTCTCATTTCTGAGAGGGTATTTAAGGCAAAGAAATGTTAGCCGCGGCGACACAATGCGTGTTGGCGAACATTACATATTCTCGAAATATTTTGTTTTCTATTTTCTCAAACATGTATGCTCTCTGTATGTATGTATGTATTGTATATATGTCATGTCGTGTATATATCATGTATTTCCTCACCGCCGACGTGGTAAATCAGCACTAAAATTGAAATTAACAATTTCATTGGTTGGTGCTGGTGGGGATCGAACCCGGGTTACTCGCGTATTGCGAAATTTACAGCGATATATAATGCGTTGGCTACGACTTAAAATACTCTGTAATATTTTAAGCCAAACTTGTTTTTAAATATTAGTTTTTATCATTTATAAAGTCTTACGAAAGTCTTCATAAAACATAATTAGCGAATTTTCTTCTTGATCTAAGCTAAAAAATGAGGGTGTCGGACATTGTGATAAAAATCTTTATGGGTTTAAAAACAATTATTAAGATAACTTAAACATCACCTCGAATAAAATCTTTATAATTTTATTTATATTTATTATTTAAACTTAATTGTAGACACTTAAAAAGAGTTTTATGCAAACTTGTTACATGTGCTGTCACATTTTTTACAAGTCATTGAAAAACTGAGGCAGTTGCCAAAATTTAATTTAAAAAAATAGTATTTTTGTAATTATTTCATGTAAGTTAATCCAAAAGGAGTATTTTTAATAGTGCCTGCAACAATAAATAAAATTGGTTAAATAGTTACATTATATAATATAGGATAAAATCCTAGTGTTAGTTAAACTATATTATGTTTTATATTAAAAGGTGAATGTTACTAGTATCTAGAGGTGTGGCCTAAACCCCACTTGACAACATGTATTAGATGGTATCACCAACCTGCACGTTTCCCGTGTCGCCGTCAGGGTCGCCGAGAACCTGTATACTCGTAAGTACCGACTAAGCACCCGCATTATATATAGCAGGCTACGTCGTAACTTGCATACAAAATAAGCACTTTTATTTTGCTATTTATATAGACTAGATGCAGCTACGCAGGCATAAAAATGTCTTATTTTTGTATTTTAAAATATAAGTATACCGTGTGTTAATTAGTTTTTTTTTTTATATAGAATAAGGGTGAAAAATGAGCACATAGTCACACATTTATCCTCGATTAAGAATCAAAATGCAGATGGGATGTCACCCCTGAGGGCTGAGACGGAATGCCTCGCTTCCAGTAAAAGAGGTCTCCGGCACTCTACACTCACCATACGAAACACAGCTATTATTAAAGCTAATAATATTAGCAAAGCTATATATTAAGCTGCTATTTGACGCTGGTATACTGTGAGAGAATGTTCCCTCCCCGTTCGAGCCGACTCATTCGTGCTACAACCATACTATAGCTGCAGCGTGGCTGTACCACGTTTAAAAGTAGGTAGTTTGCCGTATTTTCAACACACGTAGCATGACAAGTGACAACACATTGATTGATAAATCGATTTTTAATGGGTGCGTTTGGCAGAAAAAAGCGCTAGCAAGCGCTTACAAGCGCTAAAATAGTTTTCGGCCAGGACACGATTGCTACTTCAGTAGCGCTGACACAATCCGCCATTTTGCATATTTAATTTGTTTGTTTTGAAGTAGAAATTATAAGTTGTTTTGTGCAATATTAGTTTTAAGTAATATAATGACATGAATAGACATATACATGTTATTAAAAATTCATGATTGGTAAGTTTTTAATATGAATACTTTACAAACATATATTTAAATTAGGTTAGGTTCCCCGGTTAAAACTAACATCGTGTCCTAGAGGAAAATAGCTACTTACGCTTTGACAGCACTTACCGCTTACGATCGCCATTTTGTTTACAAGCGCTTGCTAGCGCTTTTTTCTGCCAAACGCACCCAATGTCCTACACGGACAGCTTTACGCGGGTCATCTTTAGGTGATGCCTCATAACCCAAGAAGTCGACTTCGTATACCGTTAGTTATTCAATATATTTTACTATTCTCTGTTTGTTTTCGTACTTTTGCACACGAATTCACATAAAAAAATCAATTAAAATTAAAATAAACAGCGGAGGTGTTAGCACGCAACCTTGTGGAACCCAATGGAAACTGTCTTTAACTGCAGTATTACAGACAATGATATTTCATTTACTTGGTCCAAATTCTTCTTTTTAATCATCCGATAAAACTCCACCACCGGGCATGGGGCTCTCCCGTTGTGGAGAGGATTTACCATCACGCTTAGCAGACAGAATGGTGATCGTACATCGTATAGGTCTCTCAACTTTGACTGCTAAAAAGTAAGAAACAGCCTTTAATAGTTTCCACCGCTGGGTACAGGCCTCCTCATACTCATTTCAAGGAGAGTTTCAGGGTAATTAGTTCGCCAGGCTGCTCTCCTGCTTATTGGCGAATTTTTAACATGCCCTCGAAGTATTATATTCCTCCTGCATACGGCACCCACGAGATGTTATTAGGTACACAAACCATTTAACATTGTCATATAAAACCTAAACATATAATTTTAAGAAATAATAAATGTTGTTCCGGTAAACGTGTTTTTTCCCCGTGCATAAAATAGGGTATTATCTGCGGTCAACGATCCTTTTTAAAAAAGTGTAGACAAATTGCAAGAACCCTTCTATTACTTGTCAGACGTGAGCAGCCCGACTTACGCCGACCGTTTCCGAAGCAACTTGAGTGCTGACTCATCCGTCAGGTGTTTAACCCCGGGTTTCTGTTTACGTTAGGGTCCGATTAAATGTGTATCACGTTTTCCTCAATTTTCCTTTAGAAATTTGCACAATATGCTTTCAACGAAGTTGTAATTACGAGACCCAATTTTAAGGAAATTTACGTAATAGTTAGTTAACGTTTTGAATTGTTTAATATGAGGAATTCTCAAGATAACATTTTAAATTAGTTTATATTTGATAAGTGAAAATGATAAAGCTTTACATAATGACAAGAGTATTATTTAAAAATATTTTTTATTTACATTTTTTTTCTTTAATTATTTAATTATATTATATGTATATTAATTCCGTTTAAATAGAATAAGGCGCAACTAAAAATCTTCGCTACCTTATTTTTAGGTTACTTGGATGGCTGAGGCCTTGGTGTTAGAAATATAACACGTTTTTATAAAGTTTTATAAAGTGAATTGGTATTGATTGCCTAATGATCTAGATCGAGACGAGGATCTAGCGACCAGCGGATGATAGAGAGTATATCCAAAAAGATGAATCCAAATAGCAAAGATTGTTGATGGACAACAAGAAGAAGTGCTAGGTTTTCGATTATGCATTCACCAAGCTTCCTGTCCAACGTGGTATGGGCAAATCTTCCTAGTGTTCCTTGCCAGATGCATTCTTGAAATCACTTACGTCCAGACTTAGACATAAAAAGACTAATGATGGTCTTTTCATCATAATAAATAAATACTGTTATTCGTTATTATTGACGAATAGCAATATTTATTAACTACATTAAGTTAATGATACTCCCATGTCTTCTATGACCACCAGTCAGTAAGTAGACTTTTTACAAGACACTCATCTATTTGAAAAGTTCTATTAACGTTGCGTGTCATTAGATATGTCGTTAGTATTAACGGAAGTCGATACAAAAATCGATTACTATATACGCAAAAAACCTCATATGTAGCGAAAATCAACGCACTTCTAAACGAAACTTATAACGAGCAATTAAAATGTTCAATCAATGTCAATCATAGAGCAACACGGTGAGAAGGGCACGGGCCACCGGCATACCGGAGGGAAGTAGCCATAGCGTTTTTTTAAAGACTACGAAATACACACACAGCAATTAAAACAATAAACTAACAATTTCCCACCTCTAGATACAAATGATAACAGTATAACGCTCGGTGACAGCGACAACTTAGATACAAACACGGATCAGTCGCTCGACCGATCTGCATATTGTATGAGGGCGAGCAGCCTGTATTGGTAAATAAAATTGAAACAACATGACCGTTATTACTGTAATTTTTAAGTTTAAAAAGCAGTAAATATCAATAATATGATTCATAATTACTCATATATATATATAAAATGTATCTTTTTGTAAACTTAACGCGGCAGATCATATTTGCAGAAATTGAACAATTCGGTATTCTTGTAGGATGTCGATTCAACCGTGTACCGAAGTAAGTACACTTAGGACCGTGTGGACTTATTACTTTGACAGAGAGGAACGTCTGTGTATGCTATGGCTATTCCGGTCTGCCGAATCGCGTTTTTAACTTATTTTTAATTTCGGACCGTTCATTCGAAAGTTCGTTCGTTAAAGCACCCGAGGTGGGGGGGGGGGGGGTACTGAGATGTTAGATGTCCCAATGTCATAGTTAGCCCGGCTACTTTCAGTTTTTAATATAAATTTTTGGTTCGATCAACGCAGAATGAGCTTACAGTCTTACAGTGGTATACTTGGGTTTGGATTTAATTTTATTAATTATAGGATCATAAGCAGATTGGTAGTATCCATCCATCTTCTTTATTGAAATTAGGATTTATTTTTAATTTCAATAGCCTCGCGAATGATCGTTGGTAGGAATTGGTGTTCTTTTGCGAGAATTTGTTGTCTGTCATATCTAATGTATTGGCAGGGTCGATCTTGACCATTTTCACAGACTACAGACTTTCCGGAACGTCGGTGCTTCACGTCAGCTCTATGTTCTTTTACGCGAGATTTTATAGATCTTTTTGTTTGTCATATGTACGAGAGACCACATTCACAATCAAGCTTATACATACATTCGCGGGCGTATACGGTAGGTAGGAACGCAGCTCGCTCGTCACTGATTTAAGTATTTTACGTATGGCGTAAGATAGATAGTTTAATATTGTCCGTACTATCCATCGAAAGCCATTAGGTCTCTTGGCATTAACACGGGATGAAATAGGGTGACATATTTTTTTGAAATGGACTCGTACTGTTGTACTTTTGTTAGTGTCAAGTAAAAAGAAATTATCATTTATTAATAATTTGTTTAAAAACTATTTCACAACATGTTGATGCGTTACCACCACTTATACGTATCAAAAACCACTTCAATTCATTTTATCAATAATAATACAGGAACAGTAAATCCCTCTAAATTAGTGACATATTCTTAAACTTATAAGTTATAACGGAGTGGCGATAAGGTTGTCACATAAAATGGAAAGACTTATGCTACATAATGTTCTTTGAAAATACAATACAAAAAAATATATTTAACAATCAACATTCTAGTCGCCTTTATTTCGTTTCCAAATTACCTATGTATTACGCTTTTACAGGTAACTTCAGGTCACTAAACTAATTTTACGCTATTTAATAACAATTATTAAGGTGGTTTATTTCATGTAAATTTTTACGCTATTATTTTGTTTGAAAGGTGCATTTTTTGAATAATTGTTTATTTTATTATTTTAACAGACATATGTCATTAGTCATTACATATTACTTAATATGTATTTATCTTTATGCTATTTAATGTGATAACCTCATCGCCAACCAGTATAATAATAAAATTACATGAACTAGCTTATACGGGTATATATTATATTTGTTTAAAAAGCAAAGTCATGGTCAATTAGTATCTTTGTTTTTGCAACAAGACTAGCGCCTATCGATAGCCAGGAACTTAAGAACGTCATGTCACTTCATCAGCTTAATCTATTTGATATGCAAATAATATGTCATCTGGTTTATAATATCACTTTCGTTTTCCGCTTGTGTATGGTTGAACGCAGATTAAATTTCAAACTTGATACACATTTAATGCATTATGTTAAGGTTGTAAATCGCTCATGCACTAAACACTGAACACTGTTGTTTGGTGATCCGTGGTACGCTTTCACTGCTCTGGTCAGCTGACGTAAATCTGGCCTGTTCTCAGCATAGGCTAACCGATAAGCTTTTAATGGGTTCTCTTATCTTTATGGCACTTATTTAGTATAGTGGAACCACTTTTAATTATCACTTGATTTTGAAGAAAGAAGCCTTTGTAAACGGTCCGTCGCAGTCGTGTACATTTTAAACTTTGATCATACATGGTTATTTTTCAAAGAGTAACCAAATTTTACACTTAAATTCAAATATATAAATAATAATATACCGTTATTGCAGTTTTGAAATTATAAGTAAATAAGGCGTTTACTTTTTTGAAATTATCCCAAAATAGGCAGTAACTACGCATACGCGCGCTTCCCTGCGTGCGATTCAATTTAGGTTTTTGCCGACCGATCGACTAGAATGTGTGCGTGCATAGTAAAATAGTGGGCGTTAGATATTTATGAATGACATTCAGTTAAAATAACGCATTACCACGCATTCTGAATTCAAAAGATAAAAAGGACAGAATGTTGGAGATTTTTTAAATTAATTCCTATTCACCATTATTATTTACAATTATGAACCTTCTCTGCAAATTTGGCAATATTATGCGAAATAACCGTGTATATAGGCGACAAACGACCACTCATTCCACCTACTTAACTCAGCTTCCACTTACGACCCTGTATGAATGCTCTGTATGAAACTCAAAAACCCTACATCATAATACCTATTCTCATTGTCCACTGATGTGAATAGACCTTTATCATAAAATGCCTTATAGATGGAATATTTGCCATAGTTGCTTCGCTTGGCAGGTGAATTGGCAGCCGTAGTCTTTTTTAATTTTTTGATGCGTTTTTGGAAGATATTAACGACAGCTAAAATCAACGGACAGTTAAAGACGAATTTCCTTGGGTGAACACATTTACGTTTAACAGTGGACTAGTAAAAGGATGTGATGGTAATAATAATGTCCTCAAAACCGAATTTTGGTCACGGTAGGTGTGGGTCTATGCAGGACAGAATTATAGTGCCCAAGCGTATGCGCAAGCACAGGTTCACTCTCTATTTATTCACTCTCGTAGTCGAGTGGGACAGTAATCTGACTCGGCCGGAAAGAGTTCAGGCGCAGTACAAACGGTTTTACGTTTTTTCTGAGGCACGGAGGTGAAACACCACCAACTTCTTGACTCCGGGCTGCTCCTGGGAATTTTTTCACGGAAAACCCAATAACTGATTTTGGTGCGACCCAGGAATGGAACCTGGAACCTCATGATTAGTAATCGCTATTATGTGACTATATTTTTTTATTATAATTTTAAAACAGATTTTTGTGTTTCGTATATTTTGCTTTAGTATGTGCTAAGAACTCATTTACTAAGAACTCGACTTTCATATGATAAAACTTGAGTAATCCAAATTCAATTTCCACCGACGTAATGACATCCGCCGGAAGATAAGATCTTTCTAGCATTTCTCATAGTCGCTGTCTGTCAATACAAAAACC
This sequence comes from Parnassius apollo, assembly GCA_907164705.1. NCBI lineage: Eukaryota > Metazoa > Arthropoda > Insecta > Lepidoptera > Papilionidae > Parnassius > Parnassius apollo. The sequence continues at coordinate 1,055,120 of CAJQZP010001062.1, read as the reverse complement.
ACGTGTCTCTTACGCTGCTGTCACACAAGATAATTTGAGCAGCTACAGCACCGTTATAATTTATTCTAGAACGTCTTAACAGGTTTCTCGTGGACTCTATACGATTGCAAGTTCCACGGCGTTGTGTCCACGTCCTGCTAAATTTAACGATTGCGTGCTAAAAATAGCACGTGTACCAACGGTATGAATGCGCCTTGAGAATTCCGGAATTATTGCCTTATTTGCTTGTAATGAGTAATAAAAACAAAGTTGTAAAGAATAACTTTCCGCTTTTGGTTAAAAAAACATAACTAAACTAAATCGTTGACTTTAAATTTACACAAATAATGACACTTCTTTCGATAAACTGTATTTACGTACTAGCTGTTCTCCGCGACTTCGTGTGAATGTGCATGGAATTTATTACGTTTAGATATTTTTTTGTGTTGAACTCTAATTTATTTTCTAAAATAAAAGTAGTTTATGTTACTCCTTATAACATTAGCTATCTGCCAGTGAAAGTCCCGTCAAAATCCGTCCAGGCATTTCGGAGTTTAGGCGGAACAAACAAACAGACAGACAGACAAAAATTTTAAAAATTTTTTTTCGGTATAGGTACCGTATATAATTTCATATTCTTTTACTAAAAAGCTGATATTTTGACATTACTTACAAAAACACAATTCAATTTTATTTATTTGTATATATTACAGTATATACATACATTATAATTATATGTTACCGTAGTAAACTTAAATACTTAATAATATTATTTAATCACATTTGGCCTAAAATGACATAATTGCAAAAAACCGATTTTCCTGACCTTTGACCTTCAATAACTAACGACGTAGTCACGATTTAATATGAGACTTTTGAGACAACTTTTAGAACGTCAAAATGAAGCTGTACACGAGTTTCAAGCTTTTTATCTCATATTTGCTAGATAACATCTGCAAAACTTTATTTGCTTTATAATGTACCTACTCGTAGTTAGTTGGCACAATTGTTGGTAACAAACAAAACTTATAGGGACCGAAAAAACAATAAAAAGTTTATATCCTTCGTAGAAAGTTGCTTTAACGGCGTCTCATTTCCATTATACGTTATAGACGTGGTTGAAGAAGCTAACGACAACTGGACCTATAGTGTTGGGACATTACGAAAGAAATGACGCAAGGACTAGTTTACATTATACGTAACCTGCGTGCCTTAATTGAGATTCCGGTGTAGATATTTCCATCGTTAGTTAGGCTTCCTCGAAACAATTTTAGGGCTGACATGTTGGCAGCGCTCCTCTTTTGCGTGCTTGGTATCACTTTTTTGTCTATTTCTGCAGTCAAACAGCCGCACACCCATTGCAATGTTCCGCTTTGAAAAGTAAAAGAGTTAATATAAGTACAGGCATTTTATTTTAGTACTCTGAGGTGACAACGCATGTGTCCCTGTTAGCATATACTTGTAACATAACAACATAAACACTCACGCCTGTCACCCAGAGGGGTAGGCAGAGACTACAGACTTCCATTTGGCACGATCCTGACACACCTCTCTCGCCTCCTTCACATCCATACATCTACGCATGCATGCTCGTCGGTTAAGGGTACTCCTAATTTGGCCCGTTTTCAATAAATCGCCAATTTGGTCGATAAATTTTCGCCTAGGACGTCCCTTTCCGACTCTGCCATTCACTTCTGCAACATAAATTTTCTTTGTCACTCTTTCCTCATCCATTCTTTCCACATGACCAAACCACCGAAGCATTCCTTTCTTAATCCTGGTCACAACATCATCTTGCAAACCACACTCTTCTCTTATCACACAATTCTTCACCCTGTCATTCAGATTCAGCCCTAACATACTCCTTAACGACCGCATTTCTACTGCATTTATTCTACTCTCGTGCTTCTTCTGCCACACCCAACTTTCACTACCATACGTTAAAGTAGGGACCAACACAGCATTGTGAATTGCCATACGTGCCTTTTTTTGACACATTTTGACTCTTCACAATAGAGTGCAGGGCCCCATTTACTCTGTTTCCTGCGTTCACTCGTCGTTCTATATCCTTATCATATCTCCCATCCCTGCTAAAATTATATCATATCTCCCATCCCTGCTAAAATAGAATATACTTGTAAATATTACTAAAATGAAGAAACGTTAAAACTAATGATAGATCAGGGTTACAACGTTAAAATTAATGATAGATATATTAGTACTAATAATTATAATTATTAATTTTGGTCAAAACAAAGGAAATGTAAGGTAAAGTACAGCTTACATATGCCTTACATATCTGGATACAATCCTCCTTTCATTTCTGAGTTAATTTGTGCCTAACAGTGGGACGTGTGTAGACTGTAACTAAACTACCACACTAGTGTTGTAGTGGTTACTGTACATACTCCTCGATAATCTACAAAATATATGAATAATCAAAAATGTAAATTTATATGACAGACGTGAAAAATTTAAAAGTTAATTACTTTTATTGAAAATTTTTAAACAATTTAACAATTTTTTTAAACGGTATAGTACTTACTGCTCGATTTATTTATCTTATAATATAGAATAACAGAAAATACATGCATAAATTCACGCCTATGACTCAGAGTGGCAGGCAATGACTACAGAGTACATACTTCCATTTTGCACGATCCTGACAAACCTCTGTCGCTTGTTTCACATCCAGATTACGCGTCCTTGCTCGTCGTAGTTGTAAGATTTGTCATAACTTCTTAAACGACTAATTACGACTACTTTACAATAGTTAAAGTTTATATTGAAAACAATAATTTTTAGAAATCTATTTTAAAAGAACTTACTATACAAATAATTTATCAATAGAATGGACAATAGAATCCACTTAATCACATCATGTTTACTGCCTAACACAAATGATGAAGTCAATAATTCTCAAATGCAAACTGCTATTAGCCTCTTTTTGTTTATTTCTCCATAAGATTTATATTAGCATGGAGCATTATTGTACTTTAACTAATTGCTGTTATGTGAATCCACTGATTAGGAACATGGGAAATTCAAACTTAATCCATATAAAGCAACAGCAAATTGTTACAACTATCATTTATCTTAATGTTCATAGCATTAATATTTGCTCGTTTGAGAATTTAAAAACAAATAATATCAACCGATTCTTAGAAATGATTATGCTCTCTTGTTGCAGTATTTATCTGGAGAGACATGCCAACATCGCTATCAGTACGAGAGGAATCAGCAGAGGCTTGTTACACGGTATAAGAAGATATACTTGTCTTGATAACGAGAAAATAATATCGTTAAGCTCTTAATATTGAGTGTGAAAAAAATAAGTACATTCTTGTCAAAGTATTTGAAGGCGATAGAACTCTTCAAAAAAATCGTTTGGACAGCGCGCCTTTTTCGGGTGGCAGCTATCTTGTTTACTAGTGCAGTGCAGTGAACTTTCTTTGGCAAAATGGCGACGACTGGCAGTGAGATGTGGCTTCAGTGGTTCGCGTGTTGCTACCAGCCAGCCGCGCAAGCGCAACGCACGCGGCGGAGAATAGACCGATCTATGATTGGAGCACCAACCAACTTCCAGCACACTGGACACATAGGTACGTTCTATCCATCATCTCTTTAAAATAAATTATAACAAGATAGCAAGAACGCTTTGGAAATTCTCGAAAGTAAAATATTTTTATTAGTAAAACAAGAAAACAAATCGGAATCAACAACATGTTAATAAACTTTTATTTTTGGATTTAATTAATAAAAGTTCTTCATACCTAAAGTAATTTAAAATTTAGACGTTATTCATCAATTAGAGAGCCGTGGTAACTCAGTGGGCGTAATTTTCACACTACGTAAGCAACCCGGATTCGATCCCCGCCGGCACCAATGAAATTGTTAATTGCAATTTTAAGTGCTCATTTACCGCCTGCTCGGCGGGGAAAGATAACATCGTGAGGAAACCTGCATGTCTGCGAAATAAGAAAAAATATTTCGAAGACATGTGAAGTTCGTCAACACGCATTGGGGCAGCGTGACGGACACTTCCTTGCCCTAAAACCCTCTCAGAAATGAGAAGAGGCCTGTGCTCAGCTGCGGGACGTATAGGTTGTAACTTTAACTTTTAATTTAACATCTTAGAATTAATAAGAAAGGCATTCTAATCCCCGTTAATAAAGTAGTTCTGCGAAAAATATAAATAATGCCCCGCGCAAGTTTCGCATTAATTTCTTGTCCAATTACCCTACCCTAATTCGAATTGATGAATACTATTAAGTTGGCAACCGAAAACTAACTTAAAGTTGAAAGGCTAGGCGAATTGTTTAGCGGCTATTGAAAGCTGTGAAATTTTTGTATTAAAAACCTGAGTTAATGAAGTGAGTGAATGAAAATTACTCAAAATAATGCCAAAAAAGTATATTGATAGATCTACTAACATGGAGTGTTGTAATGTTTTTGCGGCGAACTGGAACCTAAACTAAGGTATCCCTGTATTTCAGGACTATACAGGTCGCTGACTACTTACAATTTTGTCGGAATTTGCTTGCTTGAATATCTTTTACTAACCTTGTCACCTTTCAAAAGAGCGCTATGTTCTAAAATGATATGTTCGGCATTTTTAGGAACAAGACCGTATGGTCATCGAAATATTCAAACGACTTCTTCTTCATATTTTAATTTATGGCTTCTCTTGATAGAATTCTGCCATTGACAGGTCCATGTCAAGTTATTAAAAGACAAAGTCCAAAATACTCTAACTGGTTTCACTAACATTTAGTTCCATGTTATCTTATGCCATCACATAACCTCACGTTAACCTACAATAACATCCCAGACGACAAAAAAAATACGGGTGGCACTCGGTGACTGCCACGGTAAAGCTATTGCATAGCATTTTTTATCAACTTATGCAATTATAATTATTTATTTATTTTATTTATGCAGTTAAGTCTTTGATATTAAATCAAGTTACACTTTTTGAGCGTGGTGACCGATAAGAAAACAATTTTTTTTCTCTTATTGAATAAATGAGAAGTTAATATTGTTTAAAATATTTTTAATATCATACAATACATGTAAGTTATTCAGGAATTTTCATGATTGAGTTAGCAGCTAGTGTACACGCATACGTCTAGTCGCACGCAAACAAACACCGTGCCGAAGTCTGCCGAGTGCCGAAGTCTGCCGAACTGAAACGACGTTAGACGATGCACGGCTTTCAACGCCGCACCTCCGTGGCCGTCGGAGTGGGGAGCGTGAGGTTTTTTTTCGTTACGGAATTTCTGGATTCGGTCCCCGCGCTCAAGGCCCGCGATAGAAGCTATGCAATAGCTTAAAAAATTGATATCCTTTGCAATATACGAGATTAAATTAATAAACAATACGAATAATAAATTAACCCAGCTTCTAGTGACCTGCGGTAAATTGGAAAGCCTATAAGTCTTTCTCATTTACCGCAAACATATTTTTTACATACTTTTTTAAATAGAATAAGGGTAACAACGAGCACACAGTCCAATCGATGGTGAGTAGATTCTGTGGTATCTACATTTATCCTCGTTTAAGAATCAAGACGCAGATGCGTTGTCACCCCTAAAGACTAAGATGGAATGCCCCGTTTCCAGTAAAAAAGGATCTCCTGATCTCTACATTCACCATAGCTGGTATTCGAAGCTTGGTCCTTCCCTGATCCAGCCGATCCATTCGTGCTACAACCAATAATACAGCTGCACCGTGGCTCTGGGTAGACTCCAATGATTCCTGCTATCATAGGAATTGACAGAATTTTTTAACAGTTTTGGAAAGGAACCTAGATTTGTATACCAGAACAAACCTTGTACAAACATACATTATCAAAATAAAGATTTAGTGACTTGGGAATAAAATACATTTATAACCTTACTCATATATATTACGATAATAATTTATAATACATTTATGGATGCAGCATTTATATTGCTGTGTTTATATGGTAAGCGACGAGAACCGGAGACCTTTTTTACTGGTAGCGAGGCATTCCAGTTTAGTTGTTAGAGCTAGTACATCTGAATTTTAAATGTTAAACGAGGATAGATAAAGGTATCTATGGACCTACAGCATCCACTTACCACCATATGAACTGAATTCTCGTTTGTCATCTTTACTGTTATAAAAATGTATCAATAATGGCCAATAGTTTTGCCAAGTAATTATTACCTATTTGTGTAGTTAAAAGTGATCAGAGTTTTCTACGAGTGTCAGTCAAATTACAACCGAAAAAGTTCAAAAACGTTCAAGTTCAATAACCTAAGCCATAGGGCAGTACACAATGTCGAATGTTGGCCAGCAACAACATTTTTTGCTTGCTTATACGTTTTTTTTTGTTACAACTTACACAGACGTACGTATCATATTTATGTCACCGAAAAATGATTGTCTGCACAAAAAATACATCGTGTAGACAAATACTGTTAATTTAATAAGAACGATGTCGAAATATAAACATTGTTGGGTCATTGCTTCTAAGATTTTATTTAGTCACGTCAGAAACATTATTTGTGTCAGAATATTGGCTCATTCAGAACGCACTCACGCAAGGGCTCACGTTCCTACACTAATTCAATAAAAAAATTGACACATTCTTTCTTTCACGATGTGTGTTTCATCATCGTCATCGTCATCGTTACAGTCCTTCACAAGTCCACTGCTGTACACAGGCCTACCACAAGGATTGCCACAACGCACGTTCCTGAGCCACTTGCATCCATCGACTTCCTGCATATTTTACGAGATTGTCACTCCATCTTATGGGGAGCCGCCCTCCTATTTGCTTACGTGTGTATTTATTGTGGAGTTTTTAAACGACAGCAGCTTAATAGTTAATTGTGCGGACCCCAAACATGGAAAATCGTAGGTACGAATCCGCGATTCGATAACTGTCGTGAACCAACCCTAACACGAGCATTATAAGCTTAGGAGTGGTTAACGGATGTATAAATAATGTTAGTAGCTAACTAATATTCCTTTTTAATAAAAAATCTCATATCGGGAAAGAAATAATTAAAAGAAAATTACTCGAAACTTAAAGGAAATTGCGCTATTTTTCTGAGTTCTGGGTTAATACCACCCAATCACATTTCTGCCGTCAAGCCAGCCAAGTGCGTCCACAGCTACGTTTCAGTTTGAAGAGTCGGTATCTAGAATTTTCATAATGCATCTGGTCATATATTATATATATATATATACCTACGAGTATATTCATGGCATACATAGGTCAGGTACGCAGGTACACGCTATCAGGTAGAATATTGGATCGTTTTTGCTACTTTCAATTTTATTTTTATGGCCTCAACTTATTTAAAATCACTTACTTCTCCCATAAAACAACCTAATGTGCGGCTAAGCATATTGTAGGTATATTTTTTTACTAAATAAATTCTTTAAATCTTCAATAAGAAGTAAGGGCGTCATCTACACGACACGCAAGGTTACGGTCGATAAGTGGATGCCGCGGCTGCGGCTAATAATTTAAGAAAAATTTTTTAGAGAATATGAGAGTAGTTGTCGTTGTCGAACAAATACAAAACATTATTATTAAGATTGAAGTTCATAAAGTTAACAAACCAAATGGTGCTTCTAATGTGAGTAGACAAGCTTTCAAGTTTAATTAGTGACGTAGCACTATCGTATCGACTAGTTACAGGCAACGGATAAGAATTTATCGACACTCGAAAACTATCAAGCTTATCAGTCCCATCCATGTCTCGATAAGTCGCTGTCAGTCAATCGATATCACGTAACCTTCGAGAATACGATGTAAATGACCGGTTACTGAATGATAGATTGGTAATATACACGGCGCAGGCGCGTGCCGATATAAAAACAAACGCTTTGACGAAAACAGCATTTTATTATGCTTACATAGGAGCATACCTTATGACTTAACACTTAAAGATAATAATATCCTCCAGACCGAATTTCGGTCATGGTGGCCAGACTCAACGGAGGCTAGCATTTGCGCAGGACACTATTATAGTGCATAAGTGTATGCGCAAGCATAGATGTACTGTCTATACCCTCAATCTTACAATCCGATGGGATGTCAAACAAGACTGTCCGAGGTACACATACAAATTTTATTATCGTCATTAGATTGAATGACATTCTGGTAAGACATACAGGAAGTCGAATGAATGCAGGAGGATCAGGGTCGTCATTTTTGGCATGCAGTACAACAGTGGACTTGTGATGAGCTGTAATGATGATGACGAAATCATATTACTAAGATTAATATCAGATATCGCTAATGTATTTCGTCATTGTGTACAAACAATGGAGCTGAACACGCGAGATGCTTGCATCAGATCATCTAACAAACTTCAATCCACTGTCGTGTGATAACGATGTTATAATGTCTTACGCATTGTCGTCGTCAGCCACGTGGAGTGAGTTTTTATGTTTTTTCTCCAAGGCTCAACAGCCCCCGGTCTTTTTTTATAGAATTAGGGTGACAAGCGAGCACAAAGTCAACCTGATGGTAAGTAGATGCTGTGGCCCATAGACATATAAACTTAACCACGATTACGAATCAAAATGCAGACGCGTTGTCACCTCTGAGGACTAAGATGAAATACCTCGATTCCTGTAAAACGGGTCTCCGGTTACTACACTCACCATACGAAACACAGCAGCATTAAGCTGCTATTTTACGTTGGTATTCTGTGAGAGCGTGGTCTTTTCCCAGTCGAGCCGACCCTTTCGTGCTACAACCATAATATAGCTGCAACGTGGCTCTACCACGTTTAAATCTGTCTGTAATCTGATTACAAACGAAAGTCTAGCGACAGGTAGATGGCGGAAAATCCATTTAAAAATGAATATAATCTCCCGGGAAGATGGTGGCATTACGTTTAACTTACTAGGTCTAGCGGTTTGGGCTATGCGTTGATAAATGAGTCAGTCACTCAGGACTCAGGACATCTTCGTTTATATAAATTACGTATATTATATATCATGTATATGACAAGTGAAAATTTTGAAATTGCACCATCCTCCTCCTGGTAAGCGTGGCAAGTAGGAGAATATCCCTCTATGGGGCAATCTATAGGATCGATTACAAAGAACTAAAATGTTGACTATCCTAACATTACTATAACCAAATAGTACTAATAACATACACAAGAACCTTCTCATAAGTAAAAAATCTAAGAAAAGTCGCGGGTATACAAACATAATACAAACAAATACAAAAAAGAGTGGAAACAGATAACATTTATTTTTCGGAGTAGGTTAATAGGCTGATTATGTCGACCCACAATAAGCAATCGTTGTTTATGTGTGTGTTCTTCTCAAAAAAAGAAAAGACATATATCGGAATCGGAAGCGATAATTTCTCTAGCATTTCTAGAAGTCGACTATTACCATGTGATATAATGGGGTGGTGTATTCTCTCTCGCCGCCACCACACGGCAAGTATTGTTTTCATGTGTTTATTTCATCACGAAACTTTTATGATATTCTAAATTATCATATTAAATAAAAAAAAGTGAAAAAAAAAATTTAAAGTGACATAAGAAAGCAAGCGATCGTATCATCAGAGCTGTTAGCCATGTGTTATATATAACAAACGCCGGACAGTCGCATTCCGCGACAATTTCAGATATTTACATAATATTTTCAGGCCGTCAAGTTTTAGACCAACCCACCTCCAACTATACGTGAGTTTGGTTCCTTAAATCTATTTAAAATTCTTGTAAGAAATATCTTTTAGAGAAGCAAAAATTATACCTCTAAACTTATAGTCGTAATTTATTTCATTTTACGACAGATAATAGCGTTGATAGATCATTTCGTTCTATTAATGCACACATTATTTTAATAATAATATCATCATCACCATTATTACAGCCCTTCACAAGTCCACTGCTGAACATAGAACTCCCCAAAGGAATGCCACAAAGCACGGTCCTGAGCCACCTGCATCCACTGACTTCCCTGATGTCTTACTAGGTAGTCACTCCATCTAGTAGGGAGCCGCCATACACTTCGTCTACCAAATATTAATAATACATTTAAAACAAATTACTATTCTCATAACTCTTTCATTATACATCATGACATAAGAACTGTCACCAGTGCAGTAGCTATTTTACGTGGCCATGCTGCAGCTATGTTATAGTTGTAGCACGAATGGGTGGCATCGACCGCGGGGGAGGACCACGCTCTCACAGAATACCAGCGTAAAATAGCAGCATAACGCTGCAGTGTTTCTTATCTGTCGTACATTATAACGTGATGTGAGTGTAAAGAACCGGAGACCGAACGCGAACGGATTGTGAGCGGCAAATGAGGATCGGCCCTAATACTGCTGTGTTTCATATAGTGAGTGTAGAGAACTCAGGTTCTCAAAAGGTTCTCGAAAGGATCTCAGGATCCTATTCACTAGAAATGAGGCATTCTATCTTAGTTCTCAGGGGTGACAATGCATCTGCATTTTGATTCTGAATCCGGGATAAATGTAGATGGTTTGTGTGCTTGTTTGTCACCTTTATTATACTCTATGTGCCGAATCTACGGCCTATTTCGATCATTCACGGGTAATGCATATCAACACTTATATTTAACTTCTTCCTAAAGATTTTTCTAATATTTTCTAATGAGCCCACGGGACGAATGTATTGACGGATACTTTTAAGCCAATCCTTAAAACTCTGACTAGTAATGTGACTGCATACCATGAACTTATTATTTTTATAAAATAAAAATTTCTATATACTGCTCCCACTGTGTAGTTAGTTTTTGTCTTTGAAGTCGCAGGATACATTTAAACTTTATGATTATAAATGCTTGTATTTAGATACGTTTCACAAATTTCTCATAAAAGATGTGTAACACCCCTCTGACATTGTCTTAGAAAGTATGTAAATCGATTAAATATTAGTGAGAAAGGAAAGTTGATTTTCGATCGTTCCGTTAGTCTAAATTATTTAAGACTTTATTATTTAATCCTAATAATAATCCTATCATATAATTTTACATAACATATTTAATTTCTCTTTCTAAACATTGTATAAAACAAGTTTAACGGATTTTATCGCGTTTAATTTTATTTATTTTTTTATTTTTTATTTTCGACTCTTCATGTGCTTTGCTGCACCCATGGTGATGGGGGAGAGGGGCTGTTTGAGTTTAGTTTTAATTATATTAACTGCAGGATTCCAATCAGGTGGTAGTAGGTACTCAGTCGCCTTCTCATGTTTTTTTTTCAATAGCCTCTTTCAGCCAGCTCACGTCGTCCTTGATAGGATTGGATATTATTTCGCGAGAATTCGTTGTATCTGAAATCTGATGTAATGGCGGGGTTCATCTAGGATATGACCACTGACTGCAGACTTCCCAGTGCATGGATCTTTCACGTCTTTGTAATCGGTGCTTGCTGAGTTTGCAATATGGCTACTGTGACGAATATCTCTCCTATAGGCAATCTATGGGAAAAACTTACTATCAGCAATAGACCTTCGATAGATTATAATAAAAAATAAAATAAAGTAAGAATATTCATACTGATATTAACTAGGCATCCCATTTTAGTCCTCACGGGGGACGACGCGTCTACATTTTGATTCGTAATCGAGGATAGATGTAGACGTCTATGGGCCACAGCAACCACTTACCATCAGGTGGACTATATGCTCGTTTGTCACTTTGTCAACTCTCAATTATACTATTAAAAACATACAAACTCTAAAAACAATTACCCTCCTACTGAGGCCTACCTAGGTTATTACTTCACACACTTCGGGTCTAGTTTATCGAGACACATTTATCAATTTTAAATATACTGTTATACATGTACCCTTCACTTTAGCTAATCGTACTGGAAAGTCCTATTTTAATTTTACATTAGTGTTTAGTTATCTATTAATTTAGAATTATTAGAGCATAACGTTTACTTCAGTAAGTTTTAACATCCTAGTATCCTGACTACATTTTATGATTCTTAGGCACTCCATAATCGTTCACACAGACATAAATTCAAATTTATTCTCAAGACCAGTGACATAACGAAGAAACGCAAGCCTTATAGCATTGCAGTTAGGCAGCAATTTCAATGCAAATTGCATTTACACATTGTTACATAAAATACGTCATTAAAATTCAACGAACATTACGTTCCGAATTCGGAGCTCGGCAACCGGACGAAGACAGCGGCCTTTTATGTACCTATACTATAAAACATACAACAATAACGCATCTTTCTTTTCGCTCTGTAATCAGTCATATAATGATTATAAAATAATCTAGGCTTAAGTATGTACGTGCTTTAATGTGTGTTTACTTTATCTCAGTTATCTAAAGCTAATAACAAACTATGCGATTTAATCGATTTTTTTTCACGTGTATTTTGGAACGATCACGTTGCAAGTGTTTTTTTAACTTTTTATAAGCCACAATCCCACCTGTTGGTAATTGGTAAAGTAGAAAGGGATAAACCACAGAAATCTAAGTGCCTTATCATTTAGATTTCTGTTTGATAAACTTAAAACTGCATAGTACGCGAGCAAGCCAAGTTCGATCTCCACCGGCATCGATGAAATTTTTTATTATTTTTTTAATCATTGTGGCATTGGCTAAAATACTTTTAACCAAAAATAATTCACCAAACGCACTCAATACGTACAAAATTTAAATATGACAAAAATTTCTTCTCAATTTGTGGCCGTCACTTTATGATGATTTTAAGAGATATTGACAGCCCTATTAGACAGTTGATGACAGTAGTATCCAAAGTTTTAGGCGCCCTAAGCGAACAAATTAACTCATGGTTTGTGTCACCATACACATCATGGCAACTCTTTTATGTATCAAAATCCACTTTCAACTATTATATATACGAACATATATACGAAAAGTAACAATTTGCCAGCGGTATAGTTCCCGCCAAAAACTTCTTGTTTTAAGTGGTATTTTACCACCTAAGATCTACGACAAAAACATTGCGACAAATATTTCCAAGTGAAAGGTGGATTATGCCCAGCTGTGAGACGTATATAATACGACATAAATTTACTTTTTACAAAATTATAGCTTTTTACAAGATTAACAATCCATTGACCGTACAATAAATAGAGATAGATCACACGCGTCTACGTGCTGTTTTCGAGAGTCATTACGAACCGTCTTCAGTCATCATTCGCTAGACTCGACGAATTCCAGCCTCCTGAACAAACCGGTTTCCGAAAAGGCTTTAGCACCATAGACCACATACGTATCCTTCGGCAAATTGTACAGAAGTCCGAAGAGTACAATCTGCCACTTGGCCTGGCGTATGTGGTCTATGAGAAAGCATTTGATTGCGTCGAAATTTGGGCGGTGCTACAGTCCCTTCAGCGGTGTCAAGTTGACTGTCGGTATATCGAAGTGCTGAAATGTTTGTACAGTAGAGCTACGATGGGTATCCGAATACAGAACCAGAGTACGAAACCTATCCAACTGCAGAGAAGTGTAAGACAGGGTGACGTTATATCCCCAATACTCTTCTCCGCTGCATTGGAAGACGTTTCCAAGCTACTGGACTGGAAAGGATACGGTATTAACATCAATGGCGAGTACATCACTCACCTTCGATTTGCCGACGATATAGTCCTTATGGCAGAATCGCTGAAGGACCTAAGCACTATGCTCAATGACCTCAACAATACCTTCCAACGGATAGGTCTTAAGATGAACACGGACAAAACGAAGATCATGTGTAACGTCCATGTCACACCTATGCCGGTAGTTGTTGGGAGCACTAGGCTCGAAGTTGTTAACGAGTATGTTTACCTGGGACAAATAGTCCGACTAGGTAAGTCCAACTTCGGCCGAGAGTGGAGTAGTAGTTACATTAAAACATAAACACTCACACCTGTCACCCACAGTGGTAGACAGAGACAACGGACTTACATTTGGCACGATCCTGACACAACTTCTCGCCTCCTTTGCATCCATATACTTAGTCGGGTCATAAGTTCTGTCAAAACCTTATTATTTAAAATTTTTGAATACTGGCTAGATGAACTTCACCAATTTTAAAGATATAACTTTTGCGCTTGCCGAAAATAAAAAAGACATTAATTTTCATTCATTTTCAAATACGGAGTGGTCGAAGAAAGAAGATAAGATGATGATGAGATGAAGAGAGTAACGGTTATCGCGTTGCACCGCTGTGGTTACGCGCCAAAATAGATTTTCAATATTCTACAAAAATTTAAAATAACCCTACGATTTGTTTATTACATTATCAAATAATTCACTGAAGGTTCAAGATTCAAAGATCGTAAGACATCATCAAAGCAGTGAAGGCGCGAACCAAAGAAATCCTGTTCGTAAACAAAAAATCTTAGCTCATCAGATGGGCCTAAGCAAAAACACGGTCAAAAGCGTGATCAATGAAGACCTAGGACTACGAGCTTATCGTAAGAAGACCGGACATTTTTTGAACGAGCGTTTGAAAAAAAATAGGCTGCATAGATCCGTCGCTTTGTTACGGCTTTTACGACGGTACGCGGGAATAAAATACCCCGAAATTATGATTTCGGATGAAAAAAATTTTAACATAGAAGAAAGTGATAATAAACAAAATGATAAGGTATATGCCCACAGCAGTGAAGAAGCCAGCACGGAGCACATTATCCTTCGTCACTCATGGTTTGGCTTGGAGTCTCAATCTCAAATTCAGGCTTAACTGAGGTGTTTTTCTTGTGAAAAAGGTGTAAAAACCAGTGCCGAGGTTTACCAAAATACCGCCCTAACAAACATAGTGGACCTCTTTCTCAAACAATGTCCAAAAACAGACATTGGATATTCCAAGAGGACTTTGCACCAGCTCATAGGGCACGAAACACGCAAAACTGGTTGGCCGACCATGGAATTGACTTTATCGGACATGAAGACTGGCCCTCTTCTATTCCAGATTTAAGCCCACTGGATTATAAGATATGACAACATTTGAAGGAGAAAGTCTACGCTAAACCTCATCAGTACTTGGAATCTCTCCGAGCATCTTTGGCTAAAGCAGCGGCAAATAGATATGAGTGTGGTGCGTGCTGCGATTGATGAGGGGGGGCGGGGGTTTGGGGGGGGGGGGGTTTTTTTTTTTGTTTTTGACAGAACTTATGACGTAAAACACATGTGTATACATGCTCATCTCACATCATTATC
Organism: Parnassius apollo; assembly: GCA_907164705.1. Taxonomy (NCBI): domain Eukaryota; kingdom Metazoa; phylum Arthropoda; class Insecta; order Lepidoptera; family Papilionidae; genus Parnassius; species Parnassius apollo. The sequence continues at coordinate 1,039,964 of CAJQZP010001062.1, read as the reverse complement.
TTATTATTTATCTGGCCCATCTTATAATACATATATCGCCAATTTGGTCCATAAACTTTCGTTTGGGGCGTTCCTTCCCACTTGAATCAACAATATTGCGGATTAAGTCTTGTTCAGCAGTTGGCTATATGAAATACATATAATAACTGACTCAATAAACTGCCACATGTTCGCCATGATCGATAACATCCAAAACTTATGGAGAATAAAAAATAACAGTCTTGCACAACCACGATCTAACGTTGTCAAAACTATATTGTTGTCATGATACTGTCCGTCTTTCAATCTCAAATACTATTTTTGGCTATTGTTACGGTTCAATGGTACAATGGGACAAATGAGGTTTTTATACGTGGTAGAGTCACGCTGAAGTTATATTAATAGTATAGTTGTAGCACGAATGGGTCGGCTCGACCGGGGAAGGACCACGCTCTCAAAGAATACCAGCGTCAAATAGCAGCTTACTTTGTGAATTAGCAGGAGACCCTTTTTACTGGAAACGAGGCATTCCATTTCCATCTTATTCCTCACGGGTGACAACGCATCTGCATTTTGATTAGTAGTCGAGGATAGATGTAGATGTCTATGGGCCGCAGTAACCATCAGGTGGACTGTGTGCTCGTTTGTCACGCTATCTTTAAAAAAACATATAACGAAAAAAGGAGGTGATATTGTATTATCAACTACCAGGCATAACAGGAACGCCAATTACTAGCAGGTGGCATCATAGTCAAGCATCCTCTATCTCTATCGCCGTCTCTATATTTCTCTCTTTTATACACACATGTACTCTCAATTTCATCTGCCTAATTTCTTTCTAAGAATAAAGCAAATCATACTACGAGGAAAACAACTCTTAACTATTTCCACTGACGGCTATTTATTGCCACTTTGTCCAATTATCTCGGATACGTCACGGATAGCATGCAAGCGTACAGTCACATTTCCCGCACAAACCAATTAGATCATTATAATTAAAAGGCTTAACAAATCGTAGGTACCCGTTTATTTTTTCTATTCATTCGCACGCTCATGAATTTGGAAACATATTGCAGTTATTTCCATCCGTGGCAGAGCCACGCTGCAGCTATGTAGTTGTAGCACGAATGAGTCGGCTAGACCGGGGGAGGACCATGCTCCCTATAGCAGCTATTTGCCACTGTGTTTCGTATGGTGAGTGTAGAGATCCGGAGACTCTATTTTGCTGGAAACCGAGGCATTCCATCTTAGTACTCAAGGCTGACAACGCATTTGCATTTTGATTCGCAAACGAGGATAGATGTAGATGTCTATGGACCACAGCATCCACTTACCATCAGGTAGACTGTGTACTCGTTTGTCACCATTTTCCTATAAGAAAGCAGCGTCTTTTTGGTTGAAATAACCAAAAAAATCTGGTTTTCATACTGCCTGCTGAGCATGTCAACTTTTGCGAAATCCCCCTATAAAGCAATCTATAGGGGTGGCGTATGTTCAGTAGTGGACTTTTAATAGGCTGTAGTAAATTATTGAATGAAAACCAAAAAAAAAATTTGAAAATAAAAATGTTGGCAACCCTACTGTAGCCGTAGTAGTGTTATACAAGTAAGTTGGCAAGCTTGCAAGCATTCAAGTGTTGAAATAACTTCTTACATATTTGTTTATATATTTGTATAATTGGGCGTATTATTTATCATTCATATTATATTAATTTCAAACCAAAGTCGCAGTCAGAACTAGACATAATTAATTAATTAATTATATTTAGTTTCAAAGTAAAATTAAAATCAACATATTATAAAGAAAAGGAAACGGCTGCCACAAAGCGTTTGCAGTGTACTCATATAGTTTGTTACGCCTTGCGTGTCTGTCTGACGTCGTCGATTCGTAAATAGCCTCAAAGTTCGCCGGCCGACGGGAGTAGCGGCTGGCGAACGAGTCTGCTGACTCATCCTTGGCCACTAAGCACGCAACATAGATGTTTTAGACAGGGTCGTTACACGTCTAGGATTGAATTAATTAATTAACTTATATTTAGCATCTATTTATCACACAATATTCTATCTTTTGAAATGTATATAAACTTTATTCATTGTATGTGAGGTTAAATTGTGACAAAATCATAATGATATTCCGAGTGTCCGACTGTAAAGGCTCCTAGTAGAAGTTCCGCTCTCTCACAATGGCTAATCATTAATTAAGTAAGTGTTTAGTATAATTAATGCGCTGTCATTTGAGTCATTGTGATTCGAAATAAACGATTATTTTATTATTATTATTAAGAATACATGTTGAAAGTATTAATTATAATAATAAAGAAGTTGAAAAGAATATGCATTACTTGTCCCAAGCAATGACATCAAAATAATAGTACATCCCTTCACATCCCGTAATTGGGCACACGTTTCATATCCTTTATAGGATTTTGGCACAGAGAAAAATTGCATGATGGCGGTCTCCTCACGTCCTTCGCATTTTAAATTTCTAAGACACGTAGGTTTTCTTGAACACAGGAAATGACAGCCGAACACAGTAAATCAACACATAAAAATTACATTTGATGATTTTCCGTCGTGGAAACTCAGTTTGCTTGTGTAATGAAATTTATCAGGTGATTCTTCTTTCTGCCCAGAAGTCCATCTGGATGGGTACCACACCACACCCTCTTATCAATTCTGCTGCCAAGCAGCAGTGCGTGCACTGCATGCAGCATCGCTGTGGTCTGGTCTGAAATGTGTTACATATTAGGCCTCAGAGGTGATTACGAATCTATAGTCTTCTTCGTTTGGAGTTGGCAATAGGTATCCATGATGTTCTTAGTAGCCAATTCCTATTCGGTGGACTTTTTATAAGTTTTTTTTATAGAATAAGCGTGACAAGTGATCACACATCCCCCGCCTGATGGTAAGTGGATGCTGTGGCCCAAGGGCATCTATCCCCTCGTTTCCAGTAAAAAGGGTCTTCAGTACTCTACACTCACCATACGAAACACAACAGCATTAAGCTGCAATTTGACGTTTTTATTCTGTGAGAGCGTGGTCCTCCCCCGGTGTAGCCGACCCATTCGTGCTACAACTATAATTCAGCTGCAACATAGCTTTATCAGACGGAAAGTTTGTTTGTCCTTTTTCATTTCAATTTTTTCCCTGGTGTTCATCAGTTTTTCACTCATTCAGCAGTTGTTCGTCGGCGGCGGCGGATTCTTACCACACAGCCGCATGCTCGTTTGCTTGCGGCCCCTCTGCTATAAAAAAAGATAATACAATACATATTAATAAACTTTGTAAACACTATTTTGAACCCATTTTATAATTTTATAAACCCACCATATATTTTCCTATACTCTATAAAAATATATATAGAAAATAGACATCATTTATTTGTTATTTAAAGAAGAAAATACAGCAAGCACCTCATTATAGATATCTAATGCCGCATGCAAATGCATGACTCCGAGATCCCTTTGTTTACATGCTTAAGTACAAGAACAAATAAATACCTACACATATAAATCGAGCACAATGCGTACAGGACAATGTGACTGTATAAACACCAGTAACAATAGAAATTTGTTTCTTTGCTTCTGCGGGGGAATTGTCTCGCTTCGATTCAAGCGTCACACTTCTTTGATTAACACACCAACTACAATAGCCACAGTAGCAATAGGTTTTTGTGAATATTTGAACAATTGACTTTCGTTGATATTACGTTGACAGCTCAGTAGGCTGAGCATGTGGCTACGACGCAGCACGGCCGCGGATTCGAATTCATTCATCCATTAAAGCCGATAAAAGTCCACTTCTGAAGATAGGCCTCCCCCACAGAATGCCTCATTGGGGAGATATATCCCATAATACGCTTGCCTAACCTGCCTGGGTATAAAGCACACCGTATTTTATTTTACTCGTAATTTGGAAAACGCTGCTGCCTATCTCTTATTAGTTTACTTCTGTCGCCTCATACGATACTCTCGGGACGCCATGGGTATTCTTACCGCTACCACACGGAAAGCGAATACCGCCTCGTACGATTGCCTAGTACGATTACAATGGGATGAGATGCTTGATGAATTTACTTATGTCGCGACCACTAGAGCCTCGGTATGAAACAAGGTCAGATTCTCTATTGCCAACATTCTGTTAACTTAGAACGTAACTTTATAAATATAATGACTTAATGATAATGATACGCAGTCTGACCCACTTAACGCACACAAAACATCGTGTGTTAATTTTTAAACCGCTCCCGGTTGCGAAACTTTCTCATATGGGGCACGCAACAAGCTCCAATGTACGCTATTTAAACCAGCTGGATTATTACTGTTATATATTTAAAGCAGTGCGTCTGTCAGTTGGTCTGTTGTAATTGGGTTCACCTTAGAAAGCGACTGTTGAGCGTTTTTGGCGGCTTTGTTTGTGTAATCGTAACTTCTGTTATTTACAACGCTTTCTAGTGGTATAAAATTTACTTTTGAACGTAGCATAAAGGAAGGAGTCCGAACCCGTTCTTTTATTGCATTTCTTTTTCTCTACGAGTTTATGTCGTCAATAAAAGCATAGGCTGACATGATAACGATTTTTATTTTAGTACTCTACTGAACTGAAATGAAATGAAAAATCTTTTAATATACGAATATATACTTAAGAAGCGAAAAATACAAAAATACATTTGCCTTTTTTATTACCTATCACAAATTAGGTATTTATGTAAATACGTAGATAGAGATTTTTTTTATTACATAATTGTGTGTACTAAAATGACATAAAATTAATAAATGATACTAATTGAAGTGAGATAAGTTTAGGAGCAAAAAGAGAATACAATATAAATTACTCAGTTGACAATTTTACCTAAAAGAAATGTCATTGATAAGAATTCTATGGAAGGTAGAGTCTAAATCATTGAGCTATTATGTACTACGTACTAGAGGCAACACTGCAATAATTACAATGAATGACTTTTATTCTAATTTAAGGGGATATAGTCAGCTCAATTCTAATTTCGCCCCCACTTCCCCGCGCGTCGTATGCTATGTACCGACATGTTTGTAATCACTAATACTGTAAGTAGATAGGTCGTTAGACACTTATTTCATTAGGTTTATCATATTTATGCCTGTTTATTAACGCCAAGCCAGTCGCTTCTTATTTTTATTACGGTTATTTCCCATTTTAATTTTACGTCGTCCTGTTGCGTAATGTGTATTCTGATCGTAAGCCACACAACTTCTCCCTTCAAAAGCCGAAGCGATACTAACGGGGCGACAGGAACCAAGCTTCAAGACGCCGATAAATACCATTATTTTCACTATAAAAAGAAATTACCTAAAATGGTAATTTCTTTTTTACAGTGAACATAATGGTATTTAAAAAAAGTAAATAACATAAGCACTGCTTTATAGTTAGTTCAGTTAGTATGCAAAGTTTCATGATCTTATTTAAAGTATTTTATGAATAACAGCGGTTTATTGTTCAGTTTGGAGGTAACTTTGGATTTTTTTTCTATCGAGAAAATTATCGGAATCGTGTTTTTGTCTAACATATTCCTTAACATTAATCCTCAACTTTACCATATATTTATTTCAAAATTAATGCTGCAATACTTTCGGCATAACGGAGGATCTTGCTAAGCCATTTGGGGTTATATTTCCCCTTAAAAAATATATTTGTAATTTAAATGTTATGTTAAGGGGAAATATAATGGAAAAATAATACATAGGTATCTAATAAATTTATTTTGCACCCGTTCTAGCATTGTGCTATACCTTTTTTCATGTGGTGACCATATTACAGCGTTACACTCCAGATTACTTCTTACCAGTATATTATACATAGTAACGATTAAATTAATTTTAGTAAAACCGTGAACTGTGCGAAGAATGAAGCCCAAGTTTCTATACGCTTTTTTGCAGCAATTGAGAATGTGTTCCCTAAATGATAATTCACTATTTAGCCGAACGCCCAGATCTTTAACTTCTTTAACTCTTACCATTGGCGAACCATCGACTTCATAGTTATATTCAATGGGCGTGCGCTTTCTAGTAAACGAAATAGTAACACACTTGGAGGTGTTAAATTGTAAACGGTTATTATTGCTCCATGCCACTACTCTGTTTACGTCCTGTTGTAGCTTTTCACAGTCTGACAATGTTTCTACGACATGATACAACTTGAGGTCGTCAGCAAAAAGAAGGCACCTAGATTGCTTAACTACCTCCGGCAAATCGTTAACCAGTAATAAAAACTGGAGTGGCCCTAAATTACTGCCCTGGCTTACTCCAGATTTTGTAATATATGGGTCCGACGTATAGCCGACATATTCCACATACTGCTTTCTACCTGTCATATAGCTGGCAAATAATTTTAATAAATGTGGAGTGAAGCCAACTGCCGCTAACTTTTTTAGTAAGACGTCTTTATCCACTAAGTCAAACGCTTTTTTAAAGTCAAAGTAGGCGGCATCGACCTGCACCCCCCTATCCACTGCGGGCACAACTTCAGCCATGTAGCTAAGAAGGTTGCTAGTAGTACTTTTCATTGGGCGAAACCCATGCTGTGCTTCCGAGAGCTGCTGATTCACCTGCACGAATATTTTGTCATACATGACCGACTCTAACACTTTAGCTGCTGATGAAAGCACGGCCACAGGTCGATATTCGTGTACCTGCGATCCTACTTTTCCTTTAGGAACCGGAACGACCCGTGTGGTTTTCCATCTATCGGGAAAAACAGCATTGTCCAAACATTTGGAATATATGTGCACTTACGGCTTTATTAACACGAAACAGCAGTCCCTGAGAATATATGGTGGAATACCATCCGGTCCTGCGGACCTTTTTGGTTTCAACTTTTTTAAGGCACGTTGCACATCCTGAATACTCAGACTTTCTATATGCACCCGCGCAGCTGCGTTGACACCACCAGCCGCTATTATTGCCTCGGTGACGCTTAGGTTGGGTTGTTCCGTCCTATACACTGAATGGAAGTACTGAGCAAACTCTTCTACACATTGCTTACCACTCAATACTTGTCCATTTTTCAAAATTTGTTTTTTGTTTAGGCAGCCTCTTTTGGACCGTATGTAATTCCAAAAGCTTTTGGATCTTCTACGAGATGGCTTAGGACGCGACGCTGATGTTGCTCCTGCGCGAGTTTTATCATTTTTTTTAACTTTCGCTCGACACTTAGAAAACAATTCATAATCGTTTTGTGATTTACTCATCTTATACCTCTTATGGCGATCTGCTTTTAATTTTAACTCGCGTTTTATCTCAGTTGTATACCACTCAGGATAAATATACTTTGACCTTACCTTACTTACTTTTTTCCTAGGTACACAATTATCTAATATATTATTTATAGTACAATAAAAAAAATCAAGGCTTGCTTCTAAATCTAGACCATATATTGGTGACCAGTCTATTTCCTCTATAGTTTTATACAAGAGAGGAAAGTTAGCTTTGCTAAACTTCCAAGCGGGTACCTCGTAGCATTCGCTGTCAATGGGGCCCTGCGCAGAAGAGGTTTCGTCTGTGGCGGATTGCAACCACACTATTACCTCAAGCGGGGGGATGGTGCGCATCCACTGGCACAAGCTCCAAATCAGCCGCATACACCCTCACCGATTCCTCACCATCTACAACACTAAATCCAATTGTCTTTCATTACAATTTCCTATTCTATTGCTCTGAGAAAACTGACAGTATGTTACAAAATGTTCATAGTAATTACGTATAGCAGTGGAGCATGAATATAAATTAAAATCTCCTAGTACTATGACTTTACTGTATTTACTACAACATTCCTCGATTATTTTAAATAATAACATATATTCGTTATCACAACTACCTGGTGGTATGTAAACATCGCATATGAAAAATATAAATCTTTCTCTTAAATATACCCTAGCACAAACCAGTTCAAACACGCGACAATCTATGTTGATGTCACTCGATATAGGTACAAACTGCAGTTCGAAGCGCGGTGTGGCCACTAGACAAGCGCCGCCTTGTTTTCGCCCGTCTACGCGATCGCATCTTAACATTTTGTATCCAGGTGGAATAACTTCAGAGTCTTGAATAGATTCACTAAAACCGGTTTCCGTAATAGCAAACAAATCGGAAATCAAGCTTGCAACGGCCACCCAGAATTCATCTAATTTCGTTCTCAGTCCTCTTACGTTCTGGTAAAAAATTTCAATAGTTCTCCTAAAGCTTTTTTGGTTTTTCGGTGTATCGACGAAACCACACCCATTCACAAAATTCAATATTTAATGCCCAATTCTCTGGTAAACATATCTTTTTATAATGACTTTCTATATGATGTTTAAGAATCATTGATTTCATGCTTAAATAAAATGTCGCAGAGCATGGAATAGTCACGCCGATGTGGCAGCGCTAGTCGACTAGCCGGCGCGTTGGCGTATCTATTCCATACTCTAAAATGTCATATTAATATATAGTCACTTGATTCAATACAAGAATTATAGTATGGATTAAGCGGTGTTTGCAATACTTAATTACTTTACGTTTACATTCTGCAGCAGCTCGCAAAAGTCCATTGCTGGGTAGGCCTCTCCTGTTTTGGAAAGATTTTTCTAATATCGCTATGATTTTAAAGCGAATTGTTGACTTAAGTATTAGATGTCTTTGACGCTGTATCCAGGCATTATTTCTTCTGGTCCGCTAAGCGATGAAGAGATACACGTTCGGAACGGAAGCCTATACATCCAAGAAATTAAAATAGTTCGCTGACTTGAGAAATCACCGAATAGGAGTGCAGTGGACTGATCACGCGAGCAACCTGAGTACGGCGCCATTATCAATACTGTAACAGTCTTTCAAAAGTCCACTGTTGAAAATAACCTCCTCCCCCATAGATTTCCTCATTAGAGGTATTTTGGCATAGTTGGCACGCTAGGCACGCCGGTTGGCAACCGCAATTTTTTATTTTTAAGTTATTATTTAAGCAACCCTGTTGCCTCTCTCTGGTTTGGCTCTCTGTCGTCGCTTACGACACCCACGGGACGATATGGGGTAGTGGAGATTCTTACATTGCTATTAAATTGTAAAATATTTTTCTTCTATTTAATTAAATCAAACGAATGGACTCAATGGCAAATACACAATTAAACCCCAATCCGACCGTAGCAGAATCTAGGTAACATTGAATTGAATTAGGCGCGAAACCTCTCACGCTTTTTATCAAATGCACTGATCTCTGTATCTATTGTATTTCACTGAGAACTCGCCTGAGTATAAAGCATTATATGCCTATTTAGTTGTTCTAAATGCATTCACGTTTACAGAAGCTTTTTTTAATTATAATAAAACACCGTTATTAGAAAATAACAAGTGAATATTATACGATACTTTTAGTATTGGTGCTTTGTACATCGGTCCAATGGTAAAAACTTGTTGTTTTTAGAGTTTTGCTATAAAGAACAAGTTATCATTTCGTTCAGTCCGTCTTTCCTATTGTGCTACAGCATCATAACTTCTAGACCAAATAGAGTAACACGTAAAAACGAATTAAATAAACATTTAGATAATGGTAAATACGCCGTGTGGTGGCACCTTAAGGGGATCCAAATCCTATTTCGCCACATGCCTATCGCGGCTGTAGGGTATGCCAAAAAGATATTTAACTCCGACAGATGGAGGTACTAGCCATCTCGTTAAGCCAGGCGAAAATACCCAGACTTACGAAAGAAATTAGCCTCAAAGTTGTGAAGTTGCATTTTGTACTGAGTTTGTTAATCCGCCTGTAAAGCGTGACAATTCGAAAGAAAGTAAGAAAGAAAATATTTAAGTTTATTTAGTAACACTATATAGAAATTTGCTTACAATAATGACATTATAAATTTGATAAATGATTACCTAAAAATAATGTAAAAAATTAAGCTTATATATCTTTCTACAATGGAATTGGCTCAAATCCAGCAGTCTTACATGAGCTAATGAAGAAGAAGTTTAAGATGCAGAGGGGGATACAAAAACAATGCTCGACATTCCCTACTGAGTGGATATTATTACAGAGGTTCTATTATAATAAATATTAATTTCTTTCATCATCATCATCATCATCACAGCCCTTCACAAGTCCACTGCTGAACATAGGCCTCCCCCAAGTAATGCCACAAAGCACGGTCCTGAGCCACCTGCATCCATCGACTTCCTGCATATCTTACCAGGTCATCACTCCATCTAGTGGGGGGTCGCCCTACACTACGCCTACCGGTACGAGGCTGCCACTCGAGAACCTTTCATCCCCATCGGTTATCGGTTCTTCGAGCTATATGGCCGGCCCATTACCACTTCAGCTTACTAATCCGTTGGGCTATGTCGGTCACTCTGGTTTTACTGCGGATATCCTCATTTCTGAGTCTATCACGCAGAGAAACTCCGAGCATAGCCCTCTCCATAGCTCGCTGAGCGACCTTGAGCGTCCTCATACGGCCAGCAGTGAAGGACCACGTCTCTGATCCGTAAGTCATCACTGGCAACACGCACTGGTTGTACACTTTAGTTTTCAGAGATTGAGGTATACCTGACGAGAAGATGTGTCGTAATTTCCCGAACGCTGCCCAGCCGAGTTGAATCCGTCGATTGACCTCTCGGTCGAAGTTGGACTTACCTAGTCGGACTATTTGTCCCAGGTAAACGTACTCGTCAACAACTTCGAGCATAGTGCTCCCAACAACTACCGGCATAGGTGGGACATGGACATTAAACATGATCTTTGTTTTGTCCATGTTCATCTTAAGACCTATCCGTTGGGAGGCACTATTGAGGTCATTGAGCATAGTGCTTAAGTCCTCCAGCGATTCTGCCATAAGGACTATATCGTCGGCAAATCGAAGGTGAGTGATGTACTCGCCATTGATGTTAATACCGTATCCTTTCCAGTCCAGTAGCTTGAAAACGTCTTCCAAAGCAGCGGTGAAGAGTTTCGGGGATATAACGTCACCCTGCCTTACACCTCTCTGCAGTTGGATAGGTTTCGAGCTCTGGTTCTGTACTCGGATAGCCATCGTAGCCCTATTAATTTCTTTAGATCATTATAAATTGTTTTCGAAATGTGATGCTTCAAAGTAGCCAAATGTTTCCTCGACCTTAACTTTTCAAAAGAACTTAATAAATAATAGTATAATAACACATAAAATGCGTTTTTAATAGAGATGGGCTGAATATGGATTTCACCGAATACGAATATTCGGCCGAACATTATTCGGCAGGATCACCTCGATACTTAACCAATTTATGTCGAAACTTGTTACCGTAAAGCGCGCAGGATTAGCGCCGAGCCATTCCCCTTGCTCCTCCGCAACACCTGACAAGTTATTGCATCATCTAGTACTGAACAATTCGCCGGCACATGCTTGTTTTATGACTATTTTTGTAAAAAAAGTATTTCGTTCTGTTATTCTTAGTGAAAATTGATAATTATAAAAATAAGTGGCAGGAGATCTACTATTTGGACTTGTTTTAGAGTAACTGACGGCCGAAGTAACGTGAAATGTACTAATGTAAAGTAATGTTTTTTGTATATTCCAAAAAAAATTATCAAGTTTTCTATTTGCTATATTTGGAAATAAATCTACAGTCCCTCAAAAACATAACGCTATATAAGTAGATTTTACCCATAAATACTACCATAATACTTTCAACAGTAAAATTATTAAATACATGGCATTACTCAATTTGTACATTTCAATACAATAGACACTTGGAGAATCACTTTAACGAATATTCGGTGATTTAGCCGAATATTCGGTAAAGCTGCCGAATATAATACGAATATTCGGCCCATCTCCAGTTTTTAATGGGTGTCGTTAATTTTTACTTTATTTTTGTTTTACTTTTATAGTGAATAGATTGATAATTTTTTGAGTTTAGAGACTCCTTATCCTCCGCTGGCAATCTTCTCTTATCTCATACTAGTACTCACATGAATAACCTGGTTGATTAACCGTCAACTTGACCTTTATAGAAAAGAAGTAATTAACACAAATGTTTTGGCAATACACTTTACAGTCTATGAACTTGAAAAGCAATTTTTGACGTCTGCCTCTTGAATATAAAAGTTAAGAACAAAAAACAGACAATACTAGCGATTAAGTGGTACTAGTAAAAAGGTCGAGGTCAAGACGATTCGGTAATAACCGATGCGACCTCCGATTACCTCGAAGACAGTCACGATCACTGATTACGATCTTTGCACGTTTACATACGTTTACGTTTTAAAATTTTGTGACATTACACTTATATATTTTCAGGCTAATGAGACCATACTGAAAAGTATTGTAAGTAAGGTACGTGAGCGTAATGTGATCACCTAAAACTAGGAGAAAGGCAGAGACAAAAACACAAAGTCTACTATAACTAATATATTAAGAAAAAAATTGTCAACAAGCTTTGACAATAATTAGGAGCACTTTGAAAATTCTATTTAAAAAAATTTATTACACTACACCATACTAAAATCGACCAAAATATTTACTATAATATCAAATGTCAAAATAGCGACGATAAAGCATCGCTCTTTTGACCCTTTATTATTTGATTAACTCATGAAGAGCTATCGTATCACAAAACAATCTATGCAAACAGGGCTGTACTTTTTGAGTTATAAAGTGACCATTAACCGGATGGCCATTGGCCATATTACTCTCACGTACTGTAGTAGACTTGACTAGACGGGCTAATGAAGAAGTTTTGATAATCTGCATGGCCATTTCCTATTTCTATTTTACGTTACATAAGATGTGAGAAAGAATATTTTTATTGTTTGCTCCTTGAGATCGTTCTCAAATAAAAAATAAAAATAATGCAATTGCTTTAGAAATAAACTAAACTAAAACATTTCTAACGTAATATTTATCACACGCGTCCCACGCAACACTCCAACTTATGACCGTATTTTGTCAAGAGTAATAACGGTGATAAAATAACTAGATAGTAAGCGGTCGGTTTATTTATAGAATGAAATTTAATAGATTTGAACGTGAATGTAAATATTTACACGACAATATAATTGAATAAGTTTCATTTCAAGTTTTGTGTCAACTTCTAAAACTGGGGTGTATTCCGCCAGCACGCTTAAGAGTGATTTGTTGATCTCTTCCTGCGCTATAAGTACCAAGAAGCAAGAGAAGACCTGTTTGCCCTGTGGAACGGTTTTTGTTATTAATTTATTTACAGTAAATATTTACTGGTCAAAAATGGTATGAACCGCATAAAAATATTGTGTTTCGAAGACATATACTAACTTTCACGATGTATTTGTATGATAGGCTAAGATTCCTAATGACCAACGATTATCCTGACCATAAGTAAGCAGAGGCAGAAAAACTTGTTAACGTCCGGTGCGAGGCATCTTGCCGCAGTATCGTAAAGGCAAGGAATCTAATAAGGCATGCTACGCTACGCCAGTTCGCCCTCTCTGTAGTATAATTTATACCTATTGCATTTTTCTTTCATCTCTTTAATCATTCGTAAGGCTCTCTTTGTGAGGTGTTAAAACATTAGCTCGCACTCTCGCTTTTCGAGCGAATAAATGACTAAAGCGGGGAAAATTTAAGATAAAACCTTAAAAATGTCACGACGGGCACGCTGCACGGGCAGTGGTCACTAGCCGGGATGATCGAATCGGAAACGATTTAGCTTTATCTTTATGGATTTTTATCGTGCCAATTATTATGATTCCCGTTTCGGTATTCACACTACTCTTGAATATACGGTATAAAATTGTTTTTGTTTAATATTTACATTGATTAACAAAGGTTCGAAATATTTAAATAGTGATATAACGTAACTAAATGGTGCACACAGTGCAGTGCAGCCATTAAATACTTAAATCGGGACCAGTTACACCAGGCTAGTTAGTATAATTACGTTTACACTCACATATTGACAAGATTTTTTATTGCATTGGGAAACAAACGAGCACACAGTCCACCTGATAGTAAGTGGATGCTGTGACATCCACATTTATCATCAATTAAGAATCAAAATGCAACTGCGTTGTCACCCCTGAGGACTGAGTTGGAATGCCTCGATTCCAGTAAAAACGGTCTCTGGTTCTCTACACTCACCATACGAATACACACCAACATTACGCTGCTATTTCACGCTGATATTCTGTGAGAGCGTGGTCCTGCCGCGGTTGAGGCGACTCATTCGTGTTACTACTATAATATAGCTGCGGCGTGGCCCTATCACGTATAAAATACGAGATATGAATAAATGTTAAAGTTAAAGCCTATATACTCGTACGTCCCACAGCTAGCCACAGGCGTCCTCTCACTTCTGAGATGGTTTTAGGGCAAGAAAGTGTCCGCCGCACCGCGCTACTCCAATACGTGTTGGCAGTCGTCACTTCGAAATGTGAAGTAAAAATTTATTTTTACGTGGTATCGAGGTATCGTTCCGTCCAGAAAAAGACCACGCTTGCACAAAAAATCGTGGGTTGTATCTTATTTGTCATTTTGTTGCTTATTCTATAAAAAAATCATGTTTTTATAGAATAAGCAACAAAATGACATGAATGACAATGATGTATTAAGTAGTAATATATGTAATATATATGGGAATCAATGTACACAGGGCGGTGGTGGCTGATATATTATAATGTAATTAGTTACGTTTGATTTCATTGTTCACACTAATATAGATAAACATTAAATGCTGGAGAAAAACCTTTTCAAGTGTATGTGTCAGGAGGCACCGGACATTAATTTCATGAAAATTTTGACTCTATTGTTTACACAACGCAGAGCTAAGGCACTCACGGCTATGTTGCTATCCATCCTCCGGGCTCCGCATTTTAAATTGATTTTGATAGATTTTCGTCCGTTAGTTAGCGGTGACAATGATCGGGAGTAGGCGACTTTGACATTTTGACAAAATATTAATATATCCCCATTATTGTGCTATGGCCAATGGACCTTCAAAAAATGAAACTACTCTTTTCTAAAATGCCGCAACGCACTGACATTCCCCTGGTGTTGCAGATTTTAATGGGCGACATTACTTGCTATCAGGTGATCCACATTGTCCTTTGACTTCTCTTTTGTAAAAATATGTTTTTAACAAAATAATAGTGATTGCAATTATTAATATTACACCGAAATATATCCTAAATTTTGGGGTCAAGTTTGAAATATCCCATACTTAGTCGACTACACTATTCAACAAGATTGTATGTTTATCTCACCCTGGCAAAAAGTCTTAAGAAAACTAATTTACTTACATTAGGCTACAAAATATCCCCTATATAATCCTGTGGGTGTCGTAAGAAGCGACAGAGGGAAACGAAGGGATCGGCAGCAGCGTATTCCTGATAACGACTAATAATAAAAGACTGCGGTTGCCAACCCGCTTGCCAAGCGTGGCAATTTGAGGCATATTTTGGTATAATATGAGGCAATCTATGGGGGAGGCCTGTGTTCAGCAGTGGACTTTAAAAGGCTGTAACATTAACGGTAGGAGACAAAATAAAACAAAATATTGTAGGTAGGCAATTTATATATTTTTACTGGCGATCCGCCCCGTTTTTGCACGGGGGATATCTGAATCTCCACAATCTCGTAAATCAGACTTAATATAAAAAAACTGAATGTAACCGGGATAAAAATAACATTGGGACGTCAAACATCTGTCTCCCCCGTGACCATTGGTACTGTAAAGCACCCGAAACGTCGGGAATTAAATATAAGTTAAAATAAGTAAACTAAACGCGATAGAATTCGTATATATATATAGTTTTACACAAAACTTTTCATCAAAAGAGGTCCAGCTGTTCTTGAGTTATAGCGATACTTGCTGACGGCATTTGATTTTTATTTATAGAGATTAAAAAATAAACTTTAAAAAAATATCATGTAATTAACCGAATAAAACTGTTTGAGATAATATCATAATTTCTTTTCGAGATTGTGGGACTACGGCACTTAATTAGTAAATACATCAATAATTATTATACTTTGTGTTTTATATTATACTTAAATAGTTGTACGGCTTCATGATTATGACAACATCCACTCATCAATCAGTAGACGTAAACCGCACGGCTAAATGACTCACCGCCATTATAAATAATTTAACAGCAATATGGTTAGTTCGCGGGTGATACACAAAGGTACTTCATGTGCTCTTATTATTCATAAATATTGTTAGGGTCTATTAACGGTATTATAGATATGAACATAACAAAACCAAAAATAAACTCGTTAGATTAGTACACAAATTTTTAAAAACTGTAACTGTAAACTATACCTTTTACCAGTTTTAATAAATTACTCTTTATAATCTGATTCAATAATATATTCCATTTTTAAGACGATGGTTCAAAGCTATGCTAGGATGGCGACGCTGTTGTCAAGCTATGAAAAAATTCCTTATATCTGGACCATAAAGTAAAAGTAAAGTTACAGCCTATATACGTCCCACTGCTGGGCTCAGGCCTCCCCTCATTTCTGAGAGGGTTTAGGGCAAGGAAGTGTCCGCCGCGCTGCCCAAATGCGTGTTGACGAACATCACATGTCTTCGAAATATTTTTTTTTCTTATTCCTCAGACATGCAGGTTTCCTCACGATGTTTTCCTTCACCGCCAAGCACGTGGTAAATCAGCACTTAAAATTGCAATTAACAATTTCATTGGTGCCGGCGGGGATCGAACCCGGGTTACTCGCGTTCTGTTATATTTACAGCGAGCGTTAACCACTGAGCTACCACGGCTCTTACCATAATGACTCTGGACCATAATGACTCATATTCATAATAATGTCATAAAAGAAGATTACAAAATCTGGACCCGATAGGTGGCGTTCAGGTCGTATTATTACTTATTATATACTTACACCCGCGTTTGCACTGTAAAAACTTTGGAATGAATTCGGAGTAAAACTCATCGCGCCATCTACCATAAAAGGCAACTAGTATTATTTCTAATTCAATATAGATTATATGTAATACTTACTGAAAGTCATTTTTTACAGCTACCACTGGTTCGGAAGAAAAACCTCTGTCCCGGGAAGAACCAGCAAGAAACTCAGTGGAACTTTTTTTTAAAAAGCACAATTTATAATATAATATTTCGTGTTATGAGAGCTGATTGTTAGCGACCACCTCATTCCCAGAGGCATGATTATCAATCATGTACTATTTAGTAGCATAATAACCCTTACTAAACAATTTTTGCTTAATAAATATTTTTAACCTTTTGATGAATAAGGTCTGCACATTTTATTATACTTTGTTGCAAAAACGTATACATTGCCCCATGCAGGAATTACTGATTCCTCGGAGTCGAGTAACAACTGGTATGACCAGCTTGTGCTTGTTCCTAGTATTTACAGATTGTACGACACTTTTTAATAAAACCATTTTTGTTTTTGTGTACACACATTAAATTTTTGTAAATATATTGGGAAATCAAAGTTAATATATTTATTTGTTTAAATTTTTCTCTGAGAGATTCTTTCGGACCTAGGTTATAAATTGCTCCTAAGGCTTTCATCTGCAATACAAAGATGGTTACAATGTCATTGGGAGATTATGACGCTAATTTCAAACATCTGATATTTGATTATTATCCTTAATTTTTTTATTTTGTTGCGTGTTGTCGCAGTCATATTGACTTAAAGTGACAGAGACAGCACGAGACGTAATGACATCTTAAAATTGAGTAAGGTTAGAGTATTTCGGCCTAATATGTACATATAAACTTCTAAAACCTGTTCCTTCTTAATATGTTGATTATAATTTCCTGTTATTTGAATAAATTGACTAAGAAGAAATTGTATTATCCTCGATGAATAAATCACAACGTCCTTGCCGATTTCGTTTATGAAGAAATTTCCAATTACTGTATTATCTTCTTTTTATAATTATTCATCAGCCGGACATTCTAGCTTTTCCCAAAGTCACCTCCCACAACACCTACGGGACGAAATGAAATGGAGATGTATGGCTGGAGTGGACTCTTACTCCTAGATATTTTTGCGCCACAACCATACATATGTACATGCTAACAAAGAGATATAACTCGTCCACCAAACCATATGACTCTTAGGTCAAACCTAATCCCACTGCATGCGGAGGCTAGTCTGCTAGGTCTTTAAGCCAATAATGTTGTACAAAATAATCACGTTCTTCAATAATTGAAATTAACAAAGAACGTATTTCAATTATTTACGACTCTGTTTATTTTCATGTATTGTGCAAAATATCATTAAATTTTTAGTCGTAAAAAATGTCAAAAATGATGTTTTTACTGTTCCTTTTTCGTTCGGGGAACATATCTTCTCTTCTAATCTATTCTATTCAATAGATTAGACAGAAATTACGTAAAATAAATGAAATATTTTAATTTCATACATCCAAAAAGTTAAACTTTTCATTTAATTACTCCTTCCGATGTAAAATACGCTTATGCAAAAAGATACGGGGTTCAGCTTTGATGCAGTGTTGATGTATCAGAAACACGGGGAGCTTCACACCAAGAGCTACCAGTCAGCTCTTTTTAAGACAGCGGAACCTGATTACAACGATTCTTTAAAAGCCTGGCTAACAACATCTAAATCACCAAAGACGACGGAAGAATAAAACATCAATAATTTTCAGACGTCTCTGGATTCCAAATTTGCAATTATTTACTACCTAAAGCTACCACATATAATATGTACAAACTCATAACATAATTTAATTTTTATTTCCAGGGTCAACTGACGTGGACATGCCGTCGTCGCTGCTCCACTCCATACAGAACCAAATGCAAAGTAAAGGCGGCTATGAAATGGCGTATGGAGTAAAAGTGAGTATCAAGTATTTCAGTTTGCAGAAATGTTATCTCCACGACTCAAATACTTTCTTGCCCAAGCATTATGTTGCTACAACATGTCACGCGATGTTTTATTATTTGTAACTAAGTAATACCATTATTCGCCGTGGGCGTAGGGGAATCAACCACGGCGTATCATCCCGTAGGTGCCGTAAGAGTCGTAAGAGGGAAACTGAACAAGAGATGGGTAGCAGTGTTCTATTGATAGGATCTCAAAATTATAAAAAAACTGGAGCCAACCAGCCAAGCTTCTGAGGCAATCCATGGGCGAATCCTTCTGTTCTACAGTGGACTTTTGATAAACTAATGAACGAATCAATTAAATATCATTAAATAAATCAAAATCAAGGTTACGGGTTCCGAAATCGAAATCCAATTTGAGCCAAATTTTCGGTGCAAAAAATCTAATGTTTTGTTTTCGGATTTAATTGTTTAATCATAAGATGCGAGTAATTCTGCACTACAACCCTACCTGGTGATAATAATGATGAAGCCCTAGAAGCCTTTTGTTAAGCTAAGACAGTGTGTCTTAGCTTAACAAAAGCCTTATTCACTCCTGCTTGAAGACATTCACATTGTAATCGGACAGAAATACAGATGCCGACAAATTATTCCACTTTATAACGTGAGATGAAGCAAAACGTTTAGATCAAATACGTGGAACGTCAACAACAAAAGGATGCGACAGAAAAAAAATTTAGATTCTGTTCCGACAAAGTTCTAGTTAGCAGTTAGTTAGTTAGTTAGCAGCAGATGTAATGTACCCTGGCTGGCGACGGAAACCATCGTCAAAGAAGCATAACGACTGGTACTAGGCTTGTCAATAGGTCTTCGTATAATACAACGTGGTAGAGCCACGCTGCAGCTATATTATGGTTGTAGCACGATGGGGCTACTCAACTGGGGTAGGATCACGCTCTCACGGAATACCAGCGTCAAATAGCAGCTTAACGCTGCTGTGTTTCGTATGGTTAGTGTGGAGAACCGGAGGCCCTTTTATTGGAAATGAGGTATTCCATCTTAGTCCTCACGGTTGACAATGCATCTGCATTTTAATTCGTAATAGAGGATAAATGTAGATGTCTATGGGCCACAGTAACCACTTACCATCAGGTGGACTGTGTGCTCGTTTGTCACCCTAACCCTGTATAAAAAGTGTAAAACAATTTAAATTCAGCCCATTTGGATACCGTGGTATAATAATATTGAAATGAATAGAAATTATAGAATTACTCAAAGGTTACGTTCTGAGCACTACTCATTAGAGTTAGAGAGTTAGTAGAGTTATTAAAAAAAATTGTATTTAAAAAAGAAGACTCGCTTAAATCCGTCAAATATTTGTCACATTGTAGAAGATCTCCAACATATGCTAGCAGAATGTGTTAAATATCAAAGTGAAAGGGAAAGAGGTGAAAAAAATTTTATATTAGTTTGT
Organism: Parnassius apollo; assembly: GCA_907164705.1. Taxonomy (NCBI): domain Eukaryota; kingdom Metazoa; phylum Arthropoda; class Insecta; order Lepidoptera; family Papilionidae; genus Parnassius; species Parnassius apollo. The sequence goes on along the minus strand of CAJQZP010001062.1, from coordinate 1,019,708 downwards.
GTGTAATAGGTTGGTTTTTCTTGTACGATAACGCCTCCTTAAATAAAATGAAAAAAGAAAAGCCTAGAAAGGAATAACACGCACTCACGTACACATATGCATCTAAAATTATTTTCAACCAACAAAATAGTTTTGTTTGCGCATATGTGCGTCCAGTAGTGAAATTTTACGAGTTGATAAGGGAAGAAAGAAGAAAGATGAGTGTGTGAGTGCGTGTTAAGAATTTGAGCATGGTTTTGACATCACGTGAAATGCACGCAGCTCCCTATCTTTTTTTAAATTGAGTTACAAAGTATAAGAAAAATAAGTTTTTTTTTCTTTCAGGTGTACTGAAGCGACCTCTTCCCTGGACTCTAGTGACAAAGCAGAGTGAATAGTTATCAATTAATGTGTGTTATTGTATGATCTTTTAAACACTATATTTATTATTGATGGTAACGTAAGTTAGTTATAAGTATTTTTGTGTACATAAGGAGTCAAGACCGAATTCGGTGAAAAAGAAAACTTAAAAGTTACCTCAATGAAAGAGACACAAATGTCTCATTCACGCACAAGATTAAAAAAAAAAGTTCTCACAACTTATAGTCATGGTCTATCTTGAACGAGAAAACGAGAACAAAGATATTTTGAGTTTTAACATTACAATGCCGCCAACTGCGATGTATTTGACAGATAAATAAAGATTTATTACCTTCCGAACATAATTTGAATAGATTTCAACATTTTTTAACCTTTAAATGTTGTATAATAGATGAAACTATAGCATGTAAATGCTAACTGCAAAAACAAATTTTTACAACGTTTGGTTTTGGTACTGTACAAATGAATGGTGCTTGTGATGTATGCATGATTGGCAGCCGAATGGCAATACCAACCTATCTTGAGACGGACTTTTATAGCAATAATAAAACAATCGTAAGTATGCATAAATGAATCTGTCCAACTGTACGCATTTAATATTCTACCTTTGTATTTATTGTAAAATAAAAATAAAAATAAAAATTTCAAATATTATGTACTATATTTAAAATAATTAAGGTATATATGTAGTTTTCAAAATCATTTAAAATATTTGACCGTAAAGTACTGAAGCTATGATATTACAACAGTTGAATTTTTTAACTTAATAATGGCAACAATAATCATTCATTATTAAATTTAAAAAAAATTAGATAAACAATCGAACACTAATTTAATTGAAAAATAATAAATTTATTTACACTCGTTTTTCTCACCGTGTTAAATAGTTTAATTATTCTGCTCCGAGTGTTTCATGACTAATTAGTTTGTGTCAATTGACACAAGCTATAAATAAAATATCTCTGTATTTAGTACTTGTACTGAATAAAATATAGAAATGTCTGTTAAAGTTTTTTATTTTATTCGTATAGGCATTTCAAACTGTAGTGTTTTAAATCCAATAATCCTCCTTCAAAAATGACATTTATTACATTCTTCAAGAAAAATCTTCATTAGATAAAATTTTCATGAAGAATACCAATAAAAATTATTTAAATATAATGTTACATCATATGCATGTCGTATTATGTTATAAAGATTTTTAAAATAAATTTCTATTCAATTCCCTTTTCATATTAATGCAGAAGCATTATTAAAACAAGTGTTCGCATTTTCTTTGATTACAAATAAATGCGAACATTTTTTTAAAATTTATATATAATTATTCGTACCCAATTCCGTCGAAACTGCCTTTACATGTTAAAAACGTGATATTTGTCGTAAATATGATCCATAAGTTTAAGTGTTTTCCCTATATTTTAATCCGTCAGTGTTTTATAGTCTTAGTTTTGATTAGGATCCTACGTGAAATTTCGTTCACATTTTAAAAGATAAAAATAGGCAAATTCTATTATATTGGTGTAATTGTACCAAACTATTTCTTATTATCCTTTACGAATTACTTTAATGTTGATAGTATTTAAGAAGTGCATCAACTGTCACTATAAGTTTATATAACTTGGTTAACATATTCTAAAGTCAGGTTTGGATAATTTTGGGTTTCATTGTGAGGAATATTTTAAGCAATGGTAGTCACGATAATTCCTCATGATGAGTAACGTTATCATTGTAAACAAATTTTTACTAAGTATTATTTGTATTAATTGGCGGCGGTTCAACTTGCACACCAATTGTATCAATATTTAAAAATGTAGAATGGACTGAAAAGTAGTATTGAAACCTTTTTGGTTATAATAATTATAAAACGAGAGAACTTTTTCCTGGTAACGAGGCATTACATCTTAAGCTGTTATTCAGAAACAACTACAAATATAAACTTAAACTCCACAATATTAAAATTTGTGTAACAATAGTATAATCTAGATTATCCTGTAAATACCGTGTCTAGACATCAAGGACAACAACGCACCTGCATTTGGCGTCTGTGAACCACAGCGTCCAATTATTATCATGTGAATTATAAGCATAAACTTCGTTATGTATCGCTCATAAAATTAATCACCATAATCCATAACTACATATTGCCACCATTTTACACCTGCAGCATGCTAAATCATTTATTCACCCTTAGTCACCTTCTACAGTACCGAAGAATAAAGTGACAACTCTTTTATCAAAAAGCGCTTCCTTATTTTTCGCATAAAAAAGTCATTTTTATAGTAAAACTTTTTGTGTGTAAAACCGAAGTAGTTGATATTTTTCCGTCCATAAAGCTCTTCGGGTTTATACGTTTAATGTATTAATATAGGATATTTTATCTCGAACCACAGTCATATTTATATATTACGACTACTTCTTAAGTTATTGTAACTGTTCTAACGTATATTATTTTTTACATACATATATACATAAACTATCACGCCTAGGGTATGCAAAAAGTACGGACTTCCATTTGGCATGATTCTGACACACCTCACTCCCATTTTTCACATCCATATAGATATCTAAACATACATGCACGTCGGTTAATGATTAATATGTATGTGATTGTATCAATTCAATTACATACCAATATATCATCATAATTATAATCCAATTTCTAGCCACGAATACAAATCATTAACTGCAGTTTGTAGTTTCTAAGCAATGTTATCAGCAATATTTCATGTATAAATTTTTTAATTTCAACAATTTTTGTAAGAAATTTTACAAATATGTAAATGTATTGTCAAGTACCGCCGCCAATTTATTTCTTGTAAATATGTAATGTCTAGAATGACGGTAATACTAGAATGGTCTACACTCGAGAAATTTAGAAGTCAATGTCTCTAGTTTTTTTTTCTTCAAATATATACCAAATCGTTGTTAAATTGACGTAAAATGTGCATTTTTTGTGCAAGGGTTAAGTTGTTTGTCGATTATATTCTCATATTTAATTAGGTTTTAAAACGAGTTTGTATAATTTGGTAAATATTATATCTAAGGTATTAATGTCTATTAACGACGTTTTATTTACTCGATGAGCTCTACAGTCTTCTTGCCCGAGGTATTTGGGCACGTGAATGACTGCATCAAAAAGCCAATCCGCGAGACTGAAATAGAAATTTTATAGTATACCTTCCAAAAATAACTTATACCTATATTGTTTGTGCAAAATACTTCCTATTGAAACAGATCTATGCAATTTTGTAATTTTGTCCTTTTCTAGTTAAAACGACAAAGTTATTTGTGCTAAAGAGTTTTATAAATATTTTACAGTGTAGTAAAACAATATATGAAACATGAAATTATAAAATTAATCTATTGTTTTATTTTCCTTAAATATTAATCGGACATTAGCCATAGATACGTTAAATTAAAGTGGGCAAAACGTTCCACGTAATTCGACCCACAAAATGTTACATGACCAGGAAGAAATTATGGGTTACCAATCAATGGGTTACCAGGTTAAATGGAAAAACATCTATGCCAACTGGACACAAAAGTCTTATATCGTGAAAAATAGGAAAAAGAAAGGAAAGCCTTTGCTTGCTATTCTGTGTGAGTGTAGTCTTTCCCTGGTCGATTCTTTCTAAGTCTAGCCCATTATAGGCTCGAACAATACACAGAAGCTATTGTTCGAGCCGTGCATAAATCCATAAATTCCTTAATATTATAATAACTCTTTACATGCAAACTAAGTTTAATAAAGTTTTTGAACTTTCATGATTGATTGGGATAGACAGGCGCGCTGTCAAGACTTTATTGTAATATGTTTTGGTTGATGAGTAAGTACTCACACATCATAATGAGACTACTGGGAAATAACATATCAAAATGACTAGGTAACATCCTATTTATGTATGTTAATACTTATTACAGACTGATAAATAGTGAGGAAGTAAAATGTTAAGAATTACAAAACACAGGTACAATTTAATTGTATTTCAGAAGCCATCATCAAAGACTAGGAGAGACCGCTTATTCAGAAAGTCTCAACTATCCAAATAGAACAGTATGTAAGCCATAATCAAGATTGACCAATAATTGGCAGGATCACCACGGTCACCCTTTATAACGACGAGAATAAGCTGCTCGTCAGTTCAGTTCACTGTATGAAATTTGGTGATTTACTGGATTACAGGACTCCATTTCTGTTTAGGAGCCCGTTTGACTTGGTCCGCAGCTGGACATATATTGCCTCATAGAACAGGAAATGGTCAGAAAACCATTGAGTTATATGTACTACTTACGTACTAGAGAATATATTCCAAACAAAAAATGTGCGCTACTCTGTGTTCGCGCGGATAGTAGATTGTATTGTTAAATAGGTAAATTATATCTAAAACAATATTTAAATTTTGTCATTTATTTTGTATATTATATTTGCTTATTTAATATAATATTATATCACAATTACATTTTAATGATATTTTTATCTGAATATTTTAAAATGTATCTAAGTCAAATATAAAAAACATACTAAATGTATGTTTAACAAAACTTATTAACATAACATTTAAATTATAAATATATTTATTTAAATTAGAATAAAAGTCGTTCTTAATGTGGAACGCGAGAGTTAAAAATGGACGAATTTTGACTTTGACTTTGATGTGGAAACCTAAAAATAAAATAAAAAAATAATAAGCAGATTTAAACATGAAAAATTTTGCAAAATTATAATAACTTATATATGTTTCTACAAAAAAAAATGTGTATCATAATATATTCATCCTATACTTTAGTACCCACAGAAATGTCGCATCTGAACATATTCATTTCATAATCTATATTCCATGACACGAGATGGCGTCTTAGGAATAATTTGTTTTATTATTAAATACATAATACGTTTTTACTGATTGAGTATCTTATTAACCGATGAAAAGTAATTCTGTGGTTTTCACTGACATTTCTTGAATTATTTGTGCAATATCTAAGTACACACGACGGCATATTTTTATCAAGAGATTTTTTTTAAATCAACACAACACGTGACAACTCTATAAGCGTCCAGCGAGTGACTGATTAAAGTGCGGTGTATGCACCGCAGTTGAGTGGAACAGAGTAGCTGAATGCAGTGTCGCCTCTAGTACGTAGTACATAATTGCTCAATGCAGGAGTAGGATAATTGTTGGGTTTATGTATTTAAAATGTAAATAAAAGAGACGCTCCATTTCAGGTCAATTCTATGTACACGATACTATAGCGTAAAACAGAGAAAATTTCAGTTTTATTAAAAAAAATAGAGCAAAAATCAAACCAAATAACGTGCTAAAAATAAAAATGCAATCCCAAGTTTTTGATGGTTTCACAAGATGGCGGCCTCTCAGTCATGAAAAGACGCGGTTATTTCTCAAATGACATCTCTGACAAGTTATTTCAAAATCGTATAGATGTATATTTTTGTCTCTTTTTATTATCGCTTTTTCGTTTCGACTTTCAAATCAAAACGATTCTAAAGATGTTTTCACTAAAAATCATATAAACTAAGGGTGTAAGATAGCTAATATTATGATTTACATATTACGCTTATGCGCGGGTCAAACATGACAGGCAATGACGACGAGCTAAATGGTGTTCGCAGGCTATTCGGACACCAGGGCTTCCAAGGAACCATGAGCCACCTGTATCTATCGACTTACGGCATTTCTTACCAGGTCTTCAATCCATCTTGGTAGAGCCACGCTGCAGTTATATTAGTAGTATAGTTGTAGCACGAAAGGGTCAGCTCGACCGGGGAACTACCACGCTCTCAAAGAATACCAGCGTAAAATAGTAGCTTAATGCTGCTGTGTTTCGTACGGTGAGTGTAAAGATCCGGGGACCCTTTATACTAGAAACAAGGCATTCCATCTTAGTCCTCACGGGTGATAACGCATCTGCATTTTGATTCGTAATCGAGGATAGATGTAGATGTCTATGGGCCACAGCAACCACTTACCATCAGGTGGACTGTGTGCTCGTCTGTCATCCTATTCTATAAAAAATATCTAGTGGGAGGCTACTCTTCACTTCACTTCACTTCACCGGGACGAGGCTGCCACTCGAGAACCATTATTCCACAGTCAGTAGTTGTCAGTTCTTCTAGCTTTATGACCGGCCTATCAACGCTTCAGCTTAACGATACCTTGACTTATATGATATTAAAATAAAAGACTTCAATAGTTAAAATATGTAAATTTTATTATATGCAGTCACTTAAAAGAGAATATACCATGTATAACAAAAGTCGAGTACAAACAATAAAATAACATCTAAACGTGAAATTTCACCCAAGACTGTTACAGATAATTTTGTGTAGCAGCTGACGTAAGAGGTATGTCTTTACTTCATCTTTTTCTATGCCTATGCTCAGAACGTGCAGCGTTTGGCTTCGACTTTTCTTTATACCGAGAATCTTCTGGAAAAAAAACAAGCATACGTCAAGAAAGAACATTATAAAAAATATGTTATTTATTTAGCTCTTAACCGTAGTTAAGAGCCATCATAGGAAATTCTGTATAGAAAAATATGTTATGCTCTTCAAACAGGCGGTTATAACCATCTCATTCTTGCCAGATACATAATACTCAAACCGGTATCGGAGGGCAGCGTAAATATTGTGAAATGTCTGGTTACCAATATAAATGCGTGTGTGCAGAACTTGCAATACGTCTATCATAACACTTCATAATATTTCAATCAGGAGTATTAACTTTTCAATAACAACTAATTTTCAGATTTTTACTGCCATCATTATGACGGCTCGTGGAGATATGGCTAAGCGTTTGGACGGTGCTGCAGGGCCACGTGTTCGAATCTCTGACGGAATAACTGTTCGTATGACCTACTAATAAATGCTCTAGGTCCGGACGTATATCCTTGTACACGTAAGTACCTCTACGATAAAGAAGAAAATTCACACAAATTACAAAGGAAATCATGTGAAAAAAAGAGTTGCACAGGTTCGCGGATCTCCGCAAGTCCAACCGAACTTCCTCATGCAAAACAACCGGTATTCTGTGTAGTCTAGTGGGTACTAACCTTCCCCGTTGATTTAGTGATCGGAGAGGCTATTAATGTTTTTTTGTTGATAAATTCACAGTAGCAGCCGGGAGTTGCGGGCCGTTGTTTCATTTCATATCCGTGACTCAAAAAAACCGTAAAACCGTTCGTTCTGCTCCTGATTTATCTCCGGTCGTGTCGGATTACAGTTTCATCGGAATACGAGAGTGAGGGAATAGAGAGTGCACCTCTGCTTGCACATACACTCGTGCCCTATAATTCTGTCTGCTTTGTTTTCTTCTAATTTATGGCACCATCTCGTAGAATCGGATTCTGTCAATGTCAAGTTTTCTTAATTTCTTTAGTGATGAACTCGTACGTTTATACTTCTGTCACTACCAAGTAATAAGAAATTGACCTTAACTATTTTCATCATTAATTAACTATAATATAAAATTATATATTATATTATAGTTTTTGGAGGGTTTTGATGGTAGCTTGAGCCAGTAGGCAGCTGATGGCGATAGTATCTCAAGACGTTTAAGCGGACACATTATCTTGAGGTTTACATTGCCATCGGACCACATAATTCATCGTTTCCACTAATAGTTCATATGCGCAAAAATTCACAAAATTGTACTAATTTTACGTATCAAAGTTTATTTCAAAATACACAAAATTGTACCACTTTTATGTATCAAAATTCACAAAATTGTACTACTTTTATGTATCAAAATTAACTTCAATTCAAAATGTGCACTTCAATATTCACAAAATTGTACCACTTTTATGTATCAAAATTCACTTCAAAATACACAAAATTGTACCACTTTTAAGTATCAAAATTCACAATATTGTACCACTTTTACTATCAAAGTTCATTTCAAAATACACTAAATTGTACCACTTTTATGTATCAAAATTCACTTCAAGCCATTACCGTTACCCATATATATTATTACCGTTCCAGCCAATAAAATCCACTGGGCCTACCCCATAGATTACCCAACAGTCCGAAAAAAGAACAGAGAAAGACAGAAGTATCTCTGGAGGATATTATTATCAGGCGTACCTCTTTCCTTGCGGCGGTGGCGACGGTCGGGCGACGCACGCGAGTCGGGCGAGGAGCGGCGGCGCGGGGCACCTGCGCCCCACCACCAGGCTGGCGGCGCTGTACCCTCGCACGCCGCACTCGCCGCGCCCGCCGCGTACTGGCACGCCGACGCCATCTGCAACGACCCACCAAGTTTTCAACGTGGCGACATACGCTGCGGTTATGTCTAACGTGGTACAGCTACACTGCAGCTATGTTTAATGTAGTAGAGCCAAGCTGCAGCTTTGTTTAACCTACTAGAGCCACGATCATCATTCTCTAAACCATTTCCCATTATCTGGGGTCGGCGCAGTAAATCTTCTTGTTCCATTCCTCTCTATCAGCCGTCATTTCCATACTTACTCCTTTCATTCTCATATCACTCTTCACACAATCGATCCATCTTTTATTCGGCCTTCCTCTGCCCGTGTGTCCCTCCTCCTGCTAGAGCCACGATGCAGCTATGCATAATGTGGTAGTTATGGTATATATCTCATGTGTTAGAGACACACTGCTTCTATGCTTAACGTGGTAGAGTCATGCTGAAACTATGTACGCTATTTTATTAAATGTTACCCCCACACTAAATTGCATAAAGATAAACATCCAGACCCGGAACAATTATTTGTAGGCCTTACAAATGCTTGTTTCATGCGAGATTCGAAACCGCTGCTTCAGAGTCACACCTCAATGTTAAGCAACTGCGTCACGGAGACATCATCGTGGTAGAGTCACGTTACATATAACGTGGTAGAACTACATTAAAACTATATTTGACGTGGTAGAGTCAAGCTACAGCTATGTGTAATGTCATAGAACTAACCATTTTTTTTTAAGAAAACGTTATTTCTTCATTATAATCATCTAATGTATCGTGGAGGCAGTTTACATACATAAATTGCACAAAGACAAGCATCCAGACCCGAAACAATTATTTGTAGACCATACAAATACTTGTTCCGTGCGGGATTCGAACCCCTTTCAGCTTTGTAGCTCAAAGCTTTGTATCTCAATGCTAAACTACTGCGCTACAGAGCTAATTTAACGTGGTAAAACCTCGACGCTGCTGTTTTTAACATGGTAGAGCCACGCAGCAGTTATGATAAACGTGATAGAGCCACAGTGTACCTAAGTTTGACGAAGTAGAGCCAGGCTGCAGTCTCACTGAAGCCACGTTTGACATGATAGAGCCACACTGCAGGTATAACGTGCTATTAATAATTAATTAGTTAATTACTGATATTCACTTTGCGAGCACTTACTAAAAATGAACCAAAGCTTGTTTTATTAATAAGGATGAACAATTGCAATGCTAGATTTTAGAGCTATTATTGTAACAACATAACAGTGTCTAGTATAAAGGTATGTGACCACATTTATAATTTAATCTTATGTGATATTATGATGTGAAATGTTTATTTTTTATTCATTGACAAAATGTCAATAATTTCATAAATTTCTTAGGAGAGGCTGTTGTTTAGCCGTAAACTTGTGATAGGCTGTATTGATGATAATGATGATGATAATGACGAATATAAACTTAAAGGTTTTTAATCATTGATAAAAATTGGCTCGCTGCTGGTATCTGAAAATATTACAGTATGAAAGAAGTATTTTATTACATTTTCTAATACAACTTTTCACAACTATATACTTACTGGAGGATAAGCAGGCGGAAGCCGGTACGGTGCAGGGGAGGGAATGCTCTCTCCTTCAGCGCAAATAAGAGGCGGCGCCGCACGTTGAGGACTTTCCGAAGTCACCAACTGCCGAGATAAAGTACACACCAATATTTACAAGTAAAAGGAATTCACCGCGTAGTGGCAGTGTAAGAATAGCCACTACCCAATATCATTACGTGGGTGTCGTTAGAGGCGACACAGGAGCACAAATCAGGAGATTGACAGCAATGTCGTCCTTATAAGGACTAAATATAAAAAACTGATGTTTGTAAGAGATGGCAGAGAGATGTTGTCTTTGTTTTGTTAGTGAGGGTTCTTCCGTAATTTTTCCACCGCGATTTTGAATAGACCGGGGACTTTAAGAAAAGAGTGTACCCCAAGGGCCGGCAGCGCACCGGCAATTCCCCTGGTGTTGCGGTTGATCATGGGCGGCGGTAGTCACTTAACATCAGGTGGGCCGCATGCTCGTTTGCCCCCTCTTCTATAAAAAAAAATATACTCCTATAACGGCAAAAAGAATTTCAACAGTAAGTAATTGAAATGAATCTCTATAAACATTTAGGTACGTGAACTTAAAACTACCAGAAACGTATTATTGTTTTGATTTTTGTTTTAAGAGGTAGGGCGCCAATGCACATGCATTATGGGCTGTTGCAAGAATAGGTCGCCTCGTCTGCGAAACAAAAGAACTATAAATACGGAGAATATCAGTGTAAAGTAGCAGCATATTATGTTATTGTTAATATAGGAAGTGAAGAGAACCGCTAACATTTTATTGGTAACGAGGCATTCTATCTTAGCCCTCAGGGGGGACAGAATATCTGCATTTTAATCCGAGATAGGCGTCTATGGACCACAGAATACACTTACCATAAAGTAAATAGTCACCATTATGTGTATAAAAAATATTAGATATCGCCAACATAAAAGGAAAGGGTTGGGTACTATGTTACGGACTGACATTTTTCATCAAACCTAAACAAGATTTTTTGATTGATTTTTGAAAAATTATTAGAGATCATTACAAACATTGACTGGTAAAACACACTTTTCCCTTAGTATAAACGATAATACAATCACTCCGCTTTGCAAACTGGTTCATAATTATTACAACACTAGAAACCTAGCTCTTGTCAATGAATGAGATAGTTGAATCCGTATCTATTAGAGGTCAAAAGATATTTTAGATATTTTCCTTATGACAATGTGGGGGAAAATGGAACAAATGCAAGTAGATTTTGTATAGTAGAGGTATGGAAAAGGGCAGGTACAGGAATAAACCATCTTTATTACGACCAGTATACTGGGAATTGGGACCAAAGAGTATTCTTTAAAACTCTGAAGGTATAATGCAACAAAAATGGCCAAATGCATGGAGAAAATGCGTAAAATTTTTGCAACGGTATCTAAAATACAAAGACTTACTGCTAATGACCCGAACATAAAATAACAAAAAATCTGCAATATCTTACATATTATATGAATGTCAGCTTATTATTATCTTCTCTCTTTATACGTGGTAGAGCCACGCTGCAGCTATATTATGGTTGTAGCACGAATGGGTAGACCCGACCGGGAACGGGGAAGTACCACGCTCTCACAGAATAGCAGCGTAAAATAGCAGCTTAATACTACTGTGTTTCGTATGGTGAGTGTATAGATCTGGATCTGGAGACCATTTTTTACTGGAAACGAGGCTTCCATCTTAGTCCTCAGGGGTGACAACTTGACAACGCATCTGCATTTTGATTCTTAATCGAGGATAAATGTACATGTCTATGGGCCACAGCATCCACTTACCATCAGGTGGACTGTGTGCTCGTTTGTCACCCTTATTCTATAAAAAATGTATCTTGAACGCAACTTCGTAGCTTGTTTGTCATAATATCTTACCATACACATTTTGAACCCTGTATAAACATTCTATCCAAGGCAATAATTACATACGTTAATAACTTGTAACTGCTGGTTAAAGGTTTTGGATTGGTACACAAAACTTGACCGGTAGCAAATTCCCGGTAGACCTAAGAATAAATAAACTTAACGCATATTTCAGTCTTTTGGAGAGGCCGGTGTTCTGCAGTGGACTTTTGACAGGCTGTAATGGAATAGATGGATGCATGGATATTTCATTGGAATACTGCCATAACTAACATTATCCATCAATATATTTAAGCAGGGTACCTGTTTCTTGAGAGAGTTGAAATCATTACTCATGTCCCGGTACCGCTGGAGGCACTCCTGCCACATGGTCGCCATCTCGGCCATTTCTAAACGCTGCTTGTTGATCTCCTCCTATTTCCCACATTTTGAATATTTTCTTTACTTAAACAGTCCGTTACCAGATGTCTAGTCGATTGAAATATTCATAAGCAGTTGTCAAAACAAATAGTGCTATAAAAGTGGTACGAAAATGTATAATCATGTCATAGGAAAAAAGGAAATTCAAATCTATCTATATAAAACACAAAAAATGTTTCTACTTATATCCGCAGTAGGTATATTATATATGCTTTGAATCCACCCAACCGATTTTGACGACTTTTATTGTGTTTGAATGGGTCCCTAGATGGTTTATATTCACATTTGGACCCAGTAGATTACGCTGTTGTCGAGGTCCAGTAATCACCCGTGTGAACCTTTACGATGTAGTTTTAATAATGACTGTGTCAACTATGTTATTGGTTGGATTTACTATCACCGTAGATACATAGAAAATTCTTTATTGCACTCAAAACAATTTAGTACAAAAAAGCAATCTCTGCTAGCTAACCTTTGTTAGTGAGTGCAAGAGCTATAGGTAGAGCTGCAACAGAATAAAACTACATTATTTCAACTACAATGTAAAGTATAAACATTTTAGTTCATATATATATATATATATATATATATATATATATATATATATATATATATATATATATATATATATACATATATATATACAACTTACACGTATGCGCATATATACACTTATAAATACATACTGGATGATTTTTTTACCATCTTGAAAAAAAAATAAGAGTGTAACAGTTGAACGGAATAGAAGCAGGCACTGATATTTTACATTTTTTAAATTTTACTTTAATATATTATTAAATTGATATATCAATAAATACTACTAATCGGGTGCGTATTATTTTAATTTCAATATTATTTACTTGATTTATTTTTTTTTTCAAAAATTTTGTTGTTATTTTTTTAGTGTCGAAAGTTTATTTCAAATTAATAGTGTTTATTGAATTTATCAATAAATACTATTAATTTAACAAATACAATTTCATATGTTAATGTAAAATTAAAATTTAAGTGTTATAGGCTTCTATTCCGTTCACCTGTTACACCCTATTTTTCCCAGACATATATATTAACTAATGCATTTTCTATATTTGATTGTCTAATACCTTACGTTTGAATGAATTTATTGAGGAGTTTTCTTTTATATTTCGTAGGTCATGGAAGGTTATTCCATAGAGTAATGCAACTAAGCTGGGGAAAATGATTGTGAAGAATACCATACAAAGTGGTTAAGCGATGTGTAATGCTTGGCATACAAATAACAAACAGTTGTGTCACGAAATACTTGAAATTTTAATTTTTCTATTCTATTCACAGTGAACTAAATAGAGTTCATAAAAAAGAGAGTTTCGAGGTTAGTATCGGTAACATCGCCATATTCGAAACTATACATATAAACATTGAAGGGACTACATCAATATACCATGAGCCTGGCGTCCGTGTCTCCGACATCCCTGGCCACGGTCTCGTAGCGCCGCATGCACTCGCGCCAGAGCCGCAGTTGTGCTGCTGCCGAGTCGCGGACATTCTCCGCGTCCTGATTTTTTAATTACAGATGTTTAGGAGTACAGCTCTTACTTGTATTTTCAACTTTAATACTACTGAGAGAACTAAAAGATCTTTGCAGGTCAAATAAGAAATTACATAATATTAATATGATATGGTTTGTAATATGAATCGGTGTTCGATATTTAGCTCTTGCTTCCTTAATGTTTTACCTTGGTAAAGGTACAATCATTACTAATTCACAGTAGACTATACTTGTACCCAATTATTAGCAGTAATTTGCAGAAATCGCCCCGCTCTGGTCATGGTAATTTGAATGGTAGATAGTCAAGTAGAGCTTCTCAGAAGATTTCATTATCAAACTTCTCCACTATGAATTCATTGCTGCAAGCTACATGCGTACCTGGACGGTCTTCTCTTGGCCCTGAGTCTGCGACATTCCTTTAAAGCAACGCATTAGTTCTTTCCACAGCTTCATCATCTTATCCATCGCTTCCCGCTGTTCGGCGATTTCTTGCTGCAATTATAAAACATATACCTAACCCTACAATCGTCATAAATAAACAGCATAACAAGAACAAATCAAGAGTAATTTTAAATAAAAATATCACAACACACCATTTTGTTCTGTGGGTGTCCTAAAAGGCGACATCAAAAATTCTCGAAAGTTCTTACGGCTACCGATAGATGACGACATAACCATCAAGTTTACGCCAGACTTAATATATAAACATAGCTAGACAGATACTCAGACCGAAGACGAAGAGAGCAGCGTCAGATGTACGAGACATCTGGTACTGCTATCGTCAATCCACCTGCCAAAGGCAAATCCTCTCCAAAAAAAGAAAAACCCATATTCAACGGTAGACTTTTACTGCTACTAAAGAAGAACGGCCCTTAAAAAGTTTCGCTGGTCTACGTTTATTAAAACTTTTTATTATATCTGTGTGATAAAAAAATAAAATTATGAAATATGACGCACTTGGGACGAATTTTGTTACAAAGCTTTTTGCTTATATGGAATGGATGATTAACCTAACCTTAACAACTCTCATGTAAGTACTTCTGCCGCTCATCGTACTTGTTTCACCGTCAGGGCCACTCAAACCAGAATCTCTTTCTTTTTCAGAATATCTATCACGATCGTCGACGTCCCTGGAAACAACTGAATTTCGATCGAATTGCTCTAAGTTTCTTCGTGATTTTTCCTTATGTTCTAAACCATACGTACGATCCCTATGTTCTAGAAGTTTATCGTCATAATATCTTTCTCTATTTCTTTCGCCATAACGTCTGTTTCGTTGTACTTCGAAGTGTTTGTCTTTATGTGGATCGCTTCTAGACGTTCGTCTTATATCATCGACGTATTCCCTTTGAATTTCAAAGCTTCTGCTAGTCCTTTGTTCACAGTATTTTCTTCTGTCATCAATGTATTTATTTCTAACAGGTTCTCTTTTGTCAACATAATCTTTAAATTCTTTTTGTTCGTGTCTACGTATGCCATATCTAGCGTCAATGCAACTTCCAGTTGGTGTATCATCTTGGGTGTATGTATGATATCTATCATCGATTACATGAGGTCTAGATTTTATCACTTCCAATTTACTTTCACGTTTCTGATTTCTGTTTTGAAAGGAACAACATACGCATTTCTCTATACTATTTTGGTGTTCAATTTGTTCTGGTACAGTGCAACTGTCTCTAACTCGCACTGCACTACGAAAGTTCTCTTGACTACGTATTCTCGATGGAGCGGTGCTTTCCCTTTGATTATAGACTTTAGTCGGACAGCGATCTGCATCATAAGAATCCCGCCTTGGCACAACTTCGCACTGCAACGACTTGTGACTATGCGCTCTGGACTGTGAAGAATGTAAAACTAACTGAAGTCACTGCACTTAAGCCAAAATAACGATATAAGTTTAACAATTACTTACGACTTCGGTATCTTTATACCGCGAAGCTTTACTGTTAATTTGAGCACATATTTTCGCAAAAGTTTCTATGAGAACAGCCTGATCTATTACGGGACCGGCGGTTTGGTCTTGTGTTCGTGGGCAGTGACTGGAAACAAATTGCATATAAAAAGTAAAAAAAAAGTAATTTAAAAGCATTTGTAAATTCCACAATTGGGCACAGGTCTTTACTCCGTTATACAGAGTATCTTAGATAGATTTGAACGAGGTAGATGTCGCCCCCATATAAAACGTGTTAGCGGACTACATACGTCCTTATCTCTCATACTTTGGAATTTGAAAAGCTCTTAGACCCAAGCTACTACGGCACTATTATTTTACTTTACACTTTTTAATCTTACTTGTCTCGATCTCTAGGAGGAGCGGATTCCTCGCGGGATCGTCGATGGTGATGGTGGTGGCGATGCTCTTGAGTTGCAGAAACTTCACGTTCACGACTCGCTCTTCGTTCCTCTTGTCTTCGCAAGTGCCGCTGCCTGTATATGATGTGCACAATACTACTAAGTATATAACAATAATTAACGTTTATTTTGTAAAGCGACTTCAATTTCTTTTACGATCCTGAAATACCACTCTCGCTTCACTTACATTCACATCTACGGATATATGCTCGTCAGTCGAGGGTTATAAATTTCGTTTGCTTTCTAAATTTATGCATAGTTACTTGAAACTTTTAAATGGATTTAGCATTTAGTTATATTAACAAATTCCCTGTCCACGATATAGAAAATGGTTAAACAATCGAAATGTTCATATATGATTCATGGGACAACGAGAGGGTCACAACACATACCATGTAGTGGTCGTTAAAAGGAATCCGACGAATCATTTCGACCAGTGGATTTCGTAATAGGCGAATATGAGAAAGGCCAGAAAGATCTTCCGATAAATGGCTGTATAACCATTTCTTTATTTGCAGCCTCATTCTCTTTGTTGTCAACAAAACACGCATTCAAACTAAATGGTTGGTATCGTCGGCGTACAGCAAAGGAGTGGAATAATTTGTAAGCGTATCTCTTTCCATCCGGTTTCAATATGGGTATCTTCAAGGCAAGAGTATGTAGCGGCGCTGTCGTCTCGCCACAAGCGAAACACATCGAAGCCTAAATCGCGCTATCGAAGTTTCGAAGTAAAATCGAAGTCAAGCTGTCATTAATAATAGTAAAAAAAACTCAACTAAGTAAGACTTTGTTGTGTCCTTAAATGAAAAAATAAGCTTATCACTTACTTCCTTTTATCTCTCTTTATAGCCTCTTCTAAGAATTGGTAAATGAAAGAGTCCTGATCCTGAGGCACAGATTCGATAACGACTTCTTCTTCCTGAAAACAACTTCTTAAATCAGTACTCCACTTAAAACATGGAAAACTATCTTTAAAAAAATAAATCTTACTTGGGAAGGAGAAACCGAGCGAGGTGTAGAAACCAGGCCTGCTTTTAATGCTAATGATATTCCATCTCTCCTGAAAGAAATTTCAAATTTTAATTAAGAATGACGACAGAACGTATACAGTTCACTAATTTAGGTCATAATATGAAGGTATGGGACCATACTAAAACAAAGCAGATTATCCCCTAGGAGAATCAATACACATGACTCTCCTAGGGGATAATCTGCGTAAGAGAGATAGGGGAAAATCAATACATATATGTATAAAATGTCTCACTGCCAAAAAGTTAGTCTACGGTTCCTAAAACACGGAGCAGTATTACGTTGATATTCAATAGGTAGCGATTTCCCGGTGAGAAGGTCGCTACCTGGGAATGAACTTGGATCTACCTATTTTTAAGATACAGGTACAACGTTGCTTTAAGCTTTATACTTAGATAAAAAGTTATTTTAATGTACTATAAGTTAGTTTAAAAAAATCACACAAAACTTAAATACTCGCAGTTCAGCTGCGACTGAAACAAGATTGGCACATTCTGCCTTACTTTACTCGCTACATACTACATGACTGTGTACGTATTTAATGGTTTGTTTAATGGATTAAAATAATAACAGCCGATGGGCCACGACCTGAGTGTTACTCCCCGGCCAAACACTCATTGGGTGGCATGGGAAGTAGCGAGGAAAGGAGGCAGAGTCGTAGTGTGGCCACAATACTCAAACTCCTCGTCATGCCCATCGCTCCCTGTTTTGTCGGTTTCTTGGGCGCGAATCAATGGATTAGCAATATGAGCACGAATGGCTGGCACACACTCGCGCAAACACAATTCGAGTCGAGCGCTCATTACGGAAGCACGTCACATGTCATTTAAAAATCATAAATAATGTACCTATCATCATCATTCCGCCATATTATCACATGAGTAAATAATATACAGAGAAAAACCTATTTCGAAGACAGCGGCGTGTATTTCTTTTTATGACATTGATATAATTAGTTATAATAAATATACATTACTCTCTACCACTAAAAGTTCACCAGTGGACTTTTAGTGGCAGATGAAAAGGAGGATGTAGTGGTTAAATCATCTTTTTATGTCCTAATCCGACTTTGTTCTTATTGCTATTTTGAACTGATTCAACTTTAAAAATGCAATGGTCATTCGATTGATAGGCAACAGGACATCTGGCAAGCGGTAATTCTTCTTGTAGAGCTGGTTAGTACTTAAAATTGTGTTTTCATGCTTTCCTTTTCTAGCTATTATATAGTTTATACATATTTTGTTCACTTACGCTGCACGTCTGTGTCGTCGCGGCGAACGTGGTGCTCGGTGCACGTCCACACGAGACCTGGACATCGTTGGACTGCTCTCATGGTCCCTTTTTATATTGTATGGTATTTAGTATACATGTAATGTAAAATCATAAAATACCTAGACTGGCGATGGCAAGCAGTTATATAATAAGCGCAAAACTCTTGTTACTGGGATCGTTAATCCCGCGAGTGAATGTGAGCAGTGAGGCAATGGGCGATTGACAAGGAAGAGGTCCAATTGATACTTGCTAGACAGATTTCATTTCATGACACGGAAAACTGTTTGAGAGCAAGTTACCAAAACCAACATGTGCTTCCTTTTTATTTCATTAAAACTTTATTATTTACTCAACATTTCTTTCTAAATAGTTATACAGTCGTGCTGACTTTTTTGCTTTAGGTCTTTTGTTCAACATTCGTGCTTTGGGCTGCAATCATTACTATATTAATATAATACCGTACCGTAAATGTAATGCCAGCCACCAATGTAAAACCAGCGCCTGTTTTAATGGTGGGTGATATGTTCTGAAAGGCACAGTGCTTCGGGATTTTCCATATAAATAATTTAGGTAAAACTGGCTAAAGAATAAAAAAATAATTGGATTGTACTACAGTGCAATTTAAAGCGCTCATTTTTAAAAATAAAAGTTATACAGGGAGATAACAACAAAATTGTTGTAGTGTATAAAAATATTTTGTGTTTACGCTGCACGTCTTTTTTGTCCAGGGACCTTAGCGCCTTTAAATTCGATCCCGATTAAGTAAAAAAAAACAACCACAGGACAATAAACGTCTGTGGTCGTTATGGTGATAATATTGCCGTTTCACACTGTCATCATTTCACATCATCATCATTGCAGTCCATCACAGGTCATCGCTGAATATAGTTTGCTCATAATAACGGTCCTGAGCCACCTGCATCTACCGGCTCTCTACTCATATCTGGTAGCCGCTGTATGTAGGCGTTAGTGGGGGTCGCCTAAGGTTTTGAGGCTGCCACTCTACAAATTTTCTTCTCCAAACATACGCTGTAATTATTTTGCAATTCGTAAAACTAAAGAAAAATAATATTGACCTGTTTGTGTTTACAGTTGTGTCAGCTGGGCCAGTAGTGGTATTTTGCAAACTTGCCTTCGCTGAACAAGCTCGAAGTCCATTGATTTTTGAACCCTGGCAATGTGTGTTATATTCACTGTATATAGGTGATGTGTTATATTCTCTGATCGTACATGAGATCACTACATTAATATTATACACATCGGTAACTACTACTCGAGATAAGGATTAATAGGAAGATAATCCATCAAATCATTTTGCTATGTGGCGTGTGGCGTGGGCGTCGTAAAAGGCAACTGTGGCAAAGCACCCAGAAAGATCTCATGGCCTCCGATAGATGGCAGAATAACCATCTCGTTTACGGCAGTCGTAAAATATCTTTAACATGACGAACAGGTGCATCAAAGATGTTGTAGTCTGAAAAATGGATGCTGTACTTTTACGGGCTGATAAAGAAGTAGAAGGATTTAAATAATCATATATAAGTACCTACATATGTACATAAATCCTAGTAGTCAATGTTAGTAACCGTCCGCGTGGGTCATAGGTTCAAGAGCTCGAGTCCCACGTTTGACGAATGATGCAGCAAAGTATTCAAGGATACCTCTGACCGTAGAACACAATATTTAAAATAATTCCTCATCAGATACGAACATATAATGGAACAGTGTCTGTCATATAGGATAAAATACAGTTACAGCATATATCCCATATAAAGCAGGTAAAACCGTTGGTTCTGCTCCTGCTCTCGATCTTTCTCCAGTTAGGTAGAATTTTCGTCCCTTCAGACTATTCCCTAGCACGCACTGCGATTAAACGCGAGTGGCTTAGGAATAACAGAAAACGCAAAACCGCATACAATCACGCACTGCGGTTGGCGTTGTGCTTAATTTTATTTCAGTATCACCACGGATTTCTGGCGAGAAGCGTATGTGACGGCTTTGGTTTTTAATTTACAAATAGAAAACGTAAACAACGGCGCTGCTATAAGTATTGGGTACATCCACTAAGAGATCAAAGACATCTGAAAGGATACTTTTGCAAAATGTACAACGACGTGCGTCAATATCTCGAACAATAAAAATAAATAAAGAACCGAACGCGGTTAACCGCTGTCCGGGCGCCGCCATACTATTACTATTTGACACATAAAAATCGCGCGTTTACAAACCGCGAAAATGTAGCAAGTTACGTTTTTAAGATCAGTCACTGAAAAAAGTCGCTAATGCGTGCGCTTGTATAAAAGCTATGCGTACATTTTTTGCGGTTTCAGACGTGCGGATAAACGCGTGCGTTTAATCGCAGTGCGTGCTAAGCGTATAAGAGTAAAGGTATATAGAATGCAACTGTACTACTATAATCCTTGGATTATAGTAGCCAGCTATCGCCGTGATCGAAATTCAGTCTGGAGTCCAGAGGATATGTTTATTATAATTGGCACAGGCCTACTTACTGTCATTTCTAAGAGTGGTTTTCCTCTACTACACGCGGGACTAGACGGTGCGTTCCATCTCAAAAATCTATGTTTTTATTTCTTGACATTTTGATTTGAAATTTTGTATACCAATTCCTAAATACTTATGCTATTATATAACTAAAACACCGCCACTTTAAAAACTTTATTTTGTTAGTAAAAAAATTACGAAACAAAAGTTTTGAACATTTTCATACGAAAATTATTTCTTTTTATGAATATATTACTCAAAAGAATGATATAACCAATACTGATTATAATTATCACAAAAGATAAGAAGTATGCAAGATCATTTTACCATACTTGTAGTTAAAATGATCACAGCAAAAAAAAATATTGTTAAAATATTTTACCAAATATTAAATATTAATATTTTGTGCTTAATTGTTAAATAGAGTATTTTATTGGAAAAAACAATAACAAGTACTTTGTTGCATCCACTAATGTCATAAGTGCAAATAACGAGTATCGTCGATTTATTTTTTCCGTCGGTCGACATTTTTGCTTCTAGCTTAAAATGGTGCAGTAATGACGGAGGTATTTTTTTGTATATCCTTGTACTATTATTGAATAGTTAACGAATCTAAAAATGTCATAAACTTGATATCGGCAGATAGCGGCAACAAAGAAACCTCAATTTGAAAATCAATAAGACGAAAATTTTCCTTGTGGCATTTAATTATTAAATTAAAAAAATATTTCTTATAAAAAAAAAAAGTAATTGTAACCAAGAGATCTTGAGTAATCCAAAAATGTATAATATTATATTATTATTATTATATTATATATTTATTATTATATTTCCCCTATATTTATATGTTTCCTTGAAGAACTTAGGAAATATAAGTTGAACTTCCATAATGAATAGGTAACCTAATATGAAATTATCGAAGTGCAAAGTTTGGGTGTAATTTTATATACTTACCTAAAACACATTATTATTATTTTTTACTTTTAGATCAGATAGCTCTATTTTCTCAGAATATAAAACAATCAGAACGGTTCCGGTAACACGACTTTTGTCTGAACCATTTTTGAGATGGAACACGCCGTTTCTTCCCACAGTACACTCCTCTATTAAGTACTAGTGGACTCAAAATATTTATAACATTATCAGTCACACAAAGTTTCCTTACGTTTTCTTTTACTCGTCTTTTTTTTTTTTACTCGTGATAAAACAAAACTTAAAAAAGCAACGAACAATTTCACTGTTGTCGGCGTTGATCGAACTTTCTTTGCTCACGCAGGAATCACTCACATTTACCGCTCATATTTATAATTTTCGAACATGAATGGACCAAATGGAAAATTCGTCTCGAATTCAACTATTTGCTTATTAAAAATATGTTTACTTACTGCAGGAATTCGTAAAGGTATTTACATATAGGTACATCAAATAGTCGTCAACCAGTTACTTCATACTTTGAAATAAAAATAATAGCAAATGCTTTTTAACTTGCTCCTGTTTATCTTACATTCAAATACTTACGTTGTTAGAGTCATCAGTGGCTAAAGAGTTGTCGTCGACTACATCCCGCTTTTTTCTCGTACGCTTACGTTTCGAAGCATCATATACTTTGAACAATTTCTTACTATCACTTTGCTGACACTCCATCGAATATCAATAAACATGAGAGCAAATAAACTTAATCTAATTTATTCATTATTCTTATTATGGTAAGTGATTTATTTTATTAGTAAAAGATAAATGCAAAATCGGAATTTAAAAAAAAATATTGACCAAACAAACACGGGCTAAGTGAAAGACGTCAATTTCGCGTGAATTATTGAAAAAAGAATTCTGAAACTCCTAGCAGCAACAGATTATTAGTTGCCAGCTACAAGGTCAAAGAGAAAATTGTCGATGGTATAAAACAATATCCACTACCCCATAATAGCATCCCATACATAAGGGAAACAAATCAAGAGATGGACGGCAGGGGCTTCCCGATGACAACTAGAAAATAGAAACTACGATTGCCTGCACGCATGCCAAGCATAGCAACTTTGGTAAACACCTCCATATGGGAGATGGAAGACCTTTTTCAATACATTGACGGGCTATAATGAACTAATGAGTGATGATATATGCAAAAGAGAATTGTAATGTTTATATATTTTTCCTTTGGTTCCGTTTTGTATATTTTGAGTTGTATGGCCCATGTAAATGCAACTAAACATCACCTACACGACAGACCTAACCTAACCTTTTTTTCGTGGGGAAATCCTCATGAATACCATTCGTATCGGGGGCAACGAGAAAGTTATGCCCGACACCAACCGGCTAAAACCCCACGGTGGTCACCATCAGCGTAAATGAGGGGTCCCGGGATCTCCGTTCCGAAAGCAACCGGAGCCCCTCCATCGCTATGCTACACTAATAGCACGTCCCGGGGGCAATACTTGCTGCCCCCAGCACTCTCGTGGTGCCACCACGATGTCTCGAAACCACTTCCGAGTCATCGTCCTCCTCCGGGGTTACATAACTAGGCATTCGAGGCCCCCGCTACGAGCGTCTGCAACCCCGGAGGCCCGGTTACTGGTAGGGGAACAGTAGTTACGGTACAACGTTCGTCGACACGCGATCCTAAAAAAACTATGCATTGAACATCCCTGAAACTTATACCTATAGCAAATACATTAAGCAATATTTGCCACAAACTGAAGTCCACTAATTCTGAATCCTATCAACATTCCAGTTCCATCTTTTCTCTTCCACACGTGGTGACTCTCTTCTGAATAACCCCGACTCTCACCACCCTCCCTTAGTTCTAACATTTTCGTGTTGTGATCCGCCAAGTTTTTTGCCTAACGCTCAAAGCCAAAGATATAACTTTCATAAGGCGGACTACGATAAAATCATAACACATTTAAATTCTGTTTCATGGGACCGTATACAATCTTCATGTTCGGTTGATGTCATGGTAAGAGAATTTTATGCTATTTTAACAGACACGATTACTAAGTACGTTCAAAAATGTAAACCCTCCACAAAAAAGTTTCCAGTATGGTACACAAAGGAACTCATACATCTCCTCAAGGAAAAAAACAAACTTCGTTTGAGGTACCGTAAATACAAAAACCCACTGGACGAACTTGCATTACAAACACAAAAATTGACATTGTAGATCATAACATCTTACTTCACAAACTCTCAATTTTGGGCATCACTGGCAATCTTCTCGAATGGTTCTCTTTATACCTCAGGCGGAGAAAATCGAGAGTTGTGGTAAATGGTTACTCCTCAGAACCATTTCTATCTATGTCTGGTATTCCTCAGGGTTCCCATCTCGGTCCGATCCTTTTCAATATTTTTATAAATGACCTAGCGTCTGTGTTTAAACACGCGACCTGCTTTATGTACCCCGATGACATGAAATTGCCCTTGAAAATCAAAGAACACAGTGACTCACTCTTATTGCAAGAGGATTTGGACCGGATATCTTTGTGGTGCATTAAGAACAGACTATTTTTGAATCTCGATAAATGTAAAGTTATAAGATTGTCAAGGTGTGTAAATGTTCCGACACCTATGTATAATATTTATGGTCATCCTTTGGTAGAAGTGGACTCCGTTCGAGATCTGGGTGTGATTCTGGACAAAAAGTTTCGGTTTCATAAGCACGTTGATGGAATTGTTACAACGGGTCTTCAAATGTTGGGGTTCGTGTTGACTAATTCTAAAGAATTTAAGAGGGGCTCTACAAAAATATCCTTGTACAAGTCTTTAGTCCGTTCCAGCCTCGTATACTGTAAGTCAGGTCTGGTCTCCATTGATATGACATTTACGTGAAACGCATAGAGCGTATCCAGAAGCGTTTTTTGTGGTATCTTTCGTACCAAACTTAGAAAATAAAGGATCTACCCTCATACGAAGACCGACTGACGTATTTTAAATTAAGCTTACCCTGCAACAGCGGAAGCTTTTGCTGGATTTCATGTTGCTACACAAAATCGTCAATGGAACCGTAGACTGTCCATACCTACTAAGTGCAATAAATTTCAAGGTACCTTTTAAGCTAGTGCGTGTCAGCCGATACGTCTCCTTTTCAGTTGAAGGCAGTAAAAGTAATTTGGGTCACCACGCCACCATAAACAGGTTACAGAGGCAACATAACCAGCTCTGCATGTGACGTTGATATTTTTGCTGATAAGCCTCAAAAATTCAAACGAAAAATTATGCAGTCCTTTACTATTAAATAACATTTAGACCTAGTTTTAAGTTTAAAGTTGTAATTGATTAAAACTACTTTTACGGATTTTATCGCGTTTGTTCCGGAAAGTCTGCAGTTTGCGATCATATCCTAGACGGCCCCAACCATTACATCAGATTTGACAAATCCTCGCGAAAGAACACCGATTCCTACCAAGGATGATACGTGAGGCTATTGAAATTAAAAAACACCCTAATTTCAATAGAGAAGGAGGCTGGGTACTACCACCTGCTTGGGATCCTATAATCAATAAAATTAAAACTAAACCCAAGCATACCACTGCAAGACCTCAGGACATAGTTCATTTTGCATAGATCGGACCATAAACAATAATTAAAAAAAGCTGAAGGTACTCCGGGTTTAACAATGACATCGGGACGTCAGTCATCTCAGTCCCCCATGATCATGGGTGCTGGAAAGCGCCCGAAACGTCGGGAATTAAAAATAATAGTAAAATAAACGCGATAAAATCCGTAAAAGTAGTTTTCCCATGTATACCTTCGACATACGTTGGTACGTGGGTATACATGGGAAGTCTATTAGCAGCATAAACACTATTTTCTAGACTAGGGTGAATCTTTTTCAGATGTTGTTGTACATCTATTGTATCCATGATATTACTGATATTAGTAGATTATTACAGTACCAATCTACTCAATGACTAACATAGGAATGATCAATTATAGTGATTTCTAAATATTAAATTGCATTCTTTTGTGTTATACAAATCGTATTTGAGTCACCGATACACTGAACAAGACGCAACTCGAAGGAATGTTGAGATAAGCAACAGAATGTGAGATAAGCTTGTTGACTCATCATCAGTTCCACTGCAGAAATTCTTTAGATTAGAATTATTACTTACTGGTACTATATAAGACCGAGCAGCTGCAGTCATGGAGTGTTAGTGTATGGTCGTTTGACCGCAGTGAATCTATCAATACTACATTTGTGTTACTTCAACGCATCAAAGGCCATGGATGTGTTTATTCTATTGACAAACTTACTTTTCTTTCTCTTATTTTCTTACGTGTGTATGATTTAGTGTTAACAAATTATATTTAAATATTGTGTGTGTGTGTATATATATGATTAAACCGTGGTAGCTCAGATGGTTAGCGCAAGCTGTAAATTTCACAGTACGCGACCCGGGTTCGATCTCCACCGGCACCAATTAAATTGTTAATTGCAATTTTAAGTGCTGATTCACCACGTGCTCGGCGGTGAAGGAAAACATCATGAGGAAACCTGCATGTTTGATAAAATTTCGAAGGGATGTGAAGTTCGCCAACACGCATTGAGGCAACGCGGCGGACATTTCCTAGCCCTAAACTCTCTCAGAAATGAGAGGAGGCCTATGTTCAGCAGTGGACTTTAATAGGCTGTAACTTTAACTTTTTTAACTTTTATGATTAAGTGTTAACAAATTGATATTAACATGATAACTGTGTTGTTGCAGAAATCATTGAGCTTCGATGAAAATACCTATAAACAGTATTACTACTCGCCACTCTCCCCTCAAGAAGAGAGTGATGACATCGTCATTAATAATAACACATGCGATGGTGGAAAAAGAAAATCGCAATCGATTGATCATTTTTTTGAAGCTGAATCAAAAATAAAAAAAGAGGAAGCTGTTACCATCAACCGTAGCACGAGCCGCTAGAGATGGTGTATCATACATTTCTACTAATTCTGACGACGGAGACCAAGCGACGCATCTCATCAAAATTGAAATGTACGATATGAAGAAGCTATCCAAGATTCCAACTACTGATCATTGGAAACATGCTTCCACGAGGATTAAATCTTACGTCAAGACTAATAAGGATAGCATCTACGACAACACAAACGCCCTCGTATACAATGTTACAAAGACAATAGCAGAAAGTGAAAAAGTTAAAAAATACTTTTTTAACAATGACAGTCATTAGCTGATCATTAGTGAATGTGATTCTGTTTACTTAAATTATTTCTGTGTACTCATTATATTCTATTTCTAATCCTTTGCTAGACTATAAATATCGGACATTATTTGAAATTGGGTATCAGTTGGTCTATCAACACTGAACTGTTACTTACTCTGCTACCTATTTTCTTCTTTACTATAAGGATGGAAAACTTCAGTGAAGTGTGCACCAGTGCTTTCTTCTGCACAACCAAGGAAGAGAATACGGAACTATTCAACAGCGAATTAAATCAGGAGTTGCCTAAAGTTTGTGATGAAATGGAGAAGGGTCAACTGTTCGATTCATCATATGATGATGAGTTGTATAGTCACTGTGCGATGGTTGAAACACAGTTTAAGTAAGTAAAATAAACATTCATTTCGATCATAATTTACACAGTCATTGTCTAATACAGTTTTTAATAAATTTAAACATTTTAGCCGTCAACCACTACAACTTAGAAGAGGAACGAAGCGAACGAGCAGCAAAGAACCCAAGATCATCAAAAAACCAACAACGGAAACAGAAGCGCTTACCTCTGCAGGGAACAGTATCAGTAACGATGATCAAGTGGAATGTCTAACGTGTCATATATTTATCAAGAAACGATATGTAGCTAATCATTTTAAAAGTAATGTTCACAAAAATAATCCTTTAAATTCACATAATTCTTTATCAAACGTTAGTGTTATTGAATCTGCTTTTGGAAATAGGATTTTAACTTATAAAATCAAGAGTAGAGTAGATCGTTCGACATGGGTAAATTTTGAAACTCCTGAACTATTTTTAAATTCTATTAAAGATGATATTTTTTATTTTTAATACAAGAGTGTATTTATCAACACATAATTTTTAAAGTAAACTTCATATTGCATGCTGATTTTGTTCAACAAACTAAAGATATTCATGATACGTACGATTTTCAAACGCTTAACTACCTATGTTATTTGTCAAGGAGATGACTTAAATATTTTTCTTTCATCTTTAAATGATACAATTACTACTAAAATTAGTGCATTTGAAAAAAAAAGATAGTGGATGGAGTCTAGAAAACATAAAATCTATAGATATGAATGTTAATAAATTTAACCCTCTACGCAGTACTTCATACATAGATCTTCCTCGTGATATAAAATTAAAAAAGGCTGTTATAAATGTAAAAAGCAAGGATTATTTTTGTTTTAAATGGGCGTTACTCTCGGCGTTATATCCCGTAAACAAAAACGCGAATCGGGTATCATCGTACGTTAAACATGCAAATAAACTTAAATTTGATGGTATTTCCTTTCCAGTTAAAATTTCTAACATAGCAAAAGTAGAGAAATTAAATGATATTAGTATTAATGTTTTTGGGTTAAAATTATAATAAAGAAAAACGATGGAATTCTATAGTAGGTCCATTATTTTTAACAAAGTGTCGTAAAGATAGACATATCAATTTATTATTTTTTTCCAAGGATACAAAAAATCATTATTGTTACATAAAAAAATTATCGCGGTTAGTTAGTAAACAAATTCCAAAAGACATTTCATTTAGACATTACATTCATTTTCCATCTCAGGAAAGGTTAAATAACCATGAACAATACGATTGTGCTCACGTTTGTACAGAATTACCAAACAGTGAAACTTTAAAAAAAAGAATTGGTTTGGTCAACCTATTTCATATGATAAAATTAAATTTGACAGTTATGAAAAAAAGTTAAAGATACGATTCGTAGTTTATGCTGATTTTGAAGCATTTTTAAAACCAATGGAATTATGTTCTAACGATCCTTCCAAACCTTTCACACATAATATTCAGAAACATGAAGTACATAGTTTTGGTTATTATATAAAAAGTTCATATGATGATAAATTATCAAAATATGTAACATATTGCGGACCCCGCTATGCACAAGTGTTTATGGAAAGTTTATTTAACAATCTAAAAGAAATAAATAGACTTCAAAAATATCCTCCACTTCCGCTAACAAATGAAGACAAAAACCAAATTTCAAATGCAACCATTTGTCATATTTGTGAAAAGAGTTAGCAGAACATTTTTTGATTTTGATTGGTACACTGGTAGTTTTATGGTTTTCATGTTGTAGTGGTTTATATATTTTTTTTATTGATGCTCATTTTTTTTCACTTTTTTATTTGAAGTGAAGTTATCTTCATAAAGAAAATATATATCCTTTTCCCGCTGGTTTTGGTAGTATGAAAATTAAAAGCATGAAGGGTAAATGAATAAAAAGCAAGTAAGGAATGTTAAGACATGAAAATCTTGTTTGTGAGCGATTTAAGTGAAATGCTAACTTATTCTCAATATAATGATGGTTTCAAGTATATAGTTTGTGTTATTGATGTATTTAGTAAATATGCTTTTACAAGACTAATGAAAAAGAAAAACTCAGAAACAACTAAAGAATGTTTTTAAAGTATATTTACAGAAAGTAATTTAACACCTACTCAAATACAATCTGATAAAAGCACAGAATTTGTTTCAAAAGATGTACAAAAATACTTTAAATCCAAAAAGATTAATTACTATACCACTAACAAACCTGACAATAAGGCCAGTATTGTTGAACGATTTCTAAGAACACTAAAAATGAAAATGTGGCGTTATTTCACTCATAATAATACTTATAGATATATAGATGTTTTAAAGTTATATACTCTTATAATCACAGCTTTCACTCTAGTATTAAGATGTGCCCATGCGATGTAAATTCCAACAATATTATGACAGTTTGGACTAATCTTTATGATAGACGGTCAAACAAACTTTCTTTAGAAAATCCTAAACCAAATTTCAATGTGGGAGATTATGTTCGAATAACTAAATATAAACATATTTTCCAAAAAGAATATGAATCAAATTGGAGTGATGAAATATTTATTATATCTTCAATAATTGATAGATCTCCATGGGTTGTTTATACAATAACAGATTTACAAAATGAACCAATAGTTGTACTTTTTATGAAAGAGAATTACAGAAAATCACTTACAACCCCACCTCACAATATAAAATAGATAAAATAATTGACACTTGTTATTCAGGTAACAGAAAAGAAGTATTAGTGAAGTGGAAAGGTTATCCAGATAAATTTAACAGTTGGATTTTAGCTTCTAGTTTAAAAGAAATATGAATAAAGAAAGTTATTATTTAACTTTGCTCAGCAATAGTTAAATGGAATACTTTCCTGATAACAAGACCACAAATTTTTCAACGAAATTACGAAAAGCTATGAAATTAGAAGGTGAATGGTCGGTTGGAGTTGTCGAGTTTCAATATCCATGTACCATGTTTACTGTTCAAGATCATGAAAATGTGATATACATTACAAAATCTATGTTAATGCCTAATGAAAATAAACCATTCATAGTGTACTACAAAAAATATTCCAGCTACCAACTACGATAACGTTGAGCATATTTTAAGAGTGTTAAATGGTATCGGAGAGAACTTGAAATTTCGCTATGATGAAATAACAAAATTTGTGTCTATTTCTGTTTTGGATAAAAATATAACATCCGTAACATTATCATCCAAATTAAGTTTACAACTAGGTTATGAACCAAATAAAAATCTCCTAGAGAGAAATTTTGGAAAGTGTCCTGCTAATTTACACTTAGGGTTACCATCTCAACTATTTCTATATTGCGACATTATCGATCCTCAGATTGTGGGTGATGTTATGACTCCTAAGAGTCATTTCATTAGATCCTACAAAATACATATACATGGTGCAAATAAAATGCATATTTTCTCTCCACCTCACTACCTACCTGTTATGCTAAGAGAGTTCGATACGCTGGAAATAGTTATAAGATCGAGCGAATAAGATCGATCGAATAAGATCGAAAAATACTATTCCAGTTTGGAACCGTGTCTATTAAACTATATTTCCGAAAATTATAATAATGAATTCTCTCCTGATCTGTGATCATCATAAATGTCCATATGAAAATTATTATACACATCAAGCTGGGTCAGGAGTTGGAGTAATTTACAAGGGTTCACCATACCAACGCGGTCATGGTATTGGGAGCTTCTTAGGGGGGGTTATTTAGATCAGTTTTACCTTTACTTTCAAGTGGTGCTCGAGTGATTGGTAAGGAGGCATTAAGTGCTGGAGTAGGACTTTTATCGGATATGGTTCAAGCACGTCCTATGGAAGCCTCAATAAAAGATCGTCTAAAGCAAGTTAGTACGAATTTAAAACGAAAGGCTGATGAGAAAATTGATCAATTTAACATGACAGGATCTGGGTATAAAACTAAAAGAAAACGATTGACCTCGTTCATTCCACCATTAACTGCTAAAGTGAAAGCTGCGAAAAAACTTGGTCTAAAACCAAAAAATATCAAAGATATATTTTCAAATTAAATATGTCTTTCCTTCATAATCATTCTTGCGAGTGCGTTAAGTCAGAATTGGATTTGTTTGCACTACCGTCTACACAAACTAGCATTGAAAATGGATTGTGGATTAATTATAAACCAATTTCATCTCTTGGTGATGATGGACCTATCGAGTTTCAAGTTCCTGGGACAGGCGATGACTACATAGATTTGTCTCATACATTACTCCACATAAAGGCAAAAGTATTAAATCAAGATTCAACTAACTTGATATCTACTACAATAGTAGCACCTGTAAATAATTGGCTGCATTCACTTTTTAGTCAACTTGATGTTTATTTAAACCAAAAACTTGTATCACCACCTAATAATACCTATGCATATCGAGCATACATGGAAACCCTTTTAAACTATGCTCCTGCTGCTAAACAATCTCATCTTACTTGTAGTCTTTGGTATGATGATACAGCAGGAAAAATGGATTCTACGGATGGTAAAAACATAGGATTTGTTAAAAGACAGGAATTGATTAGTGAAAGTAAGGAAATAGAAATGATTGGTCATCTTCACGGTGACATTTTCAACCAAGATAAATTTTTAATTAATGGTGTTGAAATGAGTGTTAAATTGGTTCGATCGAGAGAGAGGTTTAATTTAATTGCTGGGTCAAACGATGTAAAGTTTAAAGTTTGCATTACGGACGCAACTCTTATTGTTCGACGAGCACGAATTAATCCAAGTGTATTACTCGCACATCAAAAAGTTTTAGCTTCTACCACTGCTAAATATCCTATTACTCGAGCTGAAGTAAAAGTTTTAACAATTCCATCGGGTGTTCAAGGAAAAACTCTTGATAATATATTTTTAGGGCAGGTACCCAAAAGATGTATAATTGGATTTGTGAACAATTCTGCATTTAATGGTTCCCTTACTATACTACTTACTTACTTACTAGTATATTTACATCAGCATATCACACTCTATTCTCGGGAACTGGTATTCACTTTATTAATGAAGGAAATGGAATCTCTTGTGAACAGTATGCCAAAGCTAACTTGTCTATTAGCATTTGACTTAACTCCTGATTTATCAGCCAACTCATCATCTCATTGGAATCTCATAAAGCATGGTAGTGTAAGATTAGAAATGCGATTTGAATCCTCACTAATACAAACAATTAACTGTATAGTTTCTGCTGAGTTTGATAATACTATTGAGATAGATAAAAACAGAAATGTTACTGTACACTATAGTAGTTAAGGTTATAATATGTGTTGTGTGTTAGATTTTATGTGTTATGTGTAATGCATTTTGCGTGTATGTAACTATGTGAAACGTTATAAAATTAAACAAAACAAATTGTATGCCTTATATTATTATTATTTTTTCTTTATAAATCTTCTATTTTTAATCTAATACAAAACACTGTTCGAGTTTAAATTTTACATAAGCACACTGACTAAACCACTGAACATGCTGCTGCCAAGGATCATCATCATCTTCCCAATCTTTTAAAACACCACCACAATAGAAACACTTGGTCCTGTCTGCATGGCCAGTATAAAAGAAACCGGCTTCTGCAAGATCTTCAGGTTTCTGTCGCATAACGAGAGGCCAGTTTTCGAAACTGAGCAACCGGCTAGATTTTGAACTGAAGAATGGATATTCAGCTCTTGAGTACTGCATATTCTTCTCGTTTTCTTCTCCACTCAGTGTTGTAGTTTTGTTATTCAATGATGTGTTCTGTACACGTATGCCACACTCATCTCTTCCTTATGCTCTTGTCTTCCTGTAATTTAAGTAAACAGAATCACATTCACTAATGATCAGCTAATGACTGCCATTGTTAAAAAAGTATTTTAAAACTTTTTCACTTTCTGCCACTGTCTTTGTAATATTGTATACGAGGACGTTTGTGTTATCGTAGATGCTATCCTTATTAGTCTTGACGTAATTTTTAATCCTCGTGGAAGCATGTTTCCAATGACCAGTAGTTGGAATCTTGGATAGCTTCTTCATATCGTACATTTCAATTTTGATGAGATGCGTCGCTTGGTCTCAGTCGTCAGAATTAGTAGAAATGTATGATACACCATCTCTAGCGGCTCGTGCTACGGTTGATGATAACAGCTTCCTCTTTTTTATTTTTGATTAAGATTCAAAAAAATGATCAATCGATTGCGGTTTTCTTTTTCCACCATCGCATGTGTTATTATTAATGACGATGTCATCACTCTCTTCTTGAGGGGAGAGTGGCGAGTAGTAATACTGTTTATAGGTATTTTCATCGAAGCTCAATGATTTCTGCAACAACACAGTTATCATGTTAATATCAATTTGTTAACACTTAATCATAAAAGTTAAAAAAGTTAAAGTTACAGCCTATTAAAGTCCACTGCTGAACATAGGCCTTCTCTCATTTCTGAGAGGGTTTTAGGGCTAGGAAATGTCCGCCGCGCTGCCTAAATGCGTGTTGGCGAACTTCACATGCCTTCGAAATTTTCTCAGACATGCAGGTTTCCTCACGATGTTTTCCTTCACCGCCGAGCACGTGGTGAATCAGCACTTAAAATTGCAATTAACAATTTAATTGGTGCTGGCGCGGATCGAACCCGAGTCGCGTACTGTGAAATTTACAGCTTGCGCTAACCATCTGAGCTACCACGGTTTAATCATATACACACACACAATATTTAAATATAATTTGTTAACACTAAATCATACACACGTAAGAAAATAACAGAAAGAAAAGTAAGTTTGTCAATAGAATAAATACTTACATCCATGACCTTTGATGCGTTGAAGTAACACAAATGTAGTATTGATAGATCCACTGCGGTCAAACGACCATACACTAACTCCATGACTGCAGCTGCTCGGTCTTATATAGTACCAGTAAGTAATAATTCTAATCTAAATAATTTCTGCAGTGGAACTGATGATGAGTCAACAAGCTTATCTCACATTCTGTTGCTTATCTCAACATTCCTTCGAGTTGCGTCTTGTTCAGTGTATCGGTGACTCAAATACGATTTGTATAACACAAAAGAATGCAATTTAATATTTAGAAATCACTATAATTGATCATTACTATGTTAGCTATTGAGTAGATTGGTACTGTAATAATCTACTAATAGCATTAATATTATGGATACACTAGCTAGATGTACAACATCTGAAAAAAAGTCACCCCAGTCTAGAAAATAATGTTTATGCTGCTAATAGACTGCCCACGTATACCCACGTACCAACGTACGTAATATAATATAACTCGTATATAAACTGTAACTCGTATATAATATGCAATTTGGATACAGATGATAAACCAGGGTCACATTGGGTATATATATATCGATACGAATGACGTCGGTCAATATTTTGATTCATATGGACGATCACCTGTACGATATCATCTGTAGTTTTTAAAAAGGAATTGTAAAAGATGGAACTGGAATGTTGATAGGATTCAGAATGAGTGGACTTCAGTTTGTGGCGTATATTGCTTAATGTATTTGCTATATAAGTTCCAGGGATGTTCAATGCATAGTTTTACGAGTATATTTACAGGGAACACATTGTATAACGATTTCTTATATTTACGCGAACACTACACATTGATTAAAACTACTTTTACGGATTTTATCGCGTTTATTTTACTATTATTTTTAATTCCCGACGTTTCGGGCGCTTTCCAGCACCCATGGTCACGGGGGACTGAGATGACTGACGTCCCGATGTCATTGTTAAACCCGGAGTACCTTCAGCTTTTTTAATTATTGTTTATGGTCCGATCTATGCAAAATGAACTGACTATGTCCTGAGGTCTTGCAGTGGTATGCTTGGGTTTAGTTTTAATTTTATTGATTATAGGATCTCAAGCAGGTGGTAGTACCCAGCCTCCTTCTCTATTGAAATTAGGATGTTTTTTAATTTCAATAGCCTCACGTATCATCCTTGGTAGGAATCGGAGTTCTTTCGCGAGGATTTGTGGTCCAAATCTGATGTAATGGTTGGGGCCGTCTGGACCGTCTAGCCGATTTGATAGACCACAAATCCTCGCGAAAGAACACCGATTCCTACCAAGGATGATACGTGAGGCTATTGAAATTAAAAAAACATCCTAATTTCAATAGAGAAGGAGGCTGGGTACTACCACCTGCTTGGGATCCTATAATCAATAAAATTAAAACTAAACCCAAGCATACCACTGCAAGACCTCAGGACATAGTCAGTTCATTTTGCATAGATCGGACCATAAACAATAATTAAAAAAAGCTGAAGGTACTCCGGGTTTAACAATAACATCGGGACGTCAGTCATCTCAGTCCCTCATGATCATGGGTGCTGGAAAGCGCCCGAAACGTCGGGAATTAAAAATAATAGTAAAATAAACGCGATAAAATCCGTAAAAGTAGTTTTAATCAACATTGTATAACGTTATTTTAGTGGATGAGATGTTTCGCTCCTATTTTATAGATAATAAGTAATAAGATTTTGTATTTTGTGAATAAAAATTGTAAAAAATTCAGTAATGTGTTTTATTGATGATTCAGATTAGCGTTGTAGTTACGAATAAAGAAGTATAATACAATAGCAGTGATAAGCCGACGCACAGGAAGAATAGACAATGACGGTGTTTAATGCACAATAGATAAATAGATAATAACGGTGGGACGCTAATGACGGTGGAGGCCCTCACCGGATCTCTGTAACCGTACATCCTACGCAAAAACGGACCGCAGATTCGTGATCAGAGAATGCCAAAACCTTTTTTTTTAGTATCGTGAGTCGACGAACGTTGTACCACTTCTGACTCAGTGAGCCAGAACTGGTACAACGTAACTACCAGGAACACCGTCTTCAAGAGGACGGCCGTGACTAACGCTCGTCTCCGAACGGGACCCGCCTTCCCCCGATCCCGCTAAGAAGCCTCCTTCTAAATCATAACGGATTCACAGAAGGTGACTACGGCCCTCCACGCCGAGTCCCCGCTCAGCATCGTCGACACTACTGCTGGCAGGGAGAGGTTCCGTCCGATGCGGTTTACCAGAATCGTCTGCTCCCGTTCCTGAGGCATACCGCGAGCGTGTGGGAAGCGGAGTCCTGGTCCCGTCCTCCGCAGTGAAAGCAGTACGCCGTCGCCTCACGTCCGATCTTACGCAGGTAATCACCGAAGCACCCATGCCCGGTAATTTATTTAAGTCCGTAGGTGAGTTTTTCTACTTGTCGCTGCACCGGGGCTTCGAAGACATGCAGGATTGCTCCAATGACGCGTTTGCGTTTATAGCGCTCCTCGAGTCGAGTGCACGATGTCGCCAGAACGTTTAGCCGTTCCTGCCGTTTAATTGATTTGAGCTCCTCTTCTGGCTCACTACCACCTTTCTGGCGGAGGGCACGAATCCGGACGTACACCCTCGCGTACATCTAATCGCTTCCATCGAAAGCGAGCCAGGATTGTCGCCGCCTCAAAGGATGAAGTGCGGTATCCTCGTACGATCCGTATGACCGTCCTCTGCTGCACACTGTAGATTTTAATTCTACAGAGTCTAATGGCCAGCCTTTTTGCCACATACAGGCACTCCATACAGAGCCTCGGACCGTATAACTCTCGCGTAGAGGCGACGTACTTCCTCCGTCGGTCCCCCTAGATTGGGTAGCAGTCTATGCATAGCACCCGCCACCCTTTCGATGCGGGTAACTAGACGCTCGAAATGTTCTTCGAAGCCAGGTGGAAGCCTAGGTACTTCATGTGCCTCCCCACTCTGACGTCAGACCCACCCACGCAGACGTACGAGTTGGGTAGTTCCCCGCCCCGTGGTAATTTATGGAACCATAGAGCCTTGGTTTTGTTAGGCTTTATTTCTAAACCCAACTCGTAGATTTTGGCGACGACTTCCGCCCCAAGCTCTGCGGGCTCCCTGACCCTCTCGAAAGTTATCCCGCTGGCGTAACCAATGTGTCGTCAGCATAACACACGATATCGGGAAGGTCGACTCGCAGAACCGCATCGTACGCGAGGTTCCACAGTAGTGGACCCAGCACCGAGCCCTGTGGAACCCCACGTTTAATCTCCCTCCGGATCTTACCACATATACAGAATGTACCTGTCGCGCAAGTAGTCCCCGTTAACACCTTGCAGGAAGGGGGGACTTGATGATGTGCCAGTGTTCTCCTGATTGCTTCCCAGGGTAGGGAGTTAAAGGCGACTGTTTGTTCCGACAGGGAGCGGACGCGCATAGTCGCTTCTACAGTGGAATGCTCCCGTCGGAACCAAAACTGGCTATTAGCCAAATCGTGACCGATACGCGACAGATGTCTATTGAGCCGAGTGGCAACTATCCTCTCGAACAATTTGCCAATCTCGTTCAACAGCCATATGGGGCGGTACGCAGAGGGACAATCAGCGACCATGCCCTCCTTCGTCAAGAGGACCAGCCTTGCCTGTTTCCAGGCTGTGGGGAACGTGGCACACCGCAGACAGCTGCTAAACAGCTGCCTGAGCCTGTCCCCCAGGGCAGCCACACTCAGTACTAGGGCATGGCCCGGGATTCCGTCGGGCCCCGGTGCTGTGTTGCGGACTTTCAAACGGCTAACGGCTCGGTCCAGCCCCTCGACAGCCACCCCCATCTCATCTTGCCACTGCCATGAAGACGGCAGGTGACCTGAGGGACTTGACCGGTCTTCTGGGAAGATCGTGGCGATCGCCCTTCCCAGAAAACCTTATCCTACCTAACCTAATGGGATCCAGATTTTGGGCGGCGGCAGAATTAGACAAAATTTCAAAAGACGTCTGTAATCCATACCATATCCAGTATTTATTCTGTGTCCATACTATACTCAGTACAACTGAAAAATGCCCCACAACAATTGGACACAGGCCTCTTCTCATATTTGTGGGGGCCTGTATATGTAAGCAATGAGTCCTCTGTCACAGAGTAAATAATGTTAGGTACTACGTAACCACCATAGAGAAGGCAACCACTGTGTTGCTTCAGTGCGTGTTGGCAGACGATATGTACTAAGAATATTATTTTGTGTAACTATGTCAAGGTTTCCTCACGTTGTCCTTCACAGCAGAGCACGTGATAAATCAAGAAAATTGCTATTAACAATTTCATTGGTGCCGGCATGGTGTAAGGACGCTTAGCCTTTGGAGCTAATACTGCTCCATATTTTGAGTACCAGGTCAAAAACATACACGTCATTCGTGAATTAATTTGACTAAGTGTTAAAAATTGTCATAGCCTGGGGCAGGCCAAATTCAGCAGTTAACTAGTCGACGATGAAGTTTTAACATCAGGAACGAGCTCAACCTTATGTTTGAATAAAATCTTGTTTGTTGTTCATCTTGTGACTTACCATATTAAGCACTAAAATTGTTATTTTCACAACGTTACTTACATACACAGCCTGGGTCCGAATAAGTTTTATTCCTCATCATTCGTGAATTATTTTGTTAGCCTATTGTAGGGAAGTGATTAAAATATGTAGTTTGCGTTTTTATTTAATACAGACGACGACCTTTAACTATTAAGGTAAAGATTATTTATTTTTAACTTCATAATTACGAGTAAAAACTTTAACCACATGTCTATACTAAACCCCTTTAAATTTTAATCTTCTTTCGCCTTACGGTGTTCCCAACAACTATCGCCATGGGTGTCGATCACACATGATCTTTGTTTTTTCCATGTTTATTTTAGGACCTATCTGCCAGGAGACACGGTTGAGGTACTAAAGCATAGTGCTTAAGGTCATTGCGATCCTGCCATAAGGACTACATTGTGTACGTTTTCTCTGCGTGATAGACTTCCGAAATAGCCCAACAATAAGTAGCTGAAGTGGCAATGGGCCGGCCATATACCTCGAAGAACCGACAACCGATGGGGAAAAAGGTTCTAGAGTGGCAGCCTCGTACTGGTCGGCAATGTAGAGCAGCCCCCACTAAATGGAGTGATGACCTGATAAGACATGCAGGATGTCGATGAATGCAGTTGGCTTAACACCGTGCTTTGTCCATTCGCCTTATAAAACAACCAAGGAATTAGCATCATGGTTTGACGTGCTCAAAATATTAACTAATTTCCGTCAAATTAGTAAAATAAAAAACTTGAAAAATTGGTGCCTCATCAATTAACATTACTGGCACGCATTGCATAGTTCACACATTGAAAGCTTACCTTTGTTATTATGAGTGGACACAGGAATGAAGGCATTTTGGACAACATAGTGTTATGATGAAAAATGTATTCCCTAAGGGTAAGCGCGCACTGGCGGCCAGGTAACAGCGGCCAGGCCGCGGCGGCCACCGAAAATAATTGCCGACATAAGTCGTGAGCACACTTTTTATTGGTCGATACGACGTTGACCACGCTGACGTTCAACGTGATTGGTTGGTTCATCAGTCGATTCTCGTCCTGTATTGGTTTCGAACGTATCATTCGGCTTCCGTACACTTCAGAGCAATAATTTTAGTGATAACTTTTTTAATTAGTTTATTTTCTTTAATTGTTTTTGTTACGTCGTTGTTAATTATTGTTTTTGTACGCCTTGTTATTGTTTTTGTTATTTCTTGTTTTTAATTATTTTTGTTGTTATAATTGAGTGTTCAGATTTTGGTCTAAATATACAGAGAAGGAAGAATTTGGTGTTAAATAGACAATCCCGACAAATGGTCTATTCAGTGTTTAGTTACATGAAAAAATTATGTACTGCGAAAAACATCATAGACGTATATAAACAGACTGTTGAGGCGACTAATGTCTCAGTAGCTACTGTACGGCGCACCGCAACACCAGATTTTATGGAAGGCATATCACCTCTTCCTTCTTCTTAATAAAATAATCAATTCTAACCACCAGGTATACATTAAATACTTTATAGTAGATAATAAAATAACGGACACGAATATCTGCAACATTACTGTATCAAAGTAAAAGTTGATGTGTTCGAGTAAACATTTTCATAAAAGTCGGCGAAAATATTCAATTACGAATTGAAATAATAAAAGTACCCAATAATTTTGCCCGACAGTGTACCTACCTCCCACCACAGTTTATCTGTGCTCACGACTCGTGTCGGCAACTATATGCATTTTATTCGCAGTGCGCGCACCTGGCCGCAAGCGGCCAGCGGTCGCAGCGGCCAATGAGATCATTGCGACGTAACCTGAGACCCGTATTGGCCGCTGGCCGCCGCGACCACTGGGATTCGAAGAATTGTAGGATCGTGCGCCAGTGTGCGCGCACTGGCCGCCGCATATTTTGGAAAAGTTTATCAAACGAGGGCTTGCCCATTCTTAAATAATTGAAAAACTTATCATTATGTTGTTTAAGGTGAGTAAAGTATGTCTGAAATAATCCCTTATAGTGTCTTTCACACAGTAATGGATGAATCCAGAATCTTTTCTTCTTGTTTTTTTGCTTCTTACTTGCAAGATAAACCATCACAGCTAATTCCTCGACGTCCATTGCAAAGCACTCTGTACTCGGGAGCTCGGGACTGACAATTTTGGCCGCAGTTCTGGCAGCGTGCTTGGTCGTGACTCTTGCGGCCTGGTCGCAATACTGGCCGCTGCTATCTGGCCGCCAGTGCGCGCTTACCCTAAGATAATTGCAAGGGAATACCTGTAAATGGCTTTGTCGAAATGTCCAATTTGTATTCATGTAACGTTTATATGCTGTTGGTGTTCCAAATATTCAAAAAAAAAAAAATGAAAAACGCAATGACTATGACTAAACCCAAATAACTGTAAAATATCCAAAATCGAATCCAGCTCACATATAAAAGTAATGATAACTGTTTAGTAGTCAACTCATGGTGTAATTCATTATAGCTTTTGGAGATCCGGTATATCAACAGAAAATGTCTATTGTTAAGAACTTCGGATAATGATGGTGAACCTCTCAAAGAATAAACCCTACTTGTTAATTGATTTTCGCTATTATTACTTCATAAAAGCAATACAAACCATTTTAACATGATAAGACATGCACTTAGA
The DNA here is from genome assembly GCA_907164705.1 of Parnassius apollo. NCBI lineage: Eukaryota > Metazoa > Arthropoda > Insecta > Lepidoptera > Papilionidae > Parnassius > Parnassius apollo. Next base: position 978,012 of record CAJQZP010001062.1, on the reverse strand, counting down.
AACCATAAGTCATCCTCCATACTCACCAAAACTAGCCACAACCTATCACAATTTTTTCTACAATTTAGCCAACTCCCTGCAGAGAAAAAAATTTTGTTCTCAGAATGGCGCAAATGCCTTCATTGACTTTGCTGTGTCCAGACCCTTAGAGTTCTATCGCAAAGACTTCTCTTTACTTTTCTTCAAGATAGCAGGGGGTAAACATCGATATGTTAATATAAAACGGTAATTCATTGCTATACCCCATAGTATATTAAAATTTTATAGTATTCATGTTTTCCTCTTTTTTGTAACACTTCTGGGCCAAACCGATTGTTGGTTGCCATTAGCAAAGTTTTTTTTTTCAAAATCCCCCATTAATTACTCAGCATGACGCAGTTCAAATTTATATCAAGGATTGGGATGAAAAGTAGGCATAAATTTAGTTTATATGCAATGTCAAAAATAGTATTCTTTTTAATAATTATTGAATAAATTTATGTACATAAAATGCAAATTATTAAATAATAATCAATAGTGAAAGAAATAAAACCTATCAATGAAAGAAACAGTCAAATGAAAAATGGATTGAAGAACACAGAAAAATATTTTCCTTGTAAATTTTAAATACTATATTTCAATCCTTATATATTTCCTTTCGTATACCACACAAGTTTATTAATTGGGTCTGCAATGATCAGAAAGAAAAAATTGCAATAACGTTTTCATCTAATTAAGTGTATAATATAAATAACAATTCATACTTGAAACTGTTTGGTCATTCAGGAAGTTGTGATATTTTATAGGGTTACTGAACATTTTCATAGATAAAATTTAGAATATTAGAGAGGAAGAGTTAAAAATGCCAATTCAAAAAAAAGTAAATTCAGATTCAATTTCAATATATTATAGATTATTGTAATAATTCACATTAAACTTAATTAAATCTTATAGCCCACATAAGCTCCTCACACTTCACTACTTCTTTTATAGACAAAGGCGCTAAAAGGTACTTGGTATAAAATCTCCATCATAAAACCAATAAACAGATTCAAGTCCCATTTTATTATAAAAATCAAAATTACGAGTTATAATACATCTGTTTCTCAATCGAACAATAGAAATCGATTATAGCACATTGACATTCTTGTAAATAAATCATCATGGACATAAATAACAAAAAATTGGATTGTACAGCCTAACATTTCAGACACCGCTATAAATGATCTCATAGTCACGAGAAACGGAAAACGGAGCGCCGCGTTCGGGGCGCGCGTATCACTAATATGTACACGTACCGACAGGTAGTTCAGTCTGCGTCCGCGTTACTCGAGCACGCGGCTCACTTCACTCACTTGACTCGAGCACAGACCACACCCACCACACACACACTGCACAGAGTCCGCCTAGTGTTCGTGTTGCGCGGTCGCGTCGAGTTCGGTCCGCTGGCTGCAGTGGTAGAGCACGTCGGCAAGCTCGTGCGCCACCTTCTGGTCGAGGATCTGGCTCATAACGAGCGAGAGCAGGCGGCGCTCGTGGCGGCGGATAAGCGGCCGGTTCTCCGGGTGCTCGGCCAGGCGCAGCAGCGTGGCGGCGGCGCGCCGCAGCATATCCAGCGACGTGCCCATGGCGTCGGGGTTATCTCGCAGCGCCGCCACGCCGTGCTGGTTGGCCACGCCTAGCGCCGCGTGCTCGGCGCGCTCGATGAACGCTACCAGCTGCGCCACGGCGGGCGCGTGCAGCGCCACCTCGCGCGCAGCCGCGCCGCCCGCACCCGCCAGGTAGTGTAGAATGTTGACGGCGAACTCGCGCAGCACGGGCCGCTCGGGCCGGCACAGGTCGCGCGCCAGCCCCGCGCACAGCTGCGCCACGCGCCCTCGCGGCGGCGTCGCCAGCACCAGGTCCACGTTCGCGTCCGTCACGCATAGCTTACACAGCGCCTCGAGCGCCAGCCGGCGTGGCGACAGCGGTGAGCCAGCCGCGGCCGCCGGCGGCGCGTCGCCTGCCACGGCCGCCGGGCACACGCTCCAGTGCAGCAGCCCATCCAGCAGCGGCCGCGCCACCGCCTCGGGTTGACCGGCCAGCTCGACGCCGCCCGCGATGTTGGCGCAACACACAAGCGCGTCCTCGCGCAGCTGCGCCAGCGTGTCCCACCACCACTCGTGCTCGCCGCGTAGGCTGGAACAGCACGCGTCCACGTCCGCGTCGTCGCGCGCCGCCCGTTCGTAAGCGCGCGCGCGCGCCGCCCGCGGCGCGTGCTCGTGGTGCAGCAGCAGCAGCTTGCCCGCCCCCGCCAGAAACGCGCTCGACCGCGAGAACTCCGCCTCGTTACCGGGCACGAACGTCAGCCCGCGCAGAATATTCGACAGCGCGATACACCGTTTCGCCAGCGCGTCACGCGTCTCGTTCACGAGGTTTAAGCTGGGCTCGTCCCGCGTATAGCACTCGTCCTCGTAGTCCTCGAGGCGCCGCCGCTTCAGCACGCCCGCAGGGTCGCGGACGAGAAGGGTGGGCCGCCGCTCGGGTTCCAGTTCCATGGGCTCCGCTTCGAGGTTGTCGCGGTCGGACGGCGGCGGTGTGTGGGCGTCGGGCGCGTCGGGCGGTTCCGGTGTGGGAGTAGGCGTCGGCGCGGGCGCAGGTTCGGACTTCGTGACGGGCTCTGGCTGCGCGACGGGTTCTGAGGCGCGCTGCGACGGAAGCACGCGCACGAACGGCAGCGGCAGGAACTCTGCGCGGAAACACGGCACCACGTGGGCGGCGCCCGCCGAGTAGCCGCCGAACTGCCAAGGTTCTAACACGTCCTCCACATGCTCGCCGTCCGATTCGCAGTCTTCGGGCGCAAACAGTTCGTCGTCGCCCTTGTACACGACGGGATGGCGCCGCCGCGACTGGCACGTGTAGTTTTCGCCGGAGAGTATGCGTACGTTGTCGGCGGGATCGGGCGGCTCGGCTCTTCGGCGCACTTTGGCGGGCGGTTCGGCCTCGGCGGGAGTGGCGTACCACGGTTCATTTTCCGGCATTGGGGCGTCGAATACGTCACTCAAACTTTTATGGAAATGCTCGAGCAACAAGTCGAGAAGTCCGGGCATATGTTGCAGTCCAAAATAGCTTATACAGTTGTCGTCGAAAAGCAATATGTTTAAGATGTCCAGCGCCCAACATGTCTCCGCCAGGAGACCGGATTTTAAGGCCATCATTATTCGCCACGCATCAACTGGTGCGACGTCAGCCTTCGTGAGCCGCCGCCTTTTTTCGGCAGTGGGTACTGTCGCTTCCACACAATCTGGAGGGAACGTCAACTCTCGCTTGATTTGTCCTGCTCCTACGCCTGGTACCGCACCCTGCATATAAAAATAATAATTTTAGGTATATATATTTATGCACCATTTAACTGTCATTTTAAATAAATTAAAAATAATCAATAACTGTAATCTTAGAACGCTAAAGAACGTTAATTGGCTACTTTTCTATATATACCAGTATTGTCTGAGGTCAAAATTCTGGGGTAAAAACAGCGCCAAGAATTTGTTCGCATCACCTTTTTGTTATAATTTTCCATGTAAGGAAAGCAAAGTGGTTTTTAACTCATACAGTCGTGTTCTTGATAAAATTGCGTTAATTTAATTGGTTAAAGCCATTTGTATGGAAAATTCAGTTGTATATATTCATTCACTTTTCTTAACCCGCCGTAACATTGATAATTATTTTTTTGGGCACATCTGTGGCACAGTACCTTTTGAATGATATTAGTTTCATCCCTCTCCTTAAATAATATACAGTGAATTTTGATGATCTTGCATTATAATTAAATATTTATGTACAAAAAATGTTTCAGGAAAATATATATTTTATATATTATATACATTAAGAATTATTATAATACACGTACGTAATAGTATTTTTAAAATACACACAAATAACTACATAAAACGTGTAAGGAAATTTTATCAAAAATTAATTATTTAAGAGTCATTGAAAATAGATAGAATAATGAAACTAATAAAAACTATTTTAAAATTGAAGCTAAACTCGGTTAGATAAGCACTAAAGTCAGAGGAAGCAAGCAGTAACAAAAGGGAAATTATAAAAAGAGTAAATAAAAAATTTTCGTCCATTGATAACGACTTTCTATACCACTGATTGAACAAGATTATTTTTGCGAAAAATTTACCGAACTGTCTTCTTATGTTGATTGATAAAAAAGTTTTAAAACAAACTACAAAATGCAGCTAGCAAATATATCCATAAGGCGCGTATTAAAATTTTTGGATAGTGGTATAGATAAGAATTTTTATTGCCAACTCATTTAGTATTGAGTTGAGCAACAAAAATTCTTAAAAGTAGATTAAGCCCAACAGCACCTTAACCTACTGGTAAGTGGTAACTATGTATATAACAGCGAAAGAAATAAATCGAGGAGTATCGATGAACATGCAATCAACACTTTTTTCTGTGATTTCTGTTTGTAGAGCGTTTTACGATAGAGGGCGTCAACAAGCCTTAAGCTCATGCTAAGCACGATTGATATTATATCGAAAATTTGTGCGATGTCGGATGTATACTTGAGCCAATATTGCACAATTGTAAGAATTAGTCGACTGTCTAATAATAGGGTACGTAGCGTGAATTCGTTTCACCGGGTGGTCACGACTATTGCACAGCTTGTTTATCGTTCTAAATGTCGTGACCTACACGCGATGACGCGCGTATGTATGCGTGTATTCGTGCGCGCGTGTGCGTTATACGTGCGTATGCGTGTGAATATACGTGCGTGCGATGCGTGTGCATGTATGGGTGTGTGCGCGTGCGTGCACTCACAGGCGACGGCGCGGCGGGCGGCAGCTCGAGCGGCGGCCGCGGCGCGCCCCACGCCGGCCCGCCCGGCGTCTACACAACACACACGTGTTAGCCCACCCGGTGCGAGCACTTCCGCTCCCCGCTCCCCGCTCCCCCACTCCCCGGCAAATTCACCACACCACACCGCGCCCTAACTCACCACGACCACAATGCTACCGCGCACTCTACGCGTGCCCACTTCACTATAGTGTCCGCGTTATCAACTGGGTCGTCGGGCAATGAATCTTTGTAATCAGTCTATCTCTCTCGCACTCATTGGACTTATGAAGCGTCATAATGAGGTTTGAAATTATAATACAAATTATCTTCTTCATCCGAGTCATCTCTGTCACTATCGTCTTCCTGTAGATTTATAATCCATTAAGCATAACTGTCGAGATCGAAGTGAGAAATAGGAATGAAAAAAATATACAGAGGTCCTTTCTTACCTTGTTATCTTATAAACATAAACAAATAACGACAAATTCAATGAGGCGCACAGCGGTGGCACATTCCTATTGACATTTATGGTCCGACGACTCAGTTGATAACGCGGGCACTATTATGGCTCAAACATTACGTAAATTTCAAGTGACGCGGTACATCTAGAACCATTTGCAAACAATAACATGGTTTAGGTGCATCATATGTATGCGGGAGAGATTTTACAATAAGTGAAACATGGTATCTGCGTCGCTTGAAATGTAAGTTAATATATATATAATTAATGTGCTGTCCATCTTTCTTTTCTGATCTGAGCCCATAAAGTAGTTGTTTGTTGAAATCGATCACACTAATATAGTTTCATTGTCATAATGATTGCTTGCTCTTATTATTGTTGAATTTTAATTAATAATGTGAATATGTATTTACAAAAGAGTTTCAGGCAAACGCGAACACAGCTAAGTCAACATAAGTTAATGTGTTATGCTTAGTTGTTAGACGTAAACATCGATATCTATAAAGATATAAGAGCTATAGGCTATTATAATAAATGCAATAATGAGTATAAAAGCAGTTATTCGGTATGAAAGTTATGCGAAATGGAAATGATATGCAACACAGTATGAATATTTTTAGTGGAGAGGATAATTTTACTGTCACTTTTTTTGGAGATCTTTTTCTTAATCCTACCCAAATAAATGTACTCAGTTAATTTTTAATTAACACTGCTATAGATTTTTTGGAGGAAATATAGATAGTACAGAATATAGAGAACATATTTATTGTAATACTATGTAAGCTAAACAGCGGTAGCTTTGTGGTCATGATCTGCGTATCCTATCTACTTTTGTAGTAGCAAAATGATTATGCAAGTAAGATTATAATTGATTCTAAATTGATTCTTTCCCAATGGATTCTAAGGATATGCATACACAAATAAGTCATGTATATAAATTACGTAAAATATAATGCAGTATGGATTAAATATATTTAAGTGATAGCAGTTAATAAAAGTATTATTATCAATAAATAAAATAATCCACGAAGATGCACCATATTTAGATTTTTTAGAAATAGCTATTATTAGTTCGACACCACACTTTTTATTTATTTGCATACGTTTACTAGTATATAGTAAACATAAACGCGACAACGCGAAAAATATATTATTTTATTATATTAACACAAAATTATAGTTGTGCATCTCACTTTATACTACATAAAATTAATGAGATCTATTATAACATAATATGCTAGTTTTTATCATGCACTAGAGATGTGTACATAGTGCATATAAAATAGATTAATTACTCAAGGCAAATAATGCTCAACCTCAATACTATTTCATAAAATAGTGGAGCTTTGTGAATAAATTTGTCAAGTTATAAACTTTATGAAAATTGGTAACATATAATTATAATAAACAACTGTGTCACACACTGGTTACAGATTTGTACATATATAATGACAATAAATTAATGAAACAACGGGAATAATGTCATTAAATTTTATGAAAAATCCAAATAGTGAGGTGCCTCCGTGGACACTATTTATATATAATACAAAATAATTAATATCATTGCTCAGTCTGTTTTTCTTTCTTACTCTTTATTTGTGTATATATATATATATCTGTTTTTTTTTCTCTCTGATTCTGTGAAATAGGTATGACCCAAAAACACAGATTGTCTTTCTTACTCTTTGGGTGAGTCTCTCTTTCCCATAGGCCATTTCTCATTTGCCCCAGGTTTTTACTATAATTGCCACGTTTATTAGCAGACGATTTCCTATAAGTAATTTTTTTTTAAACTATTTGAGTTTTTAACAACAAAATCTTGTGTTACTGCATTCCGCTGTCGCCTCTTACTGCTGATAGCTAATGCGTGATATGAGGTGGTGAATTGTCTAATACCGTTTTGAAATTAATAACGTAAACTAAAAAAAATATTGGACAGATCCCATTAGCTTATCAGTCTGTAGACAGTGTATTGATGTTGTACACTGTTGGATATTATTGAGCTGTTGTAAAGACGGATAGTAAAGAACATTGGCTGTGATCAGCATACAGTGAGGTATCGGATTGGCAATCGCAGTACCGTAGATCTCGTATATCATGTGTGTGCATGCGTGCGTGCGCGTACCTGCGGCTGGTAGGGCTGGTGCGGCCAGGCGGGCGGCTGCGCGGCGGGCAGCGGCGGGCGCCAGGCGGGCTGCGGGGCGGGCGAGCGCGCAAAGCCGCCGGCCCACGCGGCCGGGAAGCGCGCGCCGCCCGCCGCGAACGGCTCGCCCTTCGCGAAATCGGGGTGGCGGCGCGGCGCGCCCGCCGCCACGCCGCCCGCCGCCGCCGCGCCCCCGCCCGCGCCCGCACCCGCGCCCGCGCCCGAGTTCGCTGCGCCCGCACTGCTCGCGCTCGCGTTCTTACCGCCGCCGTACTGTCGGACAGACGCTAAGTATTATAACCTCGTCATCTATACTGTTCTATCTCTACCTATTGAACCTATGGAAGCGACCACGTAATACCACTTATTAGAGTCCAACCAGAAATATAAATCCTTCGCCTGATTCTACAACTCTGTCGATATTTCGTTTCTTCTATTTATTCAAATCGTAATAATTAAAACCTATTCAATGTTAGAAATACAAAGGTCTACCGTCTGTTAAATAACATCATCAACCTAAAGCATCGACATGACAATTAATAGTTACAATTTTTATTTCACAGTTGTCACATTCTACTATTTACTGTTCATTAAAAATAAAAACGTATATGTCATTCCTCTCTAAACATCAACAAATTAAAAAAAATCCATATCTTGTATAATGTGCGTACGTACATAATGTACGTACGCACATTATACAAGATGGAGAATGGAGAATGGAGGCCTATGTTCAGCAGTGGACTTGTGAAGGGCTGTAATGATGTAATGATGATGTACATAATGTAACATAAGCAGCGTCAGAAGATTGCTGTAGACGTTAATTTAAGATAATACTAACAATCTGTCCCGGCTTCGCACGGATGATATCTGGATTCTACAACAGCGCCACCTACCGGGTCCGACTATTCGCGGAAGTGCAAGCAATATACTAACAAAGTTTTACCGCAATCTGATGAACGGTATGGCAGCGCAAAAAATACGAACAAACAAATATAATTTTTTATATATTAAGATATTATCTAGCGAATTACCACTAGTTAAACAAATCATATTTAAACTAACAGTGAAACCACATAAACTCCTCAACCACTAACCCACATTTAATTTTTAAATTTGTTTTGATTTTCATTTTTCTGGTCAGACCGTAAAGTGCAAAAAAGTATCTAAGCTTCAATAAATTTTATCTACAAACTGAATGGTTCAATACATAGAGATAGTATTTTAAACTTTAAAAACCAACAAATTTCTAACCAATTAATAATTTCAAAACAGCCTTGCGCTCCTTTTAGCTGCAGGCGCATAATTTAAACAATCTTTAGAAAACGCAAGTCTATCTAATTTTAATGACAATATTAATGCAATTATCAAATAAAAAATTACTTTTGGCAGTTACGCAATTATCATTAAAAGTAATACAATCATAATGTTGAAGAAGCTGAAATTGAAAAATTCAATATGTTTGTTTTTGTATCAAATCCAAATTAAAATCAAAACAAACATATTAAATTAAAAAAATGTTACACTAGCCATTAACCCAAAACGTATAGGTTAAATTAAAGAATGATGATTTAGAACGACGCATCAGTCGAATGAATCATAATGTAGTAGTTTATTTAATTATTATTACTTTCATTAGCATTAGATTAAGTGGCTCATTTTGGTATATATACAATATGGGTACATTCGTACCTAACATATACAGTACATAAAATATTCAAGCACATATATTCCTGTTTTTTTTTTTCAAATTATTTAGGACCAAAAGCACTGTTTCTAAAAAATTGTGATATGCATTCGACGGATGTCACCGTAATGTAAACAAAGCTACACATCTGTTATACTTATAGCTAAGCTTAAACGACCTCTGTGAAATGCATGCAAAATGATTCAGTGGTCAATATTATATTGTCAACGTGTAAAGCCACCACCACACACTCTATACCTTCACTTCCATATTTTAAACTGTTTGTTAAATTTTGATAGATAAACGGGTTTTGGTTCAGCTTTAAAAACGGTCATCCTGTCTTTCGACCGACGTCCGCGCTGTTGTTATGCCAATTATTCACACCGCAAGCCAAAATTTTGTTAAAAACGAAAACAGAAGAAAAAATTAACAGTGATAGCTGAAATTTCGTTAAGCGAGTGATATTATTCAAAAATATGAAGCCAAAACCACGAATGATTGTCCCCACGTCGTTGTCACTGTTGGCCTCGTTGTGATCGCTTTCATAGATATGAAGAAACGAAACCAATCGCAACGTGAGCAACAGACACGCCTGTTTGACACTGGATCACTATTAAAATTTAAAAAAAATGTTTGAATTTTACTGACTTTTTTACTATTTAAAACTACAATGAACTTAATAACAATTTCATTGAATATTATAGCAAATATTATAATTTTCTCAGCCCATAATGAATGACCTGGGGTGGATGGGCATTTCATAAAAGATAATGATTTGCGATTATTTGCTATTCTATTTTTATTTACTTTTGGATTCCTAATATTGTTGATACTGAAAAATAGAAAATCGTTTAGTAAATAATATTTGACTAAATATAATTCAAAGTTTTACTTAAGCAGTGATGGCAAATTTATTAAACTCTCTGAGAATAATTATACTTTTTTTTTATTCTCATTATGGTTGCATTTTAACGTATAGATTTAGACAAATTTAGACTCTGTAACCATGGAACAAACTATGGGTGCCGCTAAGTTTTCGACAAGCCGAACCACTTTACGAAAATTAAAAAAAAAGTTAAAAATAAAAGAGATAAAATAAGTTATACTAGATGGTTCTAGTGACATTAGATGTTATGTTATTATGAAACTGCCACCAGAATTATTAAAAGTGTATAAAGGTAATATGTTATATCATAATCGGTTCGTTCGTTAATAGTGATCGCAGTGTCGCGGCGTGTCGCGGTGTGGGTGTCCCCGTGGGCCGTGCGTGCGAGCATGAGACCGTATCGCCAATCGGATGTGAAGCGTGTGGAGTGCGTGGTACAAACGTCCGTACGTAGGGCCGCGCGCTGGGCGGCAGCGGCGCCACCAGCTGGCGCGCGAGCTGCGAGCTCATTAGGTTACCGACCGACTGCTGCGCGCCCGCGCCGCCCGACATCTACACACCACCAAACAGACCGTCACACGCTGCGCTTGCACGGGCACACAAGCTCCACGACCGTATAACACGGCTTTCTGCCCCAAGTCCAATAAGGCCCTGACCCAAGGCCAGCCCACCTTCACTAAAAGGAATTGCTACGAAATGGGAGCGATATACTTCCAAAATATGACTAAAGAAACTAAATTAACTTCAAATTAATATCAATATATGAAGTTAAACATGAGTACAACAGTTTTTTTTTTAATTTTATTTTGATTCCTATGTACTAGGAAATATATAAGCTGCAATATATTTTTTGCTTGTTATAAAAAACGTAAACGAGTTTTCCAAAATACACCAATGTGGATTGTATTTAAAATCCATTGTTTGCAACATCAGACATCAAACAAACATTTTCATATTAAAGTTAGTAAAAATTACTTACTTCGCACACATCCCACTCAATGAATTAAAATGATGTGTCTTATTACCTAGTTTAAGGAACACCTCCCACCTTCCTTCAATTGCGTGCATTAATCCCGTCACCACCAATCCCAGCACCACTAATCCAAACACCATTACACTAGGAAATTATCGTCGATGGTGTCTTTCCTAGTGTAATGGTGATGGGAGTAGTGGTGCAGGGATTAGTGGTGATGGGATTAGAGCACGCAATTGAGGGAGGATGGGAAGTGCTCTTCAAACTAAGTAAGACACATCATTTTATATTATTCAGCGGATGTGTACTACGAAATAATTCTTAACATCTTTAATGTAATGGATTTCCGCAAAGTAACGCCTGATTCTATTAATTAAATGTAATGAATTCATATTTATCTTTCACATTACTGTTTTTCACCTGTTTTAACATAAATCTAATTGTGCAGTGTAAAAGCACACTAACATAAACAAATAATACATTTCTTACACAATCATCATGCAAATTTTTACACTGTCAATTAAAGGGACACAATTCCGTAGCCGACTGCAGACGGCAGCAGCAAGCGGCGTGTCGTCGCGACACAACTGGTTTCTATGTAGTTCTATGAAATACGTGCCGTAGCGAGCGACACGTCGTTTGCCTAGAGTCTAGAGGCAGACGACACCGTAGTCCGACCGCAGATCAGTAGTGTCGCCAACGCCAGAGCGACAACACGTTGAATTTTTCTTAAAAATGAGTTTCAATTCCGAGGAAGATTCCGTCACTTCCTCTGCATCTCAACACAGGACGTGTGTCTTTTTGTCTTTTCTCTGTATACTTGTATAATAAAAGCAAGTTATCATCATCTTATACAAAAATAAATCGTGATCGCTAATTTCAAGCACGTCAGACATCATGTCCCACTGAACACTCGGAACAGACGGGTTCAGAGTCATGACTGCAGCAACATGTCGCCACGACGTGTCGCCACGACATGTCGCGGCGACACGTCGTCTGCTGCTGCTGCCGACAGTCGCCTACGGAATTGCACCTTAAACTAAAATAACTACACTTCAAATATAATAAAAACATTCCAAACATCAGAGATGACCACTTAGAGGAATTCTGATAAGGTTTTAATGCTAGAAAATAGATATTATATATTTAATATTGCCTACAAAGAAATTAAGAATTCACTAATTTCTTATAATTATAAAATACGAATTTTAGTGATTAGAAATCACATTTGTAACAGCTTTGTACTTAGAAACTTTATATCTTCAAGGTACTGCAGCACAAAAATATTTTGAAAAGAAATAGAAAAAATAATTTTCGGATGCAAATATCGAGTCCGGTTTTTTGGTATGGCAAACTTTAGTTACATGACAAAAATATTGATATACTCTGGTAGATATAAGGAGCTACACAATTATTATATTTTATAAATAACTACAGTAATAAATTCTATACATTCAAGAACAGAAGGCTATGTTTACAAAATAACTATACTAGTGCGGAGTGTTCTGGAACACGTGTACCTCGATAGGCGGCTGCTGCTGCTGCGGGTGTTGTTGGTGCTGTGGATGCTGGGGATGCTGTGGATGCGGCGAGTGCTGCGGCGCGTGCTGGGGGTGTTGCGGGTGCGGCGGGTGTTGCGGGTGCGGCGCGTGCGGCGCGTGCGGCAGGTGCGGCGCGTGCTGCGCGGGCTGCGGCCGGTAGTAGTCCGGGTAGGGCTGCGCGGGTGGCGGCGTGCCGGCCGGCGGCGGCGCGCCCGCGCGGTACCCGCCCGCGTACCCTCCGTACCGGTACTCGCCCGAGCCGTACGACCTAAAACGTCAAACGCGCCTCATTCACTCGCTGCACTCACTGCACCACACTTTCAAAAAGGTGCTAATCAATACCAATATATTTTTTTTTTCAATTTCTACAACAATTTATCTTCCAAATAAACAAATTTAACCGATTCCAAAGTTCATCATAAGTTTGACTATTGTTTAAGCATTTAGTTTAGCAAGTAACATCGATTTAATAAAGGAATTTAATCAATAAACATTAATATGATATAATAATTAAATCATGTATAATATGATATAGGAATAGTAAAATGCTAATCAAATTATGCTGGTTTGAAGCAGCTACGAATGTCAAAATCTATACCAGTTTTGCAAAAACAAGATCATCCAAAAGAAGAATTGGCAAATAACTTCTAAGGTATTTTTTGCCATTTTTAAATTTCATAGTTACAACTAATACCAAAATAATATACTATCAAAAGACTATGAATATTTTTAGAATGTCAGTTTTAACAAAATAATATCAGTAGCCAAACAACTACATACAGAGTATAGTTATTTCCACATATAATTGACCTCAATACATTGATCTACTTTATAATCGGCTTATCCAAAACTTCTTTAACAATTTTAAAAAATACAATTTATATCTTATTGATTTTTATAATCCTTATAGATTTTTATATTATTATTATATATTTTTATCCAATAGTTGGACTATCTTTTAACTTTTTCAAAATCAAATTTCCATAAAAATAACATTTTTACTAACAACCATTGCTACTTTGATATATTTACAAATAAATTACTTTAAAATGCATACCTATCACCTTCCGGGCCATACGGCGGATAAACAGGCCTATTTGATGGGTAAGGTGATCCATATTCGTACCCGTACCCCTGTTGGTAACCTGTAAATAAATATTTAGTTTATTAGAAAGTAAAATGCCATATGATCATTTATTAACAATGATATCATGCAAGAAAAAGCGTCAACTATTATTATATAATTGTTAAGCCATATTAAAAAATAATTTTTAGAAATAAAAAAAAAACATAATAATTAATAGCACAGCTGTTCTTAAAATACACACTAGACAACAGCTAGTACTATATTTTCATTAATCCTATACATGCCAAAAACAATACGATTATTTGTGACAAAGTATGGAAAAAAGTGTTCTAAGATTTATTGTGCTAGATGTCATAAATGATGTGATGCAAATTCTTTATACAATTTGACTATTATGTTTTGCCTAAAAACAGTTTGATGTAAACTTCTGGAACGAAACTTGCTGGGAACTCGACCACTTACTGGCAGAGTGTCAAAATGCTACAAATTTGACCCAACCCAGTAATGTATTGCCGAAAGAAGCGAATACAATCATAAAAGGTACAAAAAGTATTCACAATAAAAAATTATGGGTCTTAATATTACTTTCATTTTTTGACTGTACATCATGAATAAATAAATGTCTTCACGAGGATATTACTACCTTTTAGAATAGCTGATTGGGCATGTTTTGAAAATATTTTTATGTCATAGTAATTTTTTGAAGTACGTAACATTTTATGATACATAAAACGTAAAGAAAAGAAAAAATAATTTATTAAGACCCATATTTTTTTATTGTGAATACTTTTTATACATTGTTAGACTTTTAAACATTTTTTGTGTACTTTCTTTTAAGTTTCTTTAGAAAATAAATAAACTTAAAAGAAAGTACACAAAAATGTTTTATTTTTATTTAGAATTTAACACGAAATTCTGGTTGATTACTGAAAAATCTTTAAAACCCGTTCATCTCAAGACCTGTTCATTTTCAGCCATACATATGGGGGGTCAAATTTGTAGCATTTTGACTTCCTTATCACGCCCTGCCCGGTAGTTGTCGAGTTCCCAGTAACCCTGTATATGATAAACTTAATTGCTAAATCATAACTACCAATAGTGCTTAAGTTGTGCCAGAGGGTTAATGGTACAAAACCACGCGCTACTGCAAACAAAATGTAACAGTCACAACAAGCGAAAAAGTGGGAAAGGACTATTTACTTATGAGATGAATTATATCCAGGGTTTAAAATTTTACAAGAATGAGATTAAAGAGATGTATGAATTATAAAATCGTCGCAAAGGCATACTGCTAATGTAAATTTTACCTATATTTTTAGCAGATATGCAGACAAACATGATTTTTTTAAATTATCATAATTTATCATAGATGAACGTAAATTTATTAAAAATGTTTTTAAATAATCTATTTTAATTAAGACAATTTTGTATTTAAGGTACAGATTATATTTCTCAGTTATTTTAAAAATACTGAAATTAATATAATTAAATTCAACTGAGAAACCAGTAAAGGGCAAATTATTATTATGCTTTGCGAAAGTAAAAAGTTTTACTTCTGTCACAATACATTTCTGTAAGGCCTATCATAACTTAATGTTTTTAATGTTTTATTCCCAGAGCCACCACAGTGCAGATGGTATGTGGAGAGGTGAAGGATTATGAAATGGGAGAGGAGGGCGTGTGCGTGGTGCATGCGGGGAGGTTAAGTACCTGGGGGTCTGCGCGGCCCCGGCGGCTCGTCGAACGGGTTGGAGGCGGCGAGGTTGTCGCCGCCCGGCCCGCCGCCTACAACCACATGGCTTTATTCTACCCGCTCTTACCCAGGTTACTACTGACACTTTTCTACTCAAATTAAAAAACAAATTCCCTTTAAAGATTACTAATCGTGTTAATCAATTTGAGGAAGCTATGTTTTGTTGCAAAAAGCAAAAAAAAAGAGTGTATTACTGGATTCGCGATGATTTAAATCTTACGTGTTATTGAGCTCTAAGTCAACAATTTATTATGAGTTTCTTAAAGCTCTAATGTAAGATGAAAATTATTAATACTTAGTAAGTTATTGCAAATGGTAAATGCAAAATGTTGTAAGAAAAGTATCAGCACACTCCAATCTAACAGTTGTTTTCAACATGTTACCATCAAAAATACCCAAAACCATTCCCAGGCTTAGCAAAAGTGCGAATATTATTGATGGTACGACTTGTGCTATGAATTAGGTTAGTGGAAAGCATAGAGACGCATGATATGGTTAGCAAATGTCATTTACACACATGGTTGGCCGAAAGTAGCACAAATAAAGAAAACAAGCGTCCCACGCGTTGCTTCGTGTCCGCACGTGCTAGCATCGCCCGGTCTCATCTAGATCTAACACTGAGAGCTTATGTACAGCATCATTCAAAAAGTGCGATTAAAACTTTGGGTGCTTCTAAAAACTGAAACTACCACTATATCGCTATGTTTACACCCGAATCAAAATTATATTGCTAAATTTTGTAGGATATATTTCTACACTTAGCTATTGTGGGATAGGCGACTAATTAACTAGTTTCAAATAATATTATTTTAATAAGAATGTGAATGTATATGTGTTGTGTGGACTTAACACGCTATATTTAAAGTATATTTTTTTTATATTTAGTTGAACATGTGTTTCTTGATTTTATGTTGAATTAGTAGTTGTGATTGATGAATGTAAGTATAACCAACATAGTTTTATGATAAGATAAGCGCGTATTATTTTTTAGGTGTGAACATGTTTCGGTAACGCAGAAGCTCCTGCACAGACGAAGCAGTGTACAGACTAACAGTTCTGGGTCAGGGTGTTTGTCCATGTGAAATTTATTTATACCTACATGTGATGAAAATGGTAGTATAATTGAAGGATCTACTGTGAAGAGTCAAAATGTGTAAAAAAAGGCACGTATGGCAATTCACAATGCTCTGTTGGTCCCCACTTTAACGTATGGTAATTAACGTTGGGTGTGGCAGAAGAAGCACGAGAGTAGAATAAACGCAGTAGAAAAGAGGTCGTTAAGGAGTATGTTAGGGCTGAACTTGAATGACATGGTGAGAAATTGTGTTTATAAAAGAAGAGTGTGGTTTTGCAAGATGATGTTGTGACCAGGATTAAGAAAGGAATGCTTCGGTAGTCTGGTCATGTGGAAAGAATGATTGAGGAGAGTGACAAAGAAAATTTATGTTGCAGAAGTGAATGGCAGAGTCGGAAACGTCCTAGGCGGAAATTTATCGACCAAATTAACGATTTATTGAAAACGGGCCAAATTAGGAGTACCCTTAACCGACGAGCATGTATGCGTAAGTACTAGGCTGCACTAAAAGTATCGGGAATGGAATATTTCCACTGTTCCTGTCACATTAAAATCTTTTTAATTGAAAACTCCTTGGTTTTAAAAATCGAATACCATTTATTTATTTAAAAAAAGATTCTCGGTCTTGTCACAAGGTTTTGTCAAACTTGTTTAGTCGTTGAGAAAATGGAATTGACTCGAGAAAATTCAAGAGCGATGATTTATTATGACTTTCGAAGTGGTTTAACACAAAAACAGTGTGTTGACCGGATGATTTCTGCATTTGGTGATGAAGCCCCACCCAAAACCACTATTTTTGGCTGGTTTGCTGAATTTCAACGTGGATGTGTCAAGCTCAGTGATGATCCCTGTCAAGGTCGTCCAAAAACTGCAGTCACCCAAGAAAACGTTGATGTTGTGCGTAAGCTGATTGAGGAAGATCGACATGTGACATACCGCGAAATTCAGGCAACTTTAGACATTGGCATGAGTCAAATACAAATATTCTTGCATGAACAATTAGGTGTAAAAAGTTGTTTTCCCGATGGATACAGCATTCGCTCTGTGAAGAGCAAAAAGCGGCTCGCGTTACTTGGTGCGTCAGAACTCTCGAAAGATTCCACGCAGGATCCTCAAATGCTGTATACAACATCGTATCAGGTGACGAATCCTGGATATACGCGTACGAACCCGAAACAAAAAACCGGTCACGAGTTTGGGTGTTCGAAAAATGAGTTAAAGCCAACAAAAATTGTTAGTTCACGGAGTGTTGAAAAAAAAAATGGTGGCCACGTTTGTCTCCAAAACCGGCCATGTTACGACTATTCCTCTTGAGGGACAAAGAACGGTTAATGCAGAATGGTATGCTAGCATTTGTTTGCCACAGGTCGTTTCTGAACTCCGTAAAGAGAACTGCAACCGCCACATCATCCTCCATCACGACAATGCGAGTTCTCACACCGCACACAGAACAAAAGAGTTTTTAGAGCAAGAAAACATAGAATTATTAGACCATCCGCCGTACAGCCCCGACCTAAGCCCTAATGATTTCTATACTTTCCCTAAAATAAAGAATAAATTGCGTGGACAGATTTTCATCACCTGAAGAAGCTATGGACGCCTACAAAACGGCCATTTTGGAGACCCGAACTTCCGAATGGAATGGTTGCTTCAATGATTGGTTCCATCGTATGCAAAAATGTGTCAAATTTCGCGGAGAATACTTCGAAAAGCAATAAATACATTTTTGAATAGTAATGTTGTGTCACTTCCTTGATTCCCGAAATTTTGAGTGCCGCCCTCGTATATGGACGTGAAGGAGGCGAAAGAGGTGTGTCAGGATTGTGCCAAATGGAAGTCTGTAGTCTCTGCCTACCCCTCTGGTGACAGGCGTGAGAGTTTATGTATGTATAATTGAAGGACTGTAGTGATTATCCAGATGAACTTTTCAAATTCCCTAAGCACGAGCCGGCGGTAAGGTAAGCAGGCTGTGCGTGCGTACGAGCGTACGTGTGTGCGTGGGTGTGCGTGCGAGCGTGTGTACGTACCCTGCGGCTGGCTGGCGGGCGGCGGGTAGCCGGCGTACTGCGGCGCGTAGCCGTCCATGGCGCCGCCCGCCGCCGCGCCACCGCCGGGAAACGACTCCGACGAATTCGACGAACCTGCTGACAAACAAACAGACACGTATTCAAGTATCGCCCGACATGCATTCTACAACCGGGACAGAAGGACTCGGGAAAATATTCTAACATTAGTAAAAGTATAACTGTGTACAGGCGATGAAAGAATATCCAGTAACACGTATCATCCCGAGAGTGTCGTAAGAAGCGACAGAAGGAAACTGAAACAGGAGATAGAGCAGCACAGCATCTTTTTGATAACTCAAAATTATTTAAAAAACTGCTTTTTCCAATCGGTTTGCCAAGCTTGGCAATTATGGCAATATAGGAGATATTTTTATTTTTTTGACTTTGAGACAGTCTGCGGAAGAGGCAAAATTATTCAGCAGTGACTTTCTACTTCCGAGAGGTTATTTAAGGTATTGTTGTTAGTGTCCACGAAATGTTTTTTATTTTATTTCTCAGACATGCAAGTTTCCTTACTATGATTATCTTGACCACCAAGTACATAGGTAATCAGTTTAACGAAAAAATCATTACTGGCATTGATCGAACTCTGTTTAATAGCATACTATAAGATTTTAAGGCGAAATGCTTAACTGCCGAGCTTAAAATGATATTTATATCACATAACACATTTACAATATCATCTTCATAACACAAGTCAAAAAACACAATCACATGTATGTATAATCAAAGTCATATTGAATAGTTTACTTAATTTTTTAATTTATCTTAAAATTGTTCTTGTAACACATCAGTACCAAAATAAAGTCCAATCGTGAGTTACCAGTAATCGACTTCAGGACATCTTACGTTTTATGAATCTTGCATAACAACATAAACGTACATTATAATTAATCATATTAAGTTAAAAGTAAAAAAATATTTTGTAAATTAATATAAATAAAAAAAAATTAAAACATACCAGCACTTGCAGTATTGTTGGCCTTGCCGCCCTTCTTTTTTGTGGAGGCTTCCACCTGATTGATAATTGGTTGAGGATCGATTCCGCCGCGATCGAAATGGCATTCATAGGCGAGCAGATTCTTTGTGTAGTGCTTGCGTAGGGTATACGCGGCTGATGATGAGGCGCCAATTCCCAGTAGACCCGCAATGTCTTTCCACGTTTTGTTCTTTGTCACCTGATGTCAGTAAGACAATTAATCAACAAAACTAGAGTTAAAATATCGAAATCGTAAATAATTAATTTAATTGAAATACTAAAAGCTATGCAAAAAATTAAATGTATTTGAAATTGCACTTTTACGACCGACGAACACTTTTATAGTTATTTTACGCATTCATTACTTTAGCAAACGAAGCAGCGCACAAGCGCAACAGTCCTAACATAAATCGAGGACTAATATTCCGAACACGTCAGGTGTAAAGTTTTCAGTAAACAACGTAGCGCGAAGCGGCGCCCGACGTGCGGGTATAAAGCACGAGTTTAACGTTCACGTTGGAAAAGGCGATAACTCCGCAGTGTTAACGAGTGGAAACCTCACCATGCCGACGGTTTTCGAATTTTAAAATGGTTTCGAGCTGAAACTTGTACACGTTAACGGCCGTCGGCGGTCGGCAATCGACTAGCTCACTTTACGGCCACCAACATTGTTCGTGCATTGAAAGCGGCCTTTGCGATACTCTAATGATAAAAATTTATTAAGTATCGTTAAAGCGTCGGCGAGTTTATGACGCTCGTTCTCATAAAGCCGACGATACATGCACTAACATAAATCCAAGTTGAAGTCTATTAGTCTGAGATGCATGGAGCTGCGCGTTAATATTGCAGGCTATATAGGAATAAAAACGTTTCGATTTACAGTTTCAAAGGCGATCCAATTGTAAGTTATTAAGAAACTTTTATAAGAAAATAGTGTTTGACACTTGTTTATATAACACCAACTTATAATGGGCTTAATAAGCATAAATAAAAAAGTTAAATAATATAATTTCCTGGACAGTGGATATGAATGGAGCAGGATATATTAATTAAAGTGCAGGAAATAGATTACACCAACCTATATCGAAAGTAATATGTAATTATTTTTGATTATTGAAAGACTGTTTCTTGACTGCAGGCCTGGCGCTGCAGTTGATGGCATTTATCATCAGTCAACGTTTTCAGATATGCCATTTTTGGGTTTGATTTTAATAACCACAAGCATTCTATCGACCACTTTACGAATATCATAGTATTGTGATATTAGTATATGTACTATATGATTGATTTTATAGTATTACAAAATGTGATCTTTTTTTATAATTACATATATTTTATTCTGAATCACATACACATTTAGAAAACTAAATATTGTTCTACTACACACTTTTATTTAAAATAACACAAATGTTGTGGGTACAATAACATAAGACATGACTTAGATCGCGGTTTGTAATCAACAAAATTAACTGTAGACACTAAACAATGTAAGTATAAATCTCTGATATGGATGGGATGGCGACGACGATATTGATGACGAAGCGTCAGTGTGTAAGCTTTCAATTTAAAAAAAAAAGAAATGATGATTGCAAATATTAAATCTTATGAATATAGTAGTGGCGTAAGAGAATACGTATAATTTCGTGCCTTCGAAAGAGGCGACAGAGAGAAACAATCAGCATATTTCTGGTAACTCAAAATTAATACTTAAAACTTTTAGCTGTTTTTGAAAAATGTTATTACAACACTTGCATGTTTCCCTGTATCGCGTAGGCACTATACATACATAAATTGTACAAGAACAAACATACAGACCCCAAGCAAGTATTTGTATGGCCTACAAGTATTTGTAGTCCATACAAATACTTGTTCCGTGTGGGATTCAAGTCCGCGGACTTCAGCGCCGTCAAGGGTATGTTCCAAAATAGAACCCAGTGTACTGTCCAATGCAAATGACGTCATGAATCGACGCTATACTGGTGATTCGTTCCAAAACATAGGACAGTATATGACGTAATACATTTGCGCCATATTGGAAAAGTATTGGCGATTATTTTGTCATTTTGTTTTGGAGATACTAGCAATTATTCTATAATTTTTTGTATATGAATAAATAAAAACAAATTCTGGCATGCTTCATTCAGCGCACACACAATCAAAAATTGTTTTATTATGGCCGGATATCCGACGCAATATGGCGGCGGCACGCCAGTACAATATAGTGTCAATTGACGACGTCATTTGTATTCGGCAGTATACTGAAAATGTTTCGGAAATTATCCCAATTCTAAGCCACTGCACAACGCTGTCATGTTACAGCCGCTACGTCAAACTGGTGTCGGTAACCTTTCGTTAAGTTTGTTCAGCAGTGCGTTGCGTGTGCGTACCTCGACGAAGCCGCCGCGGTCGCGCACCAGCAGGTAGAGGCGGTAGAGGTCGAGCGGCTGTTTGGAGATGGTGGGGCAGGCGGCGATGGGCGTGCGCCGCTCCTCCATGAAAGCCAGCAGCCGCTCCACCCAGCCGCGCCGCTCCGGCGCGTCGTCCATCTCGTACAGCTTGCCCAGCGAGTCCGACTTCTGCACACCCAACATCACAACAATATCACAACACCGCACCCATTCTTCCACTCAACACTTATCTAAACATCTATAAAGCTATATTACCATTACATGGTTTTTACTCTAAAATTACATATAATTTTCTATAAATACTTTTACGAAGCACAAAAGGGATTTGAATCAAAATAAAAGTAAAAAAAAATATTTATTTTGTTATCTACCTACTAAATATGTATATAAAATCAATGACTCCTTAACAAATAGAAATAAAAGCTATAAAACGAAAAGGGAGCAGCACAATAATGTAATTTATAATTTAGCATTTAAATTAACAATTAATAATAGTATTCATGAATAATGTCATATAAAAATCAACTTTGAATTAGCGATGGGCGATTAATACAAAAACTAATCGAATTAGTCGATTGTTCAGTTTAATCGATAAAATTCGATAGCAATCCATGTTAGTCGATTGTTATCGACTAATGGCTTGCGGCGTGCAACGATGACTGAGTCTGCTTTTATTTCTCTGACACTGCTTTTATTTGTACGTACTACTAAATAAGTAGTTACAAAAGATGGTGCGGCGGGCGTGCGCTGCACTAAGTCTATGCGCCACTACTTACTTTACGAATGCAGGTATTAGGTTTGCGACTGGCACCAATAGATTATTCAATTGGCTGTCTTGTATTTGTAGCGGCTCTGTCGTCGCTCTACAAGCAAAACATACCGAAGCCTAAATCGCGCTATCAACATTCCGAATCATAAACAATATATATAGAACTTCTCCGAATTATCACTCGGAGTGTTGGCCGCTCCACGGGCAGAACACCTTGCCCGGCGGGAGATCTCCCCTTTTCCTTCTACAGCCACAGTGGTGACCCCGACGTAATTTGAACACGCAACCAACAACCTTCGGAAACTTCAAGCTTCATCATCGTCATAGAATACCCCACCCATTCGCTCCCGAGCAGATATCGTCTGCAGTCTTCATATCCTGCAAGCCATCTAGCTTCTTGCACTGGAATAATAATGCTTCCTGTTCCTTCAAGCTACACTCTGCGCTACAGTGTTCGGCACGGCTCTGAGCCTTACTGCTCGCCTCTGCTTCACGGATTATTCGCAGATTACTTGCCTTCGTCTCGACTCACCGCAGACTACAAGGCAATCTCCTGGCATTTGCACAATCGTCGGCAACGATGCTGCACTATCGACCTCCGGTCTAAGCAGGGGGGTGATGTAGCAGCGCTGTCGTCGCACTAAAAGCGAAACACACCGAAGCCTAAATCGCGCTATCAACATTCCGAATCATAAACAGTATATATAGAACTTCACTCGGAGTGTTAGCCGCTCCCCGGGCAAAACACCTTGCCCGGCGGGAGATCTCCCCTTTTCCTTCTACGGCCACATATTATAATCGAACCATCGATTGGAAGAACAACCATAATAAAGAAAACAAAAAATCATTCTTATGAACCAGGAAAAAATCTATCAGTCAACTTTATCTTCTATGCCTAGATAATTAAATAAGTTTTTGGTTAAAAATTTCGCTAGAAATCTAGCGATAAATAAAGTTCAGCAGTTCACCGCACGCACACGCACACGTCGTTTCACAGACGCACAATCGCATGCATTGCATTACATAGCAGCGGATTGGGGTGTGCGTACAGTTATTAATTTGTCGATTTTTATTCCAATAATCATAGTGAGGTACTACTAAATCGACAATCGAAATTCGATTCAGTCGATTGTTTTTTTGCAACAATCGCCCATCGCTACTTTAAATGTTATTAAAAGATTTACTTGTAACATTCACAAACTATGAAACTACAAAAATATACGAATCTTATAATCAAAAGTAAAAAGATGTATTATTTTGTAAAGTAAAGAAAAGGAAATAAAATGTTACTGATGCAGCTTTTTGACGTAAGTAAATAAGTGTTCAAATATGGTACCATCACCAAAAAAAAAAAATAAAGCAAATAAATTCAAAGCCTAACATAGTTATTGAAGCATAAGTAAGTACTATGCACATCAAAGTAATAATTTATTAAAAAATTAGTTAATTATACTTTTAGTGATTAATTCAGACTAGACCGAATATTATTATTGTTTTGCCTTGAACATATTTAAACATGAAAGATGAAATTTTCAATCAGACAAATATCTGTAACAGCTGGTTAACCACTAAAAGAACAAACATATCTCTAACAGTATAATGCGTAAATAAAATAACAAAAATGAATTAAACGTAAGTGAACTACCATGCAGTGCAGCTGATTAGATGCATTAAGTTCAGGTTATAGATACATGCTTAACGATCTAACTTGATATAAACCTTTGATCTGTAGGACTCCGGCGGTATGTGACTGTTAAATACCTGAAATATATGATAATAATATGCAATGTTTCCCTCTCACTCACACACAAAAAAATCTAAAGTTATATAATTACTATCATATGTGATCAGAGAACAAAATTAATTTTAATTATATCTAATTAAATATTATTTTGTCATTTAGTATTGCAAACATCAAGATCTACAAAGATCTCGAAAATCATTAATTATTATTTTCACTCTCTGGTCAGATGTAATAATCAAATTTATGACACAGGTTGAGGTACTTATTAGTCACATTAATTAGCATTCTTATTGAATAAGTCTAGAAAAAGGTGTCATTTAGACTCCCGTGCTTTATTAATATTGCAAACAATGTTATATACTGATCATGTGATATGGTGGATATTCTTTGCTTTGGGTAACTTTTAATCATGATCATCAAAAAACTGTCTAAGAATTTATCTGTAGATTGACACAGCTACATTGAAATTATTATAGATGGATATCACTACAAATACGCATTAAAGGGCAGTGATCTATGAGTGTGACCAAAAAAAAACTAGTGTGAATAATGATCAGTAAGTATGATTTGCTGTTCTGTGGTGTGAGTGTAAGTTTATTGTAATCTTTAGGTGTGTTTCGAGACTAATTGTTCATCTGTGTAGATTGAATAAGTAGATGTTGAGTTTAGATTAACGAGTGAAGAAAACTACAAATGACTAAACTTGGATTGTTTTTCATATCAGTAGTGCTTTCTGAACTAGGAAATCACACTATTTAGTATATAAAGTATAATTACTTTTAAATATTTATATATAAGGTAGTATTTGTTTTGTATGGTATGTATTGTGTACATTAGAGTATAATATGTACAATGTGTAGTAGTAAGGTAATATGTGTAATGATTGTTGCAATTTGCAATGAATCAACACCAATTTGAGTAAAAGTAATGGCATTTAAATGTGAAAGTCATGGACAGTTCATTTTTTTTAAAGCGCCAAGTAATGAACGACATTTTGACCACGCACCGTGTATTTCAGACGACTCATGATCACTGACGACTCGATTACCACTCAACCTTCTCATCGACCACGTGTTCACTAAGTACTAATGGCACGTGGACGAAGTTACTGCAAAACTGTGATATTCGGACACCAACAACTCGTTATATCTTGCTGACAGTGCACATTTGTGACCAGTGAAACTCCGAGCTGGTGGATACTCGACGCCAAATCGAAAGAAGTGGGCTTCCTCAATAAATTGCCTTATAGCGGGGGTATTTGCAACGGTTGCTATGTTTAGCAGGCGAGTTGGCTCTTTCGTCATTATTCGGAAAGCGCTGTTGTCCATCTCCTGGTTTGCTTCCTACTGTCGCCTCTTATGACGCCTACAGGACGATACGGGGTAGTGGGTATTCTTACACCGCCACTACATGGTTTGCATTATTATGTAAGCTTTTGTTCAGCAGTGGACTTTAATAGATGTAATTAGTAGTAACAGTAATGAAATAAATTGACCAGTATGGGTTGGTTGTTGAGTCTAAGAATTTGCGATGAGCATTGTGTTGGTATAGTGTTGTGCAGTGGGGTGTGATGTGATAGGGTTGATAGTGAAATAACTTGACCAGTGTGGGTTTGTAGTTGAGTCTATGTAGTATACGACGACGATTATTG
The DNA here is from genome assembly GCA_907164705.1 of Parnassius apollo. Classification (NCBI taxonomy): domain Eukaryota; kingdom Metazoa; phylum Arthropoda; class Insecta; order Lepidoptera; family Papilionidae; genus Parnassius; species Parnassius apollo. The sequence continues at coordinate 951,978 of CAJQZP010001062.1, read as the reverse complement.
TGTAGTGTAGTGTGGTGAGGTACGGTGGATAACGAAAGAAGTTGACCAGTGATGGTTTGTCGTTGGGTGGTATATATGCGCCCTATTGTGTTGTGCAGTGGGGCGGGTAAGGAAACAAGTTAACCAGTGATGGTTTGTTGTTGGGTGTGGGTAGTGTGCGATGAGGCTTACGGGGCTGGAGGGCGGACGCGGCCAGGCGGCGGGCGCGTCGTAGTCGTCGTGCAGCGAGGAGTGCGAGCCGCCGCCGGGCGACGGCGACGGCGCCGCGCTGCCCGCGCCCAGCTCCTTGCGCGCCTTCGGCCCGCACTGCTCCTCGCCCGACGCTGGAACACGCACGCACATTTCTCTTATAACACTACACACACAAATGCTATCAGTACACGTCTAGCGCGAATGTCTCGACACAGAATACCAGCATAAAATAGCAGTAACTTACTGATGTGTTTCGTATGGTGAAAGTAGAGAACCGGAGATCCTTTTTTATTGGTAACGAGGCATTCCATCTTAGTCCTCAAGGTTGACAACGCATCATCTGGATTTTGATTCTAAATCAAGGATAAATGTAGATATCTAAGAGCCGCAGCATTCACTTACCATCAAGTGAACTTTGTGCACCTTTGTCACCCACATTCTATAAAAAAAAAGTTAAAAGCGAGCGTGTACATAGTTAGAGTTGCCTCTGGGAATGGGCCAGACTGAAAACAGGTGCTATCATTGAAACTGGTCCATTTCGCGATTTCATGCTGCGAAAAAATTTTTTTGGTATGTTAAATCTTTTTATATTTAGTGCTGTACATGTGTTTTCTTCCTTCCATTTTTTCATAGTAATTGGAATCTGTATCGCATTAAAACCTACCACCATCTTACTACGTAGGCAGCCACAGTTGCGTTTTACCCCAGGAAACTAACATAAAAATGTCTCGAAACCTGTAATAATGATACCAGTTCTCTTTATCTTTTAAACTGGAACACAATAGCTGCGTTGCTGCTTAGCGGCAGAAATAAGTAAGAGTGCAATAAAAAATTAAAAAAAAAAACATTAAAAAAAGTTACAGCAAATGAAGTTCACTTTAGTTTCCAGAATTTAAAAACGGAGTACATTGCACGATAGTTGGCGTATTTTGTGAAAAAGTTTGTACTGCTGTAGACTTTAAAGGCCGGTGATGAACGGGGAACAACACCTTTCACTGGAAACGCTAATTCGGTATAAAAAAGAACTCTACGAGTTGAGAAAGGTGATAATGGTGAAGACAATTATTCTACTCTAACATAACAACCACACCAACACCACCAACTATCCAACAGGCCAATATATCGCTAACTTTGTTGACATTAAAATAGTCCCTTTGTAGTTACGCTGCGTCATATGTTTTATGTACCGTGGTAGCTTTTATAGAAAAGCGTTATAGAATACGTAATGTACTATTAATGAATTTAATTATCTATCTAATAATTACATTACATGTCATATTATACCTATATAAACATTACACAGCACTAACATCTACCGTTTCAGGTATAGCAATATGGAGGATAAGGAGGGATACATCTATTCAAGTACTCATTAACAGTATAATAAGCTTTATTACCTCAAAGTGACTAACATTTATGTCAACGAAGTTATCGAATAGGCCTGCAGGTCGTAATTTTCTTATTAAGGCAAGTCAGAGCTGGCCGGTTGGAGGTCTATAGTGTAGTGTGGTGTGGTACCGGCGGAGGCGTTGCTGAGCGTGCTCTGCTGGCTGCCCTCGTCGAGCGGCGCACCGTCGGGACCAGTGGTAACGAGCGCGGTGGCGGGCGCGGCGGGCCCGTTGTCGTGCTCGCCCGGCGCCGTCGGTGGCGGCATCGCCTCGCCCGGCGGGCCCATGTGCCGCGCGACACCCCCGCCCGCACCCTGCGTCAACGCAATTCTCTTTAACTTTTTTCTCTTTACAGTTTTCAATGGAAGACCGCAAACACGTTCTGGCTTTAGCAGGGATAGTGGATTTGACTGTTTATAATCATTAATGACAACAAAAAAACTATAAAAATAAATGGAGATCACATATCTCAGTGATAAGTCACGTAACAGTCATATGACATAGAATTTATTTAAAGATTTCTATTAAAGTTAACTATTGTAAAAAATCAATTTGTCTCGAAACCTTGAGAATATGCAGACTTTGATCTACAAATGCCAATATCATCTGCATGCGCTGTGTATTCTGCTTATTGAGGTACATGATGACGGAAAATCCATTTAAAAGGCTGGACGCCTGCACTCAAATTTCAGTCTGTAAGTAGCAGCATTACCAATGCTAAGGTATTTTTAGTTATGCGTTCACAATTTCGTCTATCCAACGTCATGGGGAAGGATTTATCTCCAACATCGAGGATTTAATAGTAGTGTGATTTCGTGTATTAAATTAAATTCAAAGTACGTAAACTGTTAGTGGTAATGTAAGCTTTACGCATTCGCATTTGAAATGAATGAAATGAATATGTAAAAAAATATTCCAAAATATTTAAAAGAGCGTGCTCCATAGCCAAGTCATTGTATTTGAGCAACAAAATAGAGACGGCTTCTAATAAAATTAAAATGACATGGAGTATAATTAATAGTGAAATTGGGAAGGTTAGCTCTCGCAATTCGAACTATCAGTTAAGTTTTAACAATAAATTAATTGAATCAGATCAGGACGTTGCAATGGTTTTCGAGAAATATTTTACTGATATTCCTATCTTAACCACTAAGTCACTGAATTCTTCTCCTGCCGTCGCCGAATCATTACTTAAACATAATGTAAATGCGTGTACAAAGAATTTTACATTTCATAAAGTGTCATCAAAAGATATTCTAAAATATTTTAAGACTATTGATATTAAGAAAACCGCCGATCTGTGGGGGATTTCCGTTAAAGTTATTGCGTCTATAATAGATGCAATCGCACCTCAACTATCTATTATTTTTAATACTAGTATCAAAACACCAGATTTGTTTCCTGATTTAATGAAGCATAGTAAAGTAATACCTTTATTTAAATCTGGCAGTACATTGGACCCCGCTAATTTTAGACCTATTTCTATACTGCCAACACTTAGTAAAAATTTTGAAAAAATTATTCTTGATCAAATGTTAAATTTTTTTAATGTAAATAATTTACTTCATAAAAATCAATTCAGTTTCACAAGGGTCGCTCAACGACTGATGCTGGTGTTGAGCTTATTAAATATATCTTTAATGCATGGGAGAATTCACAGGATGCTTTGGGTATATTCTGTGACCTATCCAAGGCCTTCGATTGTGTTCACCATGAAACATTAATCAGGAAACTTCAACACTACGGTGTAAGAAGTGATGCTCTTAAATTAATTATTTCATATTTAAGTGACAGAACGCAAAAAGTTGTAATTAATAGTATGAGTTCTTCCGGGTCGACTGTACAAATGGGCGTGCCTTAGGGCTCAATTCTCGGCCCCTTTCTGTTTCTTGTATATATTAATGACTTACCTTACATAGTAGGGGATAACCATGATATAGTATTATTTGCTGATGATACTTCATTAATTTTCAAATTAAAACGACATTTATTAAATTACGACGAAGTAAATAATGCTATAGCTAAGATAGTCAATTGGTTTAATGTTAATAATTTGCATTTAAATGGAACTAAAACTAAATGTATGAAATTCGTAACTCCTAATGTCAAACATGTTAATACGAACGTAATTTTAAATGGGGAAGAACTGAGTCTTGTTGATACCACCATTTTTCTTAGAATCACACTAGACGCAAAGCATCAATGGCTCCCCCATATATCAAAACTAGCTAGCAGACTTAGTTCTGCAGCATATGCTGTAAAAAAGATTAGAACTCTTACCAGTGTTGAAACAGCAAGAATAGTTTAGTTATTTCCATAGAATTATGTAGTATGGTATTTTGCTATGGGGACACGCGACTGACGCTGAAATTATATTTATTTTACAGAAGAGAGCCATTAGAGCAATATATAATTTAAAACCAAAAGAGTCACTGAGACAAAAATTTAAGGAAATTAATATATTAACTCTGGCCTCTCAATTTATTTATGAAAATGTAATGTACGTACACAAGAATAAACGTAGTTTTTCAAAAATAAGTGATATTCATTCTGTAAATACTAGGAACAGACACAAGCTAGTAGTACCAGTTACTCGACTCCACCGAGTCAGTAATTCATTCTTGGGGCGATGGGCGATCCCTTTCACAACAAAATCTCAGAAAATATACAAAATTTGTCATACACAAAGTTCAAAAATTTTATTAAACTGAGTTTGTATAAAAAGGGTTATTATAATATTAAGGAATTTATGGATGATAGTAACCCCTGGGAAGGATGATCGCTACCAAGCTATTTCTAATTTGTGTTGTGTTGTTAATTGTAAACATGATTGTAAGCTATTATTTGAAGAAAAAACATAGTCCCGCTGGGTTTCTTGCTGGTTCTTCCCAGGACAGAGGTTTTTTTTGCGAACCAGTGGTAAATGAAAAAATTGACTTTCAATAAGTATTGCTTATAATCTACATTGAATAAAAAAGTTTCTGTTTCTGTTTCTGTTTCATACATTGAAATAGACACTCGCCTTCGCCTGACTGAGTTAAGCTGTAGTTAAAATCTACTGAAGACTGCAATAAGACAATTCACCTTACTATGTAAAATATATTTTAATGAATGCAACCAAATCCATCCAATTCCAATGACCATAATACGAAGCTATAACCAAAGACAAAGTTATATATTTTAATTTTGAGTAAGAAACGAGCTTGCAGTCCATGAAACCTGCAACCAAATCCTAATAAAGAAAAAGAAATAAGTGCACTTCCAAGAACAAACTTAGATGCTGCATATCTTTTCAGTTTACTCTCTTTACCTTTCAATTGGAATACAATAATAGTTGCATTGCTGAGCGGTCAGACCTACGAAAATAAAATAATTATAATAATGTACTTCAGACCGAATTTCAGTCACGGCGGCCAGCCTCAACGGGGACTACAATCTGTACATGATGGGATTATATTATACGAGTGTGCGTAACTTTGGGAGCACATTTTATAATCTCTATCTTAGTCCGATGGGAGATTAATGCAACATGATTCTTCTACGAACGTCTTTACGTGCTTTTCGAGGCACGGGAGTAAAATGGACTGCTATTGATGGCGAGAATTTTTAAAAAAAAACACAAGCTTACTATCTCACTAGACCAACGAGGCGGTCACGGCAAATTATAAAATTAACATTCGACTAAATTTCCACCAAATATAAACTGGTAATTGCTATTAATTCCACGTTATGATGTTGGGATATCTGACGCCAGTGCCTTTACGAACATCAAAATCATCTAGCGAACATCAAAATCATCGAAGCAAATTGTACGTGTCCGTCCACGGGGCACATATAATATGTATAAAGAAATGTTATTTATTATTGTATCATTATATACCTTGAGGGGAGGATAGTGCTGCGGCGGATGCGGCGGCGGCGGCGCCGGGCGGTAGCCGGCGTACGGGTACGGGTGGTGGTTTCTCGGCGGGTAGCCGTAGGGCTGCGGCGGGTAGTGCGCCGCCTTGTATGCGTGGTGGTAGGGCTGCGCCACCATTGCGCCCGGCGCTCCGCCCGCCGGCACGGCGCCGCGCGCGGGCGCGCTGCCGTCCGACAGCGACGACGACGGCCGCGGGGGCATCGGTACGTTCTGCGTGCCTGAAACACAACGTACGCATCCATTATGGCACCAAATCATATCACCAGTAATTTAAATACTAATTAATATATATGTAATAAATTTAAAGCGACAGTAGCCTAATGGCAGGGCGCGGACCGCGAACTCAAAAAGGTCGTGGGTTCGAATCCACCATTCGACTACTGGCGTGAACCACTCGTAACACAAGCAATTTAAGCTTACCACGAGTGGTTACGGGGAATATTAATAATGTTAATATTCTTTTTTTTTTTTAAGAAAAAAGAAAGAAAGAAAGAAAATATATTTTACGCGCTTAAATGTGCATCATATATTTGTTATTTCTGTAAGATTGTGTTTTTGTTTTCTAAGATTTGTGGCAAAATAAAATGCACATAGCATCAATGATAATTCTGTTTTTTTCTTCTGTCCTTTTTCATAAGACAAGCCAAAAACAATTGAAACTGGCTTGGTCAGATGTGAGTAAATAAATTTTATCATATTAGAAGCAGGTTTAACGAATTACAGATTGCATGCAAAAGGCATGCATGCATGTGAAGTCCATATGAAAACTCTACAAGAAATTAGAGAAGACCTGTGGACAGCAGTGCGACCTTTATAGGGCTGTAACTTTATCTACTTTACTTATATTGCAGTTACATCAATTGAATCCAATTGTAACTTATGCGTCACATATTGGGAATCATTCACAAAGGCGTGTGAGTAGTTGCCAATCTGTTACCCAGTTAAGTAGGGTAAATAGTCGAGAACGCTTCAAAACACTGTCGTTTAATATGTTACAAGCACATAATTGCATGAATTAAATTGTATTCGAGAGTGCAAACGTTAAAACGTAGTAAAGTAACGTGTGAGTGATCGATACGTAGAACATAGTGTTAGGAGCACACACAAGTGCACACAATTTGAATAATACAGTTAACGAGGGTTCGTCTAAGCCCGGGCATCAATCGAGGGCGGAGAGACGCAGCGGATCACTTTCGTTTTCCGGCGGCACGTGAGCCGCATGCACCGCTAGCCTGCGAATTCTCGTTGCACTTTATTGCATCCGTATATGTGCCTACGACATGCACGCAACGCATTGACCGAGGCCGAGATACGAACAGCAGTGATTTGCGACGACGAAAGTGGTGGTGCAGCTTTTATGTGGGTCGATTTGGAATTGTGCAGTTAGTTATGTTAGTGTTACGTGAGAGCCTGTAGCGTACGCAAATAGCGAGGCACGCAAAGCGAAATACATACCTAAATATTGGTTTGGGCTTTTCATGAAGTGATGTTTATAAAAGAGGCACGAGGAAGGATTGTATTAATTCAATGATCGAATATTATCGTGGTGTTACAATTTGTCGGCACGATCAGACAGTAGGCAGACGGCGAGGCGCCGGTGAATCATAGATAACAGCGTTGACATATACGCTTAACTATATATCTATTTGTTTACAACCTTTAATGACAGCAGAGCAGCGCTAACGGGGACTTTCGGTCCACCCGGATCCGACCAGTGTCGTAAAAAACAAACAATAAATGACGACCTCTCAAACAAAAGATTTGAGGACTTGACGCCCTTTCATTCAAAACAATACAGTGTGCGAATTATCTTCAGCGTGCCCGCATTTATTTAACAACCCAGAACCTTTAGGGTAGTTAAGTCAATAAGCATTTTACGAGACTTAAAAGGCTTTTACATATCCTATAAATTTCACTATCAAAACGTACTTTATGTACATCAAATTTAATACAAAGTTTCTTAACGACTAAATACTAATATATTTATTTTATACGAGTCCTTCCCTTTCAAGCCCACTAGATAAACCCACAGACCAAGATAACAGCCTCTGTAATAAAACTTGTCAAGCTTAATAAGCATCTTGGAGCACGTTCTGCGTCGGAGTTGGCATAACCAGCTCTGTCAAGGGCAACCCTGTCGCCGCGGCGAGGCCTTTACTTTCCCCACCAAGCCCCCACGTGCCCGCTACATGCGTTATACATGTTTTAATTCCTATCATAACACGCGTATTTTAAGGAACATATATATCATACAACTTAATACCTGACACACACACACATAAGTAGAATAAATATAGAGTTAAAATTCTATTGTAATTTATCATTGACACAGACGGTAAGAATAAATATAAAAAGCTCGGCGCATACGTATCTGTCATATTTTACTTTTGCTACTAAAATATATTAAATATTAGTAACAGTTGTTGTATTATGTATTATGATTAGATTATTTTTATTCCTTTCAACTAAAGCCTATATTCGCATACGATATCAAAAGTAAGCAATATAAATTCGTAGTTCGTGCACTAGTAAAATTAAGTTATTAAGAAAGCTTATTCGTTGACACAAGAGTAAGTGGCAAATTTGTAATTAATAAGACATTGACCCGCTGATATTCAAAATTGGTCAGAATTTACACAAGTGCAACTCTCAGGAGCATTCAGGTCTTAAATGGTAAATTAATCGTCATTTAGCAGTGTTTTACGTTACATATTCCATGAGCGTTCAGAAAATTAACATCAGAACACTGCCTTTATATATAGTTTTAATTATTACGTTATGTTATAAACTTATAAAGTATTAAGGTTTAACTTGAGTTAGTTATGCGATAGCCGTTATAGCACATTAAAGTTTACTGCGGTACATAGGTTTCCCACACAGATTGCCCATATAGGGGATATTTCCAATGGTTGCCACGTTTGGCAAGCGGGTTGGCCAACCGTAGTCTTTTATTTTAGACGTTATTAGGACGATGCCTAAATTCCTAGTTTACATGAATTAATAAAGCTACTTGCATAATAATGCATCGGCCTGTAAAGCCAAATACAGTCTGCCAGGGTGACAGGGGCTAGCGGTGAGCGAGTTAGCCGACGTGTAGAGCGACACAGTGCGGAAATGCGGCAGTGGTGGAGAAGCACGCGTGACCACGCACCGCGAACGCATTCCGTGCATACATTTGCACCGCATCCGGCCCGTCGAATCACGATTGACACATACCATCAATGATAAGGATAAGCATTGATTTTGCTTGTTGCTTGTATCGGGCTAATAGCAATATTGAGGTTGTCACTATAAATGGATTCATATTTAATTTTATTTACAATTATCCACACTCCCTGGTTTCGCCTGGATAGAATCATTGATAAAGCGTTATAAGCAAAGACCATTTATTTTAGCAATTTTCGGTCTTTTTCTTAATCTCAAAGCTTTTCAAGATTAAATATAACCTAGTTCACTCTTCATATGGTTCTCCCTGTACGTAAAATTTCACAAGTCACCACGGTTACAGTCACAAGGGCTATAATAATGATGATGAATGATAATCCTTATAATCTTAATATATATAAATTACGTGTCAAGTTGTTTATCCGCGATGGACTCCTAAACTACTTAACCGATTTTGATCGAATTTGCACACCGTGTGCAGTTTGGTCCAACTTGAGAGATAGGATATTTTTTTTGCCCATGAGTGACCCAAAATTTTTTCGCGAATTTAAGGTTTTTAACAGGACATGACAAAAGGTCGCCGAAAAGGGCAGAACAAAGTCTGCCTGGCAAGCTAGTATATAAATAAAATCCACTCTGAATCCCAAAAAAACTGAAACCAGTCTCTCCAGCCGATTGTGACACCTTGAACTTTCTATTATGCGGTGCTGCGCCTTTTTTTGTCACTGCGTGGATTCCTGCTTAGACTTAGGTTTATAGCGATGAACTCAAGTTTCAGCACCAGTCACAATTCGGTTCATCATTTCGTCCCTGTTATCACTATACAAGTTCTAAAACTTGCGCGAACACTCGACCGGCTGCTGTTTATAAAGCGGTGTGAGCATTCTTGGCTCCTACCTTGCACTGACCGTAGATATTCCCAGATGGTCATGGAGAATGTTTAAAACGGTACTCGAGTTACTCGAGTCATTTTTCTGAGATCTGTTTTTTCTTCATACGAGCATCTTCAAGAACAAGTTTTTTAACTTATTTGACAATATCGTAAGTTGGCTCAATCATCTGCTTGAGCGCTGATCGTCTTCAATCGAGTCTCTGCCTTGCTTGAAAAGGCTATACAATTTAGATATCAGTTTTTCTAGGGTGAGAATCTCGGTAAACAGATGCCATCACTTCCGAAATGATATTTGGCAATTTTCCTTACTTAGTGAGGAACTTAATTATGGCACAAAACTTAATTTTCTTCATACTTAATATTCATTTCCCGATTGACTTATTCATCCCGTGATATCTTAAAGATTAACGAACCGATCTGGCTGAAATTTGTTATTCATAGTTGTATTGAGTCACGAAGTAGTGACAGTTAAAAAATTTAACCCCCTCTCTCTAACCCCTCCATTCCGCGAACTTTTTGACCCACCCTCGTAACAGCGATGTTAGCGACATAGTTATAATACCTACTCTTTAAAAAAAAGTATTACATGAAGATGTACGCAAGAGCTTGTTTACAAATAAAATTATAGACAAGCATCTAAGACACTAAAACACTTTCGCACGGAGAAATAAACAAGTCGCAGTCGCTCAACGCGTTGTCTATTTGTAGTGTAGGTGTAGGGAGGTGGAACTAGTATCGTAGGTACCGTAATTCGCTGTGGTTTTACATTATAATATTTTGTATATTGAACTCAAAAGATTGCGGTATGTTTCACAAACTTGAGTCATATAAACAAAGTCAAAATATTTTGCGACATCGGTCAAAACAACCCACGACTTTTTCTGCCCCCAGGGCGGCGTTAAAATAAGAATACAAAGGGTAATGTTACTTTCTGTACCAATTAGTAACATTTTATTTTAATTTAATCCTATACCTTTAAACGAGCAATCCTTATACATATATATATATTTTTTTTCAGAATCTCAGAAACGGCTCCTTTCATAAAATTTTGTGTGCAGGGAGTTTCGGGGGCAATAAATCGATCTAGCTAGGATTTATTTTTAGAAAATGTCTTTTTGTCCGTGTTTTTAGGCAATGAAAAACTGCTACAATATCGTTAGAATAAGAACGTAAATTTTGACGGTCATTAATAATTACCAATAGCTTAATTGCTTTCATTTAATTGCACTCATGATTTTTTATTCAAATAACCAGCTCAGTTTTTTTTATTGTGTCGCTAAGATCAAAAAATATTATTCGTATTTCATCAGTATGTAATTTGTATCTAAATAAAAATTAAATTAAATAAAATCCGAGCGAAAAATACCGAGCAAAGCTCGGTCAACCGGGTACTTAAAAATAAATAAACCAAACCACAGGTATTCCTAAAAATCGGAAAACTAAAAAAAAGAGTTAAAAATGTGCAAAAAAATTAAAGAACGAACCACTGCGGCATTGTTTTGTGAATTAATATAACACTCTATAAACTGATAAACCTCTATTTAAAAATAATTTCTAAATTAAATTACATTTTGTAACAAAAAAATCCACCTCAATGTCAATTAGCGACATCTGGAGCGCGGAAGATTATTAGCCCTCATTGGAACTTTAAGATGCGTTGGTTGGTAGTTGGTACCATGATATTATAGAACAATATAAACCATTAATCTAAATTCATTGAGAAAATCACAAGTAATATTTTTTAATTATTTGAAGCGACAATAGTCTAATGGCAGAGTGCGGAACGCAAACTCAAAATAAGGTCGTGAGTTCGAATCCACCATTCGACTACCGACTTCGACTTACCAAGAGTATACTTTTATTCCGTACTTATTTATATAAAAAGTTTAAAAATCATAACATTTTTTTAACATAATCATTTTTTCCTAACAAAAATTTTACCATAATCGATGTAAGGAAAAAAAATAATTTTCCCTGGTTCGTTGTTCGATTTGCGTCTACGGCGGTTAGTTCGCAATGATCTGGATATATCAACTGCGCAGAAGACTATATCACCAACTTCTTGTTTTTGTCAAAAGTTATTTCAGTAACTATTGGACAACATCATATTTTCCTGAGAAAATGTTCACCAAAACGGATTTAAAGATGAGGATTATCTTAAAACATCTTAACCATCATCAAAGTGAATCTTAGGGACAAGGCCTATATGACTACTATCAATATCTGATTTACGTCTACGGCGAGAACTCACACATTTCAACCACTAAGATATGCGTTTATCGATGAACAATAAACAAGTAAGTAACAAAGATGCGAGAATGATATGTTTAGATATAAAATATTCAATATAATCAAATATAGACGAAACAATAAAACGCGATGAACAAACAAATAAAGGCGGCAACAAGAGCGGCCTAGTTGGATAAATGACGACGTCACGATGTAGAGCGTCCAACGACCCATTTAAAGTGATCGCCGCTGACGACGGACGCCACCTCTGTAGATTTACTCACATGGCTTCGATGAACCTTCACACCGCTACAATACAATGTACCTTCTGTTCCACTGATGTAACTTTTAACTAACAATGGTCAAAAACTTTGTAATCAGAAAAGTAATATTGATATTGAAGATAAAATGTAACATGACATCTCAATGCTATTTCAAATCATAAGAAACAACTATGTTTGAAATGTTAATAATACAATATAGTTTGCAGTTTCGTAATAAATTAATACTACTTTGTGGAAAAAAAATTAAAACTTTTATCAGAATCTAAATGAAATAAGATTCATTGATCGTTTGTTCGTGAATATGAACCAAATCAGGCATAATTAAAAACATCACTCACAAATCACAATGATCTTCGAAATTTAATCAGAAAAGATTTGACTAGCGAGTAATTGAAAAAAGTTGGTCTATTAGAAACTCGAATAAGGTAGGCAGGCATTGAGGTTGGTTTCTTCAAAACCTTAATTGAAATCTGCAACGGTTATATTTGCACGGGTTATCGGAGAAAGAATACGAGCAAACATTAGGAGAGGGTGGCAAAAAAGGGTGTTAAATCCTCCGGCGACTTCCTCGGCTAAATTCATGTCTATTCTGTAATAATTTAAATAAAATTGGAAGTACAACAATGTACAATAAGAACAAACATGTTTTTGAATAATGCGTTTTATTTTGACACCAATGTGATTGATATGCGATTGTGAAGTACATAATAATGTCTCTACATTTTAATTGTAACAAACTGGGGAATAGGATAGGTATAATATAGTCCGACCATTAATAGTGCTTATCGACAATATTGTAAGTTTATTTTTATTATGTATAAAATCATTTCTCTCACTGTCCCGCAATCTGTGGGAGTGATTTCGTGAAAAGGGACGGAAGTGTATAACAGGAAGCCGGGGAAGCTCGCATAATTTAATTTGACCAATGAGAGCGCGAAATTGTGTTGTTATATAGACCTAATTTAAATATGTAAGCTAAATTAATAAATGTATTTACTAATTTAGCTTACACATTTAAATGAAGTGTCCGAAAAAAGTGCGGAACATTGATAAAAAAAATGTAAATGAGTAATAATGAATGATTATTCGAATAAATATTTCAGTATAATCACAAGACACCTAAATTCGGAGCAAAAATATTGTCATTTCTGTGTTCAAAACGTACTGGATTTCAACATGAGATTGGTAACCAGGATGCAACCACACGGTTTATTCCGCTAACCATGAATATTAGTTACACTAACATTCGAATACAAATTGCACTAGTGCCACTATTTCTAAAACTTTTTACTCAAGTTTGGCAAGTGAAAGGCCATATATAATCAAGATGGCGTCATCGATCCCGCACGGGGGAGTGTACAAAAACAAACGACGACGGATCGTTTACGTGAAAACGATCAAAACAAACATTATGGCGGGATTCGAGCAAAAAGAGTTTCGTTCCTTTGGTTTTTTTCTCTACTTATTTAAAAAGGGGTCGGTGGCCTTCCAAGGACGCGAGGGCACGTGGTAGTTCGAAGGAATTTTTGTGATTACAGACATTTAAGCAAACAGGTGTTTTCTCATGATTGTTAATATAAATAACAGTAATCATTTGGTTGTCCGTAAACATGTTTGAGTTTTAAACGTGTTTGAGTTTTTAGATTTTAAACAGTAACCAGTAACACATTTATGTCATTTTTACTAAAAAAAATAATGATTCACTTTTTACATGAATATATATAAATTCGATTATTTGGTTAAAAAAATTCGTGAATGAAATCGGATGCGAAATTTAGGTATTTAGTTTAAAGAAACGTTTTTTTTTTTAAATCGTATATTGGCAATAATTTTCAGTTTTCCTGAATTTACTTGAAGAAAATAGTTATAATTCTATTGTAAGAACAATTACAATTTTTAGCACAAATAATTTACCACGGAGCCTAAGTTTTATTGATTTTAGACAGCAATCATAAAATGAACTGTAGTTTCGAAACCAAAACGTCTTAATGTTTATTTTATCGGAATATCTTTTATCTATTTTATCTAATTTCCCGCATTTTTTTTTATTTTTTTATTTGGTTCACCAACAAATGCTACATTAGCTTCATTATATATTTAATAAACTAAGTGATTCAATAATAGGTAAACACCGCATGATTAGTGCTCACAGCATTTCCTACAAGCCTTTACATAATAGCTAAAAATATACAATACACAATTACAAAAAAAAAAAAAATAACAACAAAAAATTAGGTACTACAAAGAAATATTAATAGTTTGATAAATTTTGTATCGAAAAACATTAAAAGAGTCGTGGTGAATATCTACTACATTATTATAATTATTTAAAAGTCTGCAAAGTCTGGGTATTGGGGAATTAGATCCTAGTACAGTTCTACGAAGGGGCGGCGAAAGAGGAGTAATGCGCTTACGAGGATATCTAATTGGGATACGAAAATTAAATTTACTTAGTAATAAAGGACAGTCTAACTTATTTCTAAATATTTTATATAAAAGTTGCAAATCCAGAATATCCCGGCGTTAAGGCAGTGAGACCATTTTAAATGTCTTTAATCTGTCAACATATGATGCATTTTTATACGATTTTCGTGTTGAAAAGGCAAGATGCCATAAAAATCTTTTTTGTATGCGCTCAAGCCGTAGGGTATGGGTAGAATAATAGGGACGCCAGACTGTGCTACAATATTCTAATATACTTCTAACAATTGAGAAGTATAAAAGTTTTTTTGTGGTAACATTACGGAATTCTTTACTGTTTCTTATAAGAAAACCTAATGATTGAGATGATCTTTTAATAACACTTTCTAGTTGTGGTATAAATGTAAGCTTTTTATCGAATACTATACCTAGGTCCTTAACAGTTTCCACTTCTTGGATAACTACTCCATTGAGGGTATAAACCGATGGAAAAATATTATTTTTGCGCGTGAATTTAACGTGTACACATTTTTTTAGATTAAGATTCATTCCATTAAGATCGCACCATTTAAAATGTCTAATTAAATCCTCCTGAAAAAGTATCATGTCTGACGATTTATTAACGATTTTGCAGAATTTTAAATCGTCAGCATACATAAAACAATTGGAATATAAGAAACAATTAGGAATATCGTTAATAAACATGTTAAATAAAATTGGCCCCAAATGTGATCCTTGGGGAACTCCGGATGTGATGTGAAATACATCAGAACTGAACCCATTAACAACAACAAAATACTTTCGACCTTCTAGATAAGACCTTAACCACGTGAGAATAGGGCCTGCAAAACCATAAGCTTCTAACTTTCTTAAAAGCATAACATGTGACACTCGATCCAAAGCCTTACTGAAATCACTATATATTACATCTATTTGCTGTTGCATGTCTACAGCTTTCACCAAGGTTTCAACAAACGTAACTAAACTAGAGCTAGTCGAACGAAATTTGACAAATCCATGTTGGTCATCTGTAATAAACTGTCCTTCATAATTTTGAATATAGGGTACTAATGATTCAAATATTTTGGGAAAGATTGATAATATTGAAATCAGTCTATAATTACTAACCAAAGTTTCATCATCCGCTTTATGTATAGGGACAACTTTAGCGACCTTCCACATATCTGGAAAGCGTCCTGTTTGTAAAGATTTGTTATATATCAAACAAAGAGGAGTAGATAGTTCTATGGCACATTCAGCGATGTAGTAAGGTGAAATAGAGTGGACCAGCTCCTTTTTTTCGGTCTAAGCCTTTTAATTTTTTTTAAACTGATTTTTCATCCAAAATCAAAGTGCCAAAATGATAATTATTGTTATCTAAATATTTTAAATACTCGTCATTTGAATCATATTCATCAAGCCTGTTAGGATTGTCCACGGTGAATACTGAGGAGAAATGTGAGCTCTGTGTGTGAGCATCTGATCATTACACTAGCATTAGTCATTGCACTCGGATACTTACTATTATCATGTCGTTTAGTTTTGATGTAAGACCAAAAAGTTTTAGAATTTATGACAATATTATCTTCTATACATTTTATATAAGCGTTTAGCAGGTTTTAGCTAATTTATCACATCTCTTATTAAGTAACTTTAGGCTGAGTAAATCTATTGCGTTATTACATTTTTTACACCTAGACCTCACCTTATTTTTTTCCTTCATTACATTAATCAGACTCCGACTAAACCAAATAGGATATTTACTACTTTTGATCTTACTCCATGGAACAAATTTTTCTATTGTTAAATTTATAATTTTATAAAAAACTGAGACGATACTATTTATGTCATCCAGCCCCTTAAATACCACGTCCCAATTGATTTTACTTAAATGTTCACGAATTTTGTCATAATCAGCTTTATAGAAAGTAGAGTAAGTAGTAGTAAGTAAGTAGTTGTATTTCAATCGCAGGATGTAAAGGATCTATGTTGCTCAATATATCATATGCCTCGTTAACAATGCAATGTGAACAATTTATTAGAACTAAATCCATGATTCGCCCCATTTTATTTTCGACGAGATTGCACTGTCGTAATTTATTAATGTAACAGAAATCTATAACACTTTGAGCCATAAAGGGAGCAAAATAATTGCTATTCAATTAATTGACGAGATTCCAATTAACGTTAGGTAAGTTAAAATCACCAACAATGCAAGTCTTTAGTTTCAATTTCTCAAACAAGGAGTTACAGTTACTAAGAAAACATTCCAATATTTTAAACTGAATTGGTGGAGGAATATAGACAGCACAAAAGGCAATTGGAAAATAGTTCTTTCCATCTGTAAACATCTAGAGTAACCCAAAGATCCTCACATTTACTTTCCCACATAATCATTCTTTTTGACTTTGGTCTACTAGATACAGCTATCAATACTCCTCCACCATCCTTATTAGAATGAAAACCGGTAGTTTCCCTGTCCCTTCTGTACACTACTGTTATCAAATAGCTCTTTATTTATAATCGTATGATTAACCATGTTTCAGTCAATATGATGATATCATAATCGAAACAGCACAATTCACGGTAAAAATTTAAAGTTTTTGTTCGCAAACTACGTACATTTTGGTAGTAAATACTTAAACTGTAAATTATCGTATTTTAGTTAAAAATATTCAACATACATTATTGTTAGATCTATTTATAACTAAGAAGATTATACTAATTTCTCCAGGAGGCTCATGTTTTTGATGAGGTGATAGTTAGAATTGTCATCCTTTCTCATGTAGATTCGTCCATTCCTCACCCAAACGTATTTAAAGTTTATTTCTTTCGCTTTTATCCTGGCGGCTGCATGCAAGGCTTTGTTGGCTGGAGACAAATGCTCCGTTGTATAAATAGGAATCTTACTTCCGGGGAAACCGAGATGAGTTGAATTAAGCTTGTTGGAGACATCCATTTTATTAAACTTAATCGCTGAAGCCAAGAACTGATCGCGTATGAAAGGTGTTGTAAACTGAACAATAATTGAAATTAATGTAGTCGGTTTATGCGTGATTGTGTAACAAAGATCCTAGCATCATCAAAAACGTTAACATATAAGTAAGAAATAGAAATATACTGGTCATCAAAAAAATTAACCCACCCATTTTTTGTTTGAAATTTATCGATTGTTTCACTTAAAAGCTGTTTCACACATTTGTATTTTATTTTGAGGGTCGGATATGATGTTTGACACCTTGTTTGTCGTAAATTTTATTGCACTTGTAGGTACTTTACAATTTTTTATACAGAAATACTGTTGAGTGCTGATTTCGTTGTTTTACGTCAGAACAAATTCGAACCGTTATTTCAGTCCAAAACAGACTTTTGTAGGGATTTCTCGTTAATAACGTTAGGTTAATTTACTGACGCTGTAGCTTTGATTACTTTGTCTAAAAATAATGGACACTACTGAAGCTGAGGCGGCCCAAGTTGTGGCTTTGCTGCAACAATGCTTAAGTCAACGTGTCGTGGCCAGGAGGTCAAATCTGAGCCATTATGCAGTGCGACGAGTTTACCAAAGGTTTCTGGAGACTGGGCAGTATCGAAGAAGATCTGGATCTGGAAGACATAGGGTGACAACTCAAAGGGATGACCGATTTATAGTGTTATCAGCTCTACGTAATCAGCACCTATCTGGTGTTGATCTCCAGCGACGCTTACGTGAAGATCGAGGTGTAGCTATAAGTAAGTGATAGTACTGTGAGAAGGAGACTTCGTGAGCAGAATTTAAGACCTCACAAGCTAGCAACAAGACCACAATTGAACACAGCTCATCGACAAGCCAGACTTCAATTTGCGCGTAACCAGATCAACTAGACTATAGGCTAATGGGAGTCAGTTCTTTTTAGTGATGAGAGTCGAATGACTTTATACGGTTCTGACGGACGCCGTAATGTCATGCGACGACCAGGTGAACGTTATACCCAGTGTTGCATAAGAGAAACTGTCAGTTATGGTGGAGGCTCTGTAATATTTTGAGCAGGGATATCTTTGACTGGACGCACTGAGCGGGTTTTCATACGAAGAGGTGCTTTAACTGCAGCACTCTACATCACAGAGATCTTAGAAGACCATGTGGTGCCATACGCCGGCTATATTGGAGGGACCTTTGAATTAATGCATGATAATGCACGACCACACGTAGCACGCATCACAACCGATTACCTTGAAGTGGTCGGCATTCGAGTTATGTCGTGGTCAGCAAGAAGCCCTGATCTCAACCCTATAGAGCACATGTGGGACACCCTAAAACAAAAGGTTAGAGCCCGTAATCAAGTCCCTACAACATTAGGAGACCTTGAAATCGCCATTAGGGAAGAATGGAACCGAATCCCTCAAGAGACCATCAAAATCTTGATAAGGTCATTAAAACGGCGAATGCAGGATGTCATTCGAGTAAGAGGAGGGAATACGCAATATTAAATTGCAACAATTGTGTACATAAAATTCAATACATAAAAACTAGAGCGTATTGAAAATTAATGATTTCTTATATTTACGCGAACACTATACTCGTACATTGATTAAAACTACTTTTACGGATTTTATCGCGTTTTATTTATATTAATTTTAATACCCGACGTTTCGGGGGCTTTCCAGCACCCATGGTCACGGGGGACTGAGGTGACTGACGTCCCAATGTCAAAGTTAACCCGGAGTACCTTCAGCTTTTTAATTATTGTCTTTGGTCCGATCTACGCAGAATGAACTAACTGTATTTTGAAGTCTTGCAGTGGTATGCTTGGGTTTAGTTTTAATTTTATTAATTATAGGATCCCAAGCAGGTGGTAATACCCAGCCTCCTTCTCTATTGAAATTAGGATGTTTTTTAATTTCAATAGCCTCACGTATCATCCTTGGTAGGAATCGATGTTCTTTCGCGAGGAAGTCTGCAGTTTGCGATCATATTCTAGATGGCCCCAACCATTACATCAGATTTGATAGACCACAAATCCTCGCGAAAGAACATCGATTCCTACCAAGGATGATACGTGAGGCTATTGAAATTAAAAAAACATCCTAATTTCAATAGAGAAGGAGGCTGGGTATTACCACCTGCTTGGGATCCTATAGTTAATAAAATTAAAACTAAACCCAAGCATACCACTGCAAGACTTCAAAATACAGTTAGTTCATTCTGCGTAGATCGGACCAAAGACAATAATTAAAAAGCTGAAGGTACTCCGGGTTAACTTTGACATTGGGACGTCAGTCACCTCAGTCCCCCGTGACCATGGGTGCTGGAAAGCACCCGAAACGTCGGGTATTAAAATTAATATAAATAAAACGCGATAAAATCCGTAAAAGTAGTTTTAATCAATGTATTGAAAATTAATAAAAATAATCGTGAAAAATTAAAGATTTTGATTTTTAAATGAAAATTACTTTCAAAAAATCGTTTTGATGTTGTAACTGTGATTAAATTGGTGTAAATAAACAAGTTAAATAAAACATTTCAATACTTAAACGTTTTGATTGGTTCTGCTTTAGAAAAACGTGATTTGCAGCAAAAACGCAGGTGGGCCGATTTTTTTGATGGCTATTGTATATAGGTACTCTGCAGAACAAACTACATGATCGTAACACTTGAACGTTACAAATCCAAGTAGAGCACGTTCAGTAACAACATACGGCAAAAATCCGTCACGTCAGTGGAAATGTCCGTCCTTCGGTGCCCGCTGTATCCAGTTCAGCATGTCGAGATTACCGATAAGAAACACGCAAGCAACTGCTAACTAGCAACTTCGTAGACATCAAGGAGATAATGTTTGATGGTAACTTCTAACTTTACTAACGTCCAGATAGCAAAATTGTATTCTTGGTTGCAATTTAGCGTCTATAAATATGCAAAATATACGGAAATTTGATATGGATCTATTCGTTTAAGTATGTCACAAAAGCGATGATACATCAAACCAATACATTAAACAATCACTCCATAATCAGTATTGTGAAAGCTGATTACAAAACAAAGATAATCAGTCATAAATATTTTTATAATAGGTTAGGTTACCAATGAAATTGCCGTTTTTTATGAAATAAGTTAACGCAATTTTTTTCGTTATTTTTTATTTGTATTATTAAAAGTAACCACCAATGCAATCGATGCATCTTAGCCAAGGCAACGGCAATTTATTGATTTTCTTATGCTATGTGGTAGACGGCTGCACCAGATGGTCTTAAGGAAATCATCAGGTACGCTAGGTCCAGCGAGATGCTGTAGATGGCGTAGAAACTGTGATGGTCGACTATCCCCCAGCTCCTCGAGCATAAGCAGCTGTTTCATAAGCTCGTTATGCGTTGATCAAACCAAAAAATAATATTCTAAAACTGAAGATCTAACTATGACGTTGGGACGTTAAACATATCAGCCCCCCCCCCCAACCGTGACCATTTGTGCTGGAAAGCAACCGAAACATTGGAATTAAAAAGTTAAAACTAAACATAAAATTTTATTTAATAATCAATCACACTTAAGAATATTCCAATATTGTCCAGACCGAATTTCGATCACGGTAGCCAGTCTCAACCAAAAATAACCATCTGCGCAAGACAGCTTTACAATGCGTGCGTGTGTGCAATAGTATGATGGACGGCAATCCGACACAATCGGAGAGAGATCAGGCGTAGGAAACCAACGGTTTCAGGTGCTTTCCGGAAGATGAATCACGGCCAACATCTTGACTCAGGGCTGCTTAGAACTTTTTGACAGAAAAACACAATAATGTTTTTTAGCCTGACCCGAAATATAAACACGTGACACTAGTTTAGCGTTTTTCCTCGTTTCGACATGTTAAACCAAGACTTATTCATGTTTACTAATAATCGTTAAGCAATCTGAGTCCAATTTATAGCCAGGTAAACGACAGAGTAAGATCAGTCCAATAAAAAGCCGGGTCAGAAGAAAATAACAGAGAGCACTCCATAAACGTACAGTCACTTCGCACAAAGACAAAAGACCGCGTAATGTAATGGCGACATGTGACATGGCGTCATCGATAGGCACTAGAAAAGTAAAAAAAAAAAACAATGACGTCCCACGAGTTTTTGGCCCAAAACTGTACCTAACTTCTATAATTTTTCTATTTAGTTATTTTTATATTTTTATAGTTAATTAAAAGAATAATATGTTTATTATCATCACAATGTGGATATTCATTTATGATGAAATATTCCTTCACAAGTAGGTACATATATAATCACTGCATTCGAATCTACTTATCAACTTTCAATTTTTTTGGGTAACATCCGTAGTATTTAAAAACAAGAAGGGTTCCCTGACGCAATATTGTAACAACGTTCAGTTCTCTTTAGAACAGAAGTCGTTTTACTACGTTTAAATGGTTTAATACAGGAAGTGAAATAACTCGTAAAATTACCTTTTTTTGTCATTATTACAATAAATATGTAATCGTAATCGAAAAAAGCTAAGCAATTATGCAGTTCTAACTACGAAAAAATAAGTAATATTTTATGCCCGCCGTTCCAAGGTTACGTTACGTTTTTGAATTTTGATGAAGTGTCAAATGTGATTTATTAAATTGGCACTTTTATAGGGTGTAGGGGTTTATGGAGGCGAAAAATCAATTAAGCTAGGTCTCATTTTGGGAAAATTAGTTTTCTACGTGAGTCTACGCACAAAGCAACAAACTAGACTTGCCCGCGCAATAAGATTCGTAATCTTAATACCTTATTAACTAGACTAGAGCGTAGATCTACTAGAGTTCGATCCCCACAGTGTGGTCAAGTATTAGTAGTTTTTATTTTTGTTCTTTAGTATTCTAGCCCACACGGCCTCAAAGTTGGGGAACAATAAATTATTATTATTGATATAAAAAATGTTTTCTTTGCGTTCTTTTTAACCGTAAGGTCAAAGCTTTAGTCGCAAAATGTCTAATTACAGTATTTTTATGTTGACAGAAAATAAGTATTTTATTTATATACCATTAAAACTATTTAATACTTTTTTGAATAATCAAAATAAAAAATAATACGTGATGATTCATGAAAAAAATGATTCTTGATTCTTGATTCTTGAATTAATTTAACCATCTCAATGTCCCGTGAATCACTTATTAACAATTCGATTATAAGTAATGTGTCTTTTTCGCGGACAGGAATGTTGTTAAATTCATTACACATCATTATGAGATGGCACTGGGTTAAAAATGCAATCAATCAATTCTTAGTAAAAAAGTACATACATTGTTTAAAAAAAAAACTGAACTGAAACACATTAGTTAAACCACTAATGAATAATGTTTGACAATAATAATGCACGTCAAGTTTACAAATATCGTAATAAAATCAAAAAAGTTCCATATTCCAAAACCAATGTACATAATATTACCTTTTATTACATAAAGAGATAAATATTCATCATCTCTCATCTAAAAATAAATCGGACACAGTACTTCATCTATAATTCTATAAGGCGTGTGTCCACCCGAACCCGATTGCGCTAACGTCATCGCTCTTAATACTAAGGCTAAGGTCTTTCCAGGCAGCGAATCGGCAAGCGCAGTCCAACATTGGACTGCCACAGCTTACCTTATCTTACTTGATGGCATTCCTGCGCTCGACTGCTGATACGCACGATGGATGACTGCAAAATGCTTTTAGCGCCCGTATAGTATCCAACTCATAGCTTAAAGCAACAATATACATTTTTAAGGCTATAGCCTTACAGTCTAAAACTAACTAACCTAAAGAAAGTGTAAGTGCACAGTAAAAGAAATCTTAAGTGTAGAGTATTAAAGTAGTTGTTCGAAAGTAACTTTGAATGCGAGCGTCAAACAATACGCAATTCACCTTCGAACGCGTCGAGTTGCGGTATTGCGGCTTCATTGTGTAAAATAACAACGCAGCTCGCATTGGAAACGAGCGCGACGCGGTCGATATACAGGACTTTTTATTTGGTGGCGGCGGTAACAAATTCAGTTGTCCAGTAACTTCTCTACGTAATATTAATTATTAACTTGGGCCGCTCCGACGAACTACTGCCTAGGACAGTGAATAAATGAACTGTCAAAATATCATAAAACAGCTACACAAACCGAAACGTACTAGTAATTTACATCTTAACAATTGTTTGTAAGCGAGGTTTACAAAAGAAACTGAAGTATAAAATATATCATTTACTATCATGTGCGTTCATATTTGAGTTTTTTCCTCATGCGAGCGCTTCGTATAATTTTCCAATGAGACTCCGTACATATTTACCAAGCGTTTCTCGAGAGTCGAGAAGCCCGACGCGACGAGCCGAACGGTTGACGTCATGTTGCTGTGTTAAGCCTCTACCAGTTCGCTGTGTCGTGTTACGAGAAACCTCACAAAGTCGTATACATCGCTGGTTTCGAGTGAGCTGCTACAGGAATAAGCAAAGTACGTGGAGCGTTGGATAGTTATAGGAAAGCAAGCGGCTAGCAAGCAAGTTTCGCAGTGAAGGCGTATTGCGGTCACGCAACCGGTATTAGAGCGCGGCACAGTCACCACGGTCGCCGTTCGCCCAGTCCCCGGGTCCGACGTTTTAAGAAAGCCATGTTCGGTGATCGAGCGACGTTAACAAAACACGACCGCTTTGTGGCTGCCGTTCGTTAAAGGTCCGATTCAAAATGAAATGGCAAAACGCTTTTTAAGGCGTATACTAACGAACTACCATGATACGAACTATTTGGAGCTCAAAATTTAAAGGGAAAGCGCATTGCTGTCAGACTTAATATCGTTAGTGGAATTCTGTTCTCATGTCGTGTCTACGCACATATTAAATTTGCTTTACGACATCCAAGTTAAATTCTTATGAAGTCGAAAAATTTACCGTGAAATAATACAATGGCGCACTTCTGTTCTTTTATGAAGCAATTACGTTGATTTAAACTTGAATCCATATGCCACAAAATATATAATTGACATAGAATTTTTAAATAAATACACATATTTCCATTTCAATAATAATATTTAATAATAAAATTAAACTGCTCTTATAAAACTATTAAATAATTAACTTTGGGTATTTTTAAATATCAAAGAAACAACGTTGTAACTGATTATTTTAATTTCTTTGTGAATGAACACAGTTTTTATGATTTGTCTTATTACATTATTAATAATCAAACGAATTTACCTTGTATCCTAAGTTTGATTCTAATTGTGGTAGGTACCTATATACATTGTTCAGCGTACAAGTTTTACTACGTTATTATTATACCTATATCGTTTCAATGGTGAAGTATGGAGTCAGTCACATTACTTACAGATCATATAATATTAATATGATCTGAAGAACGAAGCATTACAAATAATTAAATATTATATGTACGATTTATCATTGTAATCAACAAATATTATACATAATTTTTGTGTTTATTGAGTCATATAAACTATTGAAGATTTTAACAAGCGAAACAGAATTTATTAATGATAACATTGCAGATTTGTGAATGAAATTGTAGAAGTCACTCCTCCAAGATCAAACACCTAAAGGAAATACGTACGTAGGTACATAGTTGTCGAGCTCGCCTGAACAGTGGGTAAGTAGGTATATAGAGGTAAATGCGGCGTCCTCGGTGGGTGAACCCGTCAAGGACATTCCGAGGGAAGCCCGACAAGGGAGTTACAGATCTTCGCATAAATCTGCCAAAGCCGAGAAATGTTATCTAGACATAATTTCTAGCGTTCCATTCGACACGAAATTACATGTTATCGTAGCAGATATGTATAAACAAATGGTAGTTTTAGTTAGCTAGGAAACTAATTGTTCTTTTTACAATATAGTTGTATAATATGCAGAAAAAACCTTAAGCATTTTATTGATCATAATACAAGCAGCGATCTGAAAAAGTATCAATACATATTTTATGTATCATTATTATTCTTAACACACCCCAACGCTTGACTACCATATACATATATCACTTATTAGTAATTAGTGATAGTATTCACTTTTGTCTAAAATTTATATATACGGGATAAAGCTATGCAGCAGCAACATAATCCACGCACTCAAACAGCAGTATAAAATAGCAGCATGAATAATAAAGTTGTTCACGGTGGGACTCGTTTTCCGTCTCCGAATCCGTCAGGGTACGTCATCATCATCATCATCATAAGCCTTAAAGTATGCTAATAGGCCTCCCCAAGTAATGCCAAAAGAGATCCTAGCCCCTGCATCCATCGACTTCTGCATTCTTGGGTACGTACTACCCTCTAATTTGTTTTTCCGCCAAACAGCAGTGAGTGCACTGCTATATTCAGTTCCGAAGGGTATATAGAGCTGTATATACCCTTCGGATATCCATACTGTATTGGTCCTCGAAAGAGACGACACATATGTAGCCGACTTAGTTTGAAATTAGACGAAGTGTCGATATAAGCTCGTTTGTCACATCAATTTTGTAAAAATATTTTTTTCTTAAACGGGGATAGCATACATATCAACATCTACTTATCATCAAGTAGACTGTGTTCTCGCTTGACTTGTATACAAAGGACATCCACGTTGTAATTGGATAGAAAAACAGACACTGATAAATTATTCAACTCCGTTACTGTAAGCTTTACAAAAATAAAGCAAACTGTTTGTAACCAATTCGTGGTACGGAACAGGAAGGGGGTGTTGATGCTTTTAAGAATATCATTGTAACACTTTCATTTCTGCGCTATTGAGTCTCATCTAGTCTAAAGTTTGCGTCAGACCGTCAATTTTCTATGAAGTCACAAGCTACGCACTGTGAACGTGCGCGTAGTGATATCGCTTTATTGAAAATATTATTGGGTCCGAACTCAAACACAGCGGCAAACTATTACCACATGAAATCAAAACAGCTTATGCAACGATGAATTTTGGAACATGAACGGGAATCCTTGAACGCTTTTCGGGCTATATTGTCATTCACGCATCACATATTTGAATGCTATATCATTAAAGCCGCCAGTCGTCAACGGATCAACGGTTCGCTCGCCTGTTGACTCACAAATAAGTCCGTGTAACTATCACCTGGTTGCGGCTATGAGCAATACACGGAACTTTCTGCAACATTTGTGAACGTCGAAGAATTTGCATTTAATTTGTTGAGCTTTTTTTAATGAGCTAAATAACAGGAAGTCATATCGGATATCGAAAATACCGGACGATTGCTGCTGAATTTATATAAGACTTGCAACGTAATATTCGGCTATTATTCGCTATTCGGCATAATCAACTAGTTTTATCGTATTCGTCCGAATACCGAATACTATGTAAGAGGTTTTGTTGTAATCAGATGATTGGTAAAATGAAATATACTATTTTATTTATTTATAATGTATTTTACTTGTAATCATTTAATCAACTATTTATTATACAAATAAAAAAATGAGATAAATGTGATGTTCTTGAATTATTTTAATTAAAGTGAAAGATTGTGGTGTATAAAGACTATTTTTTTTTGCATTTATAGACAGTAATGTAATCCTTTTCTTCTCTTAGACAATCCCAGTTTTAAAGAATAGATGATCTGAATAAACACTACTTACTTCCCCGCCTAATCTTCGGCTATTCGGCCAGAAAGCTCGCAGAATTCTATTCGTAGCAAGTCTTAATTAAATATGAAATACTTGTAGGAATGGTAAAATATTTGTGTATTTAGAAATGGGGTAAAAATGTAGAGTAAATTTCTGAATTGAACATTTTCATTAATTCATTAGTCTATCAAATATCAATATTAATAAATAGATGTTGGTCATATATTGCCACGCTTGGCAAACGGGTTGGCAACTGCAGTAAACCGTGACTAATCTAATTTAAAATCCATATCTTTTAACCTGACAATAACTAACGTTCAAGTGCAACAATCAAGTCTTTACAACAGTCTTGTGCATAACTTTGTAAATGGAGACTTGATCGCTCTCTCTCTCTCTCTCTCTCTCTCTCTCTCTCTCTCTCTCGTCGGTAAGTATAAGCCGCATTTTCAGAAGCTTCTGATTATCATGGTCTGTTAATCTAATTAAAAATTTGTAATAAATTTTGAAGTACTTGCTCACATTCGATCGAGCTGAAGTTTTATTGGCATATCTACACATTTAACTGCAATGACAACGCAAGCTTTAGTAACATCGAAGTAGATCTGATGATGGACCCGAATGCTGGCTTTGGCACCGTCCGAACAAGCTTGTTTTTAAATAGGTTTATGTGTAATTAAATTTATTTTCTCTATGACAAAATGATTATGTGCTGCATGCTTTACCTTTCATAATATAAGCTTTTATATATGTTGTAGATTGAAACCTAACATGAGAAAGATAAATAAAGATGCGTCATATTGATCTTATTAATTTTGCATTTTTTATAAAAACGTTACCGGTTTACATACAATTTCAAATTGCTCAAGGTCCCACATTCAGACACACAACAATTATTTGTAGGTTACACACGCCCTTGTTTCGTGTGGGATACGAACCCGCGGCCCTGCAACGCGGCTACTAAATGCCACTGCGCTACGGAACCGTCAACAAATAAAATAGCATAAAATCTATATTTTTAAGTAATAAAACAGTGCCTTTTGGAAAAATAATGAGTAGGTTAAAGTAGTTAAAGATTGTTGTTGCGGATTGCATTGATGGTCCGGCACGTAAGACTGACGCGTCGACACTCGGGGGTGGCGGGTCCTGTTTTGCGTGCTCACCCCCCTCAGAGGGGGTAAGTTTTTCACGAGGCTCTATATACCGCGACCACCCCTTACTCGTATATAAGGAGGGAGAACGGGGTGGTTCGCGCCCGCAAAAGGGGCAAAATACTGTGTACTCTGGGCGCTCGCGCTATGTGGGTCAATGTCGGGAAAGCCCGCGTCTGTCAGTGACGAAGTATGCACAATGAAATAATCAACAAGCCTTTCGAAGAGACTACTGTTTTCCGAACTGTACACGTACATACAAAACAATAAACGATTGAATAAAGGAAGGCGGACCCACTCGCTTCTGCTCTAATCTATAGAAATTGAAATGAATGCGTTTATTCATCAAGATCAAAGAAACAAAGGCGTCCCAATGGCGTTCGGACTAAAAAGTGCAACAACGCCCTGGCCACTACAGAACCGCAAAGCTTTGTTGCCAATTAATCATCGTGAACGTATCAATGATATATACAGCGCAATATGATTAACTCTGAAACATGCTCCGGTCACATCAAGGCGAATAAACATTCAAACACATCACACAGACGGACATGCTCCATTTAATTATTTGATACTTGTAAAGCGTTGGAGAGTCGAAAGGATCCACCAAAGTATATATTTCATTATACAGTTAATAAATATAATATAAACGCAACACACACAATTAGTAATACAGAAAATTCTCCAATAACATAAAAATAACAATGTAGTTATAATCTATACTAGTGTATCGCGCCCTTACTTATTAGAGTTATATGGGTAAGGCCGTAGATTTATCCACTTTTTGAACAAAAAAACTTTCATATTTCGATTGCTTATAAAAAATAACATAGCGGGTAAATAGTAATGAAGGTATTTTAATTAGGTTGTATATCTTAAACTTTTATACCATATTCTTAAAATTATGTAAGTGAGAGTGTAGAGTAAAAATATACGAGTTAAATTCGTCCAGACCCCCAAATTTAACGAAAAACATGATGTCTTTTTTGTACTTTACTTACACTATAAATTTAATATTTTTACAATGAACATTTAATTAATTTGTGACTATCTGAAATGTCTCAATGTTAAGCTATTACATCGTGCTTTTCAAGTCTTTAAAAACGCATTTTTTATAGATTTAATACTATTTAAACTTATGTTTCATATTTTTACTTAGCTATGTTACTATTTTGTATCTTACCAAAATTTTCCTTTAAAAAGAGTTGAAAACAGTTTGGTAATGTTTTGTAATTGCATTGGCAACACTAAGTATTCAGGCAGCACAAGAAAAAAAAGAAGACGCCATCTTGTTTTGTATAGTCTTACAAAGGTGCACGTCTACGTTTGGTCAGTGAATTTTAATAGTTAATTTTGGCGATTTCAAAGGTAAATATCAATTTTTATTGTACACATCTTGTATAATATAATGCACGATTAATTAATTAAGTGCGTAGTAATTTGACTATGTTTAAAATTCAGCTCGATGTTGAGTTATGTCTATTTATAACCTTAAAAACTCGCGCTACTTCTTCTCTAGCAACCTTATCAAAAATATCAACCTTTTTCTAAAAGTTTTGATCGTGTAGAGTAACGAAAAATCCGCTTAGTATTTTTTTTATTTGATCTGCAGAGGTTTACTTCTATGTTACTGTAACATAGAAGTGTTTATGTTACTGTAAATTACTAAGTGGCAAAATCTACGGCCTTATTATCCATATACAAACATTGTCGCAAATAGGTACGTACTTGGGTCCAAAAGTAACACTTTATAAAATAATTCAGATTTGAGTGCAAAAATGACAAATTTGCTTGCATCGTTATGTTATCATAAACTAATCGTGCACTGGCGCTATTATATCTATTAGAGTCACGAAGCTGCGTCAAAGCATACACCGCGTGTTTGCCTCTAAAAGAAAACGTTTATCATCTCTCATTTAGATCTGTCAAACCTTCAGCTGCGTACAATCATTCAACATTGAAACCGTTGCGCCGTCTCAATTGCAGCAATTAATGTTACCACGTTCATTCGTATTCATGTATTCACTTAAAATTGTTTTGTAATGTGTGTTCGCATTGAAATGTATATCATTTATTTTTAAATATATTGTGACGAAATGTTAAAAATATTTTTGTGGTAAATCAATAGGTAAATCGTTAGCAAAAAAACACGCATTAAATTAAAGATTGAAAACGCCAAAGTAATTTGCATTGGTGCCGTACGTCTCTTTATCTTACAGACAATGAAGAATGAACTCACCGACAGCTGGTGACATGGAGCGGGAACCGCTGGAGCCGGTGGGACTGGGTGTGGGCCTCAGGTGCGGCGTCGAAGCGCGCCCCGCGCCTCCGCTGCCGCCCGAATCATTGCTGTTTTGTCCTGTCAGATCCTGCAACAGTACATCTTGTTTAATAAGTTCACTCAAAACCTTAATTTATTAAGACACCGATTTTTTTTAATTTAATTATTATTATTATTATTATGTACATTATTGATTATGTACATGTAATGATTATTATTTTCGAATTGAATATTAAATAGATTACGGTACAGGTAAGATATCTCCACAATATATCTGTCCAATACCCTGGGCAAGACCTTAGTTTATTAAGACCACTTCTGACCAGAAAAGCTTTGAAATTTTATAGTAATCTATATTTCAAATGAATGCTTTCATTTCACTTTAGTTTCTCCAAATTACAATTTATAATTAATTTACCGACCAGATGAGTGTTTGGTTTAGGTTACAGCAACCTGTGTGATATGCAAATTTTTGAATATTACAATTTGCTTGTTCTTACTGTTATTTTATTTCATTCACGGAGGCATCTATTATGGACATACTGATTTTTCAAAAGATAAAATGATAAATTGATTGAGTGACTCCAACAAGAATATCGCCGAAGAGTAAAGACCGGTTTGATATCGCAGTATATATTTTGTGACAAAAATTAAATTTGAATGGTTCGCATTTAAATTTTATTGGGTGTACCCCATGAACAAGTATCGTATTACATTTTACACGCTAATTATTTCAATAAAAATCGGTCTACCTCTACCATAGTTTGGACAATCAAAGGGGTATTATTACTAAGGACCATTTCGACAATGATTCAGGTCTTTATTATTAAAAATTGACGTATGACGATGAGACCTTTTCTCTAGTGCATTTTCATTTATGACAAAAGGTAATAAGCGATCGCCTAAAACTATGCAAGACATCGTCCAAAACGTTAACGCGCAAGAAAATATAAAAACGAAAACACATTGATTTCAAAATCTTCCGTCCACTACAGCAGCAGCAGTATGAGATTGGTTCGACTGAGATTGGTAGGTTGATGATATGATAGACAAGTTTACTTTCTACATTTGTTAATGCTAATGGAAAACTATAAAATGAACGGAAATTGAACGTTCCTGACTTATCGTTGATTTCATTTATTTTATATTTTTCTATTAGCGACTGTAGACTGTCAACTTGGCTTGTGGAAAAAACCATGCACTTAATGAATGCAAACTTACGAATGGTCTTAACCAATGCGACAATCAGAGACCAGAGATGTATCTTCAGACAAATGACGATGCAAACTGAGCCCGCTCCAGAAGTATAAGGTCCAGGGTATACGAGCCAACAATTTGCAGTAAGGTATTTTAATTTCGATCTCAGTCATAATATTATGTTGATATATTAACTTTTTAAAATAGATGAGGTTTGAACTTTTAATGTCATAAATATTTTTATTCACATCATTTCACTAATTCTGTATGTAAACATTTATAAGGTGATATTTTTATATCTTTGCTTCAAATATGAGCATAATAGAAAGACCAATTTAAATTATATTTGTTTTCTAAACGGAAGTTAATTGATGATGACTTTTTAAACTTTTACTAATTGGTGACGTGATAGAGTAGATTGATATAAATATTAAACATGAAAAGATTATCGTTTTTAATTTTTAAACCATTACATATTGACCTTAATTCAGTCTCCTATGTGACGTCATTTAGACGTCAAAGAAGGTTCAATTAATATCATGCATTAGTGTTAAAATAAATACCATCCCTTATTATTAAGAACTCTAAAAAGCATAGTATGGTTTAGAAATGAACAAACTTAAAACGGTTTCGAAATCAGCACGGGTTATACACTTGCTTATATATTAAGAACTTAGAGTAATAAAGGGACTAATAATACGAGTAAAATTCTTAAAATTTTGATTTTAAGTGACTGTTTAATTATGTCAAGAATGCATTTAATAGTTTAGAGTTCACTCTTATATGTGCACAATCAATTCAAGCTGCCTCAGCTCAACTCACAACTCAACTCACGTTTACTGTATGCCCTTTACTTAATCTACTTTCGTTCATTCTCACGAGGCCCAATGAGCGAAATCCCTTTCCCTGCTTTCATCACAACAATTTGAAGTGTAGAAAAGTTGATTTTAACGCGACTATTTTATTTCTGCCTGGCCTCATCGTAAATACTTGGAAGGTTGAATTTAAACCATTCTTCAATTCTAGGCGAAGATTTTTTAATATCTGAAATATTTTTGTAGTCTGATTTTAGTTCAAAAGATATATTTAATAAAACTACATGTACTTGCTAGAAAAATATGTGACTACGGACGTAACAACCGATTCGTCTCTTTATATACAACTGAAGTGATAACACAAACTTACAGTCCACTTGATGGTGAGTGGCTAATGTCTAGCGTTGCCAGACGTCCGGATAAAGCCGGACACAGTCAAGCTTTGTGGTTGCGTGTCCGACCAAATTAGATGGAGTCCGGCTTTTGCTGGGCTTATTAAATTTGACAATTCCTTTACATTTTTCATATACATAGTATTGCTATTATTGAAATTAATATTGAAATGAATATTGAATGATTAATATTAAGAAGGCTGATTTATTCAATTGTTGTTAGAACTTGTTATACTGACTCCTTATAAAAGAGTTGTACTGTACTACCCTGAATATCATTAAAAATACTATTTTTTGTAATTCAATTAAAATTTAAAAAAAAAAACATCGTGGAAAGACTAAAATGCTTTTCTACAACAAACTGATGATGTCAGTCTTTCTCTAGTCGCGGTTCCTTAGTACGAATCCTAGCTAACGCCATTTTTTTGAAGAAAAAAAAACAAATACAAACATTGTGTTTTTCGTGTATTTGTCTTTGTGTCTTAGACGCTACACCAAGCCAACTTGGGCAACGATTTAACAACGAAATGACGTCGTGTACATTGTATTACGTGTTTGGTACATTATTTGTCGTACCCTGATAATTAAGTTCTATGGAGTAGTGTCTATAGTATTCGGAGGTTTTATATTGAGTATTTTGGGTAGATGATTCAAATTTAGCATAGCAGTAAAATCAACACATAAGGTTGATTGGATTTAAATGGAGTTAATTTCGGGGGTTTAGCATGCACTTGACCAAAGTCCATTGTCAGACTATAAGGCTTTGGCTAATGGCATCCCATATTGGCAGATAAATGGTACGTTGTAAAAAATTTGTCGGAAATTTTTGATAAAATATTAAAATAACAGTATTGTCATGTGTTTGTGTGCATAGGATGTGTAGTGTGTGAACTGATCGTGTGGACTGCCTGGGATGAAATTGAAAACATCACGTAAAAGGTAAGTTTTTTCTCCTATATATATAAGTAGGTCCACAAATCGTAAATCGTATATATATAATACATATATCATGGGCGAAATGTAGAAGTTAATCTTCGAGGATAAATCCAAAGCTGTAATAACTTAACGACATGCCAATCTCGCCTACACGTTGATAGTAGAGCAGAGCAGGGAGCATCTCTCTGCTCTGCTCTACTATCAACGTACGAACGCTGTCACCCAGTCGAGCATGGAAGTGTGGATAAATCTTTCTTGGCTTGGGGTTAAGCATTCGAAGGGGGGAAGCTTTCGATGAAAGTGGCTGGGGGTTGGGCCTGAGGGTTGTGGTCCACCCTACAAGTTATAGGTACCTATATTGGGATTTCTAACAAAAAAGTGAGATGAAAGGACAAACTGAACTTTTTTTAATAGTATTAGGGTGACAAACAAGCTCACAATCCACCTGATGACAAGTGGAAGCGGTGGTTCATAGACATCCCACATCTATCATGATTAAGAATCAAAATGCAGATGCGTTGTCACCACTGCGGACTAAGATAGAATACCTCGTTCCCTGTGAAAAGTCTCCAGATCTCTACACTCTGAACATACGAAACACAGCAGCATTAAGCTATTATTTAACGCAGGTATTCTGTAAGAGCGTAATCCTTCCCCAGTCGAGCCAATCTATTTATGCTACAGCTATAATATAGCTGCATATTAGCTCTGCCACGTAAAACTACATTGCAGCGAAAAAAGACATCATTCCATACATCAGTCTATAATACATCACGGTCGATAGGATACTCCCAGCTGCAAATCGCAAAAAATCGTAAGTATTTATTTTTTACAAATTTACGATTTTCAGATTATTTTCTTACTTGTACTGTGAGAATTTAGTTTTTCACTAATTTTATGATTGTATGTCAAAGGAAAATACTACTAAACGTTTTAATGAGTAAGTTTGAAGCAAAATAGACAACATAAATGCACGTATTCTTAAATTGCGTTGCCTTAGAAGCTTTGAAGTTTTAAAGCCTCTAGCCTCGAGACTTGATTTGATATCAACTTGATTGATAACAATCAATTTCTGAGAAAAAGGGTCTTAACAGACGGATAGATTCACGAACAACAAAGTGTTCCTATAAGGGTCCTGGTTTTTTCCTTTTGAGTTGAGGAACTCTAAAACATAACCTTTCGAGGACATAAAATATAAAGTAAAGTTGGATTGAGCTGTAAAAATAATTATCATTTGTTTTAATTGCAAAACACTGCCACCTTGCTACTGGTGTCTGGCGCACAGTAGAGCGTTTAAATTGCGTGTGTCACGCCGCATACGCAATTAGTATAGCTAGTAGTTCAGCTGGGCCAAAACAACATTCTCCAATAGTCGACAATACAATAGTTTTGTATAGTCGACAATACAAGCTCGAGGATTCCCCTAAATTAAACAAAACACAACTCAACGTTATGGAAAAATTCCGCTGAAGCGAAAGCGATTACCAACAAATCTTACGCAACTGAAGCTCGTTCTGAATTGATGTGATGTGACGTTCATATCAAAATGATCTTTACGAACAATGTTAGAGAATCGAGTGATCGGCGTACACCGTACACTTACCGTTTCAAAAGTAGTAGGTCCACAAATCGTAAATCAATCGTCGGTCGGTCTCGATCGCGACGAGCGTCAAACGTTACAACACTGTGGTGGAACAGAGCCGGGAATCAACGAGAGCAAACTGCCAAACGAACGCGTAAACACGAAGCTTTTCGAAATTAAAACCTCGCGATATTATTGTAGAGAACGGGCGCGTTCACAACGAACGAAGCGAAGGCGCTCGACGAGGCAGTAGGCGACTCGACCCTCGTCGGCGAGGTTAATGCGGGGCGGGCCGCGGGGGAGCGCGGGCCCGGGCGCGATAACCGCGCCGATGTTTTTGCCGCGCTTCGACTCACTCGGCGCTGCGCATAACGGCGTCCCGCTCGCACCCGCTGCAGACTCGTCGCGCCTCGCCGCGCTGGCCGCTGTTTTATTGCCCGACGATTTTAACGTGCGCTCGCTACGTCCGCCGGAGCACAAAAGTTTTTATGGAAATTTCATTCCGAATGCGCCTCGCTCGCTCGCTCGGGAACGTCAATATAAAAGCACGATAACGAACGGACGAGTCAATTAATTATTATTGTTGGAAGCTGTCGGGACGTGCCGGGCCACTCTATCTACATTCTGTTTCTGTACTGTACTCCACGGCAAACATATCTTTTTAATTCAAAGCTGAATAAACGATTTAGCGCATTAGGACAATGAACTACTGGACATTGCGTTCAAATTTTGTGGATGTTGAACACTAGTTAGAGAAAAAGAAGTGCAAATAAGTACGTAACATCTGGAAGACATGCTTGGTTATGTTATCGATTATTTCGCAAAAGGTGGGGTAAAGAAAAACGTATCAAAATTTTCAATAAAGTGAGATTATTAGACAGAATACTAAAAACTATATAGTTTTTTAAATGAACTATATAAATACATTTTCTAATATACCTGCTATGAAAGGAGCACATTCGAAATTAAGTGTAGTCGACAAAAAATAAAATAATATCCAATCTAAGTTAACACGTGCTTGTGTGAATTTACTTCGACTAGGCGTTTAAAAATAAAATTTAAGAACCACAACGACAAATATCATATATTTTATGGATTACAAATAAAAAGTTGAAAAATGATAAGCAATATTTATAGCTGTGGTAGCTCAGATGGTTAACACTAGCTGTAAATTTCACAGTACGAGAGCGAACCGGGTTCAATCCCCGCCGACACCAATGAAATTGTTAATTGCAATTTTAAGTGCTGATTTTACCACGTGCTCGGCGGTGAAAGAAAACATCGTGAGGAAACCTGCATGTCAGAGAAATAAGAAAAAAAATATTTCGAAGACATGTGAAGTTCGCCAACACGCATTGGGGCAGCGCGGCGGACAATTTCTTTCCCTAAAACCCTCTCAGAAATGAGCGGAGGCCTATGCCCAGCAGTGGGACGTATATAGGCTGTAACTTTACTTTACTTTAAGCAATATTTAAACTCAACAGACAGCGATAAGTCGATAAGCTAATGAATCTAGGTTAATTATTTTTTAGGAGAAATAAAATTATTATCAAAGCTCTAGATACTTTCTTCAGCCCGTAAACATCCACTTCTGAACATGAAAGCTCTACCTCAGTAGAGATCAACAAATGTTAAATACAAGATATTTTTAAAGCTAAGAATAAATATTACAAAGGTATATTAAAAACGTGAGCGAATAAAAATGCTCACGATTTATCCGAGCTCTAGATAGAGTCTGCAGCATCGGTTAATGCAGCCCATAACCAACAGTACGTTTGGCATAATAAGTAACAAATCGACGTCGTATTAGTCGCGTTATAAATGCGACGACCGACTGCACTTGGCCCAAATCCGACATACACATCAACACGAAATTAAATGCGTATTACTAAACTATATTATATAGGGTTACCATGTTAAGATCCCGCAACTAAATACAAATTTGAAATTAAAATTAATTCAAAATTATAATTATTGGCAAAGCTATTAAATATTGTTAACATTTTTATAGCTTTATAATTTTAGATATGGATCTGGATTCTGAGCAAATTTCACTTAATGAAAGTGACATCGACATTAATGTCTATCTTCTTATAATAAACAACTGAAAATGTTGCTTTTAAATCGATACCAGAAGCCAGAAA
Organism: Parnassius apollo; assembly: GCA_907164705.1. Lineage (NCBI taxonomy): Eukaryota > Metazoa > Arthropoda > Insecta > Lepidoptera > Papilionidae > Parnassius > Parnassius apollo. The sequence goes on along the minus strand of CAJQZP010001062.1, from coordinate 914,447 downwards.
CCAAGTAAAGATATGTTATTATAAGAAATAGAAAATGAAAGACAAAATATCTATAATAATAAGGTTAGGTCTTTAAATTTTAATAAGAAAATTCAACTTATTCTTTATAACAGGTAAGAATTAATTAACCTTTTGAGGAACTGCTTCAAAGAGCCTCTCACATTGTACACACGTATAAATACTCAACGCGATAAAAATTGGCCAGTATCCGAAAAATAGATGAACGATGGCGAACCTAAGCGCGTTTGTATTCAGCATGTGCACCACTTTTCAGAACCGAGAGGCGCTTAATTCAAAATGGCGTTTTAATGCGCTAACTAAGTGGACTAATCAGACTTAACAGAAAGGATAAAAAGGATATTATGAGAACTCGTGAAGTAAAAATATGCTGGCACACTTGTAAAGAACGTAATGCGTTGTGTTTGTTATGTCTCTGCGAAATAAATTCGCGTATTTATTAGTAATAAATACTGAACTATCTTACAGTCCAAATAGTTCTAATTAATTACAATGTAAAAAGGACTTTTAACAGACCTTCGATTAAAAGGCATATGGGAATTTAAGGCACTGTGATCAATAATCCGCCTGGCTGTGTTTATTTAACAAGAAGTTATTCAAGCGTATATATTTATTAGTCATGAATCCTTTAGAAAGACATTTAGTTTCGCTTTTCTGGATCTATCTTCGTCGGTATTTATCGAAGGCTCAGCGCAGCGAAGGAAATCATGATGGAAAAACAAACACATCTGAGGGTATTTTCAGAGGCATGTGTAATTGTAACATACGCAAACCCGGTCCTGCGTAACAAAGCAAACGTCACTTTGAATCCCTTTATTAAACTTATGAGAAATTTTTGAAATTTCTGGACAACTCAATTGAGGCTGAGACTCATTATTTTTCAATATAATAGTTCATATCTATCTTTATTCCTTCACTGACTGTCATCAAGAAATCTATTATATTCAGAAATACAAACTTTCTAATTTGTTACTAGGCAAAATTTGCAAGTAAGTTGATATATAGGTTTAAGGCTAATTAAACACTTGCGTGAAAATACACTAGCTTTATCTGCTAGTTCTCTATAGATAGTCATCGCTACAGTCCTAGGCAGTTCGTACGACTCAACACAGATGATTTCTGCATCTAGTAGGGCTAGGTCAGTGGCACGAAAACCACGCTTCAGGGCAACATGCGCTATAAATAGGCAAGCGATGGACGAGCCGTACCTATACATAACCGCAAATTCCTTTTCGAGTGCTTCTGCCTCACATAACATTGGTAATGCCCAGTACGATCTCACGTCGCTCGTATCGTATAATAACATCTGTCTATTTATGAATAACGTGGGCTTCATTAAGATCATTTCATTTACTGTTGGTGATTACTTATAAATGAAAGAATGAATTTATAAATTGTTCCAAAATCAACACAGCTTCTTGTAGAAGCTAAAATAAAAACCGTTTTTTATCAGAAAAGTTACGGCTCGTTATGATTCTCTCATTGAGGTAATCCATATATATTTATAGGAAGGTTCTAAGTACATAATTAATAACATTGAACTTTTTCAGTTCTTTTTAAGTCGGTTCTTTTTCTTAAAAAACAACGGACTATTACAAAAAGTGGTTTATTGATTGTCTGGGGTATAATGACGAGTCTTTGTTAGGAAAGAAGTTCCTTAACAACGGCACCACATTCGCGAAAGTTGGCATTTGTTTTACTTTTGAAATATACCGATACCGATAAAATCTTTCGAAGTCCACTGCTGAACATAGGCTTCCGCATAGATTGACTTAAAGGGGAAACATTTGCCACAGTTGCCACGCCTGGCAGACAAATCGGCAACCGTAAGTTTTTATTTTTTTTATTTTTAGATATAAGGCAAACGCTGCTGTCCAACTCTTTGTTTACCTTTGTCAGCTATTACGAAACCCACGGGGGGACAATATGTTGTCGTGGATTCTTACACCGCATCGATCACTAATAAAGAACTTAGTGATCGATGTTACACCGCCACTACACGGTCACTTTACTTTTAAATTGGCATATTTTCTATAGAACTTTTTTCTTGAAACGAGACTCTAGTTTAAGGTCGAGATAATATAAACTATTAATATTTAATTATTACAAACTACTTTAATTAGTCTCATGTATTAAATATGTCTACTAGATGGTAAGTGGTTGCTGTTACCTAAAGTTAGATATATCTATCCTTCACTAAGGATCAAGGTCATGCGCCAGTTCTATGTAGGGGGATTCGTCTTATCCCTCAAGCTCGGAGCAAGAGCAAGGCGGACTGACGATCGTTGTATCTGACGTACATTTTACGTCCGACCGGAATGATGATACCGCCATCTATCGAGAGTGATAAGATTTTTGTGGCATTTCACAAAGTCGTCTCTTACGATACCACCGGACGAAACGGATGGAATTATTACGCCACCATCACAGACCATAGAACGTCAAAGGTTCAAACAAACAGCACTAGTACAATAACTCATTACTGGCAATCAGCTGTGGCCAAAGTCTTAACCCCAATTTAAAGTGGGCCCTCTCCGTGCGATCAGCTTCTATATACATATGCTCAAGACGTGTAGATGTATGCGGTGGCTGTTACCCTGCTCGTCGACGCTTGTCCGTAACAATTTATATACGTATGCCTACGCCCTTTATCTGGATACTTTTGTGCAATTATTAGGTGACTTTTATACCTTACTTTAAATGCTCGCACTTATTATAGACTACGAAGCGGTGCTGGCAGGTTATTCCAATGCGTGGAAGCGGCGTAGCTATAACTCCCACGAACAGCGGTATTACCATGACTGGTTTTAAGAGAAAATAAATCGATGCACGAATGACTTTTAACTGTTCCTCTTGTGATCTCACTAATTTTTAGAATGATAACGGGACACATTACATTTAATTATACCAAAGTTTAGTGTTGCCACTGTAAACATACGATATAATATAACAGAAACAGTGGTGTACCTACCACACCCAAAAATAAAATCTCGTACAGGCATTTTGCACTCGCTTTATAAATTCCTGACTACTTGAAAACAAACGAGGTCCATATACTACAAAACATTATGGCGCTATTCATGCTGATATACTGTAAAAGAATGGCGTTATCCTATTAAGCTAAACTATTCCTGCTGAAGCCATAATTTAGCTGCACCGTGTCTCTACCACGCAAAAAGTAGAGATTTACAGTGGGGTTTAACCAATTATTGGATGTTTATAATATTACAAACAGAAGATATCTCGTGTCAATATAGGTATATGCAAAGGTAATTGGTTCAAACTGACCAAAATTACTCTTTATTCTAGTAGTTGCTCCGTACAAGCACGCAAGAGCAAGGCTGCTGTCGCATTCTTTCTAAATCCGAACACAGAAAAAATTAAGGCTATTGCTCTTAACCTGTTAAATAATAGCAAAAAACAACAGTAACAGTAACAATTCTCGTACTATACGATGTAATTTTAAAAGAAATTAATATCAAGCGTTACTTGGCAGAAATTGATGAGAAAATTAATTAGTCAAGATCTGTAACGTATCTTATTAATCTAATATAAAAATTAATTTTTGTTTGTTCGTATTTTATGCGCTTCCATACCGTTCATCAGATTGCGGTAAAACTTTGTCAACTTATAGCTTGCACTTGCTCGAAGATTAAAGGTGCGCGTATTGTACCGACAAATTTATTATAAAGTGATGTATCATTCAACTGCAATGAATGTATTATATCACTACTAATTAAACTATATAACTCCTCCAAATTTAAAACAATATTTCCACAACGACCAGATAGTGTTGGAGAAGGCAACTTTAGTAGACCAAGTCCGTTGATTATACTTAGACATAACTGTTACAATTCCCATAACGCTTAATCTAAGTGATATAAATTGGTTCTACAAAACTACCACGTAACGGACGAAATAATGGAGGTAAACTGACGGCATCAACGAATATCGGCAGATACAACATGCGTAAGTCGCGACATAAAAATGAGTTTAGCAATGACACCCACGTCGGAAAGACGTCGAGATTAAACGCAGCGTATGCAGAACAAGATCGCTGAAGAGTTCATCGACCGGCGTGTGAAAATGTTTGCCTCGTAAATAAATAATTCACAAGGCTAGTGTTCTCGGGCACGTGCGGTGGCCACGTACGTAAACGTTTTATGTTACGCAATCGACTCGTCATCAACCGCACCATAACAAAGTCGAAAAGATAAGGTCCTGTCGTGCCCTAACGTATCTCTCGTATTAACTTATTACAATATTTTGCAGGCGGATTGGATCGCATGCACCTTTGAAATATTAGATATTTCTGGGGTTCCCATAATCATCTCATACGATACTTGTGTCACACGCTATAACCACACGGTTTATTATGACTAGAGACTTTTTACGTCTTATGATTCAAGAGAAGCGTAATTTTTATGATTGCAAGTTTTTATACAAATCCAAACAATCTTATTATTTTATTTGTTTTTATTAGTATAAATAAAAAATAAAAACATTACATTTTAAATCAGAAATGAAATGTAAATATATAGTTTTAATTCGCCGTAACCGAAAATCATAAACGAATGTAAAAAACATGTATTTTTCAATTAAAATACAATATCACTTTTATATAAAATAATGCGTTTTCTAACAACGTAATTGTCATTATCGTATACTGTTTGGTAAAGATAAGTAGCACACTTTATTGAATGTCTTTATAGACCACCTGTTACTCGGGTCGGTGTCGGGGAAACAGCTGATCGTCCCGAATGAATTATTATTATTGTTGTCGAATGTCGTCCCCGGCTTATTTATATTTGACAGAGGGGAGGGAGCAGAAACGGGTGCGTATTTCTCTGACAACTTTCGCAGATTTTTGTAGTCGGTACTGATTATTTAAACGATAAATTAATAGTTACGTAACCAACAAAAGGAAAGGACGGTGAATGTTAATACGTGCACTTACTCCTAAATAAATTTAATTATAAGTTCTGCGGCTGTTATAGACAAAATAATTTTCCCATTTGTTTGTCGTCCCTTTAAAAACGGGTTTCGTCAGTTTATTAGATACTTGGTCTTCCTTACAAAGTGCAAAGTATAAAAACTTTATAAAAGAACTTACATCTGAAATACAAGAAAAGACTATTCTCCAGAGGAATAAAAATCACCTTGACCTTACAGGGGGAACCTCAAAACGTCAGGATTTCAAAAAAAAAATTATATCATCCTTACTCTAATGCCTCTGAGGCCTATGTTTAGCAGTGGACTTGTGAAGGGCTGTAATGATGATGATGATGAACTCTAATAAAGCGCCTTACCTTATTACGTCTGTTAACGCACCAGCAAATCTAAGCAACAGCTGGTGTTTTTGAACATAAAAACTAATCAAATAAAAAAGATCGAGACTGGTCAATTGACTTGAAGAAGTTACTAATGATGCTTTCTTGGAGTTTCGATACAGCGAAATCTTCCCCTTAACTAGAATCTGTAACTGTAAAGACTATATAATATTGTAATGATATCGGGTAGTTACTCGCTCGTCCTCATCTATTCCTACAATTGACACATTTATACGACAGTATTGGAAGAAGGTTTCATATAGTGTCAGATGTTAGCCCCGAGTACCGGGTTCGAACTTCGAAACCGATACTCTGTATGCAAGTACTGATCTGCTCTGAGCGCGCGCGGTGTGTGTGTGTGTGTGTGTGTGTGTGTGTGTGTGTGTGTGTGTGTGTGTGTGTTGTGTGTATGTGTGTGTGTGTGGGTGCGCGCGTGCGTGCGTGCGTGCGTGCGTGCGTGCGTGCGTGCGTGCGTGCGTGCGTGCGTGCGTGCGTGCGTTGTTTGGGAAACACCTTTCGATGACGTGTACATATTTAGTTTAATTGGAATTATTAGCCATAAATACCACAAAGTCCATATTGGGTACATAAATACACACAGGGAATTTTAACCTAATACATAGAGTAGCGTTGCAATCAATTTGAAGCAGCGGCGCTTACAAAAACATACAAATTAAACATCGCATCGGTGCCTATGTTGTCGTTGGGCAGTTGTAAAAACAGCTTGCTCTGATGGCCGCCTGGTGAAATTATGGTGTACGAGCGTCGAGTAATCATCGGACTGGCATCGGGTTTTTGTGGTAAATGACATGTTTGCCCGCCACCGCTCGCATGACGGACCCGCCGTTCATTAGTAACCTTTAATAACATGACCTCATAACTTGGCCATTGTATATTATACGTTAGCTGCACAACCTTCCATGAAGGTTCCTTTTAAGTTATGAAGCAAAATTTTTAAAATAAAATACATTCTGCAATTTCAATAGAATATACACTGCATGTGTAACAAATAAAATATTTCAAAGCACATGTGAAGTCCGCCAAAACGCAATGGAGCAGCGCTGCAGACTAACTACTCCTTATTCTCTGAGAAATGTCCAGAGGCCAGTGGCCAGGAGTGGAGCGTATGAAGGCTGTAACTTAATTTACTTTTAACTTTTACATTCTACAGAGGATTAAATGCTATGTTCATAATCCCGAAATAAGTAAAACCGTGTAGTGGCGGTGTACGAATAACCACTACTCCATATCATCCCGTTGGTGTCGTAGGAGGTGACTGAGGGAAACAAATTAGGAGAAAGGCAGCAGCATGTTCCTAATTACGATTAAAAATAAAAAACCGGCCAAGAGTGTATCGGGCCACACTCAGTGTAGGGTTCCGTAGTTTCCCGTCCGTCACAATAAGTGTTCCCACTTATGAGTTTAAAGGTGGGTATCCATTATGTTCGCGCTCCAGCAGCGTTCCGCGCTCCTGCAACTACTCCCGGTAGTGGGTACTGTTGTTTCCATCCAAGTTCAAAATGATTTTCCTAGAAAGTCCTTATAAAGTTCTACTTTTCAGATTTTTTTTATATTTTCTAAACTTATGGTTCAAAAGTTAGAGGGGGGGGACACATTGTTTTTTACTTTTGGAGCGATTATTTCCGAAATTATTGACATTATCAAAAAATGATTTTAGTAAACCCCTATTCATTTTTAAACCTTTCCAACAATATATCACACGTTAGGGTTGAAATTAAAAAAAAAAATCACTTCCCACTTTACATATAGGGGGGCTACCCTAATAAAACATTTTTTTCCAATTTTTATTTTACCACTTTGTCGGCGTGATTGATACACATATTGGTACCAAATTTCAGCTTTCTAGTGCTAACGGTCACAGAGATTAAGCGAGGACGGACAGTCGGACAGACAGACATGGCGAAACTATAAGGGTTCCTAGTTGACTACGGAACCCTAAAAACAACGGTTGCCAGCCCGCCTGCTAATCGTGGCAACTATGGTAAATATTCCCCTATGAGGAACCTTTGGAAAGGTCTATGTTCAACAGTGGACTTTATTAAGCTGTAACTTTCGTTTACTTTATTAAGGTGTAAGTAGTTGGTAATTTAACTGTTAACTTGTAATAATTAGCATTAGGTTATGTTTCATATTTAAGCTCCCGTCAAGACGAATAGCCTTAGGATTCATACTTACAGTAAAGCGTTCTGTTTGTTTCTTCCATACGATATACATAGCATGCAGGTAACGATAACTGACGTCAAACATATACTTAGCGTTATTGTTCAGCTGTGGAGTCGTAAGTTTGAATTGGAAGTTACAATGGATATTTCTCTTGTCGCATCTGAATTTATTGTGATTGTTTTACTTATATTTCTATCGGATACGCGTAAGTATGACTGTATGACCAAGTAAGAAAATATGGTGTGCAATCTTGCCTTCGTGATATATATTATCATAAAAGAGTTGAATAAAGGAATGATTACATCTTTAGTGCTTACCAAGTTGAATTCTTAGGTTGCGGTTGTGGCTTAGATAAATAATTTATATGGATATCATGCTCATCCTCGAGGAAAACAACTTCGCATGCTTAGCATCCAGTCTTGTCGGAATGAAAAGGCATTTAATCTAAAGTTTGATATTCTCTATGGAAATAGTAATAACATGTGTTCACAATAAAGAGGTGTATTTAATAAAATCTTAGTATAATTTCAATAAACGTTCAAATCAACACAAAAGTTTTTATCACTTTCAATATCAATTTTAAACCCAATGGTTAATCAATAAATAAAGAGTGCGAACAAACGATAACGGTAAGCTTCGATATTTATTATCATTCAACTCGATCGCGCTGAAGGTATGAAAGAAAAAAACCACGCGGGAACAATGTGACTGTCCAATTAAACGAAATACGTACACGTCATCGAAAGGTGTTTCCCGAAGAACGCACACACACACGCACGATCAGCTGACTGCTCCGATTTTAACCCACACCACCGTCGACTGTTAGAGAACATAAATAATGACGGCCCATCTAAATAGCTATACGTAACACACATCGTATAATTTGTATGAACGGCCGGCTGAGGTATGCGCTATACACCGTCACGTCGTTTTCTCCCGCTCTTTATATTTTACGTCGAAGCAAATAAAAGCCACGGTCAGGCCGGTGTGCCGTTGGCGTTTAGGACATTCTCAGCTCAAGAGGTATCGAGCGTGAGATCGCATTAAATAATCAGTGACGCGAATAAACATTACAGGCGCATTACGCGACCAAAACAATGCATCGGTCACCGGCAGAAAGCATATTTTACTCAAGATTCAGCCAGGTTTCCAAAATAGATAAATAATAGACAAATACCATTCTTTTGTTTGCAAAGAATCCATTAGAAGAGAAATAGTACTTACCTAGAATACTTTTAAGAGTTAAGCGTACTCAGTCGTAAATATACTTTTTGTGTCTACTGTCTATGAGTCTGTATCTGTAAGTCTTCTAATATTTGTCCCAAAGCAGCGATATACAAATGTGTGTTACACTTGGCAGCGTGGCTGTACCAAGTATTGGTTTTTCTTAGTAGCGTTGCTCTACTAGCGTTAGTTATTTAGAGATTGGGCTCTACCAAGTATTTGTTACACTTAATATCGTCATAGTTGGTAGCGTAGCTCTAACAAGTATTAGTTATACTTACAAGTGTCGCTCTACCAAGTATCAGTTATACTTGGTTGCTTGGCTCTAGTAAGTGTTATTAACTTAGCACCGGGGTTCATCAATCAAGTATTTTTGTTACACTTAATAGCGTAGCTCTTCCAAGTATTTGTTACACTTTACAGCGTTATACTTGGTAGCGTAGCTCTAACAAGTATTAGTTATACTTAGAAATCGAGGCTCTACCAAGTATTAGTTATACTTGGTAGCGTAGCTCTAACATGTATTAATTATACTTAGAAGCGTGGCTCTTGTATTTGTTACACTTAATAACGTTATACTTGGTAGCGTAATTCTACACATTAATTATTACTTGGTAGCGTAGGTAGGTATAGCTACCAAATATTAGATATACTTGGTAGCGTAGGTAGGTATAGCTACCAAATATTAGATATACTTGGTAGCATAAGCTCTATCATGTATCAGCTATAGTTGGTAGCATAACTCTACCAAGTATTAGCTGCACTTCGTAGCGTAGCTCTACCAAGTATTAGCAACACTTGGTAGCATAGCTCTTATAACCTAGTATTTGTAACACATGGTAGCGCAACTCTACCAAGTACTAGCTATACTTGGTAGCATAGCTCTACCTAGTATTTGTAACACTTGGTAGTGCAGCTCTACCAAGTATTAGCTATACTTGATAGCATATCTCTACCTAGTATTTGTAAAACTTGGAAGCGTGGCTCCACCAAATTTTATAGCATTGCTCTAGTAATTAAGTGGCACCAAGTATGAGTTATGCTTGGCAGCGTAGCTCTACTAAGTATTTATTAAATTTACTTGTGTGGGTAAAAAAAATTGTAGTAAATATAAAATCAAAATGATTGCGAATGTAAAAAATACAAATGTAAATTGTATTAAATAAAAAGTACTTGTCCTTATTCTATTCTAAAACATTGTAGAGAAAGCATTTCCTCAATGAATCCAATAATTTGAAAAAACCTTCTGCTTGTCTATACGAAGTTAATAAACAAAGACGCGTTTAGATATATCAGACAGATTTACGACGACCATAAAAACGAGCAAAGAAATATCACACTGCTCTACTGTTGTATCACGCTGCCTGTGCACATAGTTTAACTTTACTAAAAACTTCACGTTCTTCATATCAAAGAAACTGAAATTTAACTCGATTACAACTTGACTTTAAACAATAAATTTTAAATCTCTAACTGAACGAGTAGTAGGTACTTAAATATAGAGTACATAATAAATGCGCATATAGATTCCGACGGCTTTTCTTGATGGTCAACGCTGAAAGTTTTTATATAGTTAATCAAATAATATCATAGTAATAAATATGAGTATAATAAACATGAAATATGAAGAATTATTAACCAAAAATTCTAATAAAGTTACATTGCAGAATCTTTTATTCTGTTATTAACATTATTAATATAGATATATATTCTGTTATTAATATAGATTTGAATAGAAAATTGTAAATTCATTACAATATCGAAACATCACGACACGACACTACCAATGTATTTTCAGAAGACTCCGGTCATATGATAATAAAAACAAACATCTAGTCACACCACCACAAAATAGAATCTGCGAGTATCGAGCCAACGCACACAGGCGGCACTCGGCTGGTTGGATGTCACGCCACACTAGCACAGCCGCGTCGTAAGCACGCTCGCACACACCCAGGCTCGCTACAAGTAGATAAGAATCGTCCCATTTTACATTTAGTCATGCGGCCGATACTTACTGTGTTCGCAGGCAGCCTTATGACGACGGCCGTCTTGAATGTTTGTAGGGACAGCGAGGCACAGATCAAGAGGAAGCGCACACACAGACACTGGGTATTAGCGGGAGTCGGAGTAACAATTTCTCTACGCGGAGATAAGTTGGAAATGATCGAGCGGGCCGTAGATAGAGCCGTGCGGTGGTAGTTTCGATTGCGCTAGCGGTGCGCGCGTTTCAGTTGGCGCACGGCGACTGGCGCAGGCGAGGCGAGGAGCGGGCGGGCGAGCGATTTCACCGCGCTGATATTGCGACGGCGGCACGTTGCGACCCGCACGCCCAAGCGGGGGGCCGCGCCAGCCCGACGCTGCACGCACTCAACTTATTATGCTCCGAGCGGACCCGTATTTTGTATCAAATAACGCGCTATCATTACTACAATAATAATACGTAATGGAGAATTTTATGTTACTCCATAATATGCAACGCTTTAATGTAACTGTTAAAAATATTAGATCACAGTATAACCTTAGACACTATCATTTTTATTTGTAAAATACTTCACAGCCGCATAGTATAGATTTGACATAAAAAGAGATGAAACATCTTTAACTCTTTAGATCAAATTCATGTACTTATTTGTGTTGTAGATAATAGAGAAAGTGCGAACCGTGCGAACGCTGATCGGGCGTAGTCAATTAATTAGGCATTATTGATCGGATTGTGTGCAAACGTCACGCATATATATTGCTATTGTGATATGCATCTCATTAACATTATAACATTGCGGTGTGAAACATTACTCCGTAGAGAATACGAGTCAATTGCGATTATTGCGTTCATGTAATGACTAATGAGTAAAGCAATTTGAAATCAATAAATGCTGTTACCTCATCTAGAACTTCAGTTTACCCCCAAACAAAAGCCCACTAGAACTTAAACAATCTGTTACTTAATGCTGTAGTTAATAACGTTAAGGAGATTAATCTAATATGCTTAGAAAGAAAGAACAGAATTCGAGTCCTTAGATTACTATCAGGAATGCAAACCGATACGGCACGTTGAAAAAAACATTACGAGTCTGAGAGTGGACCTATGACAAAAAATTAAAATAACGCAGGATATGATGGAACTCGGCGCCACCACGGCGCCATCGCTGTCCGAACAAAAGACGCCCATCGGTCTGCGCGCGAGCAACCGAATTCTGATCCTATCGCGAGAATAATTCCGTCGATAAATGTCACTAATATAACGAAGGGTTTGTCCTCGAGAGAACTTTATTTATTATACAATTTAAAATTAAATTAAAAATGTTATAAAACATAATCACATCGTGGGCTCCAAAAATAAAAAATAACATTTTTATATTTATTTATACAGGAAAAAATATTTAGGTATCATCTTAAAACAGCAATAAAACGATTATTCGAAATATATAAAAATACTTCGACGAAATCAACCTCTATAAAACCCTAAGGAAAATATGCAAAAGGATGAAACGGCGCGTTGGATTATAGTTAATTTTCGATATAGAAACCAGTTCTGTAAAGTGGTTGACGGCGGCGGCAGCGGGCGGGCGGCCCGCGGCCGGTGAAGGCAACGAGCTGCGCAAAATAAAAGAAATATGTTTTAGTAGGTTAGCGAGCGTATTTACGATCGAATTCTTCCGGCGCGATTATGTAGCCATGAGTTATATAAGCGGTCCAGACCGCCGTAATTAGACAATTTGTCTACCGGTCTGGGCTGACATAAAAACGTAACTAACTCTAAGGCTTAAACATTTGTAGAACCATCTTCGAGTCTCAAAGGGGGTGCCGTCGCATCATTTATTCAAAATTGACTTATTTGCGATGGGAATTTTCCATTTAGGCAGTTGTATATATACATATATATCTTTTGGCGATTACACAGTGTCTGCATTTCAAAACGATGAAACGGGCTGGTAACGCCATCTGTTGGGCACTTCGGCATCTTGGACCGGATGCCCGACCAGTTTCGTAGCGACACCAAACACCTGCAAGATGGAGGATTGCATCGTACCTTTATTACGTAGCAATATTTCGCTTCGATAGTTCGTTTATCCGTTATTATTGAAAATCAGCAATAATATATATACATATACTTTTATGGATATGTCCGTGCGCAGTAAATCAGTTAAAATAATATATAACCATGGATTTTGAACTTAAAAGATAAAAAGACCAGAATGTTTAAGATTTTTTAAATTATTTTTCTTCAAAATTTGCCTATATTACTTATTCTGAACCGACTCTGCAAATTTGGCTGGTTATTGCAAAATACCCCAGTGCAAAACTTCCACCTCCGTACTGACTCATCACGATATCACTGGAAAATATAATTATAGGTATAAAACTTGGTTCGAATAGAACGGATTTTATTGATGAACACCAGGGCATGGCAGTGCGAGGCGTTAAAAAAATTTAAGCTGTAATAGCTCCTACAAATTTGATATTTAGCTAAATTCTTATTTTTGTCACCTTGAGTTCAACTGAGAACGAATTTTACGAAATTCCACTCACTAGGGCATTTTGCGGGGGCGTCATAATGACAGTAAAAAAAAATTAATTATAGTTCGGGTTATAATGAATAATAAAATTAATGTGAAATTTTTTGTGTGTATTTGAGTGAGTTCCCGGATAGTTTAATAACTCAATTGGACGCCGTAAGGTGGCGCTGTTGTTGAGATCCAGAAATCACCAGTGTGAAGCCGGGGCGTATCGTTAGTGTATATAAATATATTTATAAAATATTATGTATAAATGCCGTGGTAGCTCAGTGGTTAACGCTCGCTGTAAATATAACAGAACGCGAGGAACCCGGGTTCGATCCCCGCCGGCACCAATGAAATTGTTAATTGCAATTTTAAGTGCTGATTTACCATGTGCTCGGCGGTGAAGGAAAACATCGTGAGGAAACCTGCATGTCTGAGGAATAAGAAAAAAAAATATTTCGAAGACATGTGAAGTTCGTTAACACGCATTTGGGCAGCGCGGCGGACACTTCCTTGCCCTAAACCCTCTCAGAAATGAGGGGAGGCCTGAGCCCAGCAGTGGGACGTATATAGGCTGTAACTTTACTTTTACAACTTTATGTATAAATCGTAATCCACGTAACTCAATTATATTCGTTGACGCCTCCTCTGTTGTATACTATGTAGTCATGAATTGACGGACCGAATCACACGAATTTTAACCTTCCATAGTAAAAAATAAGTTTTTTAATGGTATCCCGTATGAGCTCCTACTGGCAACACTATACGCCTCATGTCATTGTGAATTTTTCGTGCCGAATCAACGAGTCGAACTCTCGAACTTAAAATTATTTTTGTAAGTTTTTAAGTAATATTCTGAATAATAGTGATATTTATTAGTGAATGCTAACATGAGTAAAAAGAGGAAACTCATTGAAACACTGCTTAATTTTTTAGACGATTCCAACGAAGGTAATTTTTTATTTGATGCATAATGGCGTCATAACTGCGTAGAAACGTAAAATGTAATAAAATTACTATGTATGAGACAGGACGGGAGGCTGTACATACTTAAATGTTGTTTTCTTCCAGCCTTCTAGTTACAATTGAGATGCAGTCTTCAACAGGTAAGCATGTAAACAATGACTGCACATCAAAACTGACCATAGTTTCATTGTCTGCCAGATGTAGGTCCGTTGTACGTTATTATATATTCTTATCGTTATACGTCATACGTTATTATATACATTTTATTTATATAATAACGTATTTAAGTATGTACAGGTCTATGTTCAGCAGTGGACTTGTGAAGGGCTGTAATGATGATGATGATGATACATTTTATTATGTTTTGATAATTTGGAGACCTATTTTAACAGAAAACTTTAATAATTGTCTTGCGGTGCAACGTGGGTGTACACGAGACATAAATATTTAATGATTGCCTTGAGGTGCCACGAGGGGGTACACGAGGCATGGAATTTGAAGTTTAATTTAATTTATTACCAAAAAATTTACAAATTAGGAGATATTTTACTCGCGGTACCACTGAGGGGGTACACGAGGTTATATTTTTATGTTTCAATTTATACAACTGATCTCACTCAATTTCAGAACCAAAAAAGAGATATATTATTTATTTGAGCGATGAGGAAGATCAGGATTCTGTTCCGACCACCAATACCCAAGAAAACGATATTCTTAGGTTGATTGGAGAACCTTGTCTAAAGAAAAATTCCTTGGAAATAAATTCTAAGCTAGCAGAACTATGGCAGTCTCTTATAACCAAGGGCTTAGATAAAGAATTAAAGAGGGGTATTGTAGAAAAAATTCCTTGTATAACAAATTGTACCTTAAAAATGCCTCAAAATTAAAACATGAAATTACTGCTATTTTAAGTAGTGCTAAACTAAATGCTAATGCTAAGCTAAATGCTAAAACCAGAGATATAAAGTTAAGTGAAAAGCAAGACCAAATTGGCTTAGTAATTTCAAATTTGAATATAGTACTGTCAGATCTCATTAAGAAAAAAGATAAAGAAAACATTGACGTGATAAGTGACAGTATTAGACTATTATGTGATTTACACTACATGGAGTCTGCCACAAGAAGAGCAGTTATTCCACCAGGTTTAAATAAAAATATGAAAGAAGCCCTTGAGGAAACACAAATTACAAACTTCCTATTTGTAGGAGAAATAAGCAGTGTCCTTAAGAGATTAAAGGACCTTGAAAGGTCTAAAGACTTACTAACTCCTTTAAACTATTGGCGCCCGTCTCCACCAATGTCAACTCAATATCAACCTCGAGGCGGGCAAAGGGGCAACTACCTGAGCAGGATAAAGTCACAACAGAGAAGATACAAACAAGACATGCAAGAACCTCAACCAGCTCGAGCTCCTGCTCTAGCCCAGCAGTGGGGATATTTCCGAGCAGCTCGCAGCAGACGCCGAGTGCAGTCGAGGAGGAGAGGATAGAGGTAACCACAGCCGGTCGCCTGTCTTTAGTCTAAATGGGCTGATATTATTAAAAATAAGACAGTTTTACAGTGGGTCAAGTTAGGTTATAAAATTCCTGTAAATCGTAGTGTGTGTCAACCATATCCCCCCAATAATACTGACTTTAGTCAACCAGAAAAGCTTATCATTAAGACTTGTATTAAAGAATTGGAACTAATAGGGGCAATAAAAGCATGTGAACCGATTATTGGTCAATATTTATCTAGAATATTAATAATTCCTAAATCAGATGGGTCCTCAAGATTCATTCTAAATTTGAAATCCTTTAACACATTTGTCCAAACCTATCATTTTAAAATGGAGGATATAAGAACAGTTTTAAAGTTAATAAGTAGAAGGTCCTACCTAGGTTCCATTGATTTAAAAGATGCATATTATTTGTTAAACATACATCCAAGCAGTCGCAAATATTTAAGGTTTATGTTTAATGACAAAACTTATGAGTTTCAAGTCTTACCTTTTGGACTTTCCTCTGCGCCGTATGTGTTTACAAAATTAATAAAACCAATATTGTTTTACCTTAGAGAACAGGGGTTTAACTCTGTTAATTATTTAGATGATTTTTTGCTTATAGGTAATTCAGAAAAAGAGTGTCAGGAAAATATAGACATGAGTTGTATAGTGCTAAAATCTCTGGGTTTTATTCTTAAGAAAAGTAATCTAATACCTTCAAAACATTGTAAGTTTCTTGGGTTTGTGTTAGATTGTGAAAATTATACAATTTTCATACCAAATGAAAAACGTATAAATATTTACATAAATTCACTCTAGAGTCACTTATGAATTTAAAATCCACAACAATTAGGTCTTTTGCTTCCTTAATAGGTATGTTCATATCAGTTTGTCCAGCTATCCCATATAGTTTAAAGTATACAAAACGCTTAGAGGGTTATAAGTATTTATCTTTGAAAAAATATAATAATAATTTCAATTCTAAATTAACTCTTGAAAATCAAAAAGAGGTTATTGAGGATCTTATTTGGTGGAAAAATCACATATTGATATCAAGTAATCCGATTAAAGAGGGTGTTTATCAAATGGAAATATTTTCAGATAGTTCACGCAGTGGATGGGGTATTGTATGTGGCTCAAAAAGACTACATGGATTTTGGAATAAAAAAGATAAAAAACAACACATTAATTTTTTAGAGTTACAGGCGGTATACTTCGGATTACAATGTTTTGCTAAACATTCCCATGACTGTGAAATACTAATCCGTTGTGAAAACACTACAGCTATATCTTACTTTAACCGAATGGGTGGCATACAATACCCACATAATCCGTTGTGATAACACTACAGCTATATCTTACATTAACCGAATGGGTGGCATACAATACCCACACCTAAGTAACTTAGCTCGAAAAATTTGGCAATTTCGTGAAAAAAGAAATATATTCAAATTTGCTTCTTACATATCATCAAATGATAATTGCCTTGCTGACAAAGAATCCAGAAAAGTTAATAAAGAAACAGAATGGGAACTAAATTCTTATGCCCATAGAAAAATTGTCACTAAGTTTGGATACCCTAAAGTTGATTTATTTGCTACCAGAGAAAATGCTAAATGTAAGAAATTTGTTTCTTGGCATATGGAACCCAACTGTATGTCTGTAGATGCTTTTACTATTTCTTGGACCAACCTCAAATTTTATGCCTTTCCACCATTCTCCCTAATCTTAAAATGACTAAAAAAGAAATTGATAGGGCAGAAGGTATAATGGTGGTACCTTTTTGGCCTTCTCAAGCCTGGTTCCCATACTTTATGTCTTTAAAAAAGTCTGTTTTATTAAAATTTTACCCACATAAACAACTGTTAACATCTCCTTTCAGGAGTCTTCACCAGTTGTACCAGAAACTTACCCTGGTTGCCGCAGTGCTATCAGGGAAATATATACAAGAAAAGGGCTAACTGATGAAAGCATAAAAATAATAATTAATTCATTGTCTGAAAACACAATTCGACAGTATGATTCATGTATAAAACAGTGGTGGAGCTACTGTAGGAGTGAGAAAATTGATCAATTTCTATTGAACATTCCAAAAATTTTAGCATTTCTTACTGAGAATTTAATTGTGGTTCTGCCTATAGAACTCTCAACTCCATCAGGTCATCATTATCACTCATATTAGATTATGATTTGGGTTCAGATAGAGACATTAAGCAGTTCTTTTCTGGTATTTATAAAATGAGGCCAAATAAACCCAAATATGATCAAACCTGGAGTCCAACACAAGTTTTAGATTATGTAGCTAAATTTTACGAAACATAGAACTTTCTATATAGGCACGTATGGCAATTCACAATGCTGTGTTGGTCCCTACTTTAACGTATGGTAGTGAAAGTTGGGTATGGCAGAAGAAGCACGAGAGTAGAATAAATGCAGTAGAAATGAGGTCGTTAAGGAGTATGTTAGGGCTGAATCTGAATGACAGGGTGAAAAATTGTGTGATAAGAGAAGAGTGTGGTTTGCAAGATGATGTTGTGACCAGGATTAAGAAAGGAATGCTTCGGTGGTTTGGTCATGTGGAAAGAATGGATGAGGAAAGAGTGACAAAGAAAATTTATGTTGCAGAAGTGAATGGCAGAGTCGGAAAGGGACGTCCTAGGCGAAAATTTATCGACCAAATTGGCGATTTATTGAAAACGGGCCAAATTAGGAGTACCCTTAACCGACGAGCATGCATGCGTAGGTGTATGGATGTGAAGGAGGCGAGAGAGGTGTGTCAGGATCGTGCCAAATGGAAGTCTGTAGTCTCTGCCTACCCCTCTGGGTGACAGGCGTGAGTGTTTATATATGTATATATATAGAACTTTCTCTAGATATTTTATCAAAAAAATTAATTATTCTCTTAAGTCTAGTAACTCGACATAGACTTCAGACTATGTCATTAATTAAAATAAGTAATATAAGTTATAATGAAGATAACATTAAGATTAAAAATCCTGATACAGTTAAAACATCTAAAATAAACAATTTTCAACCTTTTTTAATTGTACCATTTTATAAACCGGATATTTGTATATGTCCAGCTACAACCTTGAAAGATTACCTATATCACAAAAAATTTAAGGAAGTCTGAAAATTTGTTCATTATTTGCATAAACCTCATACTGCTACGAGCCAGACATTAGGTTTAAAAATGTATTAACAGAAGCAGGCATAGATACATCAATTTTTACTGCACACAGCACTAGACATGCATCTACTTCTCATGCCCAGAGAAGTGGTATTAGCATTGACATTATTAGAAAAACCGCAGGCTGGACTAGTACATCTCAAACCTTTACAACTTTGACAAGCATTGATGAAAATAACTTTGGCTTTACCATTTTAAACAATATAGAACAGAAGAAAGAATAATTTATTTAACAAACATGTTTGCCAAGATTTATGATTGTATAATATTAATATTATGTATAACTTTTATTTGTTTTATAGTAAATTGTTCAATTTAGATATGATTAATACAATAATAAATAATTAAAATGAAGCAATCCAATCTTTCAACATCTACATAGTATACAACACAGAGGAGGCATCAACGAATATAATTAATTGATCAAAGTAAGTTACCTGTAAGTGTCCTTCGATCAAAATTATATGAAGTTGACGCCTCCTCTGTGTACAGCCTTACCCTGCTGTACATTCTTACCCACCCTTAGCGCTTGCTTGCATTTTAATTATTTCCTAATTCTAGATGAAATAAATTCACAATGACATGAGGCGTATAGTTGCCAGTAGGAGCTCGTACGGGATACCAGTAAAAAACCTATTTTTTACCATGGAAGGTTAAAATTCGTGTGATTCGGTCCGTCTTCATGACTACATAGTATACAACACAGAGGAGGCGTCAACTTCATATAATTTTGACCGAAGGACACTTATAGGTAAGTTAATTTGATCAATTAATTTCATTCGTCATTGTGACGTTAAAATAATGCACACACAATTACAGTTCGAGTTTTTACTGTTATTAAAATGGACACTGTTTAACACAATTTTTATCAAATAAATTTTTATAAAATCGAGAGAAGAAACTACAGTAAAACAAGTAGAGTAAAAGAGTATATACGTAACACGACATTAAAAATTAGAAATAAGAAAATACTTTGAACTCACTCATACGGGTGACCATAATTTCCAAGGTTAAGTGTTCTGATTACATAAAATAACCAGTCTATACTCCGGAAACGTAAACTAACATAAGTACGACATTAAAGAAGCAAACATCCTATATACACTGTATTTAGTAAGGTCTAAAGCTCATTTACTTTATTGTTGTGTAAGAAAAAAAAACTTATTATAATTACAATAATCAATTAATTAATATATTGTCTTATTTCCACATGAATGGGTCAGCTCGACCGGGGAACGATAACGCTCTCGCAGAATAACAACGTAAGACAGCTGAATAATGCTACTCCGTATGAGTGTAAACAACTGGAGAACCTGTTATTTTCACTCCATGTCAGTCCTCAGGGGTGACAACACATCGAGTTTTGATTCTTGATAGAGAATAGCTTGAGATTGTATATGGGCAGCATTATCCACTTACCAGAATGAACGTGACAAGATGTTAGTCCTGATGAACTGTGTACTCGCTTGTCACCTTTGTTCTATTTTAAAAAATACCATAATTAAGGCGCAATGAGGCACTAACGCTCCAGTACCTACTCCCTTAAATCTCATCCTTCAACTAAAACCTCTTAAAAAGTCTTAACCTAAAAAGCCTTCAATGTCCTTGCGCTTACGAGTAAAGACAAAAGCCAATTACGCAACAGCTCAAGCTACATCGGTACATTCTGACCCTGCCTCCGATCTCGCTAGTGACCCACTTCGCGCATGCCGCACAATCGCCATACCGTCGTGTCATTTTAAGCTCATTTGTTGTTGCATAATTCTTAAAACGCCGAGGAGCCGCTTTTATTGCATATAATTACGAATAATTATCGATCTCGTTCATTGCCACCGTCAGATAAAGTGCATGATGATATCGTCACCAATGTCTAATTCGTATAAATATATTTTCTTATTTTTTTTTCATATTTTCTTAGTTTTTTCTTCCCCGCGACTTCGCTCGCGTGAACTGGATTTCATTTTTTAGTTATAACACCCCCACAATCCCCTTGCGGGTGAAATTTCGTAAAACCGTTCTTAACTGACCTCTACTCGGCGAAAAGAGTATTCCGTATATAATATATAAGGAAAACCGGAGTTGTCACCGGTATCCGGTTCTCTACACTCACCATACGAAACATAGCAGCGTTCAGCTGCTTTTTAATGCTGGTATTCTATGAGAGCATGGTCACTCCCCGGTCGAGCCGACCCATTCGTGCCACAACTATACTACTAATATATTTGCAGCATGACTCTACCACCTATATAAAGAATTTTAGTGCCCGCGGCTCAGGTACACTTTCTATTTTCTCTCTCTCGTAGGCTGTTGAAAGGTAAACCGCACGATGACCAGAGAGAGATCAAGCTCAGGACTAACTCGGCACGGGAGTGAAACACCGCCCACTTCCTGAATCCGGGCTGCTACTGAGAATTTGCGGCCGTGGAAGGAAATGGTACTGTTTTACTTTCGGAACTTTGATAGCGCGATTTAGGCTTCGATGTGTTTCGCTTGTAGTGCGACGACAGCGCCGCCACAAATTTTTCACTGATAAATCGATAGCTGATTTTTGTTTGCCCGACCCGCGATTTGAACCCGGAACTTCAGGATCAACAGTCGAGTTTACGACCACAGGTCCAACGTGGCAGTTTAAAGGGGGTTGAGTCGGGTGGAGGTTCTGTAAAATGAGTATGTCTGAAACGTGATAAGAGAAAACCAATAATTTGTTTCTATGAATACCTAGCTTTGAATGACATTCAAACTTTACAAGTTTACAACTAACGACTCAGTAGGCAAGTTTAATTTGAAAAGGAAACCTAAACACTCATTGAAAAATAAGACAAATAACTATCATTTTTCGATTAATCGGTTAGATATAACGACCTTCACTGTTTTAATCACAAACGAGTGAGATAAGGGGTTTTGACGGTCACCGCATCGCCTAGCTCCTAAGCACGTGTCTTTATTATTTATAGCTCTGACAAGTGTGACAAACGCTGAATGAACATTTCTTTTCGTGACGAGAGGAATGAGTGTGTGTGCGTGTCCCGTTGTCGATGTAGGCCACTGCCAAGGTCGAATGTTTAATATAAAGTCTGGCGTCGGGACATTAAAATGGTTGGCCCCTCCCCGGGACCCCTTCTTCCCCGGCACGGGTGGCGGTCGCAATCGTTGCACTCCGTTGTTTATTATCTGAAGGCATCCCCCTGTTCACAAAAGGCCCTAAAGAACAATAAACGCAGGTTGCACCACTGTTTGATACCGAAGCTTTATCTTAATTTTTTATACCTATCCATATAATATAATATAGTCATGTCATACAAGTTGACAACGGAATGTTTTACAAGTTTGTGTAGCAAGCAGCCCTAGGTACATAATGGATGTCAAGCAGTAAACTAACAAACCAAGAGCGAGCCAACAATACGACTTGTTATCAGTGCAAACAGGCCGCAGTGTGGGACTAGGAACAGCTGACGAGATAAAATTGAAGCATTCCTGACCTATTCCAGTGACGAAACTCGTACCGAACGATTACCGTTATAGCGCGGCGCTCAGATAAAGGACTCGGTCAATACTAATGAATACGAAATAGGCGGATGACTTAACTGTTACATTATCTTATGTTCATGTTTTTTATACAAAAAGATTGTAATGTATTTTTGTCCTTATAAAGAACTCGATGAGACGAATACATTTTATACGAATACGTAAAGTCCACCCTTTGTAGCCATTATGAGGAGTACAATAGTTTTTAAATAAATATAAGAACCTGAAGGGATGAATAGTGAATACATTACATATACATATACTGTTATTTTATAACATGTGTTTATAATTCCATTATCTAACTTTTCCTAATTTAAACGACAATAATTCAAACATATTCAGTATTGTCTAATACAAGTCAGTTTTTTTACCTATCTTAAATATATTTTTTTTCTCATCACACCACAAAAGTACACAACTGGACATTGATATTTCCCATTCAAACGAGAGTTTGTCATAATTCACTTTTTTGAACGTGGTAGACCAAGCTGCAACTGTATTACTGGTATATCGTGGTAGCACGTATGCCGTGTTTCTAATGGTGAGTGTAGAGACCCGTAGACCCTTTTCACTTTAAACGGGGCATTCTATCTTAGTCCTCACGGGTGACAACGCATCTGTATTTTGATTCGTAATCGAGGATAGGTATAGATGTCTATGGGCCACCACTTACCATCAGGTGGACTGTGTGCTCGTTTGTCACCCTTATCCTATAACAAAAACTCGCTTGGCAGTCGTATTGGCGATTACAGTAACCAGACGACTCGCGCACCCTTGACTTTGCTACCCATCGCCGGCCTGGGTATTTTACGTCTAGTATAAACAAGACGGTTATAGCGCCATTGAAGAGAGCTTTCTGTCATTTCTCTAAATTGCTTCTTAGGACCTCGGGACGATACAGATTTCTTGAAATAAAAAATAAATACATTTTCCATACTCTCATCGCCTCAATAAAAAAAATTCTTGAAAAAAAAAAAGAATATGAAGAGAATCTTAATTGATCGTGGAATGACCTTAAATACACACTTAAGATCAAAGTTCCCATACTGGAGACAAAAATCAGCGCGGTTAAACTAGAAACGTTTATACTTTAAAACGGATTGATCACAACTGATATCAAAGCACCGAAGCTATTTCTGAGGAGATCAATGGACAGACCAAAAGCGCAAAATTCTTTTAATAATATCAATGACACATTCCAACAAGTCATGGAAAAGTATACATATGTTAAATACAAATACAGCGATGTCAGCTGCGGCAGCGAAACACATCGTCCTCCAGAGAAATTTACTACTCTCACTTTCGAATAAGAAAGGCGCGGTTGTTGCGAGTAGCTCGTCAAGTACGTAAGGAATACGATATAACAAATTAAATAGACGACACGGTACGGGTAGTTAGTCTCATCGTTAAAGTGGAATAGATTATTTATTAATATTGCAGTGACAAAGGAGCTAACAGTCCACTTGATGGTGGCTATGACAGGTTATGAATACATGTAACCATTTCTAAATGAAGGTCACAGTGCCGTTGTCATCATTACAGACTTAGGATGTAGTGAAACAGCAATTAGCAGAGCGCCAAGCTACATTGGACCCAGAAGAGTGTGGTGTTAACGCAGCTGGACTACTATCTAATTTGACTTTCTTCTGTAGAGGAAAAGCGATAAAATATCGAGCAAATTATTTATAAACCAACACGGTAGTCATTGCATTTTCATGGTTGCCCGATTAGTCGTAAGTTTGCGTTCTACATTTCAGACGAAACTAATATTGTTTTGCCTATTTCTATTACTTTTTTTACTGATACTGATTTTTACTGATTTTGTAGCATTAACGTCAATTTAGTACACAAGATGACAAGTAGATTCGTATTTACGCTAATAAATATATAAAGATAGTATAATATAACAAGAATACTATAACAAATTACTACAAGACGAAATCCTAAATTATTATCAAATTCTCTGCTAAAGAGGGGTTCCCCGTTGGATCAATGCCAAATGCCTACATATTAGGTTAGAATGTATATACATACATACGGCAGGTGTAAAATTAATTGACTTGATTATGTAATCGGATCATAAATTGTAAGCTTAATATAAAATAAGTTTTACTGATTTTATCGCGTTTAATTTGACTTGTTTTTAATTACTGACATTTCGGGTGCTTTGCAGTAGCCATGGTTACGGGGAACGAACTACGAAGAATAAATGAAATTAAACGCGATAAAATACCTAAACTCCATGTAATGGCCGCATAAATATAAGAAATCATTACTGTAAACTTTAGTTTTATAAATTCTTTGTCTGGTATTGAACATCAACTTCGTATGGTACATTTTTAGTGTTCATTTTCTTACCAGTGTTCATAAAAACACCATTAGCTATTGCACGCTATAATATTTATAATGAAGTCGTAACTACATTTATAATGGCCGTTTAGGCGAAGATTTCCTACTTTAAAAGGCTTTCAGCGCTCCCTTATCCATTGTATAGATATTTGTCCAGCACAAAGTAAGCCTGCATTCATCCACATTCAGTGGACAAAAATTTACCATATTTGACATGTTTTTGCATATTAACTTATTATCAAGAAATAAAGAATCTAAATAAGATTGTAGCCGATGAACAATCTGATATGCCTTTAATATTATCGAAAAATATGGTAATGGGTTAAAAAAACGAAAACTCAAACGTCGAACTCTTTTATTTCCGGAAGTTAAATTATAATTTTTATCTCTATAAAATTTTTAAAAATCCATTCTAATAAGTATTTAATAAAGTATTGCTTAAATGTGCTTGTTTTTTCTTAGCTTTATAATATCAATAAATATCAATTCACGCGCGTCACACCTGGCTTTAAACAATAAAAGAAGTTTTATCCCAATTTTCTTCTTCTCACATATATTTTTTTAAACCAACATTGATAAAATTACATCGCTGACGCGTAACGAAGCGGTCAACGCGCCTGACTGCTAATTTTTGGATTAGAATTTCAGTTAAAGCAAATATCAGCGTACAAAACGAGTTATACTGATTTAGGGATGTATAAGAGTTTATATCAATTTTTTTCTCCAATGCTATCGCAAAATGTGATGAGAACATAGGAAATGAAGACAAATGACTGCCGCATTCGTAAGCACAGATAAGGCAAAGGCATTCTATGATAATTTACAGAGCCGCTTGAGTAAGCGACTGAGTTCATAGGTGACTTTCGGCAGTTATCAGATAGAGTGGCTGTGATAGTCAGAAGAACATCAATTATTTTGTTGTTGTTAGTCACTCTAAAACCAATATACTCCAACTTTTGTAATATATAATATAACCAAAACTACACTAGGCGACACTACGTTATATATACTGGAAAGTTAGCTTGTAATGCCAGCTATCTTAATCTAAAATCACCTTTAATAACCGACGGAATACGGAACGATGTCGGACCCCGCATAGCGCATTACGCTTAGTCACGAGGCACTCGAGGCGCGCCGTACGTAGCCGAATGACATCATGCAACGTCTGTATGCATGTTCTAATTCACCAAATTACCAATTTCATTTGTTGTTTGCTCTCCTCCTGAACAATATCTCTGGTATAATTAATCTTGATAAAATCGCAATATATAGACTCTTGTTCTTACATAATAACCGTTAAATGTGTTAAGTGTTAATGTTTAACGGATAACTTCAGTATTAAATTCGAGGAAACACCTATTAATGCTAATATTTTGACATAAAATACGTATTTTCTTATTACTAGTACAATATATGTTTATTGTCTATTTTCAACGCAATTTACCATTAACTATCCGATATTTGTTTTAATTTTAATTAGTTACTTGAATGAAATAACGTTGACGCTCGGTAGCGTCAGTTTAAATAGAGTAGCATATTGTAAGTATTTTATGGCCTACAAATAATTATTGGGGTTTTGAATATATTGGGCCGTTGAGATGTTTATCAATTTTTGGAGATAGTTGTTGTTGTTGTTAAATGTTTGGAGTAGTAGATTTATGGTACAACCCTCTTACCCATTCGTGTCGCCATGCAGCACTGTAATTCCTTCCATTTTCAAACTTAATGAGTAAGATAAACCATAAAGCAGTTCACCTGAGCCCCGAATAGCTTTCTCTGTTTTGTGGACATAGCTTTAGTAGCCACTAAGTTTTACTTGGCTAAGACCATTATAGCGTGTTAGCCAAAAAAAGTATATACCTATAAATAAGTAGTAAAGTATATTCCTACCTAAGCTTAGGAATAAAGTTTTCTTTGCGTGATAGAATAAAATATTTCTTCCTGTAACGAAGAGGTACATTTATTTATTCTTTATTACATTCCTTCAATTAAAAGAATACAAAGGGCGGACTTAGTGCCTCGTGGCATAATATATATATATATATATATATATATTTTTTTTTTTTTTTATAGGATGACAAACGAGCACACAGTCCACCTGATGGTAATTGGCCCATAGAATCTACGTCTATCCTCGATTACGAATCAAAATGCAGATGCGTTGTCATCCGTGAGGACTTAGTAAAAACGGTCTCCAGTTCTCTACACTCACCATACGAAACACAGCAGCATTAAGCTACTATTTTACGCTGGTATTCTGTGAGAGCGTGGTCCTTCCCCGGTCGAGCCGACCCATTCGTGCTACAACTATACTACTAATATAACTGCAGCATGGCTCTACCACGTAAGAGATAATATAAAATATAATATAATATAAAATATATATATATATATAATATATATATATAAATAGTACATATAGATAACTATGAATAAATATGTCTATGCAATGTGTAGCCGAAGGCTTTTACAGACCAGAAGAGAACAATTATATTCATTATTTTGGTTTTCAACAAACACACATTACACCCTATGGTGAGTTCTCAGAGAAAATGTAGATGCGTTATCACTCTTACAAGGAATGTCTCATCACCAGTATCAATGGTCTCCGGTTATCATAATTCACCACAAATAACATAAGATTTGCGAACGTGGTCCATCCCCGGACAAGCCGACCTATTTGTGCTGCAGCCATAATATAGATGCAAGTTTGGCTCTATCACGTGTTAAACTACATATATATGATTTTTTATCATACACATGATGTATGAAGTCAATTGATGCAAGTGGCTCAAGACCGTGTTTTGTGGCGTTAAGTCGAGGCCTATTTTTTTTTAGGAAAATAATAGCAATGCTATAAACATTACTAATATTCCCTTTAAGCACTGCGGGTAAGCTTAAAATACTTGTGTTAGAAGTGGTTTATGAAAGTATTCGAACGCCGGATTCGAACATACGACTTTTTGAATTCGCGGTCCACACACTACTTAGGCTACTGATGCATGTTGAGGCCTATGTTGTACACTGGACTTATACTTTTAATGATGAAAGATGATTTTATTCTATCAATTATGTACAAAATTTCAAGTTTCTGTTTTGGTTAATTTAACAAGTCAGCGAGAGCGTCAAATTGAAAAAAGGCCTCATTTCTTACAACGTAATGTTATCACATTTTTTCACATAGTGATATGGAGCGAGAAGGAACTCGAGATCAGTATGATAGATCAAAAAGTGAAGTTATGATGTAAGGGATTTCCTTTGTTTTTTCTTTCTGAGAAATGGAACTATTAAAGCAGTGGGATAAATAAAATCAATCCGGTTAAGGTTGTCGAGGGTCTGAATCCGCATAGATCACAAAACGTTACTAACGACCCAATAATTGATGCTGGCAGTGACACTCATTGCGTCAGACTACGGGGTCGACAGGTCAATGCAATAACTTACTTGCGGGAGCCATTTTTTCTTTCAAATTGTCGATTTTAAATCATTTACTTATCGATATTTTAACCAAAATACTCATATTAAAGACAAGTGACGTTTCATACGTACAAAAAATCTACGCTTTCCATGTTCGAAAAAGCGTACATCATCCACTGACAATAATAAGGCAAAATAAAACAATAGATGCTTTGAAACAATTTTGAAGCATCACCAATGTCTAACAATACAATCTTAATGAAACACTTGCCACGCTTGCCAGGCGGGTTGGCATCCGCAGTTTTTTTATTATTTTGGGAAAGATGATGCTGTTCATCTACTGTTTCATTTTCTCTGTCGCCTCTGATCGCTGTGGGTTCTTACACGCAATTACTACAAGGCGAACATTAATATAAATTATTTATCGCATATCATGCATACAACTACAAGAAACATTTATAAAAAAGGGTATTATAAATAAGACGTCTATTAACTTTATGCAAGAGCAATGAAAGCAATAAATAGCATGTTACTGAATATGCGTGATTAAATGACGACACGACGCATGCGATCAGTTGCCACGAGATGTGGTGTGGGCGTGTCGAAGGAATTGTTCACGTCACGCCGATTCACGCCACGCCATGTGCACACCACAGCAGCGCCTTGATAAGCACGTTTATTAAACTTCCCCCGAACAGATTACGCAATACGCGGCAACAATGTTTGCTTTATGAAAATTCATAAACAAGCATCGGGGGTGGTCCCAGGTTACGACCACCCGTAACGGTGTCTCGTCGACCTCTTTCCGGGTCGCCGTAATAAAACGTCCCTTTTACGACAACTGCCCTGGCATACATCCACATTAGAGTAGACGTTCTAAAACAATAACGTCGTCGGGAAAGCCTCCGATAGGATTCCCATTCAAGTCATAAACGGGCTCTGTCGGGTCGAAATACGTTGCTAGAATAGTCCGTAATAACGTATCCAACGTACATAGATATTGACTTCTAAAACGGGAGAAATCGCAGAGGAGTGTATAATATTTTACATTTGAATTTGTAGTACAACATTTTTTTACTTAGGTATTACAAGTAATTTTTGATTGAAATATTCACGTTGTAATGTACAATAGAAATTCATAAATTTGAATTTCTGGAACAAAAATAGACAAGCGTGTACGAATTTCATACGTAAATATAAACTGAAGATATGAAGCGAGCATTCCTTCAACTGCCATAAAGAAGTAAAATATGTAAATAGACATCATTAAATGGAACCAAACTGGCGGGCGTATTTAGTGTACAAAGTAACCGCGGCGGAGAGCGCACGCGAGCCCCCACTGAAGCAACTTACATTTTTAACTAGCATTTTTCTACTTTATGGTCCTTATATATAAGTTCTTTTAGTCACTTTTTTCGTGAATTAAAATCCCAAACATATATAATTAAAAATTACTGCGGTGACATGCAACAAAATTATTCTCATTTTGAAGAAGTATGCAAAATACATTCATCCAAGTTTGTTCAGTGCGTGCACATCGAGACGCAGTTGGTACGGTTACGGGACATCGGGTCCAGTTTTACAACCTCGTTACCGACGATCCGAAGTTTTTACAGCGCGATTAAACCGCCCACTCGCCCGACCTACGGAACCCGTAATTGGAGTAAATCTTTTTATTATAGCCCCACACTAGTGACTGAATTGTTATTGCCCGTATTTTGCATAACATATTTACAAAAAGCTTCGTGTAAAAATTACTTCAACTTACGTATTATATTCATTATTGTTTTTGACATACGAGTAATTTAAACTTTCATTTAGTTAATGGTTAATAAATAAAATAACGTAAAAATGAAAAGGTTTTATCTGTGCGACACATAAAATATCAAAATGAAAGTATAACGAATGTACGACCGCATTTTGTTCGCGAGCCGCCTCGCGCCGCATTATCGAAATCGGACCACAATAATTACATCGCAGCCGAATGTGGCCGGCCACTCCATCCATCTGTCCAAACGAGTGCCTAAATAAAATATACGAACGCGATAAAATTTTATCAATGCGAAATAAATTATTCACATTTCCCAAACATCGAATGCAATTAAACTCGCTATTCGCGCTGCAAATTTACTGTGCCAATTAATGATTACTACTATTTTTAATACTCAATTGGCTTTAATATTTATTTTGAACAGTTATTGGACAAATAGGTATATTTGTTTGTAGATTTGAAATTAATTATTGTTATTTTTCAAATCATAATAAAACGTATGAGATAATAATTGTCATATACAGTACTGCTTACTTATACAATTTTAAATAATTTATCTGTTGTACATTAACTAAATCGACACAATGTGATTAAAAATTATCTTTTCGACAGTTTGAGTTTGCAAAGGGTATGCATAATAATTTTTTTTTTACTTTTGGTTCTTTGTAATAATGTCAATTTAGTTATAACATCATACGAAGCGGCAGGCGAAATGATTGTATTATATTGTCTGTAATAACCTTCTGCTAGTCACGCTACGGCCGTATTATGCTCGCAGCACGAATGAGTTGACTAGCACGCTCTCACAAATACCAGCGTAAAATAGAAAGATAATGCTTTAGTGTTTTGTTTCGCGTGGTGAGTGACGAGAGCTGGAGTCCTTTTTACTGAAAAAGAAATTCCACCTTAGTCCTCAAGAGAGCAGTAGAATCGGCATTTTAGTTTTTATACGATAATAGCTATTTGGACTACAACTTCAACTCACCATCAGCTTTGTGCTCGTTTATAACCCTAACTACAAAAATAGTGTATAAAAAGTAGGAGTAACAAGAGAACTGGTTACATCTGCTCCAGTCGAGGCTAAGCTTTGAGACAGTCTTTGGGGAAGGCCAATATACATCAGTGCACTTATAAAGCTGCAGTGTTATTCCTATCACTTAAGACCTTTCTTCGCTCTCTCATGTAGGAATTGGGTACCTATGTACCCAATTCCTACATGAGATCCGTCGCTCCACACGGAATGGGGCAAAGGATAACTATCGCTCGGCGAAAAGCATACCTACACCACGTAATTGCAATGATGATGATGATTTCTAGACTCATGGTCAGTAAGATAAGCTAGTAAATAAAATCGACATTAACAAACAAAACTTACTAAGAGTAAAAAAACAATGTTTACTTTGAACCGTACCACATTTAAAAACATCAAAAATACCAAGTATATGTCAGAAACTATAACTTTCAAAATGATATGCAACGGTAGAGCGACTGAGTTAGAACTGATAAAAACAAGGCAAATAAAGTGTACATAAAAAGCCGATAAGTAGGATTGTATCAAGGTCGATTTGCAGTCACGACTTTAGGGTCTGCACCGCGTCTAAGCTTAGACTTTATTTTACAAATCCGACGATTAAGATGATACGCGAGCGCCTGATAACTAAAACCTTATGCAAACCGCCAGTTATCACACGAATTGTCCACTTAAAGAAGTAAGCTGGAGCCAAATATGGACAATATCAGAAAGCTATCTTAATACCCTTCGTTGCCTAAATATAGTGTTATATTAAGAATCTTTTTTTTTTTTAATAAAATAGAAGTCATAAGCCAACTTACAGACCACATGATGGTAAGTGGTTACTGTAGTTCATGGCAAACTGCAACAAAATTCAAATAAAAAAGTCTACATATGCGTTGTCACCTCTGTGGACTAAGATGGAACGCCTCACAGTCAGATTCTAAAGTTCAAAACTACGGTATGGCAAGTTGCCTTAGACTCTAAAGTTTAGAGTAAAGGCCTTAACATTACAGATACAAGTACATTATTTAATGTCACGATTACGCCGCGACTTGCCATGCTAAAGAACAATAGAAACTTAAGACCACAAGCAATTGCTAGCTGTTGAGCTGGATTACAAATGATTTGTCACCATAAAATATTAAGAAAAAAGATCTTTATCTTATTGATTAAAACTACTTTTACGGATTTTATCGCGTTTATTTTTACTTTTTATTTACTTTTATTTTTAATTCCCGACGTTTCGGGCGCTTTCCAGCACCCATGGTCACGGGGGACTGAGATGACTGACGTCCCGATGTCATTGTTAAACCCGGAGTACCTTCAGCTTTTTTAATTATTG
The DNA here is from genome assembly GCA_907164705.1 of Parnassius apollo. NCBI lineage: Eukaryota > Metazoa > Arthropoda > Insecta > Lepidoptera > Papilionidae > Parnassius > Parnassius apollo. Next base: position 882,128 of record CAJQZP010001062.1, on the reverse strand, counting down.
TTTATGGTCCGATCTATGCAAAATGAACTGACTATGTCCTGAGGTCTTGCAGTGGTATGCTTGGGTTTAGTTTTAATTTTATTGATTATAGGATCCCAAGCAGGTGGTAGTACCCAGCCTCCTTCTCTATTGAAATTAGGATGTTTTTTAATTTCAATAGCCTCACGTATCATCCTTGGTAGGAATCGGTGTTCTTTCGCGAGGATTTGTGGTCTATCAAATCTGATGTAATGGTTGGGTCCGTCTAGGATATGATCACAAACTGCAGACTTCCCGGAACGTTGATGCTTCACATCAGCTATATGTTCTTTTACGCGGGTCCTAATTGATCTTTTTGTTTGTCCGGTTATTTATATAGGACAAACAAAAAGATAAACGGATAAAATCCGTAAAAGTAGTTTTAATCATGTATAGTGTTCGCGTAAATATAAGAAATCTTTATCTTATTCTTTATTAGAACACAATCAACTAAGATTAACGTTACCCTAATAGCTAATAAAATCCACTGTTGAACATACATTGTCTCATAGGAGTGATATCTGCCATAGTTGCCACGCTTGGCAAGCGGGTTGCCGCAAGTTTTTTATGTTTAGTCGTTATTAGGAAACGCTGCTGCCAATGTCCTGATTGTTTCCCTCTGTCGACTCTTACGACGCCCACGGGACGACATTGTAACTAATCTCTAGTAAAGGCAAATATCGCACTTATGCATAATAATATGAATTACGTTATGTGGGTGTCGTAAGAGAAACTGCGTCGAAGGTGTGATACGTCCAGTACTGCAAGCGCCAAACCACCAGCCAAGTGCGACGGCCAAAAGCCAAATCAAGAACAGGTCAATGTCTAGCAAGAGACTTTAACAGAAAATATCCAGGTCAAACATACTCTACACAAATTACCGATAGCTGGAAATAACAATTTATAAGATATTTAATCAAATTTCGAAACAAAGGTTATAGTACTATTATACTTAATAATTTTAAAGATTTGCTTTTGCATAAGCAATGACGAACAAGTCCGCCCGCACAGCGCAGTGTTACAAGCGAATTTCGGCGGAAATTTTTCAAGTAAAATGTATTTGCTTTGTTTTCACATGCGAACGCACGTCGCCCGTCGGCTGATTACGCTCTCCGCTGTTACTGTCATTCATTTGCGTCTACAGCGCCCCACTCAATCTCTTTCATTATGAACGCGCTGCGAGCGGGCTGTCCCACTCCTCGCATTTTACATTTTGTACATTTCGCTCCATCAAATGCTTTATATGTAATTAAGAAACTTTGTTATTATTTTTTATCTATAATATTTATTGTACAATTAATTAAAGATAGAATAACAAATTATTTATATGTTAACTTTTTTCAAGTTTTATAGTAAAAAAGTTACAAACGTGCACAAAAACACAGTCCACCCTAAGGTAAGTGGTTACTGAGGCCCATAGACATCTACATCTATCCTCGACTACGAATAAAAATGTAGATGCGTTGTCACCCGTGAGGAATATGATGGAAAGCCTCGTTTCCAGTAAAATGTCCCCGGTTCTCTACACTCACCATATGAACCACAGCAGTGTTAATCTGCTATTTTACGCTGGTATTCTGTAATGAGTGTGGTAAGTGTTATAATAATATATAGTATAAGGCGGTATGTGACATTTTTTTATTAAGCTAGGTACTATAATTATTAACAAGTTAACTTTTTTAAGGTTTGTTAACATTTAAAGGATGTAATGCTTTGCTTGTTTTTGAAAAGTTTCAAAAAAACATGATCGTTGTGATCATGTTTTTTGAAACTTTTCAAAAACAACAAATAAAGTTACTTAAAAATATAAATCCAAAGTAGGTAGCAATTACTTGGCAACTATGTAAGAAAACTCGCACCTCGTGACCTCCCCGCACTAAAACGTAGGTTAGAAATTACTGCAGAGTGTAAATACGACGTGAGTAAACTCGAGTACTGCAAAAAGGTCCCCATTATTACGAAACATATTTTATTCTGTAACATATGCACGCATTATACTATGTAGAAAGGGTGTCATAATACAAGAATGCGTATGGAAGGCTTTTACTTTTACAAATTTACTAAAACAAGAGTGAACTCGGCTTGACTATACGAAGTGTAAACTGTATACGACAAAAGGATTTACATTGTAAAATAGTGTAAAAGATTTATAGTGTACTGGTTTGTGTGATGCTAATTATATAACATATTAAGGAAAACTACCGACAAAAATTTGCAAATTAGCCAAAAAATAAAGGCTAACTTTCAATTATTTATTTATAAAGAACTTTTGATTCGACCATACATAATAAGAACCATTTAAAGAGAACTCCCTAATAGAATAATGTATACTGTGTTGTATTATGAGTATGACTTAGGACAAATATCGACCACAAATTGTATTGAAGAATATTCCCTATATGGAAAATTATTCTACACCAAATGCCATCTTGCCTCCAAGCGGTGCACTTTGTTAATTGAGTGACGATGATCTGATGGTCGATGGATAGGTTAAAACTAGAGTTGGGCCGATTAGCCGCCGACTAATCGGTGAAGCCGATTAATCGGCCTATTTTTAGTCACCGATTAGTCGGCGATAAATCGGCTAAAACCGCCGATTAATCGGCTTTTATTTTATTAATTTCTGCAAAGGTTTTTAGTGATTTTCTGCGTGGTAAGTGCGGCTATATTGATATGAGTAAAGCTTTAAATTTAAGAAAATAATAGTTTCTCTCCCATGCGTAAAATCATAACAGATTTATATGAAGGTAAATCAAATAGAAAATAAAATAAGTAGGTTCATACATAACTTTTATTGAAAAATCAGTTTCACATGTTTTAACTTTAATTATTCTGATTCTGAGGATAGGAACTTTGGTAAAAAAAAGAAATTGAGGTAGTCATTTAAAACTAAACAAAAACCTGAGTACTTACTACTTTAATTCTACTTTTTAATTTTTTCTAATCGTAATGCAGAATAGCAATACAATAAAATAAAATATTAATAATGTTATTATTAATAAACTTAATCGACCATTTCTTAACCGATTAATCGGCTAATCGGCCAATCGGCAAAAGTACCTACTAATTGCCCCAACTCTAGTTAAAACAAAAAAAATCCAAAATTTTTACAGATTAAATCACCAGTGCAGAGAGCAGCATCACCGGTAAGGTTATCGGCTCTGCACTTACGAATCCAATGCCCACCGTGATGTGATACGAACAAGCGCGTGCTAGTTTGCCACCTCTTCTATAAAAAATTGGAAAGGACCGCAGTGAATTAAATTGAATCTTCTTTATCTCTTATTATGTAAACTGGATCACTGAAATCTATAAAAAGCATTCACAGAGAACGATGAAGGAATATAGACCTAAACATGCATTACTAGTTCTTAGTAAAAATTATAAATTAGTATATATAAGCGATAACTGCTTAATGCTTATATCTAAAATTTTCATATTATTAAAATTATAATTTTATAAAGACAGCAAATACTTCAATAATTTAAGTACTTATACAGGACAGTATATACGTACACCCTTATAATTTGAATACCTTGACAGCGCATTTGTGCGCATTAAGTAAGAAAACGTTCGTCCCCGCGTTTAACAAATTTCTTCTATGAATATCGTGTCAAACGTTCACGTTTCGTACTATTCTAGAGTTTAGGGCTGCCATTTCTAAGAAACATAGCTAAGATATAAAACTTTAAAATAAATTAACCATGCAATTAATGCAATTTATAATAAATTATCAAAATATGTCACAACGTGTGGGGGACGTATGAATTTATTTATATTATACTTGGAAAGATGCAACAAAATAAATGATACTTTTTACACTTGCGATAAGCCTGTACATTCTTCAGTAATAAATTACCTTTTTATTAACTTACTATTACTTAAATTAAAATATATATATTAATTTACGTACACGAGGCCCTTTATCAATATCCTGTTCCGTTTTATACAATCACATAATGATAAACAATTTAAAGGGAAACATTTAAAAAAAAATATTGATTATACAATATTCGAAAAAAAAATAAAGAAGCCTTAAATCAATATAAAGCGCCTGTTAAAAAAAAAACAACAAATAAAAATCTTTTCAATTCGAGCATCCAATATGACATTTCGTTAAATTATTCCCAACATAAATCCAGGGGTTGCATTATCGGAGTCCCCTTCACGCGGTGCCTGTTCGGTACATTCATTACAAAAAGCGACACGTAGCGAAGCAAGCACTGGTTCAATAATTCCACTCGTTCCTCCCCCGGACCCCCGGTCGAGCCCGTAGACAATGCTTAACGGTATCAATCAACTTCAAACAACCCCGCTCTATCTCTGCGTTTGACTTTAGGGTTGATTACTGAGATTCTAAGTTTTGCTAGGCTCTCGCTTTTTACTTATTTTTTAAATGAAGTTAGGTACTACTCAAGCATTTAAAACAAATATATTTATTGGTATAAGCATATAAATCTATTTTTATTTGAATTTATATTCGTAGATATCATTTTACGGCATACAAACAGGTTTAAGCGGTTTCACCTGGCCTTACGCTAGCTTAATAAATATCAGATTTTTAGGATAAAATGTGAATAAACAGTTGCAGGTCGATGCATGCAGGTGGTTTGGGACCGTGTTTTGTGGCATTACTAGGGAAAGACCTATGTCCAGCAATGTGATGGACTGTAAAATTGATGATGATGATAATAACGTATAAATTTTATTTAAAAATTATTTGGAGCCTAAGCACATGTTAACATATAATTTAAACAGTACATGTTTGTGATGATTTTGAACTGTTAGAAATATCCTAGTATTAGGTTTTAAAAAAACTCTATGCCTTCGATTATTGGAAATTACATTAATTTTATTAAATGAATTTTGCATTGTTTAAAATACCTCTTTATCTAGCAGTATTTTAGTAAGATTCTGGAAGAATAATTAAAAAAAAAAAAACAAGAATATAGCAAATGATCTTGCAAGGAAATCGATGGATGATGTTAGTGAAAACCATCAATTTGTGGTGACAAAAACAATAAAAAAGTTCTTTTTTTATAGCTTTTTTTATAAGTTCTTTATTTATCAGCTAACAATTCTTTTTATCGCGCACGTTTTAATATATAAACGGTCCATCGATACCCGGACGCCGCGGGCTGTGTGATGTCTACCCTACTAAATTCATTCGTTGCTTTGATCTGCATTCTGTGAGAGACGTAGGTTTAATCACCTTTAATGCAAACTTATCTGATCAAAAAACGCGTGTTTCGTATTTAAAATACGAAAGTTTTACAATGATAAATATTTATACAAATTGTCAAAGGTTAAAAAAATAATAAAACGTATGCAATTCTAAAACGGCAAGGAAAACTTAATGAAAATAAAGACTAACTAGAGTAATTAGGCTTTCACTTAACAGCCTAGCCTTTTTAATTAATTCCACTAGCAGCCTGAAAGATATTCAGTCGATGCGTCTAATACAACATTACACCGTACGTTGTAATATCAGTCGAAGTGGTCAAAGGCCACCCTAAAGTCGCCTATATTTATATAATATAGTAGAGAGTGCCTAATTAGCATAAAATGTTACGTTAGACGCATCGGCTGAAACGCATGGGCTGAAAATCATCCAGGCCGCTACTTAAACGTAAAAAGGCCAGGCTGTAAAGTGAAAGGCTAATTAAGCTAGTTGGCTGAGACAAAAATCTATGAAACAATATAACTGCCGTTGCTGCCGCGGTTTTTTGCCTGGCAAGTGTGGCTAATATTCCCGCAATGGGGCAATTTATAAGGAAAGACAGTTCGTGAAGTTAAATTGTTCAGCAGTAGACTCTCGAGAGGCTTTAACGAATGAATGAATCTATGACATGTGGATTAAACCACAACCAACAGAATTGTAACTTCATCCACAAAAACAAGGTTTAGCTTGCACAAAATGAAATCACATGAAATTTTTAATACATAACCTTTGTAAGATGTTGTGTAAAATAATTTACACTCTCAAAGAATGTGTGTATCTTGTTTGGTTTATTAGAAATTGACTTATTTCTTCACACAGAAACGTTAGCGAGCTATAAATAGAATTATTCACACTTACGTCCACAAACATTATTTATAGGCATTTGTAGAGGACTTACGTTGAAATAGTGTCGCATAAACTTTGCAATTTGTGCCCTGGCACAGTTATAATGATTTATTATTATAATAGTCGTAGCAATAAATGATTATTAAAAATGAATTTCCGAGCAAGTTTAGATGACGCAAATCCACACACCATGGTAGAGTACGAGGATGATAAGATGTTCCCTTGTGCGCCAGAATAAATGACAATTTAAACACAACCCAAGTTTGAATCTACGTATAATCAATTAAAGATTGTAAGGGCTAGTCCAGTTGTTATAAAGAACTTGCACCATAGCCAGTCTCATACGTGGTTTTATCTAAATCTAAATAATCAAATAAAAATGTTATGTATACCACAGGCAAGCTTCTTTGATTACTAATTCAACTAGGCTTCCTTCTGAATGAATTATGTCCGGCAGCCGGTTCTCTAGATGAAACTCCTCATCACAGGTTTCGTCTTACACATACTTTCACTTGTTTTAATGACGACGATACGTTTAGGCGTTCAGGCTAAATAGTCACTATACCGTTATGATAATAACACCAATTCATATTCACCGTTCGGACACGCCGTGCGTTTTACGGCTGTGTGAACCAAACGTTACCGGACATTGGTACTAGTCATGTAACTAAGAGGCATTTTTAACTGATTGTGCTTAATTGATGAAACTGAATAAAGTTGTAATTCCGACCGAACTTAAGATAATTTTTAATGAATATTTTAGTTTAAATACTATTGCAGTTAAATTGGCAGGAATTACAAAACGTTACAAGTGTTATGTTATTCTAACATAATATCGTAATATCGTTAAACTGTAAAGACGTCATTTATAAAGTCCGGCGCAAAATACATTTTTGTGTCGCTCTTAAACTATATAAAGTAGCAACTTTCACCAGTCCTCTACCTCCTCCCCAGCGAGCAATCCGTATCCTAACCAAACTTGTAAACATCTCAACAAGAAGCACTTCAGAATAATAAAGCAAGATAAAACGCGAATAAGTCTTCCCATAATGTTGATGAAAATATTGTGTAATATTTATTTTTGTGACAAAAATATTAAATACTGCAAAAATCAATACGTGTACTGGATCTATGAACTTACCGAATCAGGATCATGCGCATTGGGCGTGGACGGTTGAGGAGGCCTCGGCGGTTGCGGGTAGCCCTGCGAACAGATATTTTCTTTAAATAAGTAACACTCTCAATGTCCATATTGCATATCAAATCTAGTTTTGTTAAGATGAAGTTAATCAAGTGAGATAATACTTGGCAATCACATAGCGATAATACCGATTTTCTTACAAGGCTGACTGCGTTTACGCACTGTGGGATGAGCTCTAGCTTATGTATGTGTATATCCCGATCCTCGACTTCAGTCCATATGACATGTATGTCATATGAAGTGAAGTCGAAGATCGGGATAAGTGGCGCGCCTGAGGAAAGGCCAAGTTCAGCAGTGTGCTGCCGCAAGCTGATGATAAAATAATAACGCGCGCGCTAACGGTGCTAATGCAATAAATTCGCAAACATAAAATTGCTGATGTTGACAGTTTAAAATGCAAGTGCAAATAAATAATTAACCGACAACGGCTGCCACATCGCTCCACATTTTCAATCCGATGACTAACAAAGAATGAAAAGACATTCATCAGCATCACGTGAAACTTTTATTTCTATGGCATTAATCTATTGCAAAGTGAAGAAATTATGAAATCCTGATCTTATCGTCATTCTCAGGCAATGCAGCTCTCCAGAGGGAATTTGAGACATGCTTATATTATTAACTTTTCTTTGTCTTATTCTTTATCAGAGGAAAAGAATTTAGAAATACTTATAAATTTATAATAATACATCTTTTTAAGTTATTTTTTATAGTGATAGACTTATACTAATTAAATAGAAAATATTTTTTACATTAGATTTGATTTTATTAGGATTTTAATGTGGTATAATAAGTAATAACCAATAAGGGTATGATATCAATTTAAAGTTACTTTCTTCGGTACACTGATTTCTTTACGAATACTGCTGGTATTAGTAATATTTATAGCGTTATATTCCTTTTCTTACTCAATTTCCGTCTGCTTTCTCGAAATTCTTATCCCCATGAATTTGCTTTAAAAGAATTGTTTTAAGTTTAAAAAGAAATATTATGTATACTATTTAATATTTTGCAGCTACAGCATAATTTCTAACGAACAACGATGAAAACAAGTTGACCGGATCGAGTTCCAAGTTCTTAACAACTCTGTAAGACTCCTTGCTGAAATCTCGCCCCCGACACTAAAACGCTTAAGCGTCCAACATTACATTACAAAGGCAGACACTTAGTTCTTTCGTTTTATTTGACTCGACGTCAAAATATTACTAAGTTGGTGTAATGTTTCGGTGTTTGAAAAGAAAATACAAGGTATCGTGGGGCATTCAGAGTACTGTTACACGCAAGGAAAAAGAATAATTCATTTTTAGTAATTTGTTTGTAGTAAATCGAAATCAATTTTAAAAAAGATAAACTATATATTTCATAGAATAATTTTTTTCATATCACTAGTGTTATATATGACTTGGAAATAAATAGTAAATCACCGACACTATCGTAACTAAAAAGATTAATGATTTTCGCCAACCCGCTTGCCGTGCGTACCAAATAAGCCAAATATGAGGCAACATATTATGGGGAAGACCCTATATTCAGCAGAGGACGTCTAATGGTTTGTTTTGAAAGTCTTTTTTTATATAATAAGGGTGATATACGGGCACGTAGTCCACCTAATGATTAGTGGAAGCTGTGGCCCAGACAACTACATTTTTCCTCGATTAAGAATCAAAACGCAGATGCGTTGTCACCCCTGAGGACTAAGATGGAATTCCTCGTTTCCAGTAAAAAAGGGGATCTCTACACTCACCATACGAAACACAGCGGTATTAAGCTGCTATTTTACACTGGCATTCTGTGAGAGCGTGGTTCTTCCCCGGTCCAGCCGATCCATTCGTGCTACAACCATAATATAGCTATAGCGTGGCTTTGCCACGTACAACGACAATTTCTGACAAAAGAATTCTAACAGACAAGAAAATAAGGAGACACATGGAACTATAATGTATATTAATTTACGCCTACATAAATTCAATGAAAGAAACGAGAAATATTAAAGAGCAGCGATCCGCCCGGCTTCGCACGGGTGTTTTTTTTTTGCATCTCGACAACAACGCCATCTACCGGGTCTAATTGTGAATATAATCCATCCACGGACAGATACAGAAACACAAAAAAATTCATCAAAATCGGTCAAGCCATATTCGAGTTTTAACGACATTAACGGACTGCAATTAATTTATATATGTATACTAGCTTGCCAGGCAGACGTTGTTCTGCCCTTTTCGACGACCCTTTGTCCTTGTGTCCTATTTATTAAAAATCCTTAAATTCGAAAAAAATTGTGGGTCACTCATAGGCAAAAAACTATCCTATCTCTCAAGTTGGACCAAACTGTATACGGTGTGCAAATTTGATTAAAATCGGTTAAGTAGTTTAGGAGTCCATCGCGGACAAACAACGTGACACGTAATTTTATATATAAACATATATATATATATATATATATATATATATATATATATATATATATATATATATATATATTCTATGAAAATATAATAGAAAATATATATATATATATATATATATATATATATATATATATATATATATATATATATATATATATACTGGTGGTTTGGTCATGTGGAAAGAATGAATGAGGAAAGAGTGACAAAGAAAATTTATGTTGCAGAAGTGAATGGCAGAGTCGGAAAGGGACGTCCTAGGCGAAAATTTATCGACCAAATTGGCGATTTATTGAAAACGGGCCAAATTAGGAGTACCCTTAACCGACGAGCATGTATGCGGAGGTGTATGGATGTGAAGGAGGCGAGAGAGGTGTGTCAGGATCGTGCCAAATGGAAGTCTGTAGTCTCTGCCTACCCCTCTGGGTGACAGGCGTGAGTGTTTATATTTATATTATATATATATTAATTTGAAAATTGAAATTGAAATAGAAAAATACCCTTACTTTACTGACACGTGTTTCAACAACCATTACGATAAGAATGTTTGCATCAACATACATGAATCCGTCTGATAAACTCAAAAACGCAAAACACGTAGGAGTAGCGTCGCGAAACAAGCCCTCAATTACCGCCGCGCCGGCTAGATGAACTAAATATCAATATTACTCTTCCTTTAAAGGCAACCCTACGCGCGAACACTGGGTTACCTCCATAAAATGTATGTTTTTATTAAATATTCGACGGTTGGGTCAACGCTCTCATAACAAACTAAAGTTCTCTGTTGATATTTATACATTGCTTTCAAATTCACTAAAAGTTAAGTGTAACAGAAACTTCTAAACAAATATAAGACGCGCTCCTACTTGATAAAATTATCTGATTCCTAGTCCACCAAGTGGAAAAGTCTAAAACACGCGAAATTAGAAGTGATAGATAAGATCTTTTCTGCAATGTTAACATTCGTGCTACTAAATTGCTACATTATATTTATAGGATAAATATGCTCGCGATACGGATATTTCATGATATTCGAAAGTCATGCTTAAGTAAAGTAAAGTTACAGCCTATATACGTCACACTGCTGGGCACAGGCCTCCCCTCATTTATGAGAGGGTTTTTGGGGCAAGGAAGTGTCCGCCACGCTGCCCCAATGCGTGTTGGCGAACTTCACATGTCTTCGAAATATTTTTTTTGACAGACAAAATTAATATACTTCGAAATAGCTCTACACTGCCAATAGTCTTCGTAAATATAGCAATTATTATCCAGCAAAAGATACGCATATTTTTACTTAAATTTCTCTAAGCGATTAAAAAAAGAATGAAGACTATAAACATTTAGTTTGATCTATTTTATTTTATAAACAACATATTCTTTTAACACTTTAAATACAGTATAATAAATACAAGCATATTAAATTTCATTTAACAGAACGCAACAGTAATATAGTAATAGTCTTAAAACACAAAACAGATGACTCCCGAGGGAAAAATTAATTTTCTTTTAGTTTTTTTTTATTTTGCGAGCGCAGATTATGGCGCGGCAGAGAATTTTGAGGCTCGTTAATTCGCCATCGCCGCCACTGGGAATTAAAGTTGACTAACGATTAAAATAATAGTAAGCAACTACGATTTTTAAATTGCATCCTATTTGAGAATTTGCGTGATAGTTTTAAATGCAAACATTTTTTAAATACTTGGTGTTTTATAATTTACAATATATCTTTTATCTTTATTAATTTTTAAATGTACTCATTTTAAAATAAAATTACCTCGATATTTGACAGAAAATATTTTTTCTTTCCCCATCGTGGATGCTACGCGAGCGTTTTCTAAGGTTTCCGATATTCCCTCGTATCTTATGTACCTACTCTACCTACACTATACGTTCAGACTTCAGCCGGACAAAGAATAAGATTGAGTTCCATTTACTTTTGCTTCGAACAGTAGTTGTAAAAATATATCCATATGAAAAATATTTGTGCTTAAATCGCAGAAATTTCATAATAACAAAAATTTATGCGTTGTAAATAAATAGTAGTCGCATATTTTTATCTATTTAAATATTCTTTATCACTGCAACAGGTAAATATTCTGTTATGCAAAATATTGGCACAGATATAATGAAAGTATAAATAAAGAAAAATATTAAAACGATAGGTACTGCCATCGCTTCAATGCCATTTCATTTCTTTAAAAAAGTACCATCTAAAGCTTGTTAAATACTCAAGCGCCGTGAACGTTTTGTGGATAAATGATTCTGAATATGTAACACCATAGAAACATTAAGAAATAACAAAAGCAAATTATAATAATTATGTTCCAGAACAGCGATGATAATATATTTGATATTGATATATCAAACGTCAATGATCATTAAATAAGAGGAAAATTAAACGATAGGACAAATAAAAATAAAATTTTATATTCTTTGCGAGAAAACAAGTAAAGGTAAATATGCGGTTAAACTGATATACTCTATCTTCAAGACTGGGATATTGGTTTTAAGAGTGCACTTCTCGATTGACTATTGGCGTCGATGGATGATTTAAAAGTTTAAAAATAAAATCATATCATAAAATTTCTATTAACAGCAATGGGACGCAGTATGCCGTGCTATATAGGCTGTTACTTTATAATTAACTAGCTTGCCAACCAGACGTTGTTCTGCCCTTTTCGACGACCCTATGTCATGTCCTATTAAAAATCCTTAAATTCGCAAAAAAAAAATTGTGGAGCACTCATGGGAAAAAAACCTATCCTATCTCTCAAGTTGGACCAAACTGCACATGGTATGCAAATTTGATTAAATCGGTTAAGTAGTTTAGGAGTCCATCGCGGACAAACAACTTGACGTAATTTATATATATAAAGATATTGGTTATATTAATTATTCATTAATATATGACAACTAATTAAAATTTTTTGAACACTTATATTTTTACAATACTTATTTAATAAAAGCATTGTATGACATATCATTCAAGCAAGCCGCACAACTTATTCTCAAAGAATGCTATCATAACACAACGCGATTTAATAGACGCAGCGGACATTCTACCAATTCAATTGCACTATTTCTCGTAGATTGCAAGTGGGAGCGGGCGTCATAATTCATCCAAGTCGGCGATTCCCGACAGCCCTGCCGCCGTGACTCTACAGTCAGCGCTTTAGAGGTTTCCTACCGAAGCGATGGCGCACTATAGTTCCGAGAATCCGGAGCGCTCTGCAGTTTGTTACAGTCGGTAGTACCTACCTAGTGGCGCGCACTGACGTAGTTTTCTCTCTTTATGTTGGGATAAAAACACGGATACGGGCGCTGCATAACATCGCTGCGAGTTGCAGTCGGAAATTTTTACTGTTCGTCGCCTTGCAAGGTCGAAGCCACAAACATGCCAGCTATTTTTCAGTCTAGTATAGATAAAACTTTACTTAAAATTTTCATTCAGTTTCGACAAGTTAATATTATAAAAAAATATCAATATGCAGTATCAATGAGCTACTTAATTGATATAAAAAACTACGGAGGAAATGTTTTTCAATGATGTTTAAAGCTGCAATATTATTACACCTCACAATCTATTTTCGAAACTTAAGTAAAAATACGCGATGATCCAATAAAGTGCTCTCTCTCTCTCGCACCGAAATCCCAAAAAAGAAAGACTCCTTAAGGCATACTTCAGAAAAGTCGAGCAATTAATCGCACGGCCTTTGACAAATATATTTCCTTGACAATAAAATATACGGAGTTTTTAGTGGCGGGGCCATGCCTTGCGAGCGGGCAGAGCTGTCGTGAGCAAGCGGCGCACCCACTGTGGGGGAATATTAAAACGAACCGTGGCCCGTCAGGGAGACTATTATATTCTGTCGTTTTAACTCTGCCCACTATCTCATACACAATATATATATTGTTACAAGAGCATATAAGTTAAAAATATTAAAAATAGGCGGTGATTTACCGTAATTATTCGTTCGTGATCTCATTTAGACAAAGAACGTTAAAATATACCAATGTACTTGTTCGCAATTAACGCTGTTTTAGTACTGAGAGTCCAGTAAAATATAATTAGTGATTCCTCATTATGGCACAGCGTGGCCCCTCTGGACGTTCGTGCCTCTGTTGGCTTATGGTTATTAATAACGCGGAGCGCTAGCTCTCTCCCCGCGGCCTCCGCTCACCACCGCGCTCGTCGGCGCTGCCGCACGTCTGACATTTTAATTCCGAAGCCGAGACTACTCGTATACATAATAAAATTTCTATCGATAATATTTTTATCGATACCACAGCCCCACCAGTTATAAGCTCCTGATTATATTCAAAATATAAAATTACCTACCTCATTCACTAGTGACTTAAACATATTTTATTATTTTTATTTTATAGAAAATGTAAGCCGTACGTTATTGATGTTCATTATGTGGTCCATCCAGGAATAAGATGACTTCGTTGGTTTATAATATCTCATCCGTAAACAATAAATGCGTTACGTAGGTAATATCGACTAGATGAGTACATCACTAGCTACAAATGCTACAATGGCGGTCGGACGAGCGCAGGTCGAGCGCAACATGGCTGCCTAGTAGGCGGTTCGAGTGACAGAGACGAAGCGAACGCTGAATATATCTTTTTCCCTCGCTCTCACACGCGGCGCTCGCATCGATCTCCGCTCGGTGAGCTCGCCCCCAGCACCAGAAAGGCGGAACTAACAAAATTACAAAGCGCTTTCGAGCCGCTAATCATAAAATAAGATACGACGTTTCATTTCGACCGTGCGACTCTCGAGTGATCACGATGCTGGAATGGCCCTTGACTGTCAAAATTCTCTACCGACTGCAGAGTATTAACTACGCGCCGGTCACAAGAATTTTGTAAAACCTCAAATCGAATTTAGATTTATGTAGCGCTTAAAGATAGAAACGATGTGAAACTAACGCTTCCAGATATAGTTCATTGCTTTGAATAGTAGAGCGTTATATTGATTCAGTGTAGAGTAGGAAAATGATAGCAGGGAGAAGTTAGAGCCGATTAAAATACGATTTGAATTTTTGTGTTCTCAAGTTTGCAGCGTTAACATGAATTCACTTTAACTCAAAGGCGTTCGCTTAGTTGTATGTAAGACGACAGACGGTTAAAGTAGAAATGTGCTAGTGAGAAATACTAACGGCGATATGGGTCGCGTTTACGTTAGCATAAATTGCCTCGGGGCTTCCTAGAGGCATTTAATTCAAACGCCGTGTGTAAAATTGACAGAAGATGTTTCCTCGCAGAGGGTTAGAATGTTCTGCACCGTCGCTCGTGTGATAGCTGAGCGACGTTTAATTTTTGCACCCCTCGAAGGGAAGATATTTTCCCGTGGAAGAGCGAACGCATTTATCACATTTTAAATCGAAGAAAAAGTTTAACAATTACTTCTTACACTTACACGTGTTTGTAGCCAAGTGAAATACAATGGATAAAATGTTTTATGACCATCGATAACTACGATCGTGTCTTTTTATGAACAGAGTACCTAATCCGAAAATTACGACCTCTTCTGAGAGCAAAAAAAATATTTTGCTGCAAGCAGCACCTGTCGCAATGCAAATTTCCCAGCATGTGTACTAAGTCTCTATGACGGCGACGGCCGCCGGGCAGGCCACGTGCAACTCATATGTGTATAGAATATACATTGAAATATGCAAATCGCTACACGAAGCGTGCCAAAAGCACTTGCTCGCACGCCCCCCTATGAATTCCGATTTGCGCTACGACATCCCTTCTTGCACATTACTTCTAGATGTAAGGAAACATCTTCAACAATATGTCTGTATGATTACTAAAGTTGGGTTTTATTTTCATTGACTTGACCAACGGATGTAATAAATAAGATATGTTAAAGTTAATAAGCGTGAAAAATAAAAATTATGTTATCTTACCTAAGTTCGACGAGCTGAGTCACCGTCCCCGCGTCCCCCCCCCCTAATCTTAACGCCATTAAACTAGATAAGACAAATAATTTTTATTTTTCACGCGGATCTTAATTAATTATAACACCTTTGTATAACACATTTCTGAAAAGTAACACCCAATTCTATTAATTATTGTCAATGTAATAGTCCGTTAAATTTACAATTTAACGGACTATTATAATTAAGAATAATAATTTTGATTTTAACTTGATTTTATGAAAGTTAAATAAATATAATTTGTTGTAAATAAGTTTGTAATCTGCATAAGATTATGCACAAATGACCAGTCAAGAGAAACATGGCAGAAATTAATTCATACAAGCAAATTAATAAAACATGTCTCATATAAAATTGGACAATTTGTTATTATTTCAATGATAACATTTTCATTGCACCGACATAAAATTTAAAACAAGAACTGATTAACTGACACTGAGTGTTTTTATACCCTAAAAATCGCGTAAGTTACGATTACGATGTGCAGATCATCTATAATATTATATACTATGGTTTAAAATGGAAGCTAGACACTTACAGTTGTTGTTGATATTACAAAATGTAAGCCAAAGTGATTTCAGAACGCTGGAATTATTTTATTGTCAATAGGAAAATCGAAAAAAAAAATTAAATTCCCCGAAAACATTATAGAGTAGGTACATAAATAATAATATAAAAATAACATATTTTGGCTCATGGTGCTAATCAGAATGTGATAGATTTTACACCGCTACCACACGACTAAAAACCGTTTTTGTTTTTTCGGCTGTTGTATATTTTTTCTGTATGTATGCGTAAGTATATGAACGTGAAGGAGGCAATAGAGTTGCGTCACGATCGTGCTAAATGGAAGTCTTGCAGTCTCTCTGCCTACACCCGTGGGTGACAAGAGTGAGTGTTTATATTTGTTTAGAATTACACAGATACTACAATTTTTTAACTAATTACAATAAAAGCTGTAGTAGTTAAAATAATTGTTTTAGAATTAAGAATGATGGAAAGATAACCATTCCATACCATGATTGACGGTTCACCATCGAGCGATTTACAACAATTTTTCCCCCGCGTGACTTTTGAACCTAATCGACAACCACCATTTTTTCGGATCGATACGACTTAGGGACCTTCAAAAAAAGAGCCTTTTCTTTTTTTAAAGCCAGCAATGCATCTGCAATCACTCACAAAACACAACCACTTACCATCAGGTGAGCCGCATGCTCGTTTGCCCTTCTTATATAAAAAGAACGAACTTTTAAGAGGTCCTTGGATGGCAGCGGAACCCTAAAAACGAGTCTATATTCTTACAAACACATTTAGCACTCCACATAAAAAGCAAACAAAAGCATCAAAGCAAGAGAGCAAACTTTTTGAAAGTAAAAGTTGCCCATTAGGGCGGCTACGGCCATAGACGGTTTATTGAAATAGTTATGTTCGAGGGAGGTAATTTTTAAAAATTGCTAAAAACGAGGGCTCCGTACATTCGACAGCAGTTTAATGGAAGCGATAACAGTAAAGTTCATAGCCAAAGTTCGCTCCGACGAGTTTTGTGGATTACTGCGCTGTGTTCACATAGGGCTGGTTCAATTTTGTTAGTGTTAAGCGAATGCGTAGTTTCACGATAAAGACTTGTTTGATACAATAGAAAAAACAGATATTTTTAGATATCCAAGTTTAACACGTATAAATTTGTTAAACTACATGGCTTCACGGTCTGAGTTCGAATCCCAGCTATAATTAAATGTTTTCTTCTTTCTAATATTTGTTACATACCAATATTTACGTTAATACTTAAAAAAATATATTGTGCTCAGTTAAGAGTGTACAATTACCTCTATACTTAAATATTTTGTTATTTTGCTATTGCAATTGTATGTTATTTTGCAATTTCATTGTATATCATTCAACGCTTATGAACCATTCAAAATTAACTAAAGAGACTAGTAACCTCGTCGTTCAGCTCACAAACTAGTCATTAGCGGCGGCTATGGTTTTGCCATCACGACCACTCTATGTCACCAGACGGCGTGTCAATGTAATTACGACCGCAATAACTCTCATCCGACCGCAGCAGAATTTTTAACTATATTTGTCCAATTGTGATTGCGTTTTATTATTCGATACGATAACACGGGCGTGCTGATTGACCGCGTTTGAATTTGTATTTGCATATTATATGTGGGCATCGACGAAAATCGCGATGAGTGATGATGATTTTGCTGACACCGATGATCGATAAAATTAATAAGTCGATAGGTAAGTCAAAATACTAGGTCGTTCGGCACATTTATGTAGTATCCAATCTATATACATAAGAGATAGAAGCTCGCGCTGATTATGACTTAAAAGACACGGTTATGGTGGTACGTGCAAACCTAAAATAAATAATTTAGAGTTCAGAAAAATCCCCAAAGGCTGATTTGCCAAATCAAGATCAATCAATCATTGTTCAACACACGAATACAAGAAGTGCTTAGTTTACTACGAGTTAAGGTTTGTGAAGCATAAACACACATGTTGGTTATTGCGGGTTCAACTCATTTAAAGTTTTTATTTGAAAAAATTAGATTACATATCATTATCTTTAAGAGGATTGTGAAGCTGTAAATTTTCATACAAAATGCGATAACGTTTTCCCTCCCGTAAACATAGTCTAATTTTCATAATTTTTGGAAATGTTGTAGATATAATGAAAAACTAGGTCCGTATTAGCTATGTGTTTTATTTATTAACGAGGTGTTTTATTTTCAGGAAATATCGCGTACGATATAAGTTATTAGCATCTAAATATCTCTATATTTTTGACCTAAAAACTTCCTTTAGCGTTTATATTTTTATAAATTAAACTAAACTGAATTGAAAATTGTCTTATTTCGTAAAGGTTTAGGGGGGTAAAAACGTTATCAGTCGAAACAATATTTTAACAAGAAAATGTAGGCAATTCTGCCGACATTTGCAACTCCCTCTATAGCACGACGGCGATACGGAGCGATCGATGTGACAAATAGCATTTTTGAAAATACCTACTCGTGCCACATATCGGCTCTTCATAATCCTCTTAACCTAGACCTGGGCCTCCCCCGTGATAGAGGAGTGACGATCGCAGAACCAAACGTCTCGCACCTCCGACGCAGCAGCACGGGCAGCAGTCCTGTCGTCGTACCGGTCTAAGTAATTTTAGTACCATCTGGCGTGAACAAGATGACTATACCGCCATCTATCAAAAACCATGAGATCTTTTTCATTTCCCATAGTTGCCCCTTACGAGACCCACAAAATGAAATGAGGTGATGAATTCTGTTACCACCACCATCACAAGGCTTAGTGAAGATTCTTAACGCTAATCTTATCTAGAGACTGTTGTAACTTCAACAGTAATTGTACCGATGTACTCTTTGTCGCGATCGCAAAACTATCGTCTGATAGCATAATAAAACCAGATTGTTCCTTGTGCTTTTTTATTTTCTTTGAATTCAGTAAGCGTGAATACAATTAAGAAGGAAGTAAAATCCTTAACAGCGCATTCCTATAATTTTAACAAATTCCGCCGGTAAAAATCTCGGGGAGCGTTCTCACATGGGAAACGAGGAACTGAGAACAATAACAACACTTAACAGAGCGACTGGAATTTCGGTTAATACTGTCGTTTCGGTCGTTCCCCGGCATCGTCGTAAAAGTAAGTTTACTCGTTTAAAACGTCGCGATGTGTACTTTCACAAAAGATGGGGGGAGGTAGGTGCTTCTGATTACCCCACTCCCATAAAAAGTAAAAGAATATTGACTTTATATTGTACTGAAATAATATGTTTATTATGAGCACTTAATACCGCATTGTAGCATTAAACTTTGTAACAAAGACTAGAAAATGCAAGTTTTTGTAATTGGCTTAAGTTTCAGTTAGAATTCTTTTGAATGCCCTGGCACACGGAAACAGTAATGGGTGGATTTACTATTCCAAGTTATTACTATGTAGTTGTGTAGGTACGATAGCAGCGCAAGATCCCCACTTCGTCACGTAGGTGTCGTATCATAACAAGTCGACTAAGGGAAACTCGATGAATCTATCTCTGTTATCCAAAAAAATGACAGAGTAACTAATAAATAATTAATATAGTATTGAGTTAGATTAAGTCTTGTCAATGTAAATGTCAAAAAGTATGTTTCGATTCAATAAATATTATTATTAGCCATAGCAATTATTACAAATATTCAATATTATTATCCTATAGATTACCTCATAGCAGGAATCCTATGAGGCAATCTATAATGAAGGCCAATCTTCATCAGTGGTCTTTGATGAGCTGCAATGAATGAATGATTGAATGAATCAGAATGGCGACGGAATACAGAGACCAAAATCGTGGATAAAGTTTTGTTCCGCTACCTCCAATCAGCAACTTATTTTTTTTTTAATAATCCAATTTTCAATGTCTTATTTAAATAACATTTTATGTATATCGACTGTGTATTTTGTTTTCGTTATCTTCACCTCATTTCGTGTGTAATGTATTCTGTTAGAATAAAAACAAAACGAGTTCTTGCAAAATTGTCATTAAAGCAAAGCCTTTATCAGGCATCTAGTATCTAAAAAGCTTTGAATAATATTCAAAGCTTTTTATCGGTTTCTTAGTAATTTCATTTGAAATCTATAAATAATTTTCTAGACTAAAAGAGAAATTTTAGTAACCTTGAATTTTCCTCAAATTACCAACATACAAAAAAAGAATGCATAAGTAAATACAAAAACTTTAGATTTTCTTAAAGCATTTATTTTTGCGTACTGAATTTAAATAACATTAGGAAAGGTTTAATTTATAAACAATTTTGTAGGGAACAATCTGAATTCTAAAGTGTAGCTGTAGCTACAAAGGCGACACTTAAAGTTTTTAGAACTGGCCACTTGTAAACGATATAATAAAAAAGGAAGTTCAAATTTTGGAAATGAAGCTCTTTGCCAATATTATTGTGTAAATATTTTATTAAGGTGGCGGTAGCATGCGACCGCTTGGGGATTAATGAGTTAATTTGTCATTTATTTACGATTTACGTCAGCATCAATTTAACACGAGAAAATTTTCGTACAATGACTTTTTATGACTTTCGATGTCATTTAAGTCAACAAGAAAGTTATGATAGACTTCGATTGGCCTTTCACGATGAAGCCCCTCATGCATCTCTTGCCACTGTTTACAACTGGTTTAATGAGTTTAAACGTGGTCGCACTAATCTCACCGATGATCTGTGTGAGGGACGGCCTTCTACGGCGACGACTGAAGAAAACATCAGTGTTATGCGGCATATGATAGACTGACAAAATAGTGACTTATCAGCAGATTAGAAAAAAGTTAGGCATCGGCATGAGTCAAGTGTACAAAATCCTCCATGAACATTTAGCGGTCAGAAAGCTTTGTGCTCAGTGAATACCTCATAATTTGACAGAGGCCCAAAAACTCCGTCGTGATGATTGGTGTCGTGAAATAGTCCAAAGATTTAACAGAAGTGACTTCAATGCTGTGTTCGATTATTATTATATATTATTGTTACGTCCCGAAAGTAAGAGACAGTCTGCTGTCTGGGTGTTTTCTTCCGAGAAGTTGCCAACTAAAGTGAAGAAAGGTCGAAGCTTGGGAAAAAATAGGGTGGATTACGCAACAATTGTTTTATAGGATCGAAAAACATTTACCGCAGAGTGGTACGCTAACAATTGTTTGCCACTTAAAAATTTCGTGAGAAACGTACTCGAAGTAGGATCCTCTTTTACCACGACAACGCCTCGTCGCACACCGCCAAGCAAACAATCGACCACTTGGCGACGTCAGACGTGGAATTACTGGATCACTCGCCCTATAGCCCCGACCTCGCACCTTGCGATTTTTATTTATTTCCGAAAATAAAAGAAAAACTTCGAGGAAAATGTTTTATGGACGCCGAGGAAACAATGGCTGCGTTTCAAAATGCCGTCGAAGCGACCCCAGGGTGTTTTTTAGCTGAATGAAAAGTTTCGATGATTGTTGTCTATGACTTGACAGTTGAGAATGTCAAACTGTGTTGACATTTCTGTTCAGTAAGGTTTGAAAATACATCATGATTCGTTTAACGCCAGAACAACGCTTCGAAATTGTGGAAATTTACTTTAAAAAAATCTGTTCGCGAAGTCCATAGAGCACTTTATCCATTTTACGGTCAACATAACCGGCCCAGTGAGCAAGCAATTCTTGCAGTTATTGATCGTTTCCGCACTGATTTTTCTCTTCTCGATTAAAATCCATCAATCCTTGTGGGTACCGAAGAGAATGTTGCTGCTGCAGCGCGAAGTGTTTGAAGAAGACACCGAAATGTCGATTCGTCGCCGTCCTCAATTTGTTGGTCTTTGTCTTTCGACTACGTGAAAATTTTTACGTAAGTATCTTGGCTTATGTGCTCGTGCAAGAATTAAAGCAAAATGACCATCGTTTACGTCGCATTTTTGCTGATTGGGCTAATTTAACAATGGCCGAAAATGTGCATTTTTTTAAAGAATTGTGTTTAGTGATGAAGCTCATTTTTGGTTAAATTTCTTCGTGAATAAGCAAAATTGCCGTATATGGAGCGAAGACAATCCTCATTCCATTAACGAATCACTATTACATTCATTAAAATTGACAGTTTGGTGCGGTTTACCCGCTGGCGGCATCTTCAACCCTTATTTATTTCGAAATGAGGAAGCAGCTGCCATTACGCGAGCGCTATCGAGTCGTGCTGGCTGATTTTTTGTTTCCACAAATTAATCAGCTGAACATCGACGACATTTGATTCCAGCAAGAAGGCGCAACTTGCCACACAGCGCGCTTAACAATCAATTTATCGGTAGAGTCATGCTGCAGTTATATTAGTACTATAGTTGTAGCTCGACCGCGGAAGGATCACGCTCTCACAGAATACCAGCGTAATGCTACTGTGTTTCGTATGGTAAGTGTAGAGAACCGGAGACCCTTTTTACTGGAAATGAGACATTCCATCTTAGTCCTTACGGGTGACAACGCATCTGTACTTTGAATCGTAATCGAGGATATATGCAGACGTCTATAGGCCACAGCAACCACTTACCATCAGGTGGACTGTGTGCTCGTTTGTAACCCTATCATATTAAAAAAAAAAACAATTGGGTGACAATTTTATTCCCAGAAGTGGTCGTGTCAACAGGCTCCCTTGTTCGTGCGACTTAATGCCTCTCGATTGCTTTTTATGGGGCTATGTATGTTAAGTCATTGGTTTATGCCGATAAAGCAGCAACTCTTTAGGCATTGGAAGCCAATATTCAAGCCAGCATTGACGCCATACGGCCAGATTTATTGGACAAAGTAGTAAAATATTGAACTGATCGTATGTACTATGTAACTCGCAGCCGCGGCGGAAAAATGCCCGAAATCATATTTAAAAAATTTATGCCATGAAATTATCTACCAGATTAAAATAATAAAAAAAAATTACTCCAACATTGTTTGTGTCTTGTATTATTATTTAAAGTTCTCAAGCTCTTAAAAAACATCCTTTATTAGAAAATAATACTTATCTAATTATAATCAATACTAATAATGAAGATTTACCTGTTAATATTGTTTTTTCAGAGGATTATGGAGATGTTAGGGATTATATTATTGATGTCTCTAACGTCCAATGGCATATATATATATATATATATATATATATATATATATATATATATAGAAGGTGTTTAATGTCCATGTCACACCTATGCCGGTAATTGTTGGGAGCACTATGCTCGAAGTTGTTGACGAGTACGTTTACCTGGGACAAATAGTCCGACTAGGTAAGTCCAACTTCGACCGAGAGGTCAATCGACGGATTCAACTTGGCTGGGCAGCGTTCGGGAAATTACGACACATCTTCTCATCAGGTATACCTCAATCTCTGAAAACTAAAGTGTACAACCAGTGTGTGTTGCCAGTGATGACTTACGGATCTGAGACGTGGTCCTTCACCGCTGGCCGTATGAGGACGCTCAAGGTCGCTCAGCGAGCTATGGAGAGGGCTATGCTCGGAGCTTCACTGTGTGATAGACTCAGAAATGAGGATATCCGCAGTGAAACCAGAGTGACCGACATAGCCCAAGGGATTAGTAAGCTGAAGTGGCAATGGGCCGGCCATATAGCTCGAAGAACCGATAACCGATGGGGAAGAAAGGTTCTCGAGTGGCAGCCTCGTACCGGTAGCCGTAGTGTAGGGCGACCCCCCACTAGATGGAGTGACGACCTGGTAAGACATGCAGGAAGTCGATGGATGCAGGTGGCTCAGGACCGTGCTTTGTGGCATTACTTGGGGGAGGCCTATGTTCAGCAGTGGACTTGTGAAGGGCTGTAATGATGATATATTATATATATAAATTTAGTTATTGATAAAAATAGAATTGTTTTAGTGTGATCGAGATAGTAATTATTGCTTTAAGATGGTCAAGTACCGTGTAGTGGCGGTGTAAGGATATCCACTACCCTATATCATCCCGTGGGTGTTGTAAGAGGCGACAGAGGGAAGCAAATAGATGGGCAGCAGCGTCTTCTTAGTAACGACTAAAATAACTACGATTGCCAGCCCGCTTGCCAAGCGTGGCAACTATGGCATATATCCCTCCTATGAGGCAATCTATGGGGAGGCCTATGTACGGTCAAGTGCGAAAATAATGTTGCAGGAGTGTTTAAAGGGAAAATTAGTTATGTTATTAATTTTAATACATATTTATTTGTAAATAGTGTGCAATTTGGCATTTTATAATAATTTGCGTTCGAAATTTGAAAATTAGTGTAACGTCAAAACACACCTCGTGTTGACAATTACACGTGTGAATTGACATGTCAGTGACATTTTAGTGGCTACACGAGCTCCGCCCACTCCCCCGTTCTGTTATGTATGTATTATAGTATTCTATGGTGTAAATGATATTGAAGATGTCAAAGTAGATTTTCAAAAACTACAATTTATTTCTGAATTCTACTATAATAATACATATTCAGTAGTTCAATCTTTTGTACTCATTCAGCTTTTTATATGTTTAGAGCAGGATTTAATTGCGCCATGTTTTACGCTTGCTTTGCACTCTACCAAAAGTAACTGCTAGAGTTTTCGCTAATATTTTTTCGTAATTACCTGTAGCGGCGGCTGCGAGCCAGGCGGCAAATGTGGCGGATGCTGGGAGTCATGTGTGGGGGACAGCGCACCAGAATTGGGCGCAGCGCCTGGGCTCGGTGCACCTGGAGGATGGGACGGCGGTTGCGGGGATCCGCCGCGCTCGTAGCCCTGTCAACAAATATTTCCTTGATTGTGTAAAATTAAAACATATGAGAGGTATCTCAAATAAAACATTATATTATGTTAATGTTAAATGTTAAATATTAAACTAAGGAAACGCTAAGGCACGCGCCGTACCGAATTCTTTATAAATTTTTCTCGTATGTCGTAGGTGTCGTTAAGGCGACTTAGGTACATTATATCAAATCTTAAATATAGATCAGGGATGATAATTAGAAACAAAGTTACCAAAGGCCTGATATATTGCACAGTAAAACCAATTACGTAAATTAATAACTTATAACAAACCATTTTAACGCAGGAATCATAAGCTTACCAAACACAGTTTCAAATTTAACCAAATTCATATTATCAAGCATTTGATGTTTTCGTTTTAGCTCATTAAGAATAATATACGTATACCTAGCTTATTATAAAACTAATATATTTAGAATATGGAATCTTCTCGGTTTTAACTCGGTAAAAAAGGGCCGTAAAATAATCGAAATTGTACTCAATTTTAATAGTTATTTACAACACAACAATAAAAGCTTTGTACTTGACCGTGAATATGAACGGCGAATGAATGAGATCACAGCAATGGATTCAATTTTTTTACTCAATTTTTGTTAACGTAAAAATGTTACCAAATATACAAAAATTTACTGGAAGGCGCTTTCGTTACGGTGAATAGCGAGAGCTATTTTTGTTTTCGAAAATTTATTAACTAAACATCGACGACATTTGGTTTCAACAAGATGGCGCAACTTGCCATACAGCGCGCTTAACCATCAATTTATTGCAAAATCAATTTGGTGTCAACTTTATCTCCAGAAGTGGTCCTGTTAATTTGGCCCCCTCGTTCGTGCGACTTAACGCCTCTCGATTACTTTTTATGGGTACTATTTTATTTAGCAAATGTAAAAAAAAAAAACAGAAATATCAAGACAAGACCTAACATTTAACATATTTTTTTAAATTTTAAGCCACGTTGTATGTTAAATTCCTTGTGACCAATAAATTTCGGTACCTTACATTATAAAATATGTAATCAAATCGAAGTGTCAAACCTATTGTGTATATGTTTCTGATAAGAATCACGATATCTCTGCGACCACCATTGGACATTCCACATGGAGCCTGCCGTAAGTTAATATGAAACGTGAGGTTGTGTTGACAAATACAAACAAAGGTTAATTCCAAACGTCTCGCACACACACAATAGACGTAGGATAAAACAATCGGGCGCGTGCAAAAGCAGGTCGACGGCCAGAGTCGGCCTTGACCGTGCATCCATTATGCACACCCGTTTACTTGCGAATAAGTGCACCTCTACGCATCCACATTGTTTTATAGCTATGTCGTTATAGTGCGGTTCCATTCACAAAACTATGGAATATAAAGCTTGTCATTATGTGACATGTTGTTTAACGGAATCTCTGACATAAAAATTGTGTTGAAGTTGTGGGACTTACACAAAACTATTATTATTTTTAAATACTGTTATTTATTATTCTAAAGACTAATTAAATTTATATTAAAAAAAACCCTGACAGCAGCGATATATCACGAGCTAGTAATTATGGTAGTAATGACTGAATTTTTATTGTGCAAGGGTGAACTTATTTTTAGGCGGTAAAAAGTATACCCCGTTATAATTATTCATTACATGATCTATCTGTCCTGGTTAAATACGTATGTATAATCTTCTTTGCGTGTTTGAGTAGAGCATCTTCATAAACTTTCACAAATATATTGTTAGTACGTAGATGATATTACTATTAAAATTACACGTTCGCTAGTATGTATTTAAAAATAGCTATATTGTTTTAGTAAGATTTGATTATATAACAACAATTCGGACATGAAGACAAATCATTTTTAAAAGATAGAAAACACATCAGCAATAGTGAATCATCAGGAACCTTACACGTTGCTCGTGTGCTCATAAAGCTAAAGGGTCAGCAAAAATATTCTAATGGAGACAAATTTGTGCATATAAATTGTAATTGTAGGTTTACATGAAACCATTAAAATTCATTAGCGTAGCGCTGCGCGATATTTTCGTTTTGACCGTTATCGTCACGAATTCGAACACGTCAATCAACTTTGAATAGGTTTATACGTCATAAACTGAAACGAAGAACGAAAAGCGGCGACGCAACTCATTCATTACAAATTCATTACTGAAGCAGCGCGTCCTCGACACAGTTTGCTAGTTCGCTGCAGACATTGATTGCATCAATCGCACAATGCTTTCACTCCGCAGCTAGTTTCCGCGTCACGTTTCAAGGCTAAATATAAGGCTAGACCGATATTTACTACTCCAGGTCAATTCGAGTCATTCGCTTTTTACGGTTATAGTTATTTGAAAATTCAATTTTTCCTTTTGTAACTAGTGACCCGCAAAGTAAATTTTATAATTAAATGTGCCAAGTCTAATATTACAATAACATATTTTTTTAAAAGAATATTAACAATGCTATAAACATTACTAATATTCCCCTTAACCACTCGTGGTAAGCTTAAATTGCTTGTGTTACGACTGGTTCACGCCAGTAGTCGAATGGCGGATTCGAACTCACGACCTTTTTGAGTTCGCGGTCCGCGCCCTGCTATTAGGCTACTGTCGCTCTATATATATTTTAAAGAGACACTACTAGACCGAAGAGACCCTTGCTAAGAGATTACTTTTAAAATAATTTCAATCGGTTCAAATCTTCATCATTACAGCCACAATACTACACCTTAACAATAATTTTTCTCCAATCCCACAATGCACGGTCCTGATCAACCTACATGTATGGATTTCCTGCATCTCATACTAATTATTATTTATTGAAGACATATTGATTATTATTTATTGTAATTATTACTCCAGGTGGTGCTTTTACTTTGATTGGTTACTTTGATTTTTTTTGTTTTAGAGTTTATATGTTGTTTAGTTGTTTTTTCTCTTATAATGATGTATACACCTGCAAAGATATATCCTTTATCTAAAAATGTAGTATTTTGATTGTAACAATGTTTATTGATATTGTCGATGGTGTATCTATCTATCTAAATAAATAAATCTCTTACTAGGTCGTCGTCTGATCAATAACTACAATAAACACCGGTGTTATGCGATTTAGAAATTCATAATAAAGGATTACGGTTTATAATTTCAATAAAAATGATGAAATCCTGCCAAATCAACTTGGAAGAGAAGTTGGGAGAGAGATTACTAGCGGCCCAAGATCAAACGGGCAAAATCTATTATAAAACTTTTCGGGAACTGCTAATTCCTAGGCAAACAAGAAGCCTACATAGTTAAAAAATTATAAATCCGGGTAGTTTGTTGAATTTAACTTGCTGTAGACGACCTCAAATTACGACAGCAGCTAAAGATCGATTAGCATAAGATTAAGTTAACTAAGTACTCGTAAGTCTGCGTCTGTTAAGACTTCACAAGATAATTAAATCCGCGCGATTTCTAGCAGTTTCTTTAGAGAAGGCTTTATAAAGTCGCTGTTTATTGAAGAATGGAGCGGCCAAGAAACCCTTGTTGAAACCTACTCGTAAATATAAAATGAAGGGGTTGGTTTAGAAAATCAAAATCGAAATTAAAAAATTATGAATCGAAGTATTCTGCTATAAAAAAGAGAATTAACGTTCACAATCGTTCTCCAAATGCATGCAGGAGGAATGCGTCGTGCCGTCGGTTAAGCAAATACTCTGTAATGACTTGAAGCTATTTTAGAGGTTCTGCTGATAATAATGTGCCACTATATGGTAATTATTAACCGTGTAGTGTCAGACACGTAAGAGGTTGTAAGAGAACGTAAGAGGCAACAGAGATAAACTGAAACAAGACATGGGCAGAAGCATCTGCCGAATAACTCAAATATCAACTCAAAATATTAAAAAACTGCAGTTGTCGACCCACGTGCTGAGCGTCACAACTACGGCGAAATCCACCCTGTGAGGCAATTTTTGGGAATGGCCTATCTTCAGCAGTGTTCTTTAATAGGCTTAAAAGGATAGATGTATGATTGGAGCAATTTTGAGATAAGAAAGCTACGAGAAAATCTTAAAAGAGATTGTTCTATTTAATCTAGTGTAGGGCGAATAATCGATAAGGGATTTAATTTTTCCAACAGGCCAATGACCCGAAATACATTCACGATTGGGTTCTTAATAGCTTCTTGGAAAAGAAGAAGAAAGAGTGTTCAAGAAAATGTCTAGGCTTCCTTAATCATAGATTTAAGACCGATAGAATTGTTAGGGGATCATTTTGACTGGCAAGTGCGAAAACTGAGACCCACACTAATCTCCCATGTATGGAGTATTTTGGAACAGAATGAATCAAAATAAAAACTACCCTTAAATATTTTTGCAGACTCCCGAAACTTTATACAGAAATGATGTTCTTTATTTTTAATTTAATGTCACTACAAAATTTAATTATTATGATAAATTTTTTATTATCTTTTTAAGTTTGCAATCATAAGTATGAATACAAAATTTCAAACAGTCTAGGTTCGCAAATACTTTCTAACAGTACCTAGTCTATTAGTAATAGAAAATCCTTTAAAGTTCTTTTCTACCGATCACTACTAAAAAGATATAGAAATTGGATTCATGGCGATTGTTTAATCAGCTTACTGATCGAGATAATAGGGTCAGGCAAGAGGACGCCTTCGGACTCAACTGCTACGTAATTGGATACGCAGCGCCTCATTTGCCGACAAAGCCGATTTCAACTCGATACTTATCGATACGTGACGACCTATTATTGTCTTTTGCTACGCGGCGGATCCCTGATTTCCTACATAATGACACCGTAACGTCAGTAAAGGGAATATTATTATTGTTATGGCAGAAAGTGTACGGAAGAAGCGTGAGAAAGACACAAAAGACGACCTCTAATGGTAATGCGCTGCCAAAATACGACAACGATAATTTAACAATCCGTGTTACCAGAACCACTTAAGAAGTCGGCAACAAAGGGGTGAAGAATCGGGGGTGGCGGGTTGTCTGCGTCCAAAACAAAACAAAGAATTTCAAGACTTTCGCTGAATTTTGTGGTAAAATTTGTCGCGTTGAGAGCAACGGGAAATCGAAACTAATGCCTAGCAGTGAACTTCGGCAGTGTTTCGGTTGAACCATCTACGTCGGTCGCCAACCAATCCATCAAAGGTGGGCGCCAGAATCGGGTGTGAGTACCTCCCCCTGTACCTACATAAATATTGCGGGTAGGTGAGTACAAACCCTTTGACCGAGTTCTGTTTACTTTCGTTTTCGCTCAGCTGACGGGGCCGCCACCCCGTTTATGTAGCGGCACTATTATTATGATAATTAGAGCTATCAACTTCATGTCCCACTAATTACAGCGCGGATAATGCGAAGTGTCGGCGCGACGGACCGCACTGAATTTGTCGACACGTACATTACTGACACGAGCAGAGGTTCGACAATAGATATCGAGATTAGATAGCGAAATAACTCATGTTTTAGCAAACTGTACTGGTGTTCTATTACATCCAACATTGCCATCCGATATTCAGTGACATATGTGCTGATAGGCAGGTTTATTTTTTGTCGCTACAATTAGAGACGGTTGTGCGATAGAGAGCACTTAAGTTTGCAACGAGTTCGGACGAGGCAGACGGGGCGCAGACGTGCATTATTAGGTGGGGGCCGGAACACCCACGGGAACCGCGGGTGGGGGGCGGCGGGTGCGGTGGGGTGCGTGTACGTCATCACCTGAGGCGTGCCCTTGAAACCGTCGTCGCATTCATTGCACCCGGATGCGGGCCGTATTCCCGAGCCCGCGATACCCGCACTCAAGAAACCGCTTATCTTACAAGTATCACGGACACCCCACACTCTTACCTCCTTCTTATTACGGTGTATCCGTTGTAATGTATATATATACTTACAACATGCCATTAAGTTTAAAACTACATCTATTTATGTTCCGCATGTTATGTTTTGTTATGACCTCACACTTGACACTATGCTATTGAATAATGATTTACAATGGGCAGCTGAACTTAAAACACATGCTAACCACCATTGTGCTTTGCCCTGCTTACAATAGCGCGGGTTGAACTAAGAATTCATACGCAATGTAAGCAGTTATTGCCTGTTTTCATAGATTTTATGACATGCACATTTTCTTCCATTGTATAAATATTGCGTCCGTTTGTAATGAAATAATAAGCGTTACCAATACAACTATAGGTAGCCATCTAAGATATTTTTATAAGAATTAATCGGCAAACAAGCTCATGTTTCATGGGCACCTAGAATTTCAAGCAAAGGTCACAGATTAGTTGTCACCTCTGTAGACTAAAGTTTAACATCTCACACCCTGTTTTTATACTGACTCTCTTACCATTCAAATCAGAATACAGAAATGGGTGCACTGACGCTCGACAGCAGAAATAGATAATTACTAATGCGGTTCAAACCTAAGCGGACTTTTAGGTAGAAATGAGTAGAGTGCATTCAATAATCTCCTTTAATATTATTTATGCTATGATAATACATATTTATTTTATTTCAATCAAATCCATATAAATTGTAAAAAGTAATAAATTGTGCACCTTAAATACAAGTCAGTACATAATACTCCTTCAAGGGAGTTAGTGGAGCCTATAACAGGAACCTCTACCTCTACACCAGAAAAATCTATACCACTAAGTAAATGTTCCGAAAACTCAACAAAAAAGATTTCGAAAAAAAAGACAAGATGATGATGACTTTATTAAATTTTAAAGGAAAGACATGAAAACCGAAAGACACCTTGAAGCATTAAAATCTCAAATAACAATAAAAATAACAAATAAAAATTAAGCTCACGTTCGAGAGTAACGGCAAAAAATGAAATATTTAGTATTATCTCTAAGTAAGTATGAGATCGGAGATATCGACGGTCAAAATGAAGGCCCCTATAAAAGTTCATCATACAATTCATATTCTCCAATAAGTGAAGCTTCACCAGATCACCAAACACAGTTTATTTGATAGATTTATCATATTTCCAATTACAAAATATTTTGAGCGATGAATTCGACCAGAATAATTACTATGATTTGACAAATTTATGATTTGACAAATTTACTTTAGAGCTAATTTTTCTTTTAATGATATTCTTTTTGTACGCATTGGCTTTTTCAGTAGGTTTAATACGTAATGAAGTTGTATTTTATTCAGCCAAAAATACTTCCTGAATATGAATATATTGTCATCAAACAATAGGCGCTTCTTCTCTAATAGCGAATATGATCCTTCTTGGACTCAATATTCGTTAATAGGTAATCTTCTTTTAAATTTGTATTTGTGCTAATAATATAAAAGCAAATCATCGTCTTCTTCTTCCTCCAACAGAAGTTCTACTTGGCTTTCCATTAAAAGTGTTAATTAATGAACAGTACAACACAACTGACTCCATCGACAGACTTTCCGATACTGAATGATTTGTATGCTTTGGTTTCGGTCTCGGTCTCGACCCACAATACATGCAGAAGAGACCGAGACACTTTTCACAGTCTTCCGTTTCAGTCTCCTATCTCGGTCTCCTGTCTTTGTCGCGACGCGAACTACCACCTTTACTTAATTTGTTAAAGCATAATCCATCTACATTCGGATTCACATAGCACCCGATATAATATTTGTCGTTCAACTCACCGATAATGTACAGGCCGAACAGGTTTAGTGTGCCTAGACCTTTGTATCACCCCATATTTTACCCGTACGAATCTGAAAACGCGTCTGCCGACTTGACATTATTTATTTGATTGCTGAACTAAACAGGCATCTCGGCTTTCCTGAACTTACTCGTCAATGTTTAATAGGACACCATATCGAAGGCTTTTGATAGGTCTAAAAAAACAATTATACAGGTACACATAGCTGTTTTTCTGTTCCGTGTAGTACTCGACGCGTATATTGAAAGTATACAAGGACAGCAGGCATTCATAGTGTTCTTATACTGTATGTTTTCAGAATGTGTAGCAAATAAAATCTTCAGAAAATATACACGATTTCTGCGTACCGGTCGCGTATACTTTCTAACGCTGATTCAATAACTTAATTAAAGGATTATACAAAGGCTAGAACAGACATGTTCTGACATTGCATTCTGTCAGAAGCGTCTTACTATTGACAAATGAATTATATAAAAATACCGAGGTTAACAAACCGTCTTCCAAGCATGACAACTATGGCAAATATACTATGAGGCTATTTATGAGGGAGGCCTACGTTCAGCAGACTTTGACAAGCTTTAACCGTAATGGTATAACGATGACAAACTTATGTTAAACACGAAACAATAATAATTATTAGAGATGGGCCGTATATTCGTTTTATATTCGGTATTCGGCAGCTTTACCGAATATTCGTATTCGGCCGAATATTCGGCTAAATCACCAAATATTCGGTAAAGTGGTACTCAAAGTATCCTCTGTATTGAAATGTACGAATTGAGTAAAGCATGTCTTTAATAATTTTACTGTTGGAAGTATATTTATTTATGGGTTAAATCTACTTGTATAGCGTTATGTTTTTGAGGCACTGTTGATTTATTTCCAATTATAGCAAATAGAAAGCTTGATAAAATTTTGTTTGGAATCAAACAAAGAAACGTTACATTACAGTCGTCAGTTTCTCTAAAATAGGTAAAAATAGTAGATTTCCTGCCACTCATTTTCATCATATACTTATCAATTTTCACTAATAATAACACAACGAAATACTTTTTTTCCCACAAAAATAGTCAAACATAAGCATGTGCCGGCAATTTGCTCAGTACTAGATGATTCAATAACATGTCAGGTGTACGGGGAAGTGAGTGGCAGGCTCCGGCGCTAATCCCGAGCGCTTCACGGTGACAAGATTCAACATAAATTGGTTAGGTACCGAGGTAGTCCTGCCGAATAATGTTCGGCCGAATATTCGGTTCAGGTAGTCCTGCCGAATAATGTTCGGCCGAATATTCGGTTTGGTAAAAATTATACCGAACTTTCGGCCGAATATTCGTATTCGGTGAAATCCATATTCGGCCGATCAATAATAATTATGCATAGCGCTTCATCTATATTTGATACTATGATGACGATGATAAGAGGTGATAGTGGGATAACTGTACAAATCCTGATGAATTCATAAAAAAGGGTAATGATAAGAAGTAAATTAAATTTCTACACGCCGAGTATTAACGACGTAAGAGAATTCACGAACCATGACGGCAAATTGTGTTTTCTACAATGTTTTGGTAAATGGCACAATTATTAGTAATTTATAAATAACATGTCCATCGCTATAATACCAGACATGTCACTTCTGAACTGACTTAAATCTATGCTATAGGTTTTTTTAGATTACTCTCTAAACGAAAGATAACCAAATCAATAGGCTCTAAGCTTTTACCTTTTTCGTTACTGAAACTTTGTGTAAAATTATTTAAGTTCTTGGAAATGGACTTTTTAACCGACTTCAAAAAAAGGAGAAGGTTCTCAATTGGGCTGCCTTTTTAAGTATGTTAGCTCAGAACTTTTTTTTTAGGTGAACCGATTTTGATGTTTTTTTTATTTTATTTTAAAGCTGGTGCTTCTTATGTGGTCCCATATAAATTTGATTAAGATCTGACCAGTAGTTTTTGAGTTATCCTTAATATTGCGTGTTAAATTGACTTCGACTACGTTGATGATGTTCTCATTTTATTTATACTGAAGTCGGTTGTACAAATTTTTTTTATTTTACAACAAGTGTTGTTATAATCAATAGTTTTATTTTTTATCGAATAAGAATGACAAACTAGCACACAGTTCACCTGATGGTAAGTGAATGTTGTGACCCAAAGACATTTATATTTATCCTCTTGTACAAACAAAGGATTTTGTATGGAGTAAATTCAAAGCCATGCCATTTCAGATGAACCTTGACTATGTTTACACAAAATAATATTGTGTATAAAAAGAACAACAGTAGAATTACGGTCCGATTTTGGATCGACGCCGTTAGTGTATTAACTTGTATATAACTTTTCCTTCATCATCGTTATCTTCAAAATCACATCATAAGCCACAAACATCACAAACACGAAAAACATCCTGAACTGGCATTGCACTTTAATTGTTCGTGAAGTTTCATTAAAATAGGTTCAGCCATTTCGAAGATTAGTCCGGACTCCGGACATACAGACAGACAAGAATTTTAAAAATTTTAACTTATGTGGAGCCGTGGTAGCTTAAATAGAACGCTCGCTGTAAATATCACAGTACGCGAGTAGCCCGGGTTTGATCCTCGCCGGCACCAATGAAATTGTAAATTGCAATTTTAAGTGCTGATTTACCACGTGCTCCGCGGTGAAGGAAAACATCTTGAGGAAACCTGCATGTCTGAGGAATAAGAAAAAAAAATTCTTTCGAAGACATGTGAAGTTCGCCAACACGCATTGGGGCAGCGCGGCGGACACTTCCGTGCTCTAAAACCCTCTCAGAAATGAGGGGAGGTCTGTGCCCAGCGGTGGGACGTATATAAGCTGCAACCTTTCCTTACCTTACTTATGTCTTGTGCAATAACCTTCTCAGCTCAATAAAAGGCAGTTATTTCGGTATAACTGACACTTGAATTTTATGATGTGAGTAAATGTATAGATACCGTCGACACCATAGTAAAAATATTAATGACGATTGCTCACGGTATTTCCCAGAGCACTTTTTAACTACATATATAAACTCGTCGGTGATATACCGTTTAACTGATAGAGGCTATAAATAACTTCAATGAATCAACGTACGAGTATATCAATGTTGCTGCTATAAACGGCAACATATGGAGATTGTTTCAATTTAAAGGAAAACATTTTGACTATGGACTAAGAATAAAATCGGTGCAAAAATAACCAGTATATTTATTTCAACCCTTTTAAAGCAATTTCTTTACAAAAACAAACTGAATCATAAACTGTGGGTTTGTGAAGACCAATATTCTTATAATTTTTTTACAATATTTGAATTCAATATTGAAATGCTTCGGTTGCGTCAGATAGATATTTTTTAAATATTAAAAAAAATACGCAGACATGAGGACCAATATTAACAAGAAAGAAACCGCCAAAGATATATAATAAACAAGACATCATTCCGGTGCTGCTTGACGTGGCAATTATAATATCCAAAAGACTTAACATAAAACGTTTTTTAAAAGTTAATGTTAGTAAATTTATTTTAAGGTGGCGAGAAAATTCAACGCGTAATAAATTGTAGGTTTCAAAGAGTAGTTTTACTGAACACAATAGATCCATAACGGATGGTTTTTATATAGTTTGTTATTCACATTAATGGTAAGCAACTTCAAACAAATCGTGTTCAATAATATTTTTAGGGTAAATTATTTTGATAGACAAAATTTAGTTACCATTGTACGGCACTTTGGAATCTTTATTTCATCCGTAGACCGTGGTTTCAAAACGACCTTGTTTCTTAACAACAATTTCTACACGAACCCGCTCCAAGAGCACTGCTTCAGAACGTACCTCGGGCTCCGTTGCACAACGAGCTTACGTCAGCGAGCGCGCAGAGCGGCTTACGTCATTCGAGCGTGTTCACAGCCTTAGAGGATCATAGAACTTATGTCTAGGCGGTTTAGATCCGAGATGGCGCACAGTGATGTTAAGTATGATAGAACGTTTATGTTCACGTGAGTGGATGAGGCTCCGACGCGCCGCCGCCGGCTCAACGATTCTGAGAAACGTTCGAGGCTCTCTAGTTTCGGACTTGAATATGAATCGTGTAATACGACGATGGAGCGTACTTATCAACGACTTTTATTAAAGGGGAGCGTTGCAATTCAATGTCTTTGCATTATTACATTGTGTGGGAATAATAACGTAAAAATTCAATCACTTTGTTTTTCTTCGGCTTATTCATAAGTTCTTAAAACTTTAAACAAATATTCTATTAAAATCTCGTTAAAGTTTAGTTCCAATGATAAATATGTACGTTACGAACTTATGAACATTAAAAGAAACAAGAAGGGTTTATTGTAATATTTGAAAGTGTTATCAACCTTTATTGAGAACAATCGTATGAATAACACTCAATAAATAGTTATTAATTTGAATTATTGTAATATTTTGTTTTGCCATCTTTGGTTGCCAAGGCTCCGCTATCTCGTTCGTGTGAACTTTAGAATTAATATCATAGGACTACCAAACTAATCGGTTAAAAAAGAATTTAACTATATTTCATAAAAATGTGACGGCTAGAAAGCGATAGTAATTTTTATTGTGAGTGTTTTATTTTGGTTTCACGTTTCGTAAGGAAATATTATGACGTGAAAAAAAATAATGTAGTAATAAATTTAAAAACAATATTTATTACATTATAATATCAAACCTAGATCATAAACTAGGCGTGGAAAACTATATTATCCTTAATAAGTATATGTGTTAAAATAAACAAATAATAATTTAGTTATGGTAGTCATTTATGCTAGGTAGTTTATTGCATACTACCTTACCGATAAATAGCTAATAAAGCCTTGTTGTTGTCCTTTAGGACCTACCGTTCAACAAACAATCAAACCAAAACAAGGCTAATACCCGTATTGATAAAGAAGTAATTACTTGTTGCCAAGTAATTTCTTAGTTAAGTCATTACTTAAGGTTAGAATTCTTAATTACAAAATCTCATTCTATACTTGAGTAACACACGTTACTTACTTGAGCAAATGCCCAAGTAACACTACGCTTGGTGGTTGTTTCTGTGTTCATAAACATAGTACTTCATTTTGAAATAATACTAGTTTTTACGGAATTTATCGCTATTAGTCACTGACAAGATTGGCTACATCTTGAAGCGCGCTTCCATCAAAACATACTTCAAGCCGCCGAAGAAGATTGGTCAGTTTTTTACCATCAGTCAAGTGTAACGTCCCTCTGCAAGATGCAGGAGTGTACAAGCTTGATTGTGAATGTGGTCTCTCCTACATAGGACAAACTAAAAGATCCATTAAAACCCGCATCAAAGAACATATAGCTGATGTGAAGAATCGACGCTCCGGGAAGTCTGCAGTCTGTGAACATGTACAGGATCGCCCCCGTCACTACATCAGATTTGATAGACCACAAATCCTCGCTAAAGAACACCGATTCCTTCCAAGGATGATTCGCGAGGCTATTGAAATCAAAAAACATCCTAATTTCAATAGAGAAGATGGCTGGGTGCTACCATCTGCTTGGGATCCTATAATAAATAAAATTAAATCCCAACCCAAGCATACAACTGCAAGACTCCATGATACCATAAGTTCATACTGTGTAGATCGGAACAAAAGTTAAATTTTAATCTATGGTAACCGCGGTTAACTATGACAGCTGGACGTTGAACATCTCAGTCCTTCCCGTGACCATGGGTGCTGTAAAGCTCTCGAAACGTCGGGTAATTAAAAAGTTAAATATACGCGATAAATTCCGTAAAAACTAGTATTATTTCAATGTGTAGTGTTCGCGTAAATATAAGAAATCATTATAGTACTTCATTATTATGAACGATGTTTTTGCTTACTGTCAAAGGCATAAAATTCCGTATGTTAATACTTACGAACGACGATTAACACGATTTTTATGACGCCGTAAAATATATATTCGTAAAGAATGT
This sequence comes from Parnassius apollo, assembly GCA_907164705.1. Taxonomy (NCBI): domain Eukaryota; kingdom Metazoa; phylum Arthropoda; class Insecta; order Lepidoptera; family Papilionidae; genus Parnassius; species Parnassius apollo. The sequence continues at coordinate 843,555 of CAJQZP010001062.1, read as the reverse complement.
CGAAGTTAGATAACGTCTAAACTTTTAAAGTAAGAAGGTTCATTTAGCAGAAATAACATAATCCCGAAAAAAGAGTATATTCATGTAATCACCTGTCACTCCTATAAAGGGTGATGGGTTGGAGATGTGAGATGGCATGAAAGGGTTGTCACCCGGGCTTCTTAGCCTAGCTAAGATCTATTTGCCTATTGTGGCAACTTCGGTACCCCGTGAGCGCTTACTATGCTCCAGGTTGTCAAAATCGTTATTATAAAATTCAACTCTTTAGACGTTTCTAAAGAAATAAACGTAAAAGTAAAAAGTTTAAATAATTCTTGTTTTCTGTTAAAAATAATTATCATTCGATAAAATTAAGTAAATAAAGTAAATATTGTAAAACTTACAACATAAATATAATGTTTGATTATTATACTTATTTGTTTAATTTCTGTTCTTATGATTATTTATTCGATATATATATATATATATATATATATATATATATATATATATATATATATATATATATTTAAAAAAATCAAATTCTATCTCCTCTAATATAATATTATCATCTATATTGTCTACAACAGCAAAAATGGTTCCAATGCTATCCAAACTTTTCATTTTTTATTTAAAATAACCTCAAAGTAGTGCTTAAGTAAAGGAAATGGTGACTATTACTTAGCTGAGTATTCTAACTTTTGACAGTTCTAGCTTGGAGCAATTACTTAACTATCGAATACAAATCGTTACTTAAGTGATTACTTTTACTCAAGTAATTACTTTTACTTGTTTATAAATACGGGTGTAAGTGTACTCGTATTACTGTCTAGCAAGAGGAATACTAGATAGTATCTATCTAGTCATACCAAATCCTAGAATGGATATAAATGAATCTCTAGGCGATAAATGATGCTTTATCGCCTAGAGATTCATTTATATTTCAACACAAAGTTAAATTTTGTTTGCAAGGTAAAGAAATTGCTTTCTTCTTTAAATTTTAAGGATTGAAGTTATAATCGGCATAATCCCATAAACGGGAATGATTTAAGGCTAATAAATTATTTTGTATACTCGACCACATAACAATTTTTATCATTCAATTTAACGATAACAATTGTTATAGATCTATACATTTGTCTCCTTTTGAAATAAATGTCAAAAAAACCATATCAAAGCTCATAATAGGAAAGATTTCTCCATTTTACCAGAGTTCAAAAAAAAAAAACGAAGGTTCTGTATTCGACGAGTACGTTTTTTTTTATGCATGTTCACCGATTTTTTTAGAGTCGTCTAAACCGATTAAAATGATTCTTTGTTTATTAAATAGCCTTTATTTCAGGGTTGGTCCCATAATTTTTTTAAAGAAAAATTCCATTCCTCTAGGTGCAAAAATAAGCGATAAAGACTTTAGACGATGACTATTTAGGGATTTTATTCTAGTTATCACTTACAACAAGAAATAATTAACCTTTTAATAAAAAGTATAAACTGACGTAAAATATTATCTTTTGAGGTTGGGGCATTCGCTGTTTGAAACACTATACGGAGGTAAATATTTCATTATTCTTTTCTATGAAGTCGGTTGGTATTCTTTATTAAAAGTTTTATTATATTATACAGCTTTAAGCTACATATAATATATTTATGTATAGAGCTTTTTATTTATAAGACACAAAGTTTGATCTTTCATCCGACTGGCACGGTAAATTTTTTTATCATCTGTGTGAATGTAAAGTAAATTGTTTGTCATCTGTGTAAATGTTCATTTGTCCATCCATTTATTCAGAATTCTAAATTGCGAGATAATCTTTTAAATATAATAAAAATACGCTCGCGATAAGTAATACGGTAGTTGCTAGCACATTCTGAATACGTCATTTTATAATATACCTCGTTGTGCCCATAATTTCATATACACATACAGCATACATGCATGTATCATCTACGATCTTACGAGCATATACAAATTAAATTGTCATGTAATCTTAACAAACTTACATATATAACAAAATCGTCAACTAAAAAAAAACTGGAAAATAGAGTAGAGCAGTGCACAGCTGTGTTTCGATGTGAAGTATATCGAGAGCCCGTATAATTACAGTTTATGAGGCATTCCATCTTCCTCGGAGGCGACAACGCATCTGTAGCCCTTCAAGTTGATAGCTGCTGTCCGTGGCCTGCAGTAACTAACTACCAACATGCATTATAAGCAGATCTGTCCTCTTAATTTTCTAAAAATAAAAATGCGATGTACACCTTCGAAGCATTGCAATTTCAGTAATTAATTCTAACTTGAGAGATCAATGACGATGCTTTTTTTAAAAGTTTTTTGAAGAAAAAAGATAGTTTTGGCGGGAACTTGACCGTCGATAGATTCTTGCTTCGATTTATCGTTTAAATAATGGGTTGGAGTGGATTTTAATATGTATAAGTGATGCGATTTTATGTATTAAATGTAGAGATGGGCCGAATATTCGTTTCATATTCGGTATTCGGCATATTCGGCAGCTTTACCGAATATTTGTATTCGGCCGAATATTCGGCTGAATCATCGAACATTCGGTAAAGTAATATACTCAGTGTCCACTGTATTGAAATGTACGTATTGAGTAAAGCCATGTCTTTCATAATTTTACTATTGAAAGTATATTTAATTTATGGGTTAAATATACTTGTATAGCATTATGTTTTTGAGGCACTGTAAATTTATTTCCAGTTATAGCAAATAGACAGCTGGATAAAATGTTTTTGGAATCAAACAAAGAAACATTACATTACATTAGGAAATTTCAATTTACTTTGGTTGTCAGTTTCTTTAAAATAAATCCAAATGGTAGATCTCCTGCCAGTCATTTTTATCAATTTTTACTAATAATATCACAACGAAATTTTTTTCGTACAAAAAGAGTCAAAGCATAAGCATGTGCGCCGGCAATTTGCTCAGTACAAGATGATGATACAAAGGCATGTCAGGTGTGGCGGGGGAGTGAATGGCAGGTCCCGGCGCTAATCCCGCGAGCTTTAGGTAACAAGTTTCGCTAGAAATTGGTTAGGTACCGAGGTGATCCTGCCGAATAATGTTCGGCCGAATATTCGGTTCGGTAAAAGTTTTACCGAACATTCGACCAAATATTCGTATTCGGTGAAATCCGTGTTCGGCCTATCCCTAATTAAATGTCTGCGCAATGAACTAACAGAGAAAACTACGAAACAAGTGATTCAATGTTGATATATAAATCTCAAGTTATTTTGATCGCTTAGGCGCCTTATGAACTTTAGTAACTGTCGTCATCGACTGTCCGCTGGGTTGAGCTGTCGTCAAAATCTTTCTTAATTTTCGAAATGTGACACATCAGCATATTGTAAAAAACTCTATAAAAACGAAGATCCAGAACGAAATGAAGACATGGCATAAAGGACAAGTATCCAAACCAAAAATGTAACGATTAAGGCAAATCCTCCCTATAATGGGATATGTCTTTGTCCAGCAGTGGGCATTTACGCGCTGACGATGAAGGCGTTATATAAAGACGAAGGCAGTAACGGAACTTTATATGACGACTGCATGGTTAAGTTTTACATCAGAGTAACTGACTATTGAGTCACAGGACTTGAAGCCATATTAAAGGCAGAGCCGACGTTTTTGCACAAAAAGTCGGGTCTGGTTGTGTGAGATTTCTCTTGTCTTTAATATTGCATATACTACCTCCGATATTATAAAAAAAGCATAACATTGGGCTCAGGTGGGTCAAAAGCCGCGATGTACATCCGTAAAATTATGACATTATAATATTATATAATATGACCAATTGGGTAACGACTCCATTATATACCAGGCACGTAAATTTAGCAGCAGCAGTTTTGTTTAATTAAAATTAAAATATACGAATTTTGCTTCTAGCAATTGAACATGCCCACTATTGTATTCAAGTTTCATTCAGAAGTACTGAACTAAATAATAAAGCAAAATTTTGGTAGCTCTGACAAATCTCTGCTCGCTACTCATTTAAAAAGCTCTATACCTTCAAATTCAATTTGTTTACATATTATTTTATATTTATTGCCATAAATGTTTTAATAATATAGAACTTCGTGGACGCTTTTGTAACTGCTGATTAGCACAGGTAAAATCGGCTTTAAACAACTAAAAAGAATTTAAAAAATTCTCATTTTAGCTCCTGATGTTGGTACTAAGGCAGAGTGTATGAAGTATTACAGCCTCGACTTCTTTTGGCGGCTGGAACTAATCCGAATAATTCCTCAGAACACTCCCCATGTCTGATACGATAGATAAACGCAAAGGGACGCAACATCCCTACGCAGCGCCAGTGAATCGTGCCGATCACAAAGCACTCGGTCGTCAACGATTCGAATCACTTTGCGCTGGATGCGGTCAAGTGGAAGGAGCTGACACTGGTGTGCCCCGGCCTAGATATTCAAGAATAGTATTCTATGTGAGGCCGAACTTTCGCTTTGTACAGTTACAAGAAACGTGCCAGCATGAAATACTGTCTTCCTCTGCTGGGCAAGCCAAGCTTTTTAGAGGCCAATTTGGCCTTCCAAGTGACCACAAAACTACCCACTATTCAATATGTCGACGCCGAGGATTCTGATGCCAGCTGAGGCAGCAAGGGAAGTGAGGAAGGGAGGTGTTCTGAGGAAGTGACCAGTATAAGTAATAACACTGCAATACTGCTTCTTCTAGATTTAATATCGCAATAAACAGTTAGTAAAGTGATACTAACGTAAATTGCCAAGTAATGTTCTAAAAGTAAAGAATTTTTTACATACACCATAAATTTCACAAATACGACTTAGTACTTTTTGGATGCTGGATAAAAATATATTGTGTTCCGCTTCTTCAATAATTAATGCTTAAAAAAGAACAAGACGTCCTTATCCCAATCTCACTATGAAATTTCTGTCACATCAATTATGTGTCTTTGAGTGCCTTTAAACCGAGGAAACACGACAAAGGCGTTCTTTTTAGCTGTTAACGCGCTAACTTGTGTCTTCAGGGGATTGAATTGGACTAGATTTAGTCGTCAACAATCCGAGACTTTGTTAAGCAAAGACTCGACGTCAGCCACAAGTTTTCCCGAGAAATATTGGCACGGCCGGTGTATAAAACATCACCAGTGCTGTCGTCTGCATATCAATGAATTTTATCAGTTTGCAACATATCATGCAATATATCAAGAAACAGCGTTGGTGTAGCACGCAGCCCTGTGGAACACCAGCGTTAATAGGCTTGTAATCAGAGCATGCACCGTCTACTATGAGCTTGACGCTCCGATTAGTAAGAAAGCTAGTGATCCAATCGCACAATTTCTCGGGAAGCTTATAGGAAGAGAGCTCCGAAAGAAGCGCTTTATGTCAGACCCGATCGAAGGCCTTCGCTAAGTCCAAACTAACTTCCCCCTTGGACTCTACTGCCTCCACCCATCTATGAGTAAGGTAGACCAGAAGATCACCAGCTAATCGACCACGATGGAAACGGCATTGGCGGTCAATGATCAGCTGGTGATCCTCAAGGTACCTCATGAGCTGGCAGTTTACACTAGACGCCATTATTTAGGAGCTGTCTTCCACGAATTCGAGACTATGCCTTGGGAGTAGGAGTACCGAAAAAACGCGTTAAAACCGGTGCCAACTCCGAAGCACACGTCTTCAGCACAATGGGAAGGACTCCATCAGGCCCACTCGACTTATTGACGTCCAGGGAAAAGAGTGCCTTGCGAACCGAGCGCTGTGTAAACCGCACCTCCGGCATGGAGCACTCACATCGCGGGATGGTCGGCGATGTGTTCCCCCCGTCATCGAGAGTCGAGTTGCACGCAAAGAGAGAGCCTAACAGATCGGCTTTCTCCTTTGCGGCATGGGCCAGTGAGTCGTACTCTCTGTGCAGAGATGGTAGAGATAACAGACAGAAGTTGCTTAAGAGAGCCTTGGCGAGAGACCAGAATGCACGGGTTCCCAAAGGAAGACGAACTAGCTTCTCGCCAATTCTGATGTGCTCAGACCTTGCTTTGGCAATGACTCTTTTGAGGGTACCTGGAGGCGGAATAATACTTCTTTTTAAGAGCGCTGGTGTTTACATCTTGAGACGTTGATGCGTCAGCCCAGGTTCGGTAGCACTCCTGCTTATAGCGTGATGCTATTTTACAGGAGCGACCAAACCATGGCTGGGATCTGCCTCCGATGGGCACCACAGAGGCCGGAATAAAAAGTTCCATACCCTGAAGTACCACATCAGCGACAGAATCAGCAATAACGCTAGGATCGTCCGGCGAGAAGCAAACCCACCCCCAATGGTAGGATGCAAAAAAGACCGCATTCCATTACGATCACGATCTCTGCGGAACCGATCTGCTGTAGCACGGAATCTGTAGTCATTTGGACGTGGTCAAGGAGTCAGTCTGTTTGGGTGTTACCGCTATGGGACCTATAGAGGCACCCAAAGACGCAGTGATGGTCATCGCTGTCTACGCGTAGCCATAGGATGGACAGGTCCGTAACTTCAAGACTGCCGAGGCGTTGAAAACAGATATCTTTTCTGACGTATACGCAAACTCCAGCCCGGGGTACAAAGGAATGTTCTAATTTGTACCCCGGGTAGGAGATACGAAGTATCAGCCTGAGAGGACACCTGAGTCTCGGTTAAAAATAGTACCACTACCATATGGAGACGGCGAAGCCGGCCTGGCTTCGCCGTCTCCAGATAGTAGTGGACAGCGTTAAGGTTGGAATGAAGCCCCTTGATGTTGCAAAAATTCACGGATAGCGTGACATGGGTCACCTTGGTGTTGTTGCTCTGCTTGTACCGAGCAGTTTTTGTCACGAGCGGAATTGCCCCCCTCTCTCCTGGATGCTCAGCGAGGGATTATCCGTCACCAGGGGTGCTGATATCCTCCTGGGGTAGATCTTCTCTTAATTCTGTTACCATGTGAAGGGGGGGGGGGATGGGACCTCCAGGCACCTGCACTCACCAAGCGAAACGCAGAGGTAACCCTACTTTACGCTGGTATTCTTTGAGGTCGTGATACCACCCCGGTTTGAGCCGGCCCATCCGTGCGACAGCAAAAGCTGCCGCGTGGCTCTACCATTGTTAAATATAGTAAACGCATTTTTGCAAAATCACAAAGTATTTTTGTCTTTTTTTTGTCGAGTTCCACATTTAAAAATCGTTGTTGAACAATGAAAGGTTCTCAACACGCAATATCCTCGAAATTCAAATGGCATTAAGATAAAGATGTTAGCATACCTGATGTGGTGAGAAAGGCGGTCGCGAGTTAGGCGGCGGCGGATACCGTTGCGGATAGGAGCCGGGGGGGCCGTAGCCGCCGGGCGGCTGCTGTCCGCCAGCCGCGCCCGGCCCGCCGCCGTACGGAGGTCCACCGTAGCCCCGCGGCGGCTGCCAAACAAAACATATTTGTTAATCATCATATTGATTACCACTTCTGCTTTATAATATAAAAAACCATATGACTTCGGCCTTATTTATAGTTAATGAGGGTCAAAGCAAAATAAAAAAGAACACAGCATATATACCGTGTAGTGGTGTTGTAAATTCACCTCCTCATTTCATCCCGTGGGTGTCGTAAGAGACGACAGAGGGAAACAAATCGGGAGATGTGCAGCATCGTCTTCCTAATAACGACTTAAATAAAAAAAACTGCGGCTGCCACCCCACTTGCCAAGCGTGGCAACCACAGAAATCGGAATAAGAAGACAATAGAAGTCGCATAGACACGTGACCTTGTCCCCGCTATGATGTGTTGACAAACATTCACCATTTTGTGGTTTAGTTGCACGGAGAACGTCGTACGTGAATTTATGTTATTGTAATGGTAAACTGCAGCATAATCAGTTGTAAAAACTAATCAAGGATGTGTAATTCAACGAATAAAGGCATGACATTTCATCGGTAAGTTGATTATTTACTAATTATCACTGTTTTAATTAATTAACATCTAGATGAATACTTTACTATGATATTTACCTTTGTAAAATTTTATTTATTACTTTTCGTATTGTACAATTACCATTGCTGCTTTTGTTCTACCGTAGTACGCGTTGTATTGCGTATATTTATAATACGGCTGCAGGCATTGGAGAATTTTTAATTTTTAATTTAAGATGTGGCAACATCGGTTTTGGAAGTAATCGAGCACTAATTAATTTCTATTGTCATATTATTACTATTTCTGTGGTGGCAATTATGGCAAATATCGCCTCTGTGAGGCAATCTATGGCTGAGGTTTATGTTCAGCAGTGGACTTTAAAAGGCTGTAACGGTAACGGTAACGGTAACTATAGTCTATAGTCCGCTAAAAACTGAGACTTCCATATTTTACTAGCGTATATAAAAAAAAATTTCAAACGAAATCGTATCTTTATCGTTTAAATTCTTTAGATCTAAAATGTTTTCAACTAGCTGTTCTCCGCGACTTCGTTCGCAACGAATTTATTTACAATTGGATTTCAAGGGTTATCATTTTTTTGCGCGGAACTTTAATTCTTTTTTTCTAAAATAAAACCGCCTAAGTTTACTCCTTAGAATATCAACAATCTGCCAGTGAAAGTCCCGTCAAAATCGGTCAAAAAGATTAGCCGGAACAAACACACAGACAGCCAACAGTTTTAAAAATTGTTTTTTTTTTTGTTATTAGTACCGTATATATATTTAGCAAATTTCAAATGAATTTAGTAAAAAGCTGTTATTTTTATATTACAAACAGTCACTTCAATTTTATTTTTCTGTATAGATTAGTTTATACGTGGTAGTCACGTTGCAGCTATATCATGGTTGTAGTACGAAAGGGTCGGCTCGACCGGGGCAGGACCACGCTCTCACAGAATACCAGGGTAAAATAGCAGCTTAATGCTGCTGTTTCGTATGGTGAGTGTATAGAACCGGAGAAGCGTTTTACTGGAATCAAGGCATTCCATTTTAGTCCTCAGGGGTGACATGACGCATCTGCATTTTGAATCTTAATCGCGGTTAAATGTAGATGTCTATGGGCCACAGCTTCCATTTACCATCAGGTGGACTGTGGACTGTGTTCTCGTTTGTCACACATATTATATAAAAAAAGATAATGTATTTAAATAAAAACGAATGGTTTTATATTTTAAAAAGCTTATGAGTATATGATTCTCTAGTCTTCAAGATTGCTTTAGAACAATCGAAATTAGACGAAATATATGAAAGTAAAAGAAAGTGTTTTGATTCCGCAAAAATAATTAAGTAATTTAGATATTTTACATAACTTCATAAATATTATAACATTTGCCTTTGTTTATATTAATCACGTGTTAATTACTATCAATCCCATTTCTTTTGGCAATAGTAATGATATATGCATGGATAATGAGACAAAGGCCAATATTTATCTAACGACTCCCTAGCTCTCAATAACCACAAATGCATGATTAAGATTATTACATTTGATAAGTCTTACTAATTTCTTTATCAGATTTACGGGCTCTATTTTTATGTTAAAAATCATATTGTAACCAAAATTACCTGCACAATTAGTAATACCAAAATTATACAATGAATAAAATTTTTGGTAAACTTAACATAATATGCATTTGGTACAATATAATATTGCCTATAATAATAAAGGTTATAAAAACGAATATATCTTAAAATACAATTAACCAAAAAATATCAATGCTCGGGCACAATGGAATGTACACAAAAATAAAATATTCCAACAAAAAACATACACTGGCATAAATACAGAAACTTATATTTCTTTATTTATGCCGGTGTTATACATACATACATATTTATATATATATATATATATATATATATATATATATATATATATATATATATGTGTGTAACTAGATCCTAAAATTAATGTGTTGTCATTTATTGTTAATACGTCTACAAAATTCTTAAATATTCAGAAGTCCGGAAATAAGTGAAAACTAAATTATAAGTTTCCCTCACACTTATACATACATCTATACACAGGTCAAACTAATAAAAGAATAAGTGCAATAAGTGTTAAAGTTACAGCCTATATAATGTGTCCCATAGCTGGGCATAGAATTAACTTCTGAGAGGGTTTTAAGGCTTAATGTTCGTCGCGGTGTCCAAATGCAGACTTCACGTCTTCGAAATATTTTATTATATTTCTGAGATATGCAGGTTTCCTCACGATGTTTTCCTTCACCGCCGAGCACGTGATAAATCAGCACTCTAAATTGCAATTAAGAATTTCATTGGTGCCGGCGGGAATCAAACCCGAGTTGCTCGCGTATTGTGAAATTTACAGCAAGTGCTAAGCCTCTAAGCCACCAGACATTTCACAAACTATAAATGTCGCATTAAATTTCGAGATTGCAAAACACAATTGCTTCTATTTTAATTTTTATATAGAATAAGTGGATTCATTAGCTCACAGATACTTAAACCCCGATTTAGAATCGAAAATCGTTATTATCTAGGATTAAGATGAAATCCCGTACAGTATAAAGAATCTCCGGTTATCTACACACCAAACGTAACAGAAAAGACTATAGCGGGCTACATACGACATGATATCGGTGGCGATCTAGGGTGGAGTAGTGGGGATGCCTCCTAGATTGCCTCTAGATCGTGTCGTATGTAGGGCCATCCTAAGTCGTGGCCGATATCGCCTCCTTAATCGGCTGGCAGGAGCAAAAATGCAGCCGATGCTTCCTAGATCGGGGCCCCGCCCCCTCCGTACTGCGTGTGTGTAGGCGCATCGGCCCGATTTCTTTTGGCAGTCGCCGCCGGCTACTGCCTCGCGGAAGGACGTTAACGAAACAGTGATACTGAATGACCTTTATTCCATAACAAAATTTTTACATTTTAAACATGTGAACGAAGTAGAAGCCTATGGCACTGATATTTTACAAAAAAAAAAATTGAATAAATAAATTAATTAAAATATATCGAAATTCAAATCATATCCACCGTAGCCTGTCCTTGCGACAACAAACTAATTGTTTTATTGCCGTTCATAAAGTAGGGTGTACGAAGTAAGTAAGGAGAAGATAAAGCCTCTCCTCAACAACTAACTCCTATTCCAACGCTATCAACACAAGATCGCACTCAGATCTCTTACGTGCCTTCATCCTCTCATCAACAACTAACTCCTACTCCTTCACCATCTCCACATCAACAAACAAGCTATATAGAAGGGAGTATGTCCGAAATTAAAGGTTTCTTTATGTTTAATGTATTTTATTTGAGTATCCATAAATAAAGATTACATTAAAAAAGTATACATATTATTATACAAAAGTATTTTATTTCTTTGTTTGTTGTGTGTAGTACATAACCCGATTTTGTTATTTCTTTGTTTGTTGTGTGTAGTACATAACCCGATTTTGACCAAAGCAGAAATGAACAAAGAGAAGAAATAACTAAATAGCATAGGTAGGAGAAATTGATGTTTTTATATAAGTTGCGAAATCATAAATATAGAAAAATTCTAGAAGATTGTAAAACCTGTCTTCATCTATCCGGAGAAAATTAATCATGTCTTTGGATTACAGACCATTTAGTACGTTTATGTGGCTTAATTTTTGTCTCTTTTGGGGCCATTTTTCACCCAGCAACTCCTCTTTTTCTATTTTCGAATAAATTAACCGAGAGGGCTAATTCCAAACCAACACGTTGGTGTTTTAAGAGAGTCGGAGGCATTTTGAAGAACTATACCGCATATGCGTTCCGCTCCAAGTCCAAACGCGTACTGCTAGGCAGGCCCGTGTGTAGGGTCTGCCTCGATAAAAACCCCGATTTCTTTCCACCCTAGATCGCCACCGATATCGTCTCGTATGTAGCCCGCTTATCCCAATTTCTAAAGAAAATTGATGCACATTCTAATTTTAACCGATTAATTTTTATTTTCATTTTATAGAATAATAATAACAGAAATCCTTTTACAATGTTAGTTATAAGACATACTTTTACTGTAATATCAATTTTCAGGCCGATAACGCGTCTAAATAATTGACGGCCAAAGTAATACGCTACGCCAACAATGCCGCCCGTTTCAGCTTTTAGTTCTCATTTTGTTCTACGATGAAAATTCAATTACTCGCACGAAGCTCGCTCGGAGGCGGGCGAGCGGCGCTAGTCGTGTTCCCTTTGATGGAATGTTTTACATCTCCAAACTACGGCCTGCTACTGAAGTGTTTCCCGGGTACAGTTCTGATTAGGAGATATGAGGACTGTTTCGCCAATTAGACTTACATTTTTACGAACACTGGGATGTTTTATGGCTGATTCAATGATTTACGAGGGCGGTGTTGCAGGGTGGGTTGCGCGGAGGGCAGGCACAAGGGTTGCGCAGGGTACGGGCGGCGGGGGGCGTCGGCGCGCCATTGGCCGACACTGCATCGATCGCGCGACGAGCTCAAAGCGACCCGCCCGCGCCAGCCAGCCTCCACCTACGTTAATAAGTAATCATCCGACCCCGCGATACCTCAGCGAGTTTTCCGGACAGAGCTGGAACCACTGAGCACTGAGACAGGCTCAAATCTCCAGTCGACTGGAATAAAGAGCCGTTGCCGTATGAGGCGACATCCGTATTGATTTATGCAGTAATTGACCCGCGGGTAGGTGCGCAACCCGCGCACACCTCCGCCCCTTACGCACCTACATCCCTTCACACGCATTTGTATCTATGTCGAACAGAACAATGCATTCCAATCGATGTTTTGCGTAGATAAAACGATACATTCAAATATAAAAGGTTTTTGAATAAATTGGTAACATAATAAAATCCCCTTTCAGAACGTTTTGTTGGTAAATAAAAATCACGCACGAATTGAAAGTCAGCACCGCAGTGACCTATTTTTACCTCGGCGTCGGGACGCTTCAAGAGTCTCGTAAAAGTTCATTTGAAGATACGAGAGGGAGGCTTTTTGTTAGGTTTCAACTCGTCGGGGAGCGGGTCGGTCATTACGTAAAGACCGCGAGTAGGTACCCGAGTCAAAAACAAACAATACCGTGCAGTTAAGCGTCTGGGATGTTTTTCATAGATACAATGAGAATGACTGAAAATTATAAAAGGATATCTGTGTGCATAAAAAGTTGTGGTTTACCTATGCAAATGATTTGATGTTGTTTATTTAAGAGAATGAAGCCAGGTGATTGTATGATATAATAATATGTTTGGAGGGGATGATAAATCAACTGTGAATTAAAGTCGCTGTAATAAAGTTAAGTATTTCCGCTATAATACTGTTATATAAAACTTAATTAGGTTGGGTGTACAAGTTGCGTACCAGTCAGCAAACATTCAAAATTCATATTTTTTTAAATTAACTATTTTTATTGTATATGGTAATCCAGGCGGACTTTTATCGATCGAATTACAACTAAAAGAGAGAACGACGCCTTTACCTTCTTGCTATGGGGTAATGCGACTGACATTGAAATTACATTTTTATCTCATAAGAGGTAGGTCGGTAAGGTAGGTCCGAAGAATCCCTTAGCGAAAAACTTAGAGATATAAATATATTAACTTTGTCCTCTCAATATATTTACGAAAATCCAAAGAGTATAAAAGTTCAAAGAGTTAGTAATTCTTTTATGGGCAATGTATACGCTTCTACAACAAAGTCCTAGAAAATATACAGACCTTATCTATCAAAAGGTTTAAAATATTTCTTAAGCAAAAATTGTTTAGAAAGGGTTATTATACTATTAAAGAGTACATGATTGATAATAACCATAGAATACTATAATACATACATGATAGAACGGGGGAGTGGGCGGAGCCCGTGTAGCCACTAAAATGTCACTAACACGTCAATTCACACGTATAAATGTCAACACGAGATGTGTTTTGACGTTACAATCGTTTCCAAATTTCCCATGAAAAATATTTAGAAAATGTCAAATTGCACGCTATTTACAAATAAATATATATTAAAACCTGTCTGTCAATACAGCAAATCGGGTTTGTATAGTGTTGATAATACGACGTTATTGCTTGTATGAGTGCTCCCGGCGACGCCTATCGTCGTACAAAATAAGGTTGACAGTCATTCTATTGTGTATTATAGTATTCTATGATCATAACCCCTGTAAATGAAGTGATCACTACCATATTACTATATAAAATGTGTTCACATAGTAATTGTATTAATTTAGTACATTATATCGTCAATATTATTTTTTTTACATTCCTAATGGGTTACTTGCTGATTCTTCCCGGTGAAGAGGTTCTTTGCGTCCTTGTAACCTATATTAAATAAAAAATATTTTATCCTAACAGTAGACAGACGCTTTGAATTATTTGAAACGAACACTCGTTAAGCAGCCATATTAATAAGCAAGAGGTGACGATATTGTTTCACCTTGTGGTGGCGGCATAAGAGAATAGCATCATCCCATGTGTGTCAGTAGCGGCGACTTTATAGAAAATGTCAGAAAAATCTTACGGCTTCCGATAAATGTCTCTGCTTAATCATCTCGTTTACGTCACAAGTAAATTACCCTGACCGGAGACAGGCAGCATCGTCAAAGGCGCGAGACGTCTGGCGCTGTGATCACTCCGTCAGCCAAGCGTGACGACTGCCGATTAACACAAATAATCCTCTCCACAATTTATTTGTTCATATAAATGTTTAATTACTTAAGATAACTTATAAAAATAGGGCAAGTGCGAAAGTGACTTGGTCTTGGGAATTTCGTAAAAACGTAATTATGTGTTAAGATATTTCATTCATTCAGGGTAACGGAGAGGGTCGACCATTTTTATCTATTTTCAAAACCGATATTGACAAAATATTGTACAAAACTCTCATGCCTATCGCCCAGACAGGCCGGCGGAGACTACGAACTTACATTTTGCACGATCCTGATAAGCCTCTCTCGCTTCTTTCGCATACATACGAGTATATCTTCGCTTACATGCTTGCCCGTTATGAACAATATTTTGTTGTATACTTGTCATTAAGAAATAAAATATAAGTACCTACTCACATATTCTACTATAATTTAATTCCTTCTATACTTTAGGAGCTAGGGGGATTCTCCCTACTTTACTTCTTGAGGAAACCTATATGTCTGAGGAAGTAATAATATAATTCGAGGACATATGAATTTCTCCAAGGCGCTTTAAAATAGTGCGGCGGATTAATTGTTTTTGTGGCTAAAATTATATTTTAGTATTGTTTTGGTTTGTGCTACAGCACAGGTGTTAAAGAATTTTAAATTTAAATGTAAGCTCTTTTTTCGATTCAAGAGATTACTCTCTTGCATCGAATACTCGGCTCTTTTAGCTCAGGAGAAGAAGATTTAAAAGCTTATTAAATGTTGATTAAATTTTGACTAATCAATTTTTGGTCCAATACCTAGTCAACTACCGGTACAAGCACATCAATCATCGGGCATATTCTACCTTACTAGAGTAATTATTTAAAAAAGTTACCATAAAACAAAGTTCCGGTCGTGCATGGAGTATTAGTGCTATGCTAAGAAACTTATTGGTGACTTTGATTTGATTGAAATTTGAAACCAATCATGTCGACCTCGGAGTACAGGCGCAGAGAAGCCAACGTCTCAAATATTCCATAGGATGCAGTTCAGAGTGTATTAAATGCTTTATCTACGCTTTCAATTATCGAACAACCAGGAGAGAGATCGACAAGTTTTTACACTTTTGTTGTTGATATTCCACGCATTCGAAGCAAGGTCTTGCTTCGTCTCTCGTTCGTATTGCGTGCACCAAAGTGATGGAATTATCTGCCATCTTCTGGATCACAATCTAGACGTTCTCAAAACAAGTCAATAGGCATTTGCTGTGTTAAGACATGATTTACCAACTACAGCTTCTGCACCATGTACCACCACTGTCTTATAATAAGTAAAAAAAGCGCGTTAACTCGATGGTTCTGCGCCTGATGTCTCTCGGGTCGGGTCCGTTTGCCGTCCTATCGGACTATGAGAGTAAGGCAATAGAGAGGGCTCCTGTGCTTGCGAACACTCAGGCAATAAAATCCTGTCCCGTGCAGATGGCTAGTCTGGCCGCCGTGACCGAAATCTGAGATCTATTAATTTTTTTTTGAATTTCTGAGTTCAATCACCTTGTTCATTCGAATTTCAGGATATCTTTATCAATCATGTAATAATCTATAGAAAGTCACCTATTACACAATTTATTTAAGTGGTTATTATTTGAAGCTAACAATCCACCTGAAAAACATTGCTAGCCAGCATGCTATGCAGCTAGCTAGCATGGTTAACCTAAAGAAACATTGTCACCTTTAAATAAACGTCACCTTTTGAGGACTAACATGAAATTCCAAAAAGCCTTAAAGTATTTATCTATATTCTTTCAAACCTGCTCATAAAGTAGATAGAAAACATCAAGGATACTACACATATTACATCACATATCAATCATAATAAATAAAAAAACTTGCGAATGCTAACCCGCCTAACAAACATGGCATTTATGGCAAACATCCCACTATAAGCGTACGATACAAAAAAATGGCCCCTAAGTTCCCGGCTTTAAGGGTGCTTAGGGTAAAGGCAGCGAGTGCTAAGAATCTCTGGGAAAGGTTTGGTTGTCACCATTGACGACTCGATCTGGCAACATTTAAACCACGCAACGAGGTGAAGAATTCGCGCTAGGGTATTATAGGTTTAACCGAGGTACAATACTAATTGCAAGCGGCAACTGTTCAGTTATGTCTCGATGAAAAATGGGGGTAAAACTGAGACGGAATTGTAACAAACATAATCTTAACGTTAAGTGGTTCCGACTAATCAAGTCAACGCTCCAAGTCCTCCACAGGCTTAAACCAAATTTTTTTAGCTAGAATTACATTACACGCTGCAGCGTGACTCCTCCACATAAAAATATAATATATTATTTTGTCAAAACTCGTTGCCTTCATTTCTGTTTAGTATTACAAACACTTGTGCAACACAAACACTCGGAACGCCCTAACTGTGAGATCCAAGGAAATTTCGTACTCACATTTTGAAGTTAAGAAATAGTCACAACAAACAAAGACCAATCAAAAACCTTGGCTTTGGCTGAGTTTGAATCATTAGCACCCATGTGCCAGGCCGTTTTAAAAAGCATCAAGACTAGCAATCTGTATAAAATTAATAAATAAAACTTTAATAACATACAAATAAATATAACGGCGTCAAAGGTGCCTCTACGCCTGACGATACGATAATCAATCTGCTTGCCAAGCTTTAATTTAGGCATATCCTTATTTTATTTTTTATTAAATAAGGGTGACAAACGAGCAATAGACCACATGATGGTAAGTGGATAACATGGCGCATAGGCATCTACATTTATCCTCAATAAAGAATCAAAATGCAGATGCGTTGTCACCCTTGAGGACTAAGATGGAATGCCTCGTTTCCAGTAAAAAGGATTTTCGGTTCTCGACACTCACCATACGAGACACAGCAGCATTAAGTTGCTATTTTACGCTGGCTATTCTGTGAGAGCGTGGTCCGCCGGTCGAGAACACCTATTCGCGCTATTGTAATATAGCTGCAGCGTGGCTCTACCACGTAGAAGCTCCCTACAATTAGAGAGGTAACAGAGGTCCTTGTGTAGTAGTGGACTTTTATGGGCCGGTAAAGAAATATAATACAAATATACGATAAAGAAATTAAGTAACGTTTAAAAGTGCATACATGAGTACTTTTATTTTGATACTACCGCACTATACAGTAAAATTTTTTTTTTTATTTACCGCGCACCAAGCAACACTATTCATGAGCCGAGTAAGCGTTAGCTCTAAAGTAGTTATCATATTAGACATAATCCGGAACGGTGCGTCACATCAAAGGCGGTACAAATGCGCGCCATTGGGAATGCGACCGGATTTCGCCACAGCCTGGCGTCGCGCCGACCGCATTTTCTCAATTGCATCGCCGTTATGTCATTATCAATGGCCTCACTATACTCGAATAGTATTATGATTTTCTCGCTATGTTGTATTTTATCATCATTCATCAATACAGCCCTTCACAAGTTCACTGCTGAACATAGGCCTCCCAAGGAATGCCACAAAGCACGGTCCTGAGCCATCCATCGACTTCCTGCCTGTCTTACCAGGTCGTCACTCCATCCAGTGGGAGAACGCCCTACATTTCACCTGCCGGTACGAGGCTACCACTCGAGAACCCATATGTTGTATTATTTACATTGTACCTTTTATATTATTATACCTTTTATGTTGTATTTTATATCGTTTTTTTTTCTTACCATAAATCTGTGCTTGACTACAATTCTACCGGGTGGTAAGCGGTGATGAGATGGTAAATCGCACATTCTTAACGTAACAAAAGCCTATTTATTTTTGCCTGGAAGACGCCTAGATTGTGTCCGACGGAAATACCTACTTGCACGCATTACGAAAAATGAAGCAAACCGTTCGGTACGCGTATGCATGGAATGCAACATTAAAGGGGTAAAGACCCACCGACGGCCTGATTGTCCGGTAGCGAAAGGGGGATGGAGAAATTAAGGCATGTCATATTTGACTACATAATTATAATATTGAGTCGGGTTATTAACATTTTTTAAACACACAATGTTGACTATCGTACGAGGGTGTCGCATTTGGGTTGATGAGTCTCTTACTTCAGCCTAAATCAGCAGTGCACATACTTCTGTGTTTTAATTTGACGGCTATGAAATTTAGTATACAGGTTGCGGGGAAATTCTTGTTAACTCGTTTGTCAATGTAATATAAGTAGAAAAAACTAAAAGTAGCGTTTATAAGTCACAACTCACCGCAATTACCTAATATTTAATTATTTATATACAAAAACGGTTACGTCATTATAATGTCCTATTATTTAATAAATGACACACATGCTTTTAATACCCAAGGGCATTTAGACAATTTAACATTAAACTTGCAAAAGATTACCGCAATCAAGTCGGAATGCGAAACACACAACTAAACATACATCACACGACAAGGACATTGAAGCAATAATAAATATACAAAAGTAAACACCGTACGGCAGAAATGTTAATGACCTATGACTAATACAAGAGGCCGGTAATGTATAATATCGGCATTCGTACAAACAGTAGCAGTCCGCGCCGGCGGATACATTACATAATTCTTTGATTGTGTTTGTAAAAAGTTGGGGATTCCCACCACTACAAGCTCATTTTATACGGACGCACCCCGCGTGTGTGAGTGTAACCTTGCCTTCCTTTACATATTAAACGCCGTCGGGCTATCCCTTTGAGTTTCTACAAAAAAAAGATGAAGCCATAACTGTATTGTTGCGAGAAAAGGAAAATGAATGAGATGGGATTGACTGTTATTAGTATTATTACTATATTCCGACGGCTCCCGCGAGAGCGATAAAAGGCCCGCTGACCGGTTTTCTTTTTATACTCGTTTGTGTAACAACAATGGGATGTAAACTGTATTCATAAGTCATCTTCCGAGTTTACGACAAGTACCGCAAGTGTTGTTACTTCATTGCCAACGTCAAATACAAAAAAGGCTACATGCGATTCATTTAAATATGTTACAGTAAACCAGAATCAATAAGAAAATCTATTGATGAAATGTGACGTAATGTATCAATCATATCACCGTCACAGAGATGACTTAATAACAAAAGTAAGGAGCGCGTTCGCAGCAATAGGGCTGGCGGAAAGTAACAACAAATGTTTGTGTATTTAATTATAAGAGTCTATAAATAGAGAGAGCATTACGTAGTGTTATGCGGTCGGTTACGTCGTGTTATTTTGGTCCTCACGAGCCCCGTGAATGTCAAGCTCACAATAACTGGGTGCCGCGGTAGGGCAACAGGTGGATTCCATAGCGTTCTTATTGCATATTACATTTATACGCATAAATATTCTCTTGACAATGACTTGTATGACACAAAAATAATTTATGTGGTAGAGGCAAGCTGCAGTTGTATTTTGGGAGTTGGAGAAATGGGTGGAAAGATTACGCTCTCACGAAATACAAGCGTAACGTAGATATGCTACTATGCTGCTTGCCAGACTTGATGAATTCAGTTGTTTCGTACGTTGAGTGCAGAGAACCTGAACCAGAGGACCCTTTTTACTAGAAAAGAGAGATTCTATATTAGTCCTCAAGGGATGACACCCCATCCCATTTTACCTGCATTCTACATTTGTTTCTTAATTGATGATTAATGTAGATGCCTAAGCCACAACATCTAGTAACACAGTCACATCATATATAAACATTCAGACTGTGTGCTTATTTTAATAAAAAGGGTTAAATAATTTCCTTTTACGCTCAAATGTAAGATATTAATCCAATGATAATTTTTTGATCCCATCTTTTCATATCCTATACCTTTAAACGAGTAATTCTTATATATATATATATATATATATATATATATATATATATATATATATATATATATATATATATAATCGGAATCTCGGAAACGGCTCCAACGATTTTCATAAAATTTAGTGTCCAGGGAGTTTCGGGGGCAATAAATCGATCTATATCTATATATATATATATATATATATATATATATATATATATATATAATTCGGAATCTCGGAAACGGCTCCAACGATTTTCATAAAATTTAGTGTCCAGGGAGTTTCGGGGGCAATAAATCGATCTAGCTAGGATTTATTTTTAGAAAATGTTTTTAGTCCGTCTTTTCAGGCAATGAAAAACTGCTACAATATAAGAAGGTAAATTTTGACACTGTATTAATGATCGTAATAGCTCAAGCGGATATCGAGCGGCGGCGAAATCTTAATGCCTTGGTTCGCGTCCCGTCTTCGGTCTGGTTTTTTCCCTTTTTTTTTAAAGTTACCTTCTTTTGTGAGAAAATCTATTATTTTGAGCCCTTTTATTGGTATTTTTTAAAAATACGAAAATTTTAAATAAACTAATTGCACTCATGATTTTTTATTCAAATAATCAGTTCAGTTTTTCTATTATGTCAATAAAATCAAAAAATATTATTCATCAGTATGTAATTTGTATCTAAATGTAATTTCAATATAAAAACCGAGCAAAGCTCGTACTTTCACTAAAAATAAACACCAGAACCTACTTTTCTTCTAATCTTGATGTGTGGGAAATATTCTTAAGTTAAAGAGCTAATTGTCAAATTTATGTAAGAATATATATAATGTGTGTATGTACGTAAAAATGTACAAAATGCATGATAAAACTGTATATGAGTGACATAACTTTAAAATTGAAAAAACTTTATCTTGGACCATCACAACAAAATTGTTTTAATGGGTGACAACTTTCAGTCAACGATTTTATAATTATCTATACTAGGTTTTATTTTTTATTTTAATAACTTAATAGTAACTTGAATTTTACAGGCTTATGGCTGTCGAACATTATAGGTCATCGTATACAATGTTGAATCCTAACGATGTCTTTAACAAAAACCGCTTGAAACGAATACGTCTCAATATACTCACTGAAACGTTTTATGCAGTTTTGAACAACTTTTTTCTAAATTTACATTTTAGACCACTTATATTGCTGAACCAAATACAAAGGCATAGTGGAAGCGACTGGTCTAAATATAAGTTATTTAGTACCACCAGCCTTTACAACTTGTAAGACTTTAAGTGAGTTTTGTATTGGTGCACCTTTCAACAAATAAAAATAAATATATTTCAGCTGACTTATTGGTCCCTCAGGACGCCTGCTCTACTCGCTTACTACTACTGAAAACCAGTGAGCAGTGTCTAGACCAGTGCGAAACAAGCAGTTCGCTAAAATACTATTTGCGAAGTTTTGTGTCCTTTTTTGTAGAACACTGTACCATGCATGTACTCTAAAAAACAAAATATTTATATAGACGACGTAAATCTAAGAGGTCCGTATTTAGGTAGCTGCTAACCCATCTATTATATTCAATTGTAGTGCGACAAAGAGAATACATTTTTATCCATTCTTACATTAGCTAACCATTCTCTTTAATTTTATGTTAATTAAATTCATCCATTTATTTAATTCTTTATTGCACCAAATATTATGTACAAAAGGCGAGCTTAATGATATATGGCATTCTCTAAAGCTAACCTTGAGTAGAACAGTGAGTAATGAGCAGTAAAGTTGTCATAATATAATTCAGTTCAAATATGTACATACTACACAAACATAAAATATACATACGTATATAAAATATATAACTGTTACACATATATAAATAAATACACACATTTATACACATATATCTCAATAAATGTATATACAAATAACTATAAACATACTTTAAGTTGACTCAAATTTGTTGGCTACGAATATGTTCGTAGTTTTCTTTTAAAACATTTTTGGCAGGTATTATTAGTAGGTCAAAGGGCAATTTGTTCCAGATGGAGATGCAAGTTACTATGAACCCTCTTTTCCACTACAACGTATATAAGCCTAATTATTAAATACCGTTTCAAAAAACTTGAATGCGTAAAAAATTACTAATAAGACCCGTTGTACCATTATATAAGAACTTTATCACATCTTTATTATAAGTTTAGAAAATTTTATTAGAAATGATAACTAACCACATTAAACCGTTTTAAATCGATAGATAGATTATTTTCAAAAACCCGACATAACACACACAACACAGTTCGTCAAGATTTTTTTTCCTTTTTCACAATATGATATACCTTTTTTTTTATTCCATTTTTCCATTAGTCCAGTTTTCCATAGGTCCATTTTTGCGTAGGATGCACGGTTCCGGAGATGTGCAGATCAATTAACTCTTATCTAATTGATATCCGGTGAGGGCCTTCACCGTCATTGCGCCCCATTGTTCTTATCTATTTATCTATTGTTCATTGAATACCGTCATTGTCTATTTTTCCTCGGCTTATGCGTCGGCTTATCAGTGCTATTGTGTTATACTTCTTTGTTCCTACCTACAACGCTAAACTGAATCATCAATAAAACACATTACCTAATTTTGTTACAATTTTTATTTACAAAATCTTATTACTTATTGTCTATAAAATAGGAGCGAAACATCTCATCCACTAAAATATCATTGTACAATGTATTCCCTGTAAATATACTCGTAAAACTATGCATTGAACAATTTTCTTTTTTCTTTTTTTTTTTAAACTTGTCGTCGCTCACGTTTTATCGATATATAAAGCTACCCAATGTGACCCTGGTTTATCATCTGTATCCAAATTGCATATTATATACGTTGGTACCTGGGTATACATGGGCAGTCTATTAGCAGCATAAACATTATTTTCTAGACTGGAGTGAATCTTTTTCAGATGTTGTTGTACATCTAGTGTATCCATGATATTACTGCTATTAGTAGATTATGACAGTACCAATCTACTCAATGACTAACATAGGAATGATCAATTATAGTTTTTTTTTTTTTTTATATTATAAGAGTGGGACCCGCACAAAAAAAAAAAGGAGAGGGGGGGGGAAAAGAGTTTTTTTTTTTCTTTTTTTTTTTTAAAAAGGGGTGGTCTTTATCTTTTTTGCCTCCAAGGGTTCAATCGTGCATAGTGCATTTTGTTCTTTCGTTCGAAGCTCTTGATGAATTTCGAAGGCATGTGAAGTTCGCCAACACGCATTGAGGCAGCGCGGCGGACATTTCCTAGCCCTGAATACAAAGACAATAGTAGAAAGTGAAAAAGTTAAAAAATACTTTTTTAACAATGACAGTCATTAGTTGATCATTAGTGAATGTGATTCTGTTTACTTAAATTACAGGAAGTTAAGAGCAGAAGGAAGAAATGGGATGATGGGAAGTAATGAAGCATTGTTATGTGAAGTTTGTGGGAACAAACATATTTTAGTCACGTGTAAATACTTTTAACTTTTTGGCTCAAAATGACACAAAATCTAAAAAATATTAAATAAATCATCGACATGGACGGATTTTACAATGCATATCCTCATAAACATTTTCAATGTAGAGAAATGGCTATTCTAGACGTAAAACTATCTAATAAAAATTATGCGTTTATCGATCATTATTTGTTTCGGCCAAAAAAAAGTTATACCGATGTCGGTTTAAAAAAAGACAAAAAAACTGTTCGTTATTGCGAAACACACGTGCACGGCATTCCATATTTTAACGTGACCGAAGAATTAAAATGTGCCTACAAACAAGAGAACATCATTCCCATATTAAATTGGTACAAAGGTGGTTCAGCAGAAAAACAATTTTTAAAAATGTTGACGACGAATGATAGAATTTTTAATATTGAAGAATACAAATGTCCAAAATACAATGATTTGGTAAATGTCATAAATTTAAACAAACGTTATGTTACACACATAACGTGTAATAATAAATAATCATATATTTGCAAAAAATAATCACAAAATTTTACATTGTTCTTGTGATGAAGTGTGAGTTTTTTACAAGTGGTTATTGCTTGAAAATAAAATTTTAAATTAATCATAAATTTTGTTTGATTTCGCAAAAACATTAGTTATAGTACACAATATATATTAATTTTTTACACCAACACTTATTTTTTATTTCACCCCTTAGAACATTAGAAGTGTGTAATGTTTCACTTTATACATCCGTTTACTGCTATTGTGGCAGGACCAAGTGGATGTGGAAAGTCAAATTTTGTAACAAATTTCATAAAATCAGTTACAGAAATATGTAATTGTGATTTTAATCGGATCACATGGTGCTTTGATCAAATGCAACCTTTATATAATTTACCAAATGTTAACTATCATCAAGGAATTCCAAATCTTAATATGTTTGATGGTGAAAACCCACATCTTGTTATTATTGATGATCTAATGAGAGAGTCCAATGTAACTTTGAACTCGAACAGTGTTTTGTATTAGAATAAATAGAAGTTTTATAAAGAAATAAAAATAATATATTGCATACAATTTGTTTTATTTAATTTTATAACGTTTCACATAGTTTACACACAAAATACATTACACATAACACATAAAATCTAACACACAACACATATTATAACCTTAACTATTATAGTGTACAGTAACATTTCTGTTTTTATCTATCTCAATAATATTATGAAACTCAGCATAAACTATACAGATAATTGTTTGTATTAGTGAGGATTCAAATCGTACTTCTAATCCTACACTACCATGCTTTATGAGATTGTAATGAGCCGATGAGTTGGCTGATAAATCAGGAGTTAAGTCAAATGCTAATAGACAGTAAACTTTGGCATATTGTTCACAAGAGATTCCATTTCCTTCATTAAGAAAGTGAATACCAGTTCCCGAGTGTAACAAAATTAGGGGAGCGTTTGTGTTTTATTGATGATTCAGATTAGCGTTGTAGATAGGAACAAAGAAGTATAATACAAAGGCACTGATAAGCCGACGCATACGCCGAGGAAAAATAGACAATGACGGTATTCAATGAACAATAGATAAATAGATAAGAACAATGGGGCGCTAATGACGGTGGAGGCCCTCACCGGATATCAATTAGATAAGAGTTAATTGACTTGCACACCCCCGGAACCGTGCATCCTACTCAAAAACGGACCGCAGATTCGTGACCAGAGCATGCCAAAACTTTTTTATTTTTAGGATCGTGAATCGACGAACGTTGTACCACTACCTATTCTGTGGTACTACCTATCTACTCCGAGGATTCCGATACTGGCTGAGGCAACAAGGGGAGTGCCTTGAAACTGAGGAGATACGACAAAGGGGTTCTTTTTAGCGGTTAACGCGCAAACTTGTGTCTTCTGGGGGTTAAACTGGACTAGATTTAGTCGCCCCCAATCTGAGACTCTGTTCAACAAAGACTCGACTTCAGACACAAGTTTGTCCCGGTACTCGGAGACGTTTTCCCGAGAAATATTGGCACGGCCGGTGTAAAGAGCATCACCAGTGCTGTCATCTGCATAGCAATGAATGTTACGGGGTTGCAACATATCATTGATATGCAGAAGAAACAGCGTTGGCGATTGCACGCAGCTTTGTGGAACAGCAGCATTAATAGGCTTGTAATCGGAGCTTGCACCGTCTACAACGACCTTGATGCTCCGATCTGCAAGCTGCAAGCTGGTGATCCAATCGCAAAATTTCTCGGGAAGCCCATAGGAAGGGAGCTTCGAAAGAAGCGCTTTGTGCCAAACCCGATCGAAGGCCTTCGCCTAGGGAGTAGGAGTACCGGAAAAAACGCGTTGAAACCGGTACCAACTCTGGAGCACACGTCCTTAGCACAATTGGGGGGATTCCGTCAGGCCCACTCGACTTGTGGATATGCAGGGAGAGGAGTGCTTTGCGAACCGAGCGCTGTGTTAAATGCGCTTCCGGCATGGAGCACTCACACCGCGGGATGGTCGGCGGCGTACTCCCTCCGTCATCGAGAGTCCAGTTGGACGCAAAGAAAAAGCCTAGCAGATCGGCTTTCTCCCTTGCGGTATGGGCCAGTGAGTCGTCCTCCCTGTGCAGAAGAGATGGCTGACAGAAATTCCCCTGGACAGCCTTGGCGAGAGACCAGAATGCACGGGTTCCAGAAGGAAGGCGAACTAGTTTCTCGCCAATTCTGCCTATGTGCTCTGGCTTAGCCTTGGCAATGACTCTTTTGAAGGACTTAGAGGCGGAATTATACTTCTTTTTTAGAGCGCTGGTGTTTACATCCCGGGACGTTGATGCGTCAGCCCAGGCTTGGTAGCACTCCTGCTTATAGCATGATGCTATTTTACAGGAGCGACCAAACCAGGGCTGAGATTTGCCTCTAATGGGCACTACAGAGGAAGGAATAAAAAGTTCCATCCCCTGAAGTACCACATCAGCGACAGAATCCGCAACAACGTTGGGATCGTCCGGCGAGAAGCAAACCCGCCCCCAAGGGTAAGATGCAAAGAAAGACCGCATCCCATCCCAATCGGCTGACCTATAGTGCCAACTAGTGCCACAAAGGAACAAACATACATATATACATACATATGTAGGCTGATAAACACATTACCCTACTTTGCGTCATGCAATCGGGTAAGAATATTATATCATCCATGTCAATCAAAGGATAATAATATATACATACAGGTGATGAAACAAATTATCTAAAGCACTTATTACAAAACATGGTATATTGAGTCCCGGATTTAAAAAGTCTTACTTATGGAAAGAAGTCTGCCGCGGTGCCACAGTCTTTTTTTCACGTGGCTCCTTCATTAATAAAGGAGGCTCTAAGCCTGAGACTAGTTATAAACTACTTCTTATAATAAAGCGGTGGATGTTTATAGATAAGATATGGCGGCGCCGATTACGGTCAAGCAAAACAGATTTCTTAAAAATAAATTCGTCGTTTTCTTTGCCCAAAATGTGTTGTGCTTAAATCATAATGCTACCACGGTTGCTTGATACAACAGCTCCTTGTTTGCCCCGGCTATACATAAAAACGCTAATAATTTACATTCAAATTTTAGTATTCAAGTACTTGGAATTCGCAACACGACAACGCTCCAGACATGTATGACACAAGACTCTTGGACACAGTCCGGTTTTTCACTACTTCCAGCCCAGACATTGCACCTTACAATTTTGGACTATTCCCGCAGATAAAAGGCTAAAAATACGGGACGTATTAATCTGTCACAGAAGCATCGTTGAAAAGCTAGCAGGGTGCATTGCGTACCTATAGTATTGCCATTTGAACAAAACCTCAACGGCATTAAAAGGTAGGTAAATAAAAATTATGTATTTACGAATAGTTAGCTTGCTACAAATCTTATGGTTTTAGATCTATAAAACAGTTATAATTACAACCTGTGAAAGGTCACGGGTCCACATTCAAAGTAGGTAGCGAAGATTTACAACAGGCGTAGTATGTGGGCGGCCGGCCGACGAAATTTTCCGACAACTTTCGAATTACATCGGATTTCATTTTTGTGATTTGGTTAAGCACTTGTACTTGTTTCACCAAATGACAACAATCGCAAGTATAAATAAATCAGATTTAATTTTTTTTATATATGTCATATTTAGATAGTAAGAATTGGACAGAAGTAATTAATAATTTCATAATACGTCACCATTTCATGATTTGGCCGATAATTTCTTTCTAATCATATATTAACGAAACGAAAGCTATCTATTAACAACAGCGACAATAGGTTTGGGTACGGCCAAAAAACCGTATTAATTTAAATACCTATTATATATATATATATATATATATATATATATATATATATATATATATATATATATATATGTGTGTGTGTGTGTGTGTGTGTGTGTGTGTGTGTGTGTTTCATGAAAAACAGCAATTGTTTTTAAATATATAGAAGATATGCCGTCCTACGACAACAATAATACGAAACGTTATTTTAAATTGTATAATTGGTGATATTATCAAATGACGGTATAATCATCTTGTTTCTATGCGAAATATAAAATAGCTAGGTCGACATCGGAAATATATAAATATAATAAGTTAAACTTACCTTACGCCACAACCCTGGGCCAGCAACTAGATACTGGTACAAATAAATACATATACATAAATGTACGAGGGTGGATTGAAAAGTACTCGGCCTAACACAGATCCATTCAATTCTAAAAATCAAATCTACCCACATTATTTAGTTCAGAAGAGACTAGTTCATTGTGTGAAGTTCGAAACATGTGCGATAATTAGTTGTGATTTTATAAATTTATTAACAAAGTAATCGGACATAATTTCCGCGAATGGAGCAAATCGAGCAGCGTGCCGTCATTAAGTACCTCTATAAGAAGGGGCTATCATCAAAAGCCATCCATAATGACATGGTCAGTACATTAAGCGATTGTGCTCTGTCATATTCATCCGTCAAAAAATGAATAGCAGAATTTAAGCGTGGTAGAGAGAGTGTGAAAGATGAACCCCGCTCTGGAAGGCCTTCGACGTCAACTACTGACGAAAATATTAAAAAAGTACTTGATTTAATAATGGGAGACCACAGATTAAAAATTAGAGAGATAGCCGAGATTATAGGCATCTCTTATGAACGAACTCAAAACATCATTGTCAACGAGTTGGGTTTCCACAAGGTGTCTGCGAGGTGGGTTCCGCGACTGCTTTCAGTTGAACAAAAAAGGACGCGATTGACTATTTCACGCGACTGTTTGGAGTTATTTGAAGCCGATGCACATGATTTTTTGAATCGTTTTGTCACTATGGACGAAACATGGGTTCATTACTGTACACCGGAAACAAAACAACAATCAAAACAGTGGAGAAGACCTGGTTCACCACCCCCTAAAAAAGGCTAAGTCGATTTTGTCGGCAAATAAGGTGATGGCTTCAGTATTCTGGGACTCGAAAGGTGTGATTATGATTGATTATCTTGAAAGGGGTCAGACAATAAATTCTGATTACTACTGCACCTTACTACGTCGTTTACGAGAGGAAATAAAAGAAAAACGTCGAGGAATGCTCAGAAGAAAAGTCCTGTTTCATCAAGATAACGCCCTTGTTCACACGTCAGTACAGTCAATGGCTGAAATTCACAACTGTGGCTTTGAACTGTTACCGCATCCGCCGTATTCACCTGATCTGGCACCATCAGACTTCTTTCTGTTCCCTAACCTAAAAAAGCACTTGGGAGGTCAAAGATTTTCGACAAACGACGAGGTCAAAGCAGCTGTAGACGCATATTTTGACTCTAAGGAAGAATCATTTTTTTTCAACGGTCTAAATGCTTGGAAGGGGAGGTGGCAAAAGTGTATTGAACTTGATGGTGATTATGTAGAAAAATAAAAATATAACTGATTTAGTATGTGTTTATTTTCTTGGTTAGGCCGAGTACTTTTCAATCCACCCTCGTATGTATGGTATTTATTTGTACTAGTTATATGACATATGTTATTTTATTTTATTTATTTATTTCACAATTTATGTACACACAAGTTAGGGAGAGGACACATCTTAATAAAAAGTTTGTACAAAGGCTCTACTTATCTCACAATGAAATTTCTTCCAGTAGGCCAGTTTCAAACACATATGATTACTAAATGATTATAAGGTGTGCACTTTGTTATTTTACTACACATATGTTATTATAATTTATAAGACCTTTTTTACTTGAAATAAGACATTCCATCTCAGTTCTCAGGGGTGACGACGCATTTGCATTTTGTTTCTTAATTGAGGATTAATGTAGATGTTTATGGGCCACAGCATCCACTTCACATCAGGTTGCCTCATAGGAGGAATGTCAACGTAGTTGCCAAGCTTGATAGACGGGTTGGTAACCGCAGCTTTTTATTATTTTGGGAGATGCTGCCGTTAATCCCCTGTTTCAGTTTCCCTTTTTCGCCTCTTACGACACCCAAGGCACGATATGGGTTAGTTGATATTTCTACACCGTTAGTACACTGTTTATTTTTAGTATTGACGGCTCCGTGGCGCAGTGGCTTAGCAATGAGTTTACAGCGCTAAGGGCCGCGGGTTCCAATACCGCACGGAACGAGTATTTATATGGCCTACAAGTATCATTCCGGGTCTGGAAGTTTGTCCTTGTTTGTAAACTGCCTCCACGATACAGGAAAACATCCTAGTGTGGAGGTAATGGTTTTTAAAGAAAAAAAAGTAAAAAAAAAGTTCTTCTGTAAGTGTATTTGTCAACTAAACTCAGCTGGACCGATTTTAATGAAATTCTTTTTGTGTTTGTTTGTTCCGATAGGTGGCGCTGTTGATCGAGATCCGAACATTACTCCTGCGAAACGGGCAGATCGCTAGTATAATATATAATGTATTTAAAGACTGCCTCGTTGATGTATTTAAGACCACTAAGTCGCGGGGGTCGCGGGGGTCCCAGGGTACAGACAACCGGAGCTCTTTATTTTTTAACGATTATAAGCTGGCGCTTGACTTCTATACGACTTAATGGTAAGTAGTTATGCATCCGAAGATGGTTAAAGCGCACTAACATTGTTATCGGATGGAAAGACAATCTATGGCAAATTATTCCACAGGTCACAGAGAAACAGACAAATATGCACGTAATCAGCACGCCACAGCAGCAGCAGCCAGCAGCCACGCTGCAGCTATATTAGTAATATAGTTGTAGCACAAATGACTCGGTTCGACCGGGGATAGGACCACGCTCTCAGAGAATACCAGCGTAAAATAGCAGCTTAATGCTGCTGTGTTTCGTATGGTGACTGTAGAGAACCGGAGACCCTTTTTATTGGAAAAGAGGCATTTCATCTTAGTCCTCACCGGTAACTACGCATTTACGTTCTGATTCGCGATCGAGGATTGATGTAGATGTCTAAGGGCCGCAGCAACCACTTACCATCAGGTGGACTGTGTGCTCGTTTGTCACCCATATCCTATTAAAATTAAAACGAAAAGATTATCCTTAAAAAAAGTAAAATCCAACTTCCAAAACAAGGCGCCCTGCCACTTGGCGTAAGAAATAGATGAAGGCTTCCAACACAAACGAATACCTAGGCAGAAAAGAATGGGCTTCTTTATCTAAAAGGTGATGGTAATAGGTGTCGTAATCTGGAGACGAGCATCACCAGTGCCTCGAGCACTTGAATAAAATAAAAATCCAAAGATGTACTTAACCAAGATCAAAATAAATACATAGCGGCTTCAGAAATATGTACGCAACAAGTGTAAACAAACAAATTGCAAGTGTTACTGACCTAATAAAACGACCCCTTTTCCACCCAAGACTGTTCAATAAAGAACTCCCTTTCGGTACATACAATCCGGGGTACATAAGAGTGGCGGTCATGACCTTTTAATGTACATGTACCTACATGTATAGTCGCCGCCCCGCTACATAGCGACAACTCACGGATTAAAGAAATATTCAACCCTCCAGATGCGGTAGTCATTCCTATCTTTACCGCCTCAAAAATAAATTGCTCGACACGAATATTCCTCAGTGATCAGTGTGCTGCAAAGTTATAGATTCAAAATCATATCTTAATTTAATATTTAGGAAACCGCCAACGAATACAGGAAGGTCTCTAATATTGCATCAGAATTTTGATTTTTTAAACCGTAGCCAAAGAACATTAGGTACATGAAGTAACGGTAAATAATGGTTCACTCGTGAATGCGTAAGTTAATCAATGATCAGTGTATACGTCTTTGTTACAATTACCGTTACCGTTACACCGTATCACGACATTCACTGCTGAACACAAGCTTCCCCCATAGATTGCCTAATAGATAGGATTTCTGCCATAGTTGCCACGCTTAGCAATCGGGTTGGCAACATCCATCTTTTTAAATTTATTTTAGTTATTATTAGATTAGGAAGACGCTGCTGCCAATATTTGATGCCAGCTGTGCACGCTCGTCTCGTCGCCTCGCGTGCCTCTCGTCGTGTTAAGGCTCGACACGAGAACACACCATGTACTCGTTGTGTCATTCGAACTCCGTATGTCCGCTGAGATGGACTTAAATAAAATTGTTGGTGCCTTTTGCCTTTGTGCTATTAGTTATTATAACTTTTTCCATATTTACCATATGGCGGCACGTGAGCGCACGAGTCCAACGAGACGCGACGCGACGCGACGAGCGTGTACAGCCACCATGATATAATTCTTTTTGTTGCTTCTTATTATACAAACGGAACCATATAGGGTAGTGGATATTCTTCATCATCGCCACGACACAGTCAATACATCAAATATCATATTATGGTAATAATCTACTACTTCGTATCTGAACTTGTATATATCCTTCATAGTACAAGTAACATAGTCTACATCTACAACACGTATGTTGTTGTCATTAATATAAATGTAATTGCAGCACCGTGACACTAGTGGATTATAAGGCCATGAAATATGTAAGAACGCATGAGTCATTTACCTTTCGTCTACACTCTGAGAAAAGTCCTTGGCAATGGCCCCTTTTACATTCATATACATTTATCGATGTAAGTTACGTCACCTCTTTTGCATTATGAAGGCTAGGAAACTTGTAATAAAATTTTACGTGAAACTACAGTCTTTCAGACACGCGTGAATTGTAGGTATTTATTGTGATAAAACGGTGCCGCAGTTACGTTAGATATTGGAAAGCAGAGTATAATAGGATGATGTATTGTTGCGTAATCTAGTCAGTTACTTTATTTACGTGCACCTCATCTATAATTAAAACAGCTGACGTGTTTAGCGCTGTAAGCCACACCGTCACGGCTAGTGATAATGTGCTTGACCTACACGGGTTTCCCTCGTTATTAATCCGACATTTTGATTTGAACGAGGACGGGCGAAGGGGGCCGGCAATTACGTGACGTCACCGCAGTTTAACGACCCTGTTACAATATATTGTGTGAATGAATGCAACGGCACCGACGAATGACGTTTTCGTCCGCCGATACGAGTCGCCGTGATGTAAGAAGACTGCTATAAGATAAGCGTGAAGCTCATGGTAATGCTCGGTTTCACCGCTTACATTATTGTTGAAGTTCGTGACATTCATTTTAACGTCAATTAATAATCACAAGTAATGGAAATAGGTATCGATTCGAGAAATATAGCCATGAACTAGGTGTTTAGTGTTTACGTATCAACTAATCAAGGTGAGTGGGTCAAGGTCAAAATTGCCAAGAAAAGTTTAGGTAGGTGATCATCTGGTTAACAAGCCGATGCGACCAGGCACGCGGCGAGACCGAGACTGCTCGCATTGATTTTACGAAATCCACATCACGAACTGAGA
Organism: Parnassius apollo; assembly: GCA_907164705.1. Lineage (NCBI taxonomy): Eukaryota > Metazoa > Arthropoda > Insecta > Lepidoptera > Papilionidae > Parnassius > Parnassius apollo. The sequence goes on along the minus strand of CAJQZP010001062.1, from coordinate 809,909 downwards.
ATGAACGGTCTCAGTCGACCCATTCATCTCGTTTTCATGTACCTACACGCCGCCGCTATTGCGATACGAAAGTGAGAGCGAAATTTACTCGGGCGCTACGCACAGCAACACCACGTACTGTCCTAAATACGACGGGAGAATAGATATCGATCGCCAATTGGCAATAGGGAGCAATTATGCATTTCTTTTCACCTAAACAGTTTTAATTTAGAGCATATTTCTCGAGTAAACCTCGAAATTACCCTAGCGCTAACGCATGGCAACACTACGTACTAAATGATAAAAAGAATACTAGTAGCGCTATTAACATTACTCCCGTTAACCACTCTGAGTACGAATATGAGAATACGAAACCATAAAGAATATGAGATTGATTGACATACTTTCGCAAAATTTATTCGGAAACTTTACAGTTGTACCTCCGGCATCATTAATTCATGTACTCCAATATGTTGTTGATGCAAGCAAGACGCGACCTACGCCTATTGCCTATTCACAAATGCACTCCACTAAAATTGTTTCTAAATTTTCCATTTTACTACAGGGAGTTGATAGTGATACCCGGCGGATTGAGAGGGCGCAAAAAAATAAAGTTAGAGAAAAAAGTAATTCCGTTTAATTTTAGTACTAATTTAATAATTTTAAAACCTACTCTTCTAACGCACCCAACTAATGACAGATGTAAGGCCCGCCACACACTACATACTGAACGGGACAAACAGTTCGGCCAAACACATACGGATTACGGAATTCCGTTTTACCCGCAAAACTTCGAAATGGAATTTCGTATGTATGTGGCGATCCTAAGTCAGCTATTAGCTTTTTAAATGCTTACAATACTTTTAATGTATACATAGATTATGTAAGCGATAAATGAAGTCTGTTCACTTATAACAAGACATGATAAATACTTGTTTACAAATATAAAGAAAGATCCGACAGAGTGTAGGAACATACCGTATAATCCGCATCACACAGCTAAATCTAAATATAGCGGGCGCCGATATCAGCGGCTCGCCCTTGAACCAGTCGCACGGAAACATTTTATTATTATTACCGAGCTGTCGGCGAGCACGAGTGTGTCGGGTCGACGACCCCACGACCACGTGTCTCCTTATCGACAACTATCTATCACGATTGTGGGTAAACAACGGACCGAGATAAATGACTAATTTCCACGGTAATTGTTCATTTGATTCATTCATAAATAATCGCAACAACGTCACAGCCACTTCGATGACAATGAACAAAAATTCCTTGAACAAACGCAACTTTTGATCTCAGACATATTGTAACTATGAAGCATAGAATCAAAGTCCGAACACAACACTTTTCAAACAAATAGCACACTCTTTTGATACACATATATTTTAAAAATATCATCACGATTAAATTTAAGACTGAAGGCATGACATGTCTGAATAAACTAACAGAAATCTCTCAACAAAAGCACAACACTGAAATGTACATAAACATAAGAGCTTCCGTTAATTGCATCAAAAGCTCGGACGGAAGTACACCCGTGCCGTGGGAAGTGGGACAAACGTTACGTAAGCGGTACTTGTTCGGCCAGCCTACACAGGTACATCCTTACAAATGCGTGCGGCCTTGAATGTGAACTCTAAAGTGTACGAACACGTGCCCGATGCATTGTTTTATGGCGGCCCGGTGCGGAATGCCGCAATCGAACTGCTAGGTTTACAACGTAAACGAGAAACACGTATTATGATGCCAAACGTTAATTTTATGACGAAATCCAATCTGAAAAGAGGTTTCATCTCTGTGATAATAACTGTTTCGCAAACATTTTGAAAATAATTTTAGAGTTTCAGTTTACCCATACAAGCGCAAGTGTACCATTTATATTAGAGTAAGTAGAAAGTAGTCGGTGTTATTGAAGACTATTGTCGTTAAGTATCGGGGTGTCACAGTCACTTGACTTAAAGTGTTAGAGAATTTTAATTCAATACAGATCAAATAAAGTTAAAACAAAAGTCAAAAGACTGCGTATGGAGGCAGAATACCATCTTAAGATAGCAGCATTGTGCTGCTATTAACATTGGTTTTCTGTGAGTATGGTCGAACCCCGGTCGAGCCGACCCAACTTTGCCGCAGCATAATACAAGGCTGTACTGCGTATAACTTACGAATGCAGACTCAGTTTGTCTAATGGTTACAATGCCACCAACAAGAGAGGGGGAAAGGAGTAGAAAATAGGAAAAAGAATGATTATAATAGGAATGGATTAGAAAAAAAATAGTAGGTTATTCTGTACTGGAGACTCAGTGATAGAAGTCGTAAAACTGTATATCTTGCGACAACTACAGACAAGGAGTTGGTTGGTAACGCTCGAAGGCGAAACTAACATCCAAATATGCTGTGGCCAAAATCAACATAGTGCAAGTGTATCGGGCACTACGCTTACGTATCCAGCAGTAAATTGAGACTAAGAATAAAGACAGAGACTAAAAATGGAAGATTTCTTTATGAGCTTATAATACACTAAAAGTAGGTTTTAATGTTGTTTTAAGATGCATGAAAATAAAATCGAACATTAGACAACAACTAGTTCTGGCGCATTTTAATATTAATTTTAAGTCTTCGCACGAAACATATAAAAGTATGTCTGGTAAAAGGAACGAAACCCTTTCAACTTGACGCCGTGTCAGATATACACGTGTCAGATGTCAAGTTGCATTCACGTTGATTCCGTCAAACATACGGGCCGACGCCGTTGGCTCTACATAATGTATGTGCGGGGAGCATAGGCGGCGGAACGGCATCGAAACCCCGCATCACGTTTGACTTTACCCCGTTTTGGAGCTGAGAGGCGAACGCACAAATCTCCGCCTGGAAGCGAGTAATATTTGCCTACACATCAAACTTTCACTATCGTCGTGCGCTTTCGTTTTTATATTCGCTAGCGGCGACGGGCCAGCTTTGTTGTTGCCGATGCTTTTTTTTTCATTTTTCTACATTTAGAATCTGACAAATAATGACGTTCAATATCCATGTGTAAAGCACACAATGGCTGTGATTTAAAAGATATAATGAAATATTAGTATATGCAAACTAAGCTTATGGTCAAAGGATATACATGGGGTCTGCTTAGTTAATTTATTTATTCTAACAACTGTCGTTGTGAACCAACCCGTAGTACAAGTTTTTACAGCTCATTTAGTTTGAAGTATTTAAAGGGCACGAGTTAGTGTTAGTAAAGTTAATAGCATTGCTCAGACCAAAGAAAGATAGAACACTACGTACGTACGTAAGTACGTAAAAACATACTCAAAGCAGAAATTCTAGAACACGCACAGATAAATTTAACCCTTCAATCCCCATAAAAATCCCATACAGTCGCATGCATACGACAAATCCCGAGCCGTCGCATGCGACCGCACCCACCGACAGCTCTTTAAGCCACTAAAATTTTTTGGGATTTTAACGGTTTATATATATATATATATATATATATATATATATATATATATATATATATTACTCGAAATTATTTTCGTAAGAAGATAAATTATATTCACACATAAACTTTCATTACAATTTTATAATAAAACACTAGAAAAATACAAAAATCAACATAATAACATTCACACGAAAATGGCGTAGGAAATGAACGTAGATTATAAATAAATATCTATAGAATTTTTATACCACTAGAGGATAGAAAATTTCATATTGATTCTATAATGCTAAACTTCTTCATAGAAAAATAGTCTCTAAACCTAAATATTTATGGGTTAAAGTGCTGTGGGTGAGTGCGGTCACATTTGACCTCATGAATTTTGACGGAATATCGAGGCGGAAAACTTACTTTTAGTCTTAACATGACCAGAAAAGTTAAATTGAATTTTTTTTTGTTTCCTTTATTTACAACAATCCGTCGCCTTTGTGGGACATTCAGCAGTATGTTGGAGCTATCGCTGGCGTGCTCGATATGTGACCTGTGTCACATCCTCATTATTAAACAGTAACTGCGTTTACTGTGTTTGTGTTTGTATTAAATCCTGGGGTATCTTGCGCTTTAAGCGTCGCGCTTTGTTGTGGTTTGCCATGAGTGGCAGGGCCAGAGTATTTGGATGACGTTCGATGCGCTCTTTATAAGTTCTAGTATGGCGTAGGATTTCCTGTTTCACAGTAGGCAGGCGTAGATCATGATGTAGTAATTCGTTGGGCACATACCAGGGGGCAATAGCAGCAGTTTTTTATTTTGAAACCTTTGTAAGATTTCGATCCTTGAATGGGATGCAGTACCCCACAGTTGTATTCCAGTACAGAAGTATTTTGTTTTCTAGAGACAACTGAGACTTTCGCCCTATGAGCCATTAAAGTTTTCGCGTTTGAATACCGAGTTGCTTTCTCTTAGTGAAAATATGTTTTTGCCAGGAAATTATTTTGTCTAAGTACAATTCAAGGTATCTCACATGATCTGCCTGTGGAACTGCAATGTTGTTAAGTGTTACTGGGGGGCAAGAGCCCATTCTTAGGGTGAATGTTACGTTGACTGATTTTGTTTCATTTGCTTTTATCCGCCACTTTTTGAGCCAGTGGGATATGTTATTTAGCCCTTTTAGAAGTATTTGTTAGGCTATTTTTGGGTCGCTATGAGTAGCCAGTATAGCGGTGTCGTCAGCAAAGGTTCCAGTGATTAAGGATTCAGATGTCAGCAGGTCCGCAGTGACAAGTAAGTAGAGTATGGGACCCAGTATGCTGCCCTGCGGAACTCCTGCTTTTATAGGGCAGATATCTGACAGAGCTTCCCCTTGTTGTACTATGAAATGGCGCTGCTGGAGAAATGATTTTAATATCCAGTAAAGGTGATCAGGTAGTGCATTTTTCAATTTGAATAACAATCCCTCATTCCACACGTGGTCAAATGCTTGAGATATGTCCAGGAACGCACTGGCACAGTAAGATTTACCTTCCAGTGACAACATGATGTATTTTGTTAGCCTGTGCACTTGGTCGATAGTGGCATGCTTACTGCGGGATTAGCTCCTTCTCTTTGAGTATAGGCAAGGTTCGTTGTAGCGGTAGGGATTCATATATTTTGGATGGGATGGGTAGCAGACTTATGGGCCTGTACGATTTTGTTTCTTCAGGTTGTTTCTCTGGCTTTACTGGCACAGTAAGATTTACCTTCCAGTGACACTATGATGTATTTTGTTAGCCTGTGCACTTGGTCGACAGTGGCATGCTTACTGCGGGATTAGCTCCTTCTCTTTGAGTATAGGCAAGGTTCGTTGTAGCGGTAGGGATTCATATATTTTGGATGGGATGGGTAGCAGACTTATGGGCCTGTACGATTTTGTTTCTTCAGGTTGTTTCTCTGGCTTTACTGGCACAGTAAGATTTACCTTCCAGTGACACCATGATGTATTTTGTTAGCCTGTGCACTTGGTCGACAGTGGCATGCTTACTGCGGGATTAGCTCCTTCTCTTTGAGTATAGGCAAGGTTCGTTGTAGCGGTAGGGATTCATACATTTTGGATGGGATGGGTAGCAGACTTATGGGCCTGTACGATTTTGTTTCTTCAGGTTGTTTCTCTGGCTTTACTGGCACAATAAGATTTACCTTCCAGTGACACCATGATGTATTTTGTTAGCCTGTGCACTTGGTCGACAGTGGCATGCTTACTGCGGGATTAGCTTCTTCTCTTTGAGTATAGGCAAGGTTCGTTGTAGCGGTAGGGATTCATACATTTTGGATGGGATGGGTAGCAGACTTATGGGCCTGTACGATTTTGTTTCTTCAGGTTGTTTCTCTGGCTTTACTGGCACAGTAAGATTTACCTTCCAGTGACACCATGATGTATTTTGTTAGCCTGTGCACTTCGTCGACAGTGGCATGCTTACTGCGGGATTAGCTCCTTCTCTTTGAGTATAGGCAAGGTTCGTTGTAGCGGTAGGGATTCATATATTTTGGATGGGATGGGTAGCAGACTTATGGGCCTGTACGATTTTGTTTCTTCAGGTTGTTTCTCTGGCTTTACTGGCACAGTAAGATTTACCTTCCAGTGACACCATGATGTATTTTGTTAGCCTGTGCACTTGGTCGACAGTGGCATGCTTACTGCGGGATTAGCTCCTTCTCTTTGAGTATAGGCAAGGTTCGTTGTAGCGGTAGGGATTCATACATTTTGGATGGGATGGGTAGCAGACTTATGGGCCTGTACGATTTTGTTTCTTCAGGTTGTTTCTCTGGCTTTAGCAGCATTACAATTTGTGCGACCTTCCACTCCAGAGGAAAAAAACTGCAACTGGTCATAGCATTAAATAGTGACGTAAGAAAAGATATGCCAGATTCAGGTAGTTCTGGTAATATACGGTTTGTAATGAGGTCGTATCCTGGAGCCTATTTTTGGGTTTGATTTTCTAATTATTCGAGCAACTTCCGTTTTTGTAAATTTAAGAGGCATTTCCTGCGTATCTTTTGGGTTATTTGAGTGGTTAGTAATTTCTGCAGCATCTTCTGATGAGCCGTCATATGGGTGAGGGGTAAAGGCGTTAGAGAGGTGTTCTGAGAAGGTTCTGGCTTTCTCCTGGTCTGTTCGCGCCCAGGTACCACCTGGTTTTCTTATAAGAGGAGAAACGTTGACAGGCCGTTTTAGTCTTCTGGTGGCTTTCCATAAAGAGTAGTTGGTGAGGTAATTATGAAATCCGTCATTACAATCTTTCTATAGGATGTGTTTTAGCTGTCTGTTGGCGTGATTGAGTTGTTTTTTCGCCACAGGGTCTCTGGTTGTTTGCCAGCATTTCCGTATCCTCCTTTTTTTGATTATTTTATCGAGTATGTGTTTCGGTATGTGGGTGTCCAGGTTTCTAGATGGTAGTAGTGGGGTCGATGACCAAGCTGCATCTTGCACACTCTTGTTGAAGTATAGCACCGCTTCCGTTATTTTGTCTTCCGATTTTAGGCTAACTGATTCTTGGAATGCTTTGTCTGTGAGCTCACGAAATAGCTCACAGACAAAGCATTCCAAGAATCAGTTAGTTCTATTGTTATGCAGAACACATTTTCTGACGCGTTCTTGGGGGGTGGTATGTAGTTTTACTATGATTGGAGAGTGGTCTGAAGATAAGTCCCAGCAACTCTGGCACGATATGATTTTCTTAGCGATTTCTTTGCTGACACAAAAATCTATAACATCTGGGATTTTTCTTTTGTCTGTTGGCCAGTAAGTCAGTGGACCCAACGATACCACATTCATATTTCTTTTTTGTATGAATTTATATGGTTCTCGCCCTCCGGGTAGAACAAGCTTGTAACCCCAAAACGAATGCTTGGCATTATAATCACCTCCTGCGATAAACTTGCCTCCAAGTGTTTGAAAGAAGTTACTGAACTCTGATTCCTTGATCGTGAATCTAAGTGGACAATAGAGGGCCGATATTGTAATGTCACTAATCTAGTCTGTTACCACGACATTTGTTGCCTAGATGTAGTTTTTGCAGTAATGTTGTAGTACACGATGCCTGATGTTTGACCTGATAAAAATGGCCGATCCTCCATGTGCTTTGTTATCTGGGTGGTCAGTATGGTACATGTTGTATCCTGGTAGGCTAAAGTGGCTTTTGGATGTGAAGTGGGTTTCTGAGATTAGTAAAACATCTATGCGGTGCATTTTAACGAATATTTTTACCTCTTCCGAGTGGTTTGACAAGCCATTAGCATTCCATACACACAATTTTAGTGCTGTGAATGTGATGGCAATTTTGAAATTAAATCGGTTAGCATTTTGGTCATGACTAGCATTTGATTTATCAAGGCAACAAGTGTCTCCTTAATAATTTGGGGCTCACTCGTGTTTGGTTTCCATCCTTTGTGTTCGTTGTTTGTGTTGTAGGTTTTCCAGGAACTTCTTATGTGGCTTGGGCATACGATTTTCTGTTATTTGTTGATTTGCCTGTAGGTTCTTGTTCTTTTCTAGTGTATCCAGGGTTCTTCTTCTTCTTCTTTCTTTTTTTTGGCGGTTTTCGATTATTCGCCAATGTCAGCGTGGAAGTGTTTATTGAGTACAAGCTCAGTTACAAATACTATGCCCATGAACTAAAGAAGATTGTGATAATACAAGTGTCTTGTTTTATTTCAACAATTAAATTTTCCTTTTTATCTTATAATACTAGTGGTTGTACTGTTGAATTACCTAGGACAAATGACAAACACAGTTGCTATAATTACTTTAGTATATTAGTATTGACAAACATTAAACTTTTATACTATTAGAGTTAATAAAATCACACAGAATATATACATAAGGAGTGTTTGTGTAGGTTAAAAGTGAATCAAAATTTATAGGACGAGGGATGTCAGGAGGGAGGTGATCATAGAGTGAAGAAGATAATTTAGGACAGTTAAAAAAATATGGTCAGAAGTTCCCTCATCTAACCCACATTCGCAGAGGGAACTGTCCCTAATCCTCAGTTTGGCTAAATGTACTGGTGTACAAGCATGGCCAATTCGAAGTCTACAGATAGTTGATGTTGACTGTTTGTTAGCTTTATTAAATTTGAAAAACCATGGTTTTGGAGGAATGGCACCTTGTATAGCAGCATAGTGTTTACCTTTTATATTTTGAGTGGCTTTCCATAATGTATTCCAATTATTATTTAACTTCTTCTTTGCAAGTAACACTATGTCTGAAGAGTAAACTAAATTACATGGTAAACCACTTCGACTTGCATTTTTAGCCATCAGATCAGCTGTTTCATTGCCCTTGATGCCACTATGACCTGGAATCCAAGCTAAGGAAACCTGAATACCCTTGAGATGGCATGTATACAATGTGTGTTTAATTTTGAGGATCAAGGGTATCTTATATTTACTTTGGAACTGGTTTGACAAAATTGCTAACAAACAGCTTTTTGGAGTCAGTAAGAATAACTGACTTATTTAGGTTGTGTGCTTCTATATAAATTAAAGCTTCATAAATTGCCGTGGCCTCGCCAGTAAAAGTGGAAGAAATAGAAGGGCATTTAAAATTGAGGATTATTTTGTATCTGGGAATCCAAACGGCTGCTCCAGTGCAACTTTCACCTGACTTTTTGGAGGCATCAGTGTATATAATAAGCCAGCCTTTCCATAAGTTATCTATGACTCTACTTAGTTTACTATTTGCTATAGGGCAATCTTTCTCAATACCAAGGTCGAGGTGGATATTTGGTTGATAAATAATTGCATCATATGGGATATCAAAGATGGGACAGGACTTGCATTGTGATACTGGGTGTGGTAGATGGAGTAATGTTACCAAACTGTTGGATAAGCAGGGAGATTCTTTATGAGACCAGTAATGCTTTGATGAAATATATTCCAAAAGAAGGTGTAATTTAGAAATGAGCGGGTGGGAAGAGAGTTGGTAGATTTTAAAAAAGAATCGGTCCGAAAGATATTGTCTTCTTAGGTAAAGAGGGGGATCTACACATTCGACTTGGAGAGCATTTATTGGGGAAGATTTCATTGACCCAATGATTATACGAAGGCTTTTGGCCTGAATCCTATCTAGATTCTTTAGGGAAGACTTATTACAGGGTTCCAAGACAAAGCACTCATAATCCAAATGACTACGAATAAGGGCATTGTACAATAATTTTTGAGAGAATGGGTGGGAGCCCCACCAAACTCCCGATAAAGCTCGAAGAATATTTATATTTTTTTCACATTTTTTGGAAACATAGTTGATATGATGGGAAAAGGCTAGTTTGGAGTCAAGAATAACTCCCAAAAATTTTACATTCTCCCTAATTGGGATAGGTTCATTATTATAGAGAATGTTGATTTCAGGGAGTTGCCTATGGCGAGAGAAGATCACAACACTGCTTTTGGGAACAGCCAAAGACAAACCATGATCAGTTAACCAATCATGTAAATAGGACATTGATAAATTCAAGTGGGAACAAGCTGCAGGGAGGTTATCCAAGGAAATATATATAGCTATATCGTCTGCATATTGGAGGATGTTACAGAATGAGTTAACAGAAAGCTCTAGATCATAAGTATAGATAGAATAGAGCAAAGGACTAAGTACTGAGCCTTGTGGGAGACCTTTCCATACTATTCTTGGTGGGAGTAGAGAATGTTGACTATCAATATAAATGGATCTAGAAGAGAGAAAGTTAGAGACAAAATTTACTATCCTCACTGGAATACTCAGATTGAGCATTTTTTGCCTGAGCATAGGAAGAAGTACATTGTCATATGCAGACGCGATATCTAGGAAGACTCCAACAAGGTATTCATGTTTAGAGTAAGCTAAACGAATATCAGTAACTAGAGTACTAAGGCTATCCATGGTGCTTAAGCCCTTTCGGAATCCAAATTGGCTTGTTGCTAGAAGGTGTTTGCTTTCAAGAAACCATTCTAAACGATTTTTAATTAGGTGTTCAAGGATTTTGGCCATGGTACAAGAAAGAGCGATAGCTTGAGGGATCAGTGTAAGGCTTACCTGGTTTGTAAATAGGTAAAATAACTTGGGATTTCCATTCTTCTGGAGGAATACCAGACATGTAAATACAATTCAAAATAGAAAGAAGATGGCCTTTAATAGGTTCACTGCTATTAGTAATAAAAGCATAAGGAATTCCATCAATTCCTGGTGAAGAGTCTTTAAGGACACTAAGAACAGCATATAACTCCTCATAAGAGAAAGGGGCGTCAAAACTGTGTTGATAGTGCAAGGACTGTGATTGAAATGCTATACATTCATTGTAAGATGGTACTGAAGGAGGAGCAAGATTACTAGCAAAATTTTCTAGCCAATAAGACTGATCATTAGAAATTGTGTTTTCAGAGGTCAAAACTGAACATCGGAATTTTTTTTATATTTTTCCAGACTAATGATGGATGGGTCCTAGGCGACAGTGACTCACAGAATTTAAGCCATCCAGCCTTTTTCTTCCCGGATAATAATTTTAATGTTTCAGCAGCAGTTTTTTTATAAAAAATATAGTTGTCAAAATTCATAGAGTGGGAATATCTTACTTCAGCTTCCTTTCTCTTCTTACATGCTACAGAACAATCTTGATCCCACCAAGGTGGTGAAGGGGCATTATTTTTATAAGGTTTTTTGATGGGAATTGTCTTATTGGCAGCAGATAAAATAGCGTTTTTAAAAGAAGCATACACCTGGAGAACATTATCTTTCTGAACAGGAGGGAGGGCTGAAAGTTCTTCCTCTAGAACTGTGGAATATAGTTGCCAGTTTGCTTTGGAAGTGTTATATTTTAACCTAGGATTGAATGGAACATTGACTGTATAGGAGCTAGGGGGATTGATAACAATAGGGAAATGATCACTGCCATGGGAAAAGGGTAGTATTCTCCAAGAAAGAAGGGATGACAGAGCAGGAGAACAGAGTGACAGATCTACTGCACTTTTAGGATTTTGGAGGGGGGATACTCTACGTGTAGGTGAACCATCGTTAAGGAGGCAGAGATCTAAATCATCAATGATGTCTAAAAATGTAGAAGACCAGGGATCGCAAAAATGAGAGCTCCATAAAGTATGGTGCATATTAAAATCACCAAGAATTACCATAGGAGGCGGGATGGAGGATATGATCCTCGTAAGTTCTGATAAAACATTTACACTAGGTTCGGGAATGTAAATAGAAAGAAAAGAAGTGTTATGAGCTCTAACTGCTACAACATTAATTGAAGGACTATGAGAAGGGAGGGAAATTAATGTATAAGTAATTGATTTTGAGATAAGAATGAAAGAGCCAGCATGACCATCATTCCTATCATTCCTGAGGCATGAATAACCTGAAATCCTAAAATGGGACCCAGGCTTAAGCCATGTCTCTTGAACGGCTAGGATGAGGGGATGGTATTTATTAATAAGGTAAATTAATTCATTTTTTTTATTATTAATGCTCCGGCAGTTCCACTGAAGTATTGGAGGGAAGGTTATTTGTTAATGAGATGAGCTCAGTAAGTTTTTGGCGGAGGGCAAGTGGGAGATCCATATCGCTGAAACGGGAAAGCATACTTATAAGCATGGAGATCATTAACTCACAGAGATTGTCATTAGGGGAAATACTCCGCCCTATTAAAGCACAACCATTAGTAGTTGAAGAAGAAGGGGTATCTATTATTGCCTCGTGGGCAGATTTATCATATCCATGACTTGATGCTGGATTTGGCGGAAGTCTTGGAGTAAAAGTAGTCTTCCTGTAAGAATGAGATTGTGAGGGGACAACTGAAGGTAAAGGGGAATTTGTAATAGGATAGGGACTCTGATGATCATACGAAGGAAGGATTCTAGCAGCATCTGCATAAGATCTCCGGACATAAGGGAAACGGGCAGATGCTTCTAGATAGGAAATATTTTCCTGTGACATGGTAAGTTTGATAGATCTCTGCCTAGAGTGTTCAGGGCAGGAAGGATCTTTAGCTGTGTGAGATCCTGAACAAAATAAGCACGTGGGAGACTGTCTTGTGCATGATATTCCTTCATGATTTTGAGCACACACAAAACACCGGGAAGATGACCTACACTGTGAGGTTACATGCCCAAAACGACAACATTTGTGACATTGAATAAGAGGTAAAATGTAGGGCTCAACAGACATTGAGGTAAAAAAACACTAAATGTTAGAAGGAAGTTTCTGACCGGAAAAAGTCAAAACAACTGTTTGAGAGGGAATCCACACAGTGCTTTGGTTTTCATTAACTGACTTTCTATTAAATCGGCGAGCTTTAATAATTGAGCCAAAACCAGCTGGGACCTCGATTGATGAGATGAGTTCCTCTAATGTCCATTCTACAGGGACCTGCCTCACTATTCCCATGCGTGTGACATTATAAGAAGGGATTACAGTATCATATTTAGCACCTGCAAGGGCTGGGTTCTCAATAAAACAATTTGCATCAGCTGCACTTTTAAACTCGACTGAAATTCTATTGCGTCCTACTCGCTTAACACCATCACTTACAACATTTTTAATATTATTATGGTAGAGAAAATGACCAAACTTTATCGGTTTTAAAACTACTCCAGTTGATAAATCATCTACTCTCTTACTTACATGTACAATAAACGGCGCATTGTCGTTATTAGAATATTTATGTTTTTTTTTCTATGTATTCAGGGTGGGTATAAGAGGTCTGAATAGATGGAACAGGTTGAGATGGATCTGTAATTAATCTTTTCTGAGGATGACCTGAGTTATTGGTTGCTTGCAATCTTTTACGCTTCGACTGATCAATTTCGATAGGAATATTATTATTTTTTTTCGTACCAGTATGGGAGTCACGTGGAACCCCGTCGGGATCGGGAGGATCTTCCTCCATTTTATTCTAACTAATTACATATAAAACGGCACAATTACTAAACACTTACGGATTTATAACTACTAAAACCAACACCAACAGAAATAATAAACAAAAAAAAGGTAATTCAACAGCTCTCAGAATAAGAAATAGCCAAAAACACAACGACACTTCTATATTTTACTTTTTCTTCCCCAAATCAACCAAATTCATATTTTCTAGTTCTTAGACAAAAAAAATCGTATCCAGGGTTTTTCCTAACTTTGGTGATTGGCGGGGGACATCGGACTTTCAACAAAAATTGTTGTATTAGCTTCTTTTTCGTAATTTCTTCTACAAACTTTGCTCTTCATTCGATTTCTTATTTTTATTATATATATATTTTATTTTTATGTTCTCCGAATACATGTTTGCAAGCCAAGATATGCCTATTTCCTTAAAATGATTTCTATATCGCCACGCTTGTTAATTAGCCTATAAAATTAAGAGTAGCAATAACACTAACTGTTAATTGGCGGTGTTAGAAATATCTACTATATACTCGATTATCCCGTGCGTAGGGTAAGAGGCAACAGACAGGAAAAAAATAAGGAGACAGGCAGCAGCGTTTTCTTAATAACAACTTAAAAATTGCGGTCCCCAACCTGCCCGCCAAGTGCAGCAACTACTACTAGGACAAACATCCCTTCTTCACATCACAAAGTAAACCGTAATTATGTATAGCATATGTGGTAGAGCCACGCTGCAGATATATTACAGTTGTAGCACTACCATGCCATACCATTGATTTTGATGCGATTTGACAATACGACAATAGATGCAGTTTTTTGAGCTTAACAAAAAAGTTTGCACAAATAATTGATTTGATGAAAATTTTTCTAGTTATTTTGAAAAACCACTCGAGATTTCTTTCAACAATGATATATCTCGAACGAATCAACCGATTTTGGTGCGTTTCAGGCAATCTCCATCGTTTTTTGAGTAGAAGAGCTCATTATATTATAGAATAAATCAAAATAAGGGTGTCGAAGTAATAACAAAAAATCACAAATGATGAATTTTACAAAACTGTAATCCGGCCCATGATCACATACGGCGCTCTGGTATGGTGGACCAAGACCAATGAAGCCACCACAATTAAGAAGCTTCAGCGCTACCAGAGACTGGCATGTACGGCTGCCACAGGCTGCATAAGAACTACGCCAACAGCAGCCTTGGAAGCGATGCTGGAGCTAACTCCGCTTCATCTACATATACAAGAAGCGACTTTAGCTGCCATCAGACTCAAGACCCTAAATCTTTGGAGAAGAATAGTGTCCCTCATACAGGCATAATTGATAGAATTTACTCAGAAATTCCTATCCTACAAGCCAAATACGATAGGATTCCTAAACAATTTGTTTTCGATAAGAAATACAAGATACAATTAAATGAAAACAGCCAGCCGGAAGGATTAAGCCCAAAAGAGCTTAGAATTTTCACCGATGGTTCTAAAACAAATGAAGGTGTAGGTTCTGGAGCTTTCTCTGAAGACCTCAATATTCACATATGCACACCGCTGGGTACCTATAACATGGTCTTTCAGGCGGAATGTATGGGTATCATTCAAGCGGCCATAGCAATAGATGCTAGGAAGGTTAATGACTTCCCCATCAGAATACTGACCGACAGTAGCACTACAAGCTCTGAGTTGCAATGGGGTGAACTCTGGACTAATATATGAATGCCATCAACGATTAAATGAGGTATGTAAAAACAACAATGTGACTCTGCAATGGATAAAGGGACACAGTGGATCCAGAGGCAACGATGCAGCGGACGAACTGGCCAGAAGAGGATCGGCTCTGGCCACTATAGGGCCGGAACCAATCATACCAATCCCCTTTGGTAACGTTCGTTCAATGGTACGTAGACACTTCACTAATCAACACGCTCAGCTTTGGAAAAATCTAGTAGACTGTAGACAAGCTAGGGAGGCCCTACCTGTAATAAACAGTCGCTTAACCAAAGTTCTAATGCGACTGAACAAGCCGCAGATCAGGATAGTAACTAGTGCTATCACAGGACATGGCACCTTTAACAAACATTTATTTACTATAGGTGTTACAGATAGTCCCCTGTGCAGGGCATGTATGGGGGAGGAAGAAACGGCGGCCCACGTGCTACTGAAATGTCCGGAGGTCGCTACGTACAGGGCTAAACATCTCGGCACGCCGGGATCACTCACACACCGGAAGTTGCACGCAACATCAAGGGACTGTTGAGCTTCTTCGGGGAGATCTCAAGGCTCGAATAATCACATTATTCCTGCCCACACGCAAAATACGCGCATAGACGTGGAGTTGCGGAAAACAGACCGTCGCAAACTAAACTAAACTAAAAAAACCACTTTCTGAAAATTAATAATACTCGAATTATTGAGGTTTTATCAGAATCTATAGAGCCGATTCAGTCTCAGTTCAGCAAGGCCTTTTCAAATGCCGCAAACTGCTTTCTGATCGACTACTCCTTTACAGTGTTATAAGATGTTTACAAGTTTATATTTCTATACGTGGTAGAGCCACGCTGCATCTATATTATGGGTCAGCTCGATGGGGGGTAGGACCATGTTCTCACAGAATACCAGTGTAAAATAGCTACTCAATGTTATGTTTCATATGGTAAGTGTAGAGAACCGGAGACCATTTTTACTATAAACGAGGCATTTCATCTTAGTCCTGGTGACAACACATCTGTAGATGTTTATGTGCTACAGCATCCTTTTACATTCAGATGGACTTTGTGTTCATATTTGTCACCCTTATTTTACAAAAATAAACCCTTATGAGCCAATATGTGGAGAGGATTTTGATATACTATAATGAATGAATAATGAGATGAAGAGAATATATGCTTCTGTGCTGATGAAGTTATGCTTTAGAGCTCCCAGGATAAATGGATCAAAATATTGACAGAATGGTACCTCAGGAACAGGAAATGAAATAGAGGTTGACAACACAAAAGATGGGAGGACTAATTGAAATTAACAGTGGGAAGAGTTGTGAAAGACAGAGAACAATGGATGTTGTTAGAGGCCTTAGCCAAGAGGCACACTGAATTCCGAGACATATAATAAAATTGAATAAGAAATGAATATTTGTATGTGGTAGAGCCATGCTGCAGTTATATTAGATGTATAGTTGTAGCACGAATGGGTCGGCTCGACCGGGGAAGGACCACACTCTCACAGAATACCAGCATGAAATAGTAGCTTAATGCTGCTGTATTTCATATGGTGAGTGTAGAGAACTGGAGACCCTTTTTACTGGAAACGAGGCATTCCATCTTAGTCCTCATGGTTGACAACGCATCTGCATTTTGATTCGTAATTGAGAATAGATGTAGATATCTATGGGCCACAGCAACCACTTACCATCAGGTGGACTGTGTGCTCATTTGTCACCCTATCCTATAAAAAAAAGAATAAGATAGGAGTTTTGGGATATAAAGCTATATTTTTATTATTGCAAAGGAATTTTTTTTATCCTTGGCTAATTACTACCAGAACAAAGATGCTCAAGGGCCTAAGCCAAATTGACATATCTATTAATCTACATATACATATTTATTGTTATATCATCTGCTCACACTGCAAAAACTTTTTGACATACTTTAGACTACCGCCTTCTGTAAACTAACAAAAATTATTATTATTATAAAGTCACCCATAGTAAGAGTGGAATAAGTATATGCATGGACCCTTCTTTGTGTTTACATAGATAATTAATTTGTGAGATTCCTGTCTTAAGCCCTCACCCAATTCATGTGATTATTGGGCTTCCAACCACATTTCACCCATTCTCAAAAGTAATTAATCATACACTTCAATCTCTTTCCTTTCTGATTTTACAGTTTAACAAGTATCCTATATGTAATTCCTATTAGATTTCTAGTCCTTTTATGTATTTAGTTAGATTTATTGTCTTTGAACCTAATATCATTCTCAATGTGGACAATAATGAAGCCTTGTGCTGTATCAACAGATATTAGCTTCAATTCCTCGCCATTGGGACATTAAAGATAATAATTATGATGCCAAAAATGTTAGACAAGGAGTACACATTGGTTAGATTAATACAAACTTAAAAAGAAAAAAACAAGCCTTTACTTGAGACTTAGGCATTAAAGCATTACATCAGTTGCTGGTAACCGATGTAATGCTTTAAAGCTTCTGGAAGCTTGTAATGCTATGTGACAATCAACAAAAAATACAAAATGTTAGTTATTCTGTAACATACAACATTCAAGTTCTTTAGTAAATGAGTGAATTAATTTATAAAAAAATAAAAGCAAATTAGTTACATCTGTTATTCTTATGACTTTCTCTTGAACATGTCGGTATCCTGGTTTTTTAAGAAAATTGTGATTAAAGAATAGTTCTTTGTGTGAGTTTAACTTAAGTAAGGGTTCTTTAGCACACCTAACAAAATTTCTTAGATCTAATAACATAAAACTAGAAATAGTTGATATCTATGACAGTAATCATTATATTTTACATTATATTTTCTGTTTTTGTAAATTTATTTTAGTTGTTATTGTTAAATCATTGTGACCAGTGTTGGCACTAATGTTGTTTCTACTTTAAAACTACAACAGTTTATATTCCAAAATCGGCTCTTACATTTAATTTGCTTTAATTTTAACCCTTTATATATTTAACCTATATAGAGAATCATCAGCAAATCAATTGAGCCTTTTTTTTAAGGTAGAAGAATCTATTTTATATCTAAAGTATAAAGGATGGACAAAAAGTGTGAAAACACACATTTGGGTGAATAATATACAAAAGTTGGGTAACTTGATGTCATCAGACAATTAGGTACAACATTTTATTATATATTTACTATTATTTCATTTTATTTTAAAACAATTAAAAGCCCTTTATTGGTTCACCCAATTTCAGGGATTTGTTTTGAAAACAAGATTGTGAAACTACAAGAAATCGTCAAAAAGTCATCAGTACTTTGGCACATACAATCCCAAAACAGCATCCAAGTGGCTGTATATTAAATTTTTGCCACACTGCAGATGAAATTGCAGCAGAAGGTGAACATGTACTCTTAATAGTTTTTTTTTACGAGTTACGGTTTAATTAAATGTTTTTTCTATTGCATCTCTGTATTCTTTATTTAATAGTACTGAAACTAATGTTTTACTAGTTTATAGAGGTGTACTAGTCTGTTTTGATGGAATATCAACCCACACATTTTCTAAAGTTTCAGAGATCTTGTTTGTTATCATCAGTGTTTGTAGTGGTCACTTGAGTGTTTATTGTTTCATTACTGAAACCTATTATCATTTCAGGCATTATCAGTACTGTTGTCGTTGGTAAGCTTATTTGAGTTTGGATTACAAGAACATCATATAACAATAATAAGGGACCAATATCCAAATAACTTCCTGAAATGCAATGTTGAAATTTTGTTATCGATTAAGGATTCTGATGCATGAATAGATGAATAAATAGTAACCAGAACATTTGAGTTAGAATACTTTTATCTTGGTCTGTGTTGTACAGAATTTCTGGAGACTTAAATGGACTTAGCGGTCTTATATTGCTTTATTGGAGGATTAAGTCTTTGTTGGCCTGTCTGTGTGTAACAATATTGATCTGAGAAGACTTTCTTTTCAATTTCCTTATCTCATTCACTAAAATAGCAACTGTTATGTTTTTTCTGCCAAAGATGATTTAAAATGCTTTAAAACTTTTCTTGTGGAAACTAGGTCTGCGTTAGTTATTTCTTTAGAAATATTTCTTTTTTTCAACTATTCTTTCTTTCATCTATCACCGATTAGTCTTTCCAGGGTATTCTGGATTCATTTTTTGTGTGCATTGAGATCTATTTAATAAAGTCCGCATTTTCTAAAGCCATTTGCTTATTATATTGCTTTGAAGAAGGCATCTGAAGAAAAAAAATTTATTGAATTTTCTTCCTAAAACGCACCGTGATAGAAATATATCATTAAATGGCCGTAAACATAAACTAAAGCAGCATTCTATTTTCGGCTGCCTTATTCTTTCATAAAATTTTAAGTTGGCCGAAAACTAAATAACTACTTTAGAGTCAATCCAGTTTTCGGCCACGACCGAAATGGGTATTTTTGTTTCATCACTAACTGTTCAAATTGCAGTACTTGGTGGCCAAAAACTGAAAGTTAGTGTCACGCTATGATTCAATATAAGTAAGAAATATGAATTATAGTATGTAACCGAATAATAGGACAATTTTATGTGTCACTTTTCGGCCACTTAATTTATTAACTTTATCAATAAAGTATTATAAAATTCAATGTGAAATAACTGTATTAGGGTATTTATACAGTGAAATATAAGCACAATATTAAATAAAATCATAGTAAATACAGCACGAAACTTTTAAATGGAACGCGCGCCACTATTTTTTTTGCTCGATTTTACAGGTTTTGACAGCTTCTGTGGCGGCGTCAAACTATTTATTATAAATTGCATGTTGTGTTTACCTGATTAATTAATGTTACCAGATATAGTGCAACTATTTACAAATGCATTAAACTTCAGTTCTTACGATAATATTTATTAAAACTGTTATTAAATAAAATTTACTGCATCCCCTCTTGCCAAAGGCCGAAAACTAGACCCGGCCGGCTTACCGGCGCATCGACCCTAGTAGTTTTTAGACTTTTTTTTATTATGTGTGAGCAGCTATGCAGGTCTATGGAATAAGACCAGTATCACTGCAACCTAGAAGATCTATTGTGATCGCTGCTATGGCTATAATTCACGGCTAAGCCCTATGTCTTCAATGAATAGAAGGAGTTGCTTAGCCGTGAGCAATTTCACTTCTTCTGGGCGAAGTAGATAGTTTCCCAGATGAGTGTTACGTTTGCACATTAAGGGTACGCAATCATTTAGGATGTGTAGAGGTGTTTCTTCCATTACGGAACAGAACCGACACATCCTTGAGTTGCGTAGTTGGACATGTGCTTTTTAAGACAACAGTGTCCAGTTAGGGCTCTTGCCAGAATGCGCAATTTATTTGTACTTAATCGCAGGGCTTCTGAGGCAAATTTAGCCCGGATTAAGGTTTTAGTATGTTTTAAGCCTGGTGTATCAGACCAGATCTTAAGTAATTTATTGTGATAAAGAGTTTCAAGAGTCAATCAGGCTAGGCTTCTTGAGATTACACAAAATGGCTCAGGTCCAAATTGTGTGCACTTTGAGCCCTCCTGTGCCAGTTTGTCAGCAAATTCGTTGCATACAATACCCTCGTGATCCAGAACACATCTTAAAACAACCCTGTTGTTACATCCCAGGGAGTTTAAATGGTTCACGAAGTCTCCAACTAGCTATGAGTTCATTAACTTTGACCTCAACACTAGCAGTGCTGCTTGACTATCAGAGTTTTTGTAAATTATATGGTTGACGTAGTGTTTTTGCAGATTGATCTCCGCACACCGAAGTATGGTGAAAATTTCTGCCTGGAAGATAGAGTTGTATCTACCCAAATTCATGTAAATGCATATGAGGCTACCGACCTCACAGATAACCTGGCCATTCAGCCAGTCTTCTCTGGAGGGTAATTCCACTATATACTTATTATCAAAAGTTTGTAGTGGACGTATGATATCTGAGATCATGCATAAGACCGGTGATTCCTTAATTGAGTTGAGCATGGATCTCGATTTGTAGGAGAGCAAGCTCAGACCACCCTAGGCGTTAATCCTATACAAACTAGCCCTTGCCTCCTTGACTTTTTTTAGATTTTTTTAGACTTGCAACAATATTATATTTGGCCACACTTCAAATACCAAATATTCTGCGGACTTCCCGGCCAATTATCCGAATATTAGGCAAAAGTATTGGACCAGGAAGCGGGTAGTGTTTATTCTTCAGAGAGTGTCTATTCTTTGAAGCTGAGATTTACTATGACAAGAAAAGGAGTAAACTAAAGTGTGCAAAAAAAAGAAAAATCACTGTTACTTGCACCATTATCTTCCACTTTAATTGTGGTTATTCAAATGCAGTGCATAGAAATTAATTTATTAGTTTTTTTAATGGTTTTAAAATGGAACTTGATTATGTACATTTGACTACTTTAATGAAAACAAGAAAAAATATTTAATAATATATAAATATTTTCATTTTACCAGTTATCTGACTACAATAAAGTGTATTACTTAAGTATTCAGTATGTGGCTGAATAGTATCTAGATATTCAATATACAACCGAATAGTACCTAGATATTCAATATGCGACCGAATAAGATAAAAGTAGCCAAATGGGTCAAATACTGAATAATAGCATAATATTAGTTGCAAGTCTAGTATTTTTCAATCAAATGCAATGAAATGCATGTTTATCGAATTAGATTTTTAACTGGCTATATTTTATCTATTAGATCCTTTACTTCATATAAAAATAAGTTTTAAATAAAGTAAATTTTTGTTCACCGAATGTAGCATGCTTACTTCAAGCTGGACAAATATCAAACTTAAAAGGCAGAGCACAAGCATCTGACTACTACTAATAGTAGAGATTCACACTAAGATTAACATGAATGTAATATTCCTTTTATCATTTTCCATAGTTATTTTATTGAAATTAAACTTTTTTATTAACATAGTGGAGAAATTCAGCATGGTATAAAAAAATGTCATGTTTTCTTGTATCATTTCATCTATGGGGCTGCATGAGTATACTATTAACTTATATATGTAAAATATAAAATGCTTCACTTCGTATGTGTGTACACAATTACATACACAATTTATTTTATTTATGAAAGGATAACAATCTATCAAATAGTAATTTCAGTCATTGTAGTTCACAGACTTCTACTTTGTAAGAATAAGAATATAGAGACTATTTATATATAATTTATTCTGTTATAACTTAAAAAATGTTAAAGGATGTTGTTTATATTTGCATAGCTTTAGATATCACAAAAAATATACTTTAAAAATACACTTAATTTTAGTATAAATTTATATTAGTATTATATTAAATGCAAATAAAACAAAATATATTGCACAGAGTATTTATATGCGTGGTTTTTAATGAGTTAAAATAAAAACAAATATTTCAATTGAAGAAATATAACTTGGTACTGTACTCATCAATTAATAAAACAAATAAAATTTAATTTAATTTATCATAATGGAAAGAGGTAACTATAAATTTAAAAATATGAATATTAGTGGAACACAAAATATCTTTCAAGAAATAAGAATAAATTATTGATAATAATTAAAGTTATTATAATTAGTAAAATGTCATTGTGTTGCATAAACTTAGTTAATTGGAAGAGAATGCCTAAAGACATTGTCTGCTCTGTATTATTGTTTTAAAATGTTAACAATAAAGTGTAAACGAATTAATATATAAAATAAGAAAATGTAATCTGGTACTCATTTAAAACCCATTTTTAAATAAAGTACCTGTATAATATTGTCTAATGCAATATTTTTTGAGTTCAGCTAAAGAAGGAAAACAATACACCTAATAAATTTCTGAACATGCAGAGCATATTTAGATTACTGTTAGTGAAAATAGTAGGTTAAACATAATTTTGTACTTACTGTAGAATTTCTGTAGGGTCCTCCTTGAGGATTATATGGAGGCATTGGTCGTGGCGGAGGCCAACCAGGGGCGGGACCATAACCCGCCGGTGGCTGCTCATAGCTATTGGGATAGCGGTGTGGCGGCGCACCGCTCGATTGCAGCAATGAGTTAAGTGTGGGCGTGGGACCTGGCGCCTGTGATGCAGGCTGACCCGGAAAGAATCTCTGTTGCGGCGGAGGGCGCGGTTTACCGGGAAAACCAGGCCGCGCCGCATAATATGGATCTGCCCCTTCTGGATAACGATACTGGCCGTACTGGTCCGTTACCGGCCGTTCGCCGCTCCTATCGTGACCAGGTACTTCGCCACTGTCGCGTGGCTGCCCGGAATCGGCCGACATCGCCGATTTGCTCTTTGTGTTCACAACGCCATCGGGCGGAACGCGCCCTACGTTCTTGTCAGTGCCGTTTTGTAATAGAGCGCTCCGAGATTCACTGAGCTGCTCCGATGGACTCTGATCTACGTTCACTTCGCCACGCTGAGACTCTGCCTGCGTCGCAGCCATGTTCGGCTGGTAGCGGCCGTCCCTGCTTACACTCGCTCTAGCGATCGACCGGCTCACTTACGTTACATCGAAAACAGGCGTCGGATTGCAAAACCGCGACGCGGACACTTCCATCACTATCAAGCCGTTTAACTTTGCACAAATTGTAACGCGAAACTGACGAAAAATCGTTCACCGAGGCACACACATCGATCACATATCTACTCCATTGGCGTAAACGAGGTTATGGAAAAGGTTACATATCTAGCGGGCGCTTTTGTAATGTTCACACAGAACATTTCATATCACTTTCACATTTATAACACTACAGATGCAATCACTTTTTAAAATACTCATTCCCTATTCTATAGATAGGTGAAATATTCAAAAACAGAACAATAGAATCACGAAACTTCCAAAATTATTAGCGTCCGCCATTAAACGGACTTGAAATTCTACAGCACTCGGTGACGCTTTTGGCTATCTTCACTTCGATGACAGAAAAATAAAAATGTAGCATTTGTAGCTTGTGTAATCATAAAATAACTCTGAAGTATGTATATTATTTTGAAATAGTATAATGATAAGCCTTAAATGTTAAGTTCTAAGCACCAAATATGGAAAAATTAACCAAGAATTATCTGTGCATGTTTACATTTCCGTAATATTGCGACCACGTAGTTACTGCAGGAGTGCCAACATCAATATTTGTCTATGACAAGTTCCGCTGGCGCCAAGACTGTTGTAGCTATGTTCACTTTGAATTATGAAAAATATAACATCGTAATATATCACTTTTAGTGATAATTTGTTGATGAAGAAATGTTCCCATAAAGTAGTGCTTTTATTTTTAATTCAGAAAATTTTCATACCTAATATTAAGATATAAAGACAAAGAATATTAAAATAAATCGATATTGACTACTAAACATGTAACTTTATAATACCAACTTAGAAAAGTCATGGTAGGACAAAGATAATAGATTCTATTATAATCGATTATAATCTATCATTTAATAAAGGCTGCACAGATATCCTGTTTCACCTGCTGCGTTCTAGCCTCGAGTAAAATAATTATAAACGGGTGTTTTAAAAAAGATTTTTAGAAAAAAACTTTTTACCATGGAGGTTAGAGAACAGGAGAACGATCGCCATAGAAAATAATGTCACAGAAATTAGTACACCATAAGTGAAGCGCTGCGATCGCTAAGTTCGCTTAATAAAAGTCATTTTGAGTCTATGCTTCCGATCAGATGCTAAACACAGCCGTGTTAACTCAGATGGTTAGCGTTCGCTGTAAATTTCACAGTACGTGAGCAAACCGGGTTCTATCCCCGCCGGCACCAATGAAATTGTTAATTGCAATTTTAAGTGCTGATTTACCACGTGCTCGGCGGTGAAGAAAAACATCGTGAGGAAACCTGCATGTCTGAAAAATAAGAAAAAAAATATTTCGAAGACGTGAAGTTCGCCAACACGCATTGGGGCAGCGCGGCGGACAATTCCTTGCCCTAAAACCCTCTCAGAAATGAGAGGAGGTCTGTGCCCAGTAGTGGGACGTATATAGGCTGTAACTTTACTTTACTATGCTAAACCACTTGCACATCCACGCAAAATAAAATATTTCTCCATTTTTTAATGTTTCTTTTTGTCAAAAATAAAAAAAATTACGGAGCATGAAAATTTTCTCGCATTTGTATATTATTATTCAACTAACTTAATCTACTTGTATTCATAAACACCTAACTTCGCAGCCACTATTCACCGACGTCATTTCTCAATTCTACAAATTTTCAAGGACAGGCTTATGCTATGCTTTAGTACGTAGCGATCGTTCTGCTGTTCTCTAACTCCATGGTTTTTACGCTATCAATTTCGTCAAGTATTTTAGATCCTGAGACAAAAATAGTTTCCATCTATCTTTTTAAACATTATGAAAGGAACCATTTTTTATCATAATTCCTCTTTATTGTACTTAAAAAAGTTACTACCACAGTAGGATATTTTCCTGCATTGTGGAGACGGTTTACGAGGACGACACTGAAAGTTTTTAGAACTGGCTACTTGTAAACGATATATTGAAAAAATAAGTACAAATTTTGAAAATGAACTCTGCCAATATTTGAAAATCTTTTCCAATACGTGTACGTATGCAAACTACACCTTCAGATCCCTCCATCAATTCCGGAGGTAAGGTCTCATCATAACTACCAAAACGAGCTCAAACTCTGCACACCAAGTTCTATTCGGCGACGAGTTCCAACAGCGGTTACCAAAGTATACCTTCAGGTTAATCCATCAAGACTGGAGATAAGTTCTCACTATAACTACCAAAACGAGCCCAAGCTCTGCACACCTAGATCTACTCGGCGAAGAGTTCTAATTGTGGTTACCAAAGTACACCTTCAGGTCACAACAACAAGTCCGGAGGTAAGGTCTCATTATAATTAACAGAACGAGCCCAAACTCGGCACACCTTGTTCTACTAGGCGAGGAGTTCCAATAGAGGTTACCAAAGTGCACCTTCAGGTCACTTCATTAAGTCCAGAGGTAAGGACTCATCATACCTAACAAAACGAGCCTAAACTCGTCACACCTAGTTTTACTTGGCGACGAGTTCCAATAGCGGTTATTACACCTTCAGGTTACTCGATCAAGTCAGGAGGTAAGGACTCATCATACCTAATATAACGAGCCCAAACTTGGCACACCTAGTTCTAATCGGCGACGAATTCCAATAGCGGTTATTACACTTTCAGGTCACTCCATCAATTGAGGAGGTAAGGACTCATCATACCTAACAAAACGAGCCCAAACTCGTCACACCTAGTTTTACTTGATGACGATTCCCAATCGAGGTTACCGAAGTACCCCTTCAGGTCACTCCATCAAGTCAGGAGGTAAGGACTCATCATACCTAACAAAACGAGCCCAAACTTGGCACACCTAGTTCTACTCGGCGACGAGTTCCAATAGCGGATATTACACTTTCAGGTCACTCCATCAATTGAGGAGGTAAGGACTCATCATACCTAACAAAACGAGCCCAAACTCGTCACACCTAGTTTTACTTGGCGACGATTCCCAATCGAGGTTACCAAAGTACACCTTCAGGTCACTCCATCAAGTCAGGAGGTAAGGACTCGTCATACCTAACAAAACGAGCCCAAACTTGGCACACCGAGTTCTACTCGGCGACGAGTTCCAATAGCAGATATTACACTTTCAGGTCACTCCATAAATTCAGGAGGTAAGGACTCATCATACCTAACAAAATGAGCCCAAACTTGGCACGCCTAGTTTTTTGTTATATTGCACCTTTACTATATAATAGAGTAATAATGGGTACACCCACCCTTTAACACGAGCAAACTGTAAATTTACTATTAAAACATGGTTACTGACTAAACACTATGATGATAGTGAGGCTCTTATCAAAAAATTTGATCATTCTGAACACAAACACACACACACACACACACACACACACACACACACACACACACACACACACACACACACACACACACACACACACACACACACACACTACACACACACACACACCGCACGCACACACACATACACGCACACATTTTGTTGTTGTTTTTTTTTCTCTTTTTAAATTTATATTATATTTCTTTTGAAATACATTTCTCATTGGTACATACTTTGCATGATTCTTTGTCCGGTGGTGGAGGCCTGGTGGCTGTAGCACAGGGAAACCTAGTATTGTCACCAGTCTCTACAACTAGCATTTGTAAGTTACTTAAAATTTTAGTTGTAATGATGTTATAAACTGCAATTTTGTAGAGAGAAAAATAAGGATTATTATTATTATTATTTCTCGGCGACGAGTTCCAATAGCGGTTAACAAAGTACACTTTCAGGTCACACCATCATGTCCGGAGGTAAGGGATTATCAAAACTAAGAATACAAACCCAAACTCTAGTTCTACTTGTCCAGCATTTCCAGTAGTAATCACTAAATTACATCTTCCGGTCACTCCATCAAGACCGGAGGTAAGGTCTCATAACAACTAATAAAACGAGCCTAAGCTCGGCACACTTAGTTCTTACTCGTCCAGGAGTTCCCGTAGTAGTCCCCGAACTACACCTTCAGGTCACTTCATCAAGTCCTGAGGTAAGGTCTTATCATAACTGACAAAACCAGCCCAAAGTCCACAGCTAACATTAGAGGGCTTCCAGTGCCAAGCAGTCTCTGGAGTAGGTATTCGTATTTCGTATCTAACACTAATTAGTCTACGTATCTGAGTATATTTTTGAGGTATAAGAAATCAAAAACAAATTCAAACTTTCAAATTATCAAAATAATTTTATTTGACTACGATTCCTGCAGCCAACCGTGCGTACACTTGTGTGTGTGTGACCGGTGTCAATGTAATTAATCGATTCTATACCTAACAATTTTGTAAACGCGTCCTTAAACGACATGTTTTAATCCGACCATGTTTAAAATATCTAAAGAAGTCTTCGATATTGTTAACGTACTTTTAAAAGTACGGGACAGCCATTAATTTTTACGAGTAGAAATTAATTTCCCTTAGAATGTTTATACTCTTTTAGATATACCTTATATAGTACTTACTAATTACAAAAGGATTTATCAATTTTACCTATTACGAAGTTGAGGTTTGGCTGTTCTTCATTGCTTGTTTATTCCATAGGCACACGACACCTTCGTACCTTGTTGAACAAAACGCATAAGCGACGCCGTTTCGGCGGCGTTTACGACATTCTTCTCGCGAGCATTGAGCTATAATGCTTCCTACCACATTTTCTCCCACGTTAAATCATATGAATTTATGTGTCTGTCTCTTTTTACCGCTTTTTCGTTTTATAGACTTTCAAATCACAACGACGGTGCTAAAGAAGTTTTCAAAAAAAAACATAACATAAACACGCCTGTCACCCAGAGGGGTAGGCAGAGACTACGGACTTCCATTTGGCACGATCCTGACATACTTCTTTCGCCTCCTTTACATCCATATATTTACGTATACATGCTTGTCGATTAAGGGTACTTCTAATGTGGCCCATTTTCAAAATATCGCTAATTTGGTCGATAAACTTTTTGGTCAAAGAATGAATGGGGAAAGAGTGACAAAGTAAATTTATATGGCAGATGTGAACGGCAGAGTCGGGAAGGGACGCCCTAGAAGAAGTTTTCACTTCAATAAATAACCAACAGGCACTACGTACGTACCGTATGTTTTGTATGTGTTGAAAGTCTTGGGTAACCTCATGGACTTATAAAAAAAGACGGAATGGATCTCGCTATACAACTCAGTGAAGCATCCAAAATAAGTCAGCTCCCTTGTACTCACTGTGTCTTGAAGTGTCAGAATATTCCAGTAAATACGGGCGCCGACTGACCAAATACCGACCGATCGAGTTTGGGGCTTCTAGAAAGCCTAATTCTTCTGTTCGATACTAGATGGCGCTGTTGGTCAAAAGTTCAAGATTGAAATTTTCTAGGAAGGCCTACTCACTCTGGTCATCGACACTAGATGGCGCTAGTGCCAGGTACCTGACGTCAATTTAGGCGTGCAACACTGCCCCCTCCTAAGACATGCTCGTCCCGAGCATTATCGGCCCCATAATAACGCGCCAGGCGATCCACATGAACGATCTTATCCATACTAATATAATAAATGCGAAAGTGTGTTTGTTTGTTATTGTTACAAGCTTGAGATTCGTGACAATAAAAATTGCCGATAGAATTACCAAAATTAACTTTTTAATTCACTTTACACTAATTAAAACTTAGAACACTAATAATTAATCACACTGATTCACTTTATTTCGCTCCGAAGCTTCGCTTGACTCGCCAAATTCAATACTTCCCCGCTCGCATCTTGCAGCGCCTTTAAATACACATTATCACCGAAACATCCAGAATGTTCAAGTAAATACGCACGCCAATCGACTAGGCGCCGAAAGTTAGAGTGTCGGGCTTCTAGAAGCTTAGTTCTTCGTTTCGAAACTAGATGGCGCTGTCGGTTGAAAGATTAGTGATGTCATTTTCTGGAAAGCTCTCCTCGCTCCATTACCCGACACAGATGGTGCTAGTGCCAGATGTCAACTTAGGCGCGCAACACTGCCCCCTCCTAAGACATGCTCGTTCCGAGCATTATCGGCCCCATAATAACGCGCCAGGTGATCCACATGGACGATCTTAGGAGTCCCTCTTGCGCCTTTCTTTATCCGGTTACATCGTTGATCCTGGTTACAATACGGTACGGGCCGTCCCATTTAGCTTGAAGCTTAGGAGATTTCCCTTTGCTGCGGACTGGATTGTGCAACCACACTAGTGAACCTTCATCGAACCCTTTGTTGTTCATTTTGCGGTCATACCGGGTTTTCATCTTTTCAGACATTTGCTGGCCCGATTGTGCTCATAAATGTCATTCATTTTGTTCCGCAAGTCATTTGCATAATCGGTTATACTGCGTGGGGCATCAGGTGGTATCCCGGTAATCAGGTCTGCAGGCAGCCGTAATCCTCTTCCAAAGTTTGCGAAAGCTGGTGTCGCTGCTGTACTTTCGTGAACAGCGCTTCGATATGACAACAAAAACGGTTGTATGTACTTGTCCCAATCTCGTTGCCGATTGTCTAAAACTTTTGCTAGGTACCTCTCCAATGTTTGATTAAATCGTTCTACCATTCCATCATATTGCGGGTGATAAGAAGTCGTTCTTGTTTTATGAGTACCCATAACTCGGCAAGTTTCCTGGAATATTTGAGACTCAAAATTCCTTCCTTGATCGCTGTGAATCTCTAAAGGTACTCCAAAATGACAGAAGACTTCATGAACTAGTTTATCTGCAACTGTTGAAGATTCTTGATTCGGAATGGCGAAGAATTCTGGCCACTTAGTGAAGTAATCCATCCATCCATCACAACAGCCCCGCCACGTCAATGGCTATTCTCTCTCATGGTGCACCAATATTGTACAACTTCAATGCACCTCTACTACGAGTCTGAGGTCCCTTT
This sequence comes from Parnassius apollo, assembly GCA_907164705.1. Lineage (NCBI taxonomy): Eukaryota > Metazoa > Arthropoda > Insecta > Lepidoptera > Papilionidae > Parnassius > Parnassius apollo. Next base: position 779,482 of record CAJQZP010001062.1, on the reverse strand, counting down.
ACAGCCGCACAACTTGTACATTTGCGACACCAGTCCTCGACATCGTTCGACAGTGGACCCAGTAAAACCGTTCTCGGATCTTCAGTAGAGTTCGTTTAACTCCGAGATGGCCTCCTGAACAATCATTATGGTACAGCTGTAGAACATCCGGTACTCTAGCTTAAGGGACGACCATTTGCAAATGACAGCTGTCTCCCCGAACATTTTCCCATTTACGGCTTAGAACTCTATCCTGAAGCAGCAAGCTGTCCCATTGGGCCCAATAGCTTTAAGTGGTCGAACTCATTGCTGAGACGTCGCTCCATTTGGGCTTGGGAGCACTGGCTTTTATCCATTCCAGAATCGGCTTGATGTCCGGATCTTCCTGCTGTGCATGTAGCAAGCTGTCCTTCCACCCGTTGCTGAGGTGGTCTGTCCTGAGCATCCTCACGGATACCACTTCCTTACTCTCTTACTTACTACAATGGTTGCAATCTTCAGGACAAGTTCTTCTTGACAATGCATCTGCGTTGCCATGAGATTTCCCGCTGCGATGTTCGATCTCAAAGTCGTATTCCTGCAGTAAGTAGTTCAATCCACCTCGCAACTTGCCCTTCTGGATTTTTAATCTGCAATAGCCATTTTAGTGCAGCATGGTCAGTTCGTAAGTGAAATTTCTGCCCCAGAAGATATTTGCTAAAATGCTGCAACGATTTTACCACAGCTAGCAATTCGCGACTTGTGACACAATAGTTCCTTTCTGGTTTTGACAACGATTTGCTGAAGTACGCTATCACAACCTCTCGATCACCGTTCCGTTGAGACAACACACCGCCGAGTCCGGTATCACTTGCGTCTGTGTCAACTATAAATTCTTCGCTTGCATCATGGTATCCCAAAATAGGTGTTTTGCACAGACGGTCCTTGACCTCCCGGAATGCGATATTGCGACTTTCATCCCAGCAGAAATGTCGCTTCTCATCGGTTAGCTTATGCAGAGGTTTGGCTATATATGCGAAGTTCTTCACAAATCGCCGGTAATAGGAGCACAAACCCAAAAATGCTCTAATCTGCGTCTTGTCTTTTGGAACCGACCAATCCTTGACAGCGGCGATTTTCGGTCTGTGGATGATCCGTGCGGATACCTTCTTCCGATACTACATACCCCAAAAAGTTAACTTGCCGTTTAAATATTGAACATTTCTTCGGACTCAACTTGACGTTGGCACTCTGAATCTTCATGAGCACGCGTTCCAGGTTTTGAAGGTGTTCCTCAAACGTAAGGCCTACGATGATGATGTCATCCAAGTAGACCAGACAGGCATCGCCAATTAGCCCGGTAATTACAAGTTCCATCAGCCTTTCAAACGTTGGTGGAGCATTGCACAACCCAAACGGCATTACTTTAAATTGCCACAGATCCTTTCCCGTCGAGAACGCAGTTTTCTCCTTGTCCTTAGGGTCAATTTCAACTTGCCAGTAGCCATTTTTTAGATCCAGCGTGCTAAAGCACTTTACTCCTGTAAGCATATCCAGCGTGTCATCAATTCTTGGCAAGGGATAGCTGTCCTTCTTCGTAACGTCGTTCAGACGGCGGTAGTCAACACAAAACCGGATGCTGCCATCCTTCTTCTTTACCAGCACCACTGGTGAATACCATGGACTAGATGAAGGTTCAATAACACCATCCTTCACCACTCCTTCAATCATGGTTTCCACTTCCTTTTCACGTTCTACCGGCAAGCTTCTTGGCCGCTGACGGATAGGCAATTCTTCTCCTGTGTTTATTTTGTGTTGAACTAAGCCAGTCTTTCCTATGTCAGCATCGTTTGATGAGAATACATCGGCATACTTGAGTAACAACTTCTTCGCCTTGACCATTTCGTTCGGGGAGAGAACGCTGCGACAGTCTTCCAAAAGTGTGGTCACTCTCGTTTGTGCATCCTTGCTGGGGGTCTCACTCGATAGATATTGGCACCGACGTAACCAATCCACTTCCTCACAAGTACCAACCAGCGTGCCTTTTTCTCTGTTCCCGGTCACAAAGGTTCAGCACACGTACTCCTGAGACGTCAGTGGTTCTGACCAAGGTTCGAGCTACTTTCCATGGAAGGTCATTGTTTACCCTTTCCACAAGTACACAACGATGAACTTGCCCAACGTTTTGAGGAAGACTAACCGGAACAATCGTTTCCGATCTCGGTGGAAGAACAATCTTCTTAATACTGTACACATTCCCTGGTAACGCACCTTCCATAAAAAGTTCCTCCTGTCCACATTTCAAAACACCTTGCTTAACGTCGATCTCACAACAGTTATTCCTCATAAAGTCTAGGCCCAGGATGCAGTCGTCCATTATATCAGCCACGATGACATTATGCAGGTAGATCACGTTGTCTAGTTTCAACTCCATCTCCTTCTCTCCACGGACGGGTATACGCTGACCGATGGCTGTTAATAAATTAATGCGTTCTCGGTTGTATGCGGAGTCCCCAAGGAACTGACTTATAAGTTGGGAACTAACAACCGTACGAGAGGCTCCAGTGTCTATGGTCAGTTTACACGGCATTCCGTTGACCTCGCCCTTGATGATTAGACTGTTCCCATCATGGGTTTGTGAGATCGAGATCCTTGGGGCTCTTTTAACATCAGCCAGCACCCGCCCCGCAGTTCTGGCTTTTACTCGTTTCCCTGCTGCTGCTGGGCGGTGCTGATGGCCGCACTACCCTCCTGAGATCGTTCACCTTCCCTTTCTAGGGTTCGCTTAGGGCAGCTGGATCGAAGATGGCCCTTTTCCCCACAGCCATAGCACCTGGGGCTGAATCCTTTGTTGCGGTCGCGAACTTTAGCTGCTGCAACCTCCCTGACGCGATGAGAACGATGATCCTGCCGCACGGCTTCCACCTCCAGTGCATGGGCCAAGGCGTCCTTAAGCGTCTCGTGGTCCCCGAGCCTCACAGCAGCTCTGACTTCCAGTTCGCGGATGCCGTCGATGAATGTCTGCACCAGGTTCCCTTTAATGAGCGCAGGTACAGACCGGTATGCTTTTCGCACCAGCTTCTCGACCTCTAGAGCCCACTGCTGCAGGTTTTCGTTGATGCGCTGCACGCGATCTTTAAGCTGCGCACGAAAGACGTGTTCCAGGTGAGCGTCGCCATATCTCGCCTCCAATGCCTCAAGGAGTTCCTCATAAGTCACTTCCTCACCGAGAGTGAACTGTTAAGACCTGGTCGCGCAGGCCAAGTGTGAGAGCAGTCATGGCCTGACTTTTATTCCAGCCGTTCGCCTTCATAACAGCCTCGATCTGGATTTTGACCTTGAACCCACGTAGCGAAGGTGTAGTAGTTACTATGGGAGCTGTAGTTCCATCCCCAAGTTTGAGTTCGTCTAGTGATTTTTTCATGTCAGCCATTACGTTGTCAACCCGATTGTTCACTTGGTCGATTTGGGTTTTAGCTTCCTTGATTTGGGTTTCAGCTTCCGACAGGCGGTTGTCATGTTGAGCAACCCTATCCTTCACCTCCCTTATCTCTTTCCCAAAGGTAGTGTGAAGGTCCTTCATGAGGAGCATCTGCTCTTCCGACCGACAAGTCTGTTCCGGCTGCTGATCTTCCAACAGACGGGCCTGTTCCTCCTGTCTGCGCTGCAAGCAGAGCAGTCTTCCAGCCGACGGACCTGTTCCTCCTGTCGGCGGGCCTATTCCTCCTGTCCGCACTGCAGCTGCTCTTTCAACCGACGGGCCTGCTCCTGCAGCATCACCATCAGAGCACCTAAGTCAGGTGCTGCAGATGCAGCAGCTACTGAGGGACCGGCCTCCGTGGCCCTCCGACGTCTGCGGCGTTGCACAACCAAACCGTCTCTGGTCCATCTCCAGCTGGCGTTGACTTCGGGTACGGATACCTTCCGTTTCCTCCTTAGGTAAAATCGGCATGATTTTATCCCACTTCTGACACCAATTGTTACGAGCTTGAGGTTCGTAACAATAAAAATTGCCGATAGAATTACCAAAATTTACACTTTTATTACCGAACACCAATTAAAACTTAAAAGACACTAATTATTAACCACACTGATTCACTTTATTTCACTCCGAAGCTTCGCTTGTCTCGCCAAATTCAATACTGCCCCGATCGCAGCTTGCAGCGGCTTTAAATACACCTTTTACACCGAAACATCCAGAATATTCCAGTGAATACGGGCGCCGACCGACCAGATGCAGAAAGTTCGAGTGTGGGGCTTCTAGAAAGCTTAATTATTCTGTTCGATACTAGATGGCGCTGTTGGTCGAAAGTTCAAGATTTACATTTTCTAGGACGCCCTCCTCACTCTGGTCCCCGACACTAGATGGCGCTAGTGCCAGGTACCTGACGTCAACTTAGGTGCGCAACAGTTGGAATCGGTGTTCTTTCGCGGCGATTTGTGGTCAAATCTGATGTAATGGTTGGGGCCGTCTAGGATATGATCACAAACTGCAGACAACAATCAACACAGTCAGTTCATTTTGCATAGATCGGACCATAAACAATAATTAGAAAAGCTGAAGGTATTCTGGCTTTAACATTGACATGGGGATGTCAGTCATCTCAGTCCCCCGTGCCTAGACCTTTGACTAGAGAATTGAAAGGTAGACAGAGAAATCTACTGTCTACGCCCCCGTGACTATGGGTGCTGGAAATTACCCGAAACGTCGGGAATTAAAATCAAACGCGAGGGAATCTGTAAAAGTAGTTTTTAAAAAATTCAACAAAAAGGTTTTAACATTGTTGCTTGTCATGAAAATAAGTAAATTAAGGTTATTATTTATGACTTATTGTCATGAATAATAACTATATTTTACTATTGCAGCTTGGGAAGGTATTACTCTAACGGTTCAAACTTTAAGGTGATAATAGTTCAAAAAAACAGCCAAAATTGTTGTGGATCCTTATCAGGGCGCATGTGGCCTCTCAGTATATTTACGAAAATTTAATGTATGTACACAAAAACAAAAACGGTTTTATTAAAAATAGTGATGTACATTTTGTAAATATTAGGAATAAGCATAAGTTAGTACCAGTTACTCGATTCAAAAGAGTCAGTAATTCCTTCATTTGGCGATGTATATGCTTTCACAACAAAATACTGGAAAATATGCAGCCCTTATCTGGTGAGGTTAAAAGGTGTTTAGCATGGTTTATCATACTAATTCTAAAATAATATATTTTAAATTAATTTTATTTAAAAAAAGTCTCGCTGGATTTCTTGATGGTCCCAGGACACTGTTTTTTTCCAAACCAGTGGTAAATAATAATAATAATATAATATAATAATACTTTATTTTCAGACTTTGTCCATAAAGATGTTAGTAGAACAATAAGTACTTAAAAACTAATGTTAGTATTTAACTTTTTTTTTTTTTTTTTTTTTTTTTTTTTACACTTAACAAATTAAATATCCTTCTACGTTACAAATATCTTATTTATTCAATTTTATATGTAGGCTCAACCAGTGTTTCATAATGGCAGAATCCCACCTATCAGCAAGTGTATTCAGGATGCTGTTGGTAGAGGTACGTAGTCGATTCATTAATGAAGCGGACCTTTTACGTATTATGGCATGAAAGCCATCCGTGTGTGCCTCGACGAACATGGCAGAGGCACTACAATAACGCGGCAATCCTAACAGCACCCTGAACGCATTATTGTATTGTACACGCAGGACATTGTATGTCCGCTGCTTGTATCTGACCCACAAGTTGCCTGTGTAAAAGCACTGACAATAAGCTTTAAAAAGCGTAACTTTAACTTCTTTAGTACATCGTGCAAACCTGCGGGCCAGCATATTACAGCGAACAGCCAACGCCCTGCGTTCCCTTTCTATATCCAAGTCATCCTCTAAGTCCTCTGTTACCCAGTGGCCTAAGTACTTAAATTTGACGACTCTGTTCAAAGGACTATCACAGAGTTTAACAGTAGGCATGGTGAGCTGCCTTTTAGTGCCTGAATTAAAAATCATGAGCTCGCTCTTCGTTACATTATACTTGAGCCCATGGGTCTTTGCGTAGGATTCACAGATCCCTAGCAGCCTTCTGAGTGCACCTATCGTGGGGCTCAGCAGTACCATGTCATCTGCATAGCTTATGTTATTTATGCAAACTCCGTCTATAGAACAACCGACCTTAGTGCTGCTGAGCTCCACAATCAACTGGTTTATGTATAAGCTGAAAAGCGTAGGCGAACTCAACCCTCCTTGTCTCACCCCGCATTCCAGCCCATACCCCTCAGAAAAGCTGCTACCCCATCGCACATAGTTTATTTGGTTACTATACCAATATTTAAATACGGAGACAATTTCCTGGGGCAAGTCAGTCTCCTCCTGTAACTTTCGCCATAAAATGTCATAAGAGACTAGATCAAAAGCTTTTGATAGATCCAAAAAACAGGCATACACCGGCGTTTTCCTATCTGTGTAGTACCGAACAGTCTGCTTAAGACATAAAATTGCACTCTCTGTGGATAGTCCAGGTCTGAACCCAAATTGAGCATCATGCAGATGAATGTGTTTTCTCAATTTCCTGTCAAGCAGACCGTCCAGCACCTTAGCCACTATGGTGGCTAGTGAGATTGGCCTGTAATTATTTAAATCTGATATATCTCCTGTTCTGTTCTTAATGATAGGCACCACAATTGTCTTCATGAGATCAGTCGGAAGATATTGATGAGCTATACATAAACTTAGAAACATAGCCAACACTCTTGGCAGATGGGCACCAGCATGTACCAGATGTTCAATGCTAAGCCCATCATGCCCTGGTGACTTACCTCTAGTCATAGAATTAATTACTTCAAAAACTTCTTTGGCAGAGATCCTTACACACGATCTACCTGCAAAACGTCCACCATCGATTAAACTCGATGACGGACCCCGCGGTGACTCTACTTTAAAATGCTCTTTAAATAGATTGGCTATGTCTCCAGGCTGGTTGTGACCCTGAATATTAGCGGGAAGGCTCGACTTGGGATTCAGTTTATTCGTAAGATTCCAGAATTCTTTAAATTTCTTTTGCGAATGACTTGATGCGATCTTATCCATTCTTAATTGCTCTGCGTGATTTTGACACCATTTTAACTTTGACTTGAAATTCCGTCTTGTTTCACACATTTTATTATAATAATAACCCGAAGATGGCTTACCGTATAAGACCCACGTTTGAAAGGCAAGTCGAGCCTCCCCCGTGGGCGTCTCTAACGTATTTATTCCACCCCACAACATATTTCTTATTCCTTTTGTTATTACAACTTGCCTGAGCTGATTCTCTAAGAATAGTAACAATATTACCGTACATGTTATCTAAAATTAATTTGTGATTATCATTAATACATATATTATTACAACAATTCATAAACTCCTGTGGAAAATTTACGTCTTTTAATTTAGAGTGACACAATTTTTTATAAGTTTCTATTTGATTATTATTTCTGACACCCCAAATTATTTTATTATTACAGAAATAGCTTACCATATTTTTTGATCTCAATAAGTTAATATTGCACTCGATCAGCAATGGAACATGATCCGACCAGTAGGTATCATACAGCACAGTGACATCTATGACTGAGCGCCTTGCGGCCTCAGTTACAACGCAATGATCCAACCAGCGCCGACAACCGTGCGCATCACTAGTGTAAGTATAGCTGCCCGCTGGGAGGACCTCCAAATCAACACAAATCAACTGCTGATCCGTGCAAAAATTTATCATTTCGTTACAAAATAATGTACCGGGATGAGAATTAAAGTCACCTAACGCAAATACAGAGTCGACATTTTCATTTTCAATAATAGCACTTATCTCGCTCATGCACGATGTAAATTCTATTAAATTGTCTACTGAATCCGTTGGCATATAAACCGAGAATATTATGTAAGTTCGTTCACTATGGAACACTTTAATTGCTGTGAGACGCACACTACTACATTCGACCACACTGACACAATCAAACGCATTTTTCCTCCACAAGAGGGCCACACCACCATAGGGTCTGCCTGTGAGTATACCGGACGACGTATCAACCGCTGACTTACCGGTATAGCTGAAGTCTTGATGTATCTCGCCCAGAAACGTTATGTCATCAGGTCGAAGCCATGTCTCCTGTAGCGCTAGCACGTCAGACTTTTCACACAGGTGTCTTACGCATTCCAAAGAGCGTTTAACAGATTTGCAGTTAAAAGTAGTAAATTTTGCCGTACTATACATGAACGATTTTTTTTTTTTTTTTTTTTTTACACATTATCTGAGGTCTCCTGATGTCTGTACTTAAAATGCACAAATCTTCTGAATGAGATGCCGTCCGGCCAAAGACTGTCATTTAAAAAGACAGCAAGTTTTTGTTTGGACACGTATAATTTGAACGCATTATATCCTTTATCTTTTTTCATAGTCACTTTTTCTAGTGTCACTAACTCGTTAGTTTTATTCCTAATATAATCAACGATATCTTTTTCTAGCGTCTCTCTATGTACGTTAGATATAAATAGCGGAATTTTCAAGTCCGCTGATTTAAATTTCTCCTCAGGTTTTATTTCTGCTTTTCCTGTCTTACCTATAAAACGGTTACGCAATCTGCGCTTTTGAACTTTTATCCAGGCCTCTGGCGGTTCTTCATTTTTCCAAGCTTCACCTTTTTTCAATATTTCGGCCATAGTTAGCGAAGACTGAAAATTACCATCACAAGATGTATCTTTTATTGCGTTATTATTGTTAGAGAACTTATTCACTACAATTGTTTTGTCATCATTCATCCTGCTTTTACTCGGTGAGTTCTGCATTGGAATTGGAGTTGTTTTAGCGCCTCCTGCGCTGAATGATTGCCGCCCATCCGCACCGTTATAAGCAGTCACGCCTCCAGATGTAAAGAGGTCAGCCTTATGCATATCTGACACAGGTGCGAGTGCATCGACACTATCACGAGCACGACTAGCTACTTGTGCGATAGCTATCTTTTCCGTCTCTGTCTGTACGTCAGTTGTTTGTAACGGTACATCAGCTGTTGATAACTCGTGCGACAAGCCCATCGGCCCACTGTCGCCGAACGTAGTACCCACATCCAACAAGAAGGCACTGCACCTTCTACCTACCTTATGATGATGAGCTGGTGATGTGGATGTTTTTAAGAAAGATTTATCTTTCTTTAGCTCTTCTAGGTGCGTCTTGGTTACATAATTATCCTTGATGATCTTAACCTCCTGTTGCAACAGAACTATATCCTTCAGCAGTCGAGTTACATCTACATGATCGAAAGTGACCGGCGGAAGTTTTTGTAGGTCACGAGCAACAAAAATGGGTGCACTATCAGGGTCTGTTTCTTTGAAAAGACTAATGATGTCTTCTAACTCCCTTTGGGATTTCCCATCTGTACGCCGAGTTAATTTTCCATCTCTACGTCTTATATTTTTTCTTTTACCTGAGGGCAATGACTCGAAAAGCAAACTTTTTGCATTAGTAATATCTTCAGCTGTAAAGGCACTACTACAAATTCGGACAATGCTCTCCTCGTCCATCACATCTGCCTTGTTTTGTATAAAGGCAAGCACTTCGCTTATCACAATATTACAATTTGTACATTTTACCACTTTGGACGCCATTGTCTTATCGTACAATGACCTTTCGCTTACGCTCAAAGCGAACACATGTACGCGCTTTGCCGTTCCGCGTGCGACTGAACTTAAATGACTTTCAATTAGTATTCATGCAATAAAAAAAATATTCTAATCATAAGGTTTCCCTATTAATGATAAAAAGAATCTAGCTCATCATTCATCATCATCATCATCGTTACAGCCCTTCACAAGTCCACTGCTGAACATAGGCTTCCCCCAAGTAATGCCACAAAGCACAGCCCTGAGCCACCTGCATCCATCAACTTCCTGCATGTCTTACCAGGTCGTCACTCCATCTAGTGGGGGGTCACCCTACATTACACCTACCGGTACGAGGCTGCCACTCCAGGACCTTTCTTCCCCATCGGTTATCGGTTCTTCGAGCTATATGGCCGGCCCATTGCCACTTCACCTTACTAATCCGTGGGGCTATGTCGGTCACTCTGGTTTTACTGCGGATATGCTCATTTCTGAGTCTATCACGCAGAGAAACTCCGAACATAGCGCTCTCCATAGCTCGCTGAGCGTCCTTGAACGTCCACATACGGCCAGCAGTGAAGAACCACGTCTCAGATCCGTAAGTCATCACTGGCAACACGCACTGGTTGTACAATCTAGTTTTCAGAGATTGAGGTATACCTGACGAGAAGATGTGTCGTAATTTCCCGAATGCTGCCCAGCCGAGTTGAATCCGTCGATTGACCTCTCGGTTGAAGTTGGACTTACCTAGTCGGACTATTTGTCCCAGGTAAAGGTACTCGGGGATATAACGATTCTGCCATAAGGACTATATCGTCGGCAAATCGAAGGTGAGTGATGTACTCGCCATTGATATTAATACCGTATCCTTGCCAGTCCAGTGGCTTGAAAACGTCCTCCAATGCAGCGGTGAAGAGTTTCGGGGATATAACGTCACCCTGTCTTACACCTCTCTGCAGTTGGGATAGGTTTCGAACTCTGGTTCTGTACTCGGATAGCCATCATAGCCCTACTGTACATACACTTCAGCACTTCGATATACCGACAGTCAACTTGGCACCACTGAAGGGACTGTAGCTGCGCCCAAATTTCGACGGAATCGAAGGCTTTCTCATAGTCCACATACGACAAGCAAAGTGGCAGATTGTACTATTCGGTCTTCTGTACAATCTGCCGCAGGGTATGTATGTGTTCTATGGTACTGAAGTCTTTTCAGAAACCGGCTTGTTCGGGAGGCTGGAAGTCGTCGAGTCGATTCGTAATGACTATCGAAAACAGCACGTAGACGCGGCTCAGAAGGGAAATCGGTCTGTAGTTCTTCAAGAGAGCGTTGTCGCCTTTCTTATAGAACAAGACCACCGCACTTTTGCTCCACGCCTCGGGAGTAGTGCCATCATGGAGGACGGAATTGAAGAGCTTCTAAAGGACTGCAAGTACCGGTGTTCCACCCGCTTTCAGAAGCTTCGCTGTAATTCCATCCTCGTCTGGGGCCCTGCCGTTTTTAAGGTGCTGGAGAGCCATTCTAATCTCGCTCAGACTGACGTCCGGGATGCCGGAATGCCGAATGCCGCTTTTTTTTCCCTCATGAAGGCGGGGGAGGGAGGTGGTGAATGCTCATTTCTTACCACTTCGCCCGCTGTGTGGTTATGTGGAGACTTTTACCCACTAAACACCACCTTGAGGGACTGGCTTTGATCTGGCGAGAGTCGTCGTACGTCGATGTTCCGGATAGCAGACGATACTGTATCCACGTCATCGGCATATGAGAATTTCTCCTGGTAACGGAGCCCTGGTGGGCGAAGCTGAGGAGGTCCCACCGACGTCATTCCGTGATAAGTTTGTTTTGCATGTAGTAGCTAGCTAGACCGTCAACGCTAGCTCAAAATAGCATATTTGGTATAGCTATAAGGTCCACTTTATGACTATCCTATTTTAATTATTAAGTACTCTGATCACGTATTGATCGCCGATGTAATTTTCTTTCCTGTTTTTCAATTTCTGATACGAAAATGTAGTTGCAGTCAATGATTTACGCTAGTAATATATAAGTCAATGGTTGCAGTAGGCTCGAAACATCTTTTTGTATTAAAATGGTTTGAAGATAAACTTAAACCCACGTCCATGAACGAGGATAAAATTGTCCCTTTCAAATGTCAAAAAAGGATAATTTTTTCTCTTTCCTTTGACCCCATGCTACGGACGGGGAGATATATGTCTACTCGTTATGACAAACGGGAATATACTAGGTATAGAGATAAGATATTTTTTTATTTTTTTCAAATTTATTTAGGACAACCAACAAGACGTACACGAACACAATGTAAATACTAAAAACTACAAGAAGGCTTATATCTAAGTGTCGTCTTGATTAAAGGTTGCCACGGCATGCAATGTGGACGACGAAACGAATTTTATCTCTTGTCAGTGAATATAATCGGGGGATATAATTTTTGTCTCCTGCCCATGCTCGCAGGGTGGATAAAACTGAGCAAGGGATAAAAATTTTATACTCTCCCCGTGGATATATTGTCTACTGCCCATGCTAGCCAGGCTGCACTATATTGCCGACTCTTCTGTTTTGCTTCCGACATAGCTTTGTTTCTACAAGTAGGGGAAGGTCGAGTAAAGTGGCCACCCTAAAGCTTGAATGCCTATTAGATAAATACGAAAAAAAAATTACGTTACTTTGTTAATATATTCTCTCAAATTAATGTAGTTTTGACATCACAATTATACATCATATTTTGACTTATATTTTAAAGTATTTTTAAGTTTAAAACCGAAATGGGAAATTGACCACTTTACCTACCCAGGTTGAGTAAAGTAACCTACATGAACCCACAAAAGCGAATAAAGTTGCATATTCTCAATAAAATGCAATTAGTCTTAGATTAATTTAAGTTTTATTTAAATTTGACTCAGGAAATAATCGAAAGCGACTAAGGGACTAAAAGTTCATTCATTATTGATTATTTTTGATTGTTCATAAATCACACACAAATATTTTTAATAACAAAATTTCCCTTTCCTCTTTTCTTATAGCTCATAAAGCTTTTCCCATCACAATCGGGTCCCATGTCTGCCGCAGCGATGTCCGTTTATATGTATTTGGTTATATTTTCAAGAAAAATTAGCTTTAAAGTGGCCTAGTAGGCCACTTTACCCGAAACGGCACGCGGCGGGAAAAAACGACCCAAATGTCAAATGAGTTTATATTGTCCCTCGTACTGAGCAAGTTAAGACTATTATCGATGAACCAGCCGATTACTACCCGATTGTACCAATAGCGTTATTTAACAAAACTTGTTACAACCAAGATACAACTCGATTGCGTACGGTGTACGGGCTATCCTACGAAATCTATGTTAAGTACCTATTTCTAGTTTATATACCATCATACAGGGCAGAAATATAAACTAATTATTCGATGATGATTTTTATACCACTTTACCTATCAAATTTGGTGGTATTGGAGTAAGAAACATTACTAGCGTCGCATTGCCTGCTTTCCTTGCTTCCGTACATAGTGTCAATGATTTATGTAACACAATTTAAAAAAATAAAGTAGACCTGTGTTTTGCTGCGGAGGCAAGGCAAACATGGCTAATGCTCTGTCCCGGCGAAAATGTCCCACTGGAAGTTAACCAACAAAAACAGTTGCATATTCCGTTGGTACGGAGTGTCCATAAAAATTTATTTCAAAATATACACGAATAACAAGATTAAGCTCGTCTTCTAGCTGTTTCGACTAAGGAATCTAGTCACTGGTTACACGCTCTACGATCAAGTAATCTAGGCACATTGCTTGATGGGGAGAGCATGCGCAACGCCGTGGGAATCCGGCTTGGAGCGGCAATTTGTTAACCTCACCAGTACCCCTGTGGTAGCAGCGTCGATAAGTTTGGGCTCCACGGACTTTCATGCAAGAAAAGTGCAGGTAGGTTTTCCCGTCACGGTTCTTTAAACGAAGTCATCCGAAGGGCTCTTGTCTCCATAAATATCCCCTCGGTTTTAGAGCCTTGCGGGATATTTAGATACGATGGCAAGAGACCCGAGTCCCTTGGGAGAGAGGTAAAGCCCTAGTGTGGGATGCTACTTGCGTTGACACTTTGGCGGCCTCTCATCTCAAAGGTACCTCTTTTAGATCCGGGGCGGCATCAGAGGCAGCTGAATTTAGTAAATGGCGCAAATATGAGTCTTTGAGAAATGACTACATATTTGTGCCATTTGCTGTAGGGACTATCGGTCCGTGGGGTCCACGTGCAGTGAAGTTCCTAAAGGAACTGTATCCACGACTGGTCGTCGCGGCTGGTGATAAGAGAGCTGGTTGTTTCCTCGCTCAAAGGCTTAGTATAGTTATTCAGCGAGGAAACGCAGCCAGCGTTCTTGGCAATATAGTACCACGGGGAGCAGGACTTTTTGACAATTTAAATTTTTAGTGTTAGTTTTTCTATATTATAGTTTTTTATATTGTGTATAATTAGTATTAATTGTAAATATTATAATTTTAATTATTATTTTTATTTAATGTTACGTACATAATAATTGCTGTAATTTACTTTAATAAAATGTTGTAGAATATATGTAGTAGGTAGGTTTTAATTTTGGTAAATTTTAAAATATAAAGTATCTTAATGAAATTAAAAATCAACCATTGCATTCTGGTCTCTCGCCAAGGCTGTCCAAGTGAATTTCTGTCAGCCATCTCTTCCATCTCTGGATAGAGAGGACGACTCACTGGCCCTTGCCGCAAAGGAGATAGCTGATCTGCTAAGATGGGATCTGATGGGCTCCTTTGCGTCCAACTCGACTCTCGATGACGGCGGGAGCATACCGCGGTGTGAGTGCTCCACGCCAGATGTGCGGTTCACATAGTGCTCGGTTCGCATAGCACTCCTCTCCCTAGACATCAACAAGTCGAGTGGTCTAGACGGATTCACCCCAATTGTGCTCCAGAGTTGGCACCGGTTCTAACGCGTGTTTTCCAGGACTCCTACTCCCTAGGCGTTGTTCCGAAATCGTGGAAGACGGCTTTCGTGCACCCGATCCCTAAAAAAGGCAACCACTGAGATCCGTCTCAATACAGGCTTATCGACATCACCTTCTTGTTCTCCAAAATAATGGAATCCAATAAAAACTACTAGCTCATGCGGTACCTTGAGGATCACTAACTGATTAGTGACAGCCAATATGATTTTCGTCAGGGTCGATCAGCTGGTGATCTTCTGGTCCAACCGACTTATAGATGGGCGGAGGCAGTAGAGTCCAAGGGGAAGGCATTAGCCGTTAGTTTGGACATTGCGGCCTTCGGTTGGGTTTGGCACCAAGCGTTCCTTTCGAAGCTCCCTTCCTTTCAGAGAAATTTTGCAATTCGGAGAATCAAGGTCGTTGCAGACGGTGCCTGCTTCGATTCAAGTTACAATTATTTTGAACAATAATTATTAAAGCTTAATGTCAATAAATTCTTCAAAGTCATACACTTTAAGTTCAATTAGCCACTTATAGAGTCTCGATTTGAATAAATTCATTTTGAGGTTTTCTTGGGGATGTCATTGGGGATCTTATTATACACCTTAACACACATTGCTAAACAACTTTTTCTGAATTTAGCAGATCTTGGAATGACGCTTAATACTAATCGCTCCGGATTTCTTTTCCATCGAGAGTTTATATCTCTGGCTTTCTGAAAGAGCTCAGTATGGCGTTTTACAAAACAACTCATTTCAAAGATGTACAGTGCTGGCAAAGGAAGTAAGCCCAGGCTCCAAAACGCTGCTCTACAGGACTCGCCCGGTGGAATCCCACATATGGCTCTGATGCATTTTTTTGCGCTATAAATACCCTTTGTCTCTCAGTACTATTGCCCCATATCATCACACCATAACGTAGAATGGAGGCTACATACGCGTGGTAAGTGGTAATGGCTGTTTGCAAGTTAGTTACGCTCCTTGTTTTATAAAGAGCATAAACAAAGCTGTTAATACGCTTACATAAGGCCTCAATGTGTAATTTCCAGTTAATATCTTGGTCTATCGTTATACCTAAGAACTTAGTATGTGTAATTTCTTTAATCTTTTCAATATCAATGTTAAAATTGTATTTATCATATTTGGATTTATTAAATTGAATGAAATTTGATTTATCTAAATTTAATTTTAGATTATTTTTCTCTAGCCATTTAATAATGTTGTCAATAGTATTATTAATCTCAATTTCGTGGTCATGCATTGAATTGTATTTATTTTTTTCTGATATCACAATTATTGATATGTCATCGGCAAACAAGATACATTTATGACCAGTAACTTTGGCTATGTCATTTATGTACAATATAAACATAAGTGGACCTAGGACACTTCCCTGAGGGATACCACATGAGTTATTTTTTAGGGTAGAAGAACATGTCACCAGTTCGCTATTTATGATTTTGTTAACAGTGACGCGCTGACACCGATTCTTCAAGTAGGGTGATAGCCACTGTAGTGTAGGTCCTCTTATACCAATCGTTTCAAGTTTATTTAATAAGAGGTCGTGGTCTACAAAATCAAACGCCTTGGACAAGTCAAAAAATAGACCTGTCGTTAGATAACCTTCATTCAATTTTGTGAGTATTGTTTGTACAAGAGTAAATGTTGCTAAAGTTGTCGACTTTTCTTTTTGGAAACCGAATTGATCGTTACTAATGATGTTGCAATAATTGAGTATCCTCAGGTGCATACATTTCTCAAACACCTTCGATAGAATAGGTATAAGAGTAATTGGGCGATAATTGTTGACGTCATTTTTTTACCCTTTTTGTACAATGGTTTGGCGACTGATTGTTTTAATGCTTCCGGAAACGTACCAGATGAAAATGATAGATTAATTAAATACGTCAATATATGCACTAGTTCATTAATACACATTTTAATTATTCTGGTACTGATTCCATCAAAGCCTTCTGAGTTGGTGTTGTTCAAACCCATAATTTCTTTTTTTACTTCTTCTTTTGAAGTCGGAAGAAGAAACATCGTGTTTGGTATAAGTTTGATTTTAGCACTTGGTTTTTGTATATTATTTGTCGTCAGGTTTTTTGTATTTGTCAATTCAATAAAATGTTCACTAAAAGCTGAGGCTATGTCAAAAGGATGTGTCAATTGTTTTCTGTTTAAACTTATTTCACTTTGTCACATTTTAAACCACCAATTTCTTTTTTTACATTCTCGTTTTTGTTTTTACTTTTATATTTTTGTGTATAATGTGCATTATATATTTTATGTGCAAATTTCTTTTGGGGTTAATATTTTTAATACTTTCGAGTAATTTATATATTTGATTATATTGATTGCTGTTTTATTTTTATAATATTTATACCTTAGTGACCGTTTAGTTTTACAGCTTGTTCTTAGGCCTTTGCTAATCCAATTTTGTGTGTTCCTATGTGTGTTGTTAACTTTAATTTTAATTAAAGGAAAACACAGATTATAAAAAATGCACAGTAGTTCATGAAACTTGTTGAAGGCAGAGTTTAGACTCATATCTGCGTATACCTCAGACCAAGTTATGCTTTTTAGGCACTCCCTGAATTTGAAAATATTTTCGCAACTGTAGTCCTTTCTAAGTACTGTGTATGTTTTTGGTTTTTCATTTTTTCTTTGCACAGGGAAACACAATAATTGAGCTGTATCGTGGTCGGATAAGTATAAAGGTAGTACCGTAGTAGTAGCGTTAGCGTCTATAATGTTACTTAGCATGTGGTCTATGCATGAGTTTTTGCGTGTTAGTACCTTAATATGTATTTTTAGGTTATGATTTAGACATATATCTTGGAGGTAATTTGATATTTTTCCTTTTTTCAGCGTATCGATGTTAAAATCGCCCGTCACAACAACTTTTGTATCAGACTTACGGTTTCTTAATAATTCATGCAATAGTAGGTCTAATTTGTTTAAAAAAATATTTGGATCAGATGTAGGTGTTCTATAAACGCATACAACCACCAATTTATGTAGAGGCATCTCTATGCCACAGACTTCAAAGCTCTTTTGTGTTGCGTACTTTTTTAATTTTGACATTTCTTTGTAGGTACTATTTTGTTTGGCTAAGATACAGGTTCCTCCCCTCAGTTTATCCCGACAAAACGCTGTTGCTAACTCATAATTATGAATATTTAGGTACTTCTCGCTACCAGATTGCAGAAAATTATATTTTATTTCAGACAGTGTAACATATTAGATCTGGTTCATTCTTCATCTTGTTCAGTTCTTGTAATGTTATTTCTAGTAATTCCTGCTTTGCCATGACACTTGCAATGTTTTGGTGCAAAATTTTAAAAGTTTTATTACTGTGAGTCACAAAAAAATGGCTTATCTATGTTTTTAAAATAACGCAGTAGGGTACTTTGAGTTAAACGCATTGGCCTATTGGCATTAGATCCACTAATAGAGGTATTAGCCCCCGATTGAGTCCTGGAAAAATAGTATGGGATTGTTCCCTTTGTATAATTGGCGTTATATGCGGACGATAGCGCCTACTTCACCTCGTCCAGAAGAGCCCACATTGCCAATGCCAGGATGCAACGTCTGCTGGACCTGTTGCCACCACGGGTAGATGAGTGGAGGATGGTTGTCAACGTTGGTAAGACGACCGCTCTGCTCACTCGCCGTCTCAGGAACCTACCACCTCGGCTAACCCTCAATGGCCAGAAGATCGCGTACAAGAAGGCCGTGACCTCCATTGTCAACCCGTGACGCACACCGCAGCGTTGCAATGAGAACGACACCACACAGTGCGGAGCACGCGCTCCCCACTTCACCGCGCTTGCCCTTCGCCGCTGACGCATACTGCGACGGAACAAGAGACCATTCTAGACATTTTTCATACGATTGAGTCCGGCACCGCATGCCGCATAGCGCAGCGTTGTGCGTTACGATCAAGAGACCAAAGCTTTAGTGGGCGGCGCGCGGTTATTTCCCTTACACAGAGTTCGGGATGAAACGATACGAGTAAATACAAGTACTTACTTGATACTTTTCTTTCGAAACCAAGTACTTTGGTAGCGACTCCACCGAGTCAGTAATTCATTCTTGGGGCGCTTTTACAACAAAATCCCATAAAATATACAAAATTTGTCATAAGCAAAGTTCAAAAATTTGATTAAATTAAGTTTGTATAAAAAGGGTTATTATAATATTAAGGAATTTATGGATGATAACCACTGGGAAGGGCGATCGCTACCAAGCTATTTCTAATTTGTCTTGTATTGTTAATTGTAAGCTATTATTTGAAGAAAAAAAAATATAGTCCCGCTGGGTTTTTTGCTGGTTCTTCCCAGGAAAGAGGTTTTTTTGCGAACCAGTGGTAAATGAAAAAAATGACTTTCAATTAGTATTGTTTATAATCTACATTGAATAAAAAAGTTTTTGTTTCTGTTTCCGATACTTCAAAACTGAGTACCAAGTAGTATCGAAAGAAAAGTACTTGTATCGATACTTGATCAGTCACGCAGACCCACGGACACTGTTGATGAGTGATTATTGATTACTTGTCAAATAACTCATGTTCGAGAGATTGTTTTCGTCATCTGGCGCGAAAATGACTGCTTATAAAAATCGTCTTATTGGAAAATATCTAGAAAAATTATTAATTTTAGGAAATAAGTACACATAAAAAAATTCATTCAAAACATGTTTCTGAAGAAAAAAAGAAGTCGCTGATGCATCAACCAGTTATCAACACAATGATCCTATGAATCTGACTGCAGCAGAGTTTGATCATTAATTAAGCGTACCAATGGCCGCAAGACATGCAAATCCATATAAATGATGGGTTTCTAATAAAGGCTATTACCTCATCTTGGAAAAAGTTGCGGCTCAATACTTATCAACACTCGCCAGTTCAGTTTACAGTGAACGACTTTTTTGAGAGGTGGGCTATAAACTACGAAATACGGGCAAAAAAACTTGTATTTTTGCATCACAATCTTCCTCTCTTAAATTTTACATATTAGTTAGTTTAATATCTAGTATAGATTCTTTTGTACGTTCTCAATATTTCTGCTGTTTCTCATGTTCATGATGTTTTAATGTGTCTAATATAATAATAATGCTAAAAATGGCTTTTTGTCTGTAATATGATTAAGGCCGAGTACTCGGCCGTTAATACTCGGTGTTTGGCCGAACCCTAAAAAAGGGCCGAATCCAAACCGAGTACTCGTCCCATTCATATTATTATTTTATTATAATTATTAGTTTTTAATGTTTGCGAAAAGAATATTTGAAATGAAATATAATATCACTTGGTTAAGAAAACAATTTACTTAATCGTTCGAATATTATGGTCCTATTTTTTTTAATATTTTTAGGCATATAAAGTAATAACAATTAATAACTAAACAAAAACGAGTATATCGATGTCGATTGTTGCTAACATTGCAAACGAAATCACTATAGATTACAGACGTAACGTCTTGAAAAATAACGTCATAATACTGCTGCAATTGGGATGTCATTTTTCTAGTAAATCAGAACATACGAGTGTACTTACTCTCATATTTGGCATAGTTTAAAGAGACCAAAGATTATCACTTGACGTACCGTCAACTAAGGCATCTTTACCTTCCCTTGTCATTTTTATCAGAAACTACTAATGGTAGATATTTCATAGACACATTGTCGCAGCAGATTCTGGTCGAAATTTTAACTGTGCTTGTGAATTCACTTAGCTGAGGTAAGTAGAATAGATACGTATTATATATAACCTTCCTAAGAAGACGTAGAAACTGTTATAATGGTAATTTCTTAACAATTTTAAGAGAAATTTGTATAGGTAATATTAGTTGAGGCTAGGTAAAGTTGCCACAGTTTGTACAGTGGCGTCTTTACCTGTAGCTAGGGTTGTCACTATACTTTACCGGTCTCTATACGTAAATCTTTTACTTTTAGGAGGGCTTACAAGCTGATTAAAACTTACATAACAATATTAATACACTTATTCTAATAATAATAAAAATGCAATTGTCTATACTTATCATTTCCATTTATATATTTATACAGACATTTATATATTAACCCTTAAATGCATATTGTTGCCAATTGTCTACATTTATTTTCACGTTATTTTATTCAAAAACCTCGAGTCCCTGCGTTTCCGAACGCTCGTAAATAACCATAGGCAATAAATCATTATTGAAAGAAAAAAGTTGACATTACATTTGGCGGGTAAGTTACTCGTTTTTTGACATTTGAATGTGGTGGGTGATGAAGTTCAGTGTGTTACTAGAAGACATAGTTTCTACTGTCAAGTTCCTAATAAAAAAGTGATTCTTATTCTAAAAAAATTACTTCTAATTTGTTATCAGGTAAGCTATCAATGTTTGATGTTGTATTTGAAAGTTATATTAGATACAAGACAGATTTTTGGAAATTACTGTATGTTGCCAAATGTCTACATTATGCGTTTGTTTCATAAATAATTATAAGCAAGTGTTTTTGGTGTCTGGGTCTTTTAACATAGTTTGCTTTGCTTTATAGGATGTCTAGACGGCTAAAAGATGACGATATTGAGGATTTACTTGCACAAATAGAAAATGGAGACATTTCTGAAGATGAAGAGGATATGGGTGATATGAACAAAATTGATTATCACCCGGACCTACGAGATCTAATAAGCGAATTAGAGGACAATAATGATGACGATGAAGAATACAATGAAAATCCACCTTCGAACATGGAAGAAGGACGGTTATCACTTCAATAGTCCAGCTCCAGGACCTTCGAATTGTCAACCACATTCAAGCCTTCTTGGTGTTGCAGCGTGGAGACAACAAACTAGAGAACTTATATGGAAAAATCATAATTTGCAATACAGTGAAGAACATATACGTTTCACAGGAAATACAGACCTTTCCCCTCCACTAGCCGGCTTGAAACACCATTCCAATTTTTCTCCGAATTTATGAATGAGGATATACTCACTGTTATTGTGGAACAAACAAATTTATACATCACGCAAAAAAATGTATCCAACTGTCCTCCTGTAACTGCTACTGAAATCCGTCAATTTCTAGGTATCATCATATTTATGTCCGTGTACCATTACCCAAATCAAAGATCAGTAATACATTTCAATGATAATGCACAGCACAAACCGATTGGACACTCAAACCATAATCGTCTTCATAAAATAATACCTGTTGTAGTACACTTGAACAAATTGTTCGTGAGTGTGGCACCATTTGACCAAAGGCTCTCTCTAGATGAGCAAATGTGTTCGAATAAGGTAGCTCATTTTATGAAGCAATATTTACCCAACAAACCTCATAAATGGGGGTTTAAGTTGTTTGTTTTGTGTTCACTCTCTGGATATGCTTATAGTTTTGAAATATATTCTGGTAAACAAAATGTTTACAACTTATCTGATGAACCTGATATTGGTGTAGTCGGTAATACAGTGATTAGATTGTGCCGTTCAATTCCACGAAAAATGAGCCATATCCTATATTTCGACAATTTCTATACATCCTTTCCTTTACTGTATTACCTATGGACTCAAGGAATATATGCATTGGGTACTATTCAACGTAACCGCCTCGGAAAGAATTGCAAATTGCCAGGTGTAAAAGATTTTATGAAAGATTCTATAGTACGAGGAACATATGAGGAACAAGTAGCTGATTATGAAGGCCTTGATATCTCGGTAACATGCTGGAAAGATAATAAGGTTGTCACATTAGCGTCAACTTATGTAGGCTCCGAACCAGCCGAAACTGTGAATAGATACGATAAGAAACAAAAGAAACAAATTTCCATAGCTTGTCCAAAAATAGTCAAAGATTATAACGTCCATATAGGTGGAGTTGACCACATGGATAGTTTTTTGGGTAGGTATAAAATCAGAATAAAAAGTCGCAAGTGTTATATTAGATTTTTTATCACATGGTTGATATGGCAGTGATCAATTCTTGGATACTGTATAAGAAAAAATACCCTAATCTTACCTTAGGAGATTACAGATCTGAACTTGCAGAGACTTTATGCTCCTATAAAAAGTACGATACAAATAAAAGAGGAAGACCCTCAAGCAATAATGTAGAAAGGCAGATCGAAGCTAAAAAACACCGAGGTCCCGCTAAACCTGTCCCGCCAAAAGATATCCGGACTGATGGTATAGGCCAAGATGAAAAAAGGTGCAGCGCTAAAAATAGATGAAAACTTCCAGGTTGTAAAGGATTTTCACGGACTGAGTGTGTCAAATGCAAGGTTGCTTTATGTCATAACAAAAATCGCAATTGCTTTGCTGTATTTCATTCATAAATAATAAGGAAATTCCTATACTAATGAAGAAAATTATAATATGACTATTTGCTTACGTCTACAGTAATTTTATCAATAAACGCATATTGTTGCCAAAAGTCTACATAGTATTTTCTCAAAATAAATATTCTATATTATTAGCTGGATTTTTTTAATTTTTTTTCTAATTTCCTATCATATACTATTTTTTTAGTTCAAACAAATAATCATGCATTTAAGGGTTAAAAAAATTGAAAAAAGATGTCAAAAGGAAGAGTATAAGAACCAAAAACCTCCAAGATAATTCTTCGGATTCGGACTCTGACTGCTGAAGACATGCAGGATTACTTATTGAGACAACTGATAGTAGATCAGAAAAAGGATGAAAAGGAAAAAGGTGAACAAACAGCCTATTTGGAAATGCAAGGACATGAGACAGAAAGATTGAGAACGGAAAGTGATGTATGGATAGAAAACGAGATGTTAAATGACAAGGAGAAAGAAGAATTTGGAAAACAGGAAATACAGGAACAAATGAAAGAATTGGAAAAAAAGAGTATGAGATAAAAACTTGAGAATAGAAGGTGATAATAGGCGAGTACAAGAGATGGTATATGAATATGACTTGGAGAAAATCGAATGTGAAATACAGGACACAGAGGAACAAATGAAGGAATTGGAAACAAAAGGACACAGGGAAGAAAACTTAAGGATAGAAAGTGATGAAAGGAACGGACAGAATGTGGAAAAACAGATGGTAAATGAATATGAAATGAAGAGAGGCTTATGGGAAGACTAGGAAACAGTGAAACAAATAAAAAAAACTGGAAAAACAAGAACACAGAATAGAGAAGCAGGAAATAAAACAACAGATAGAGAGCCTAATAATAGAAAACGATGAAAAAAGGACAGAAGATAAAACGACCTAGACTAGAAGAGACTATGTCAGAAGAAGAGACCAAAAATGAACAAAATGAGAAGGCAAATAAAGCCGAAAGTTTATATATGGAAGGACAATACATCTTGGTAAAGTTTAAAAGTACCAATAATACGTATAAGTATTACTGCAGCCTGATTACGAAAATATCCGAATGTGAAGGAGTTTTCGCGAAATTCATGAGACATAAAAAAGGTGGGTTTTACTGGTTCACAGTACCCGATACAGTATTGTATTTGAAAATGATATACTTAGTGCAAATTTTACCCAACCCCTATAAAAACCGGCGTGGAATTTTATATTTTGATGTCAAATTTAAATATAAATTGGAATAATACTTTTAGTTTTATTTTCAATACACTCTGGCTGAAACTATGATAGTATAAGTATTTTAAATATGTGACAACTAGTACTTTAAATATATTATATACTTTACAATTTTTACAAGTTTATTGCATGGTATTTACAGAACACTCCATGCGACTATCTGACTTGCATTTAATCAATGTTTTTATAGCCGTACATTTTAACTTCATTTTTAAACAAGTGGCAGCCCTGATAATAAATTACTTTTGTATGAGAATTTCAATGGAGTCCATGCCATGTTTACCTATCAGCCTGTATTGCTCATATATATTTTTTATTTAAAGTACCAATATGTCTAAACAGAGAGTGTAAAGCGAAAGGGTATCTTACCAATTTCAGTTATAAAGGCTTCATTTTATCGAGATATACGGTATAGGTAAAGTAGCCATTTTTGCGGCATCTTTACCTGTGTTATGTTTTTGGTGCTGCTTTAGTAGTTTTGCAGCTATGAGGAGCAGTGCATTTATAAAGCAATGTAGAAGTACTATATTCATCGATTAAAAAGAATAGCTTATTTATAAGTGTTTTATTTTTCCGTTTATTAAGTTTTTTCTTCAAAATATGGTAAAGATGCCGTGGTTGACGGTATCTATTTCCACGCATGAATTACACGCAACATCGATCAATACATTTGTCTCTTTTTGCCTTATTTGAAAATTAAATTAGAAAAAGCGAGACAAGTATACTGACTCAATTTATGCAGAATTGTAGGTTCCCTCTATGCATACGTATGTATGTAATTACTATAAGATGTAAGTGAAACTAAGACATACAGAGATGGAACCGTAAGTATGCCAAGTTTTCGAAAATCTTCTTTACACAATTCAATTTGTGGAATATGTAACATGGTGCGGATCGCTCTTTTTTGTAATACAAACTTTGTTTTAATATTATATGTATAACTGTTGCCCCAGAATTGTATGCTATAACGAAGTTTTGATTCTACTAAAGCAAAATAAACCAATTTAAGCTGCTTTAACGTAATTTCGTATCGTAAACTTCTTTAGGCATAGCATGCAGAACTGATAGTAGATTCTAGTGCTTTCATTTACTTTTTCCAATTCAATGTGTTAACACCGACTTCAGAATGTGTAATTATTTTATTCTTTTCAGGTCTTTGAAGTAGACTTTCACCTTGTTGTTGTTCGGGTAATGTCGTCATTATATTTTTCTCTAAAAATAAATAAAGTTGTTTTCTTAAAAATTGTTTTATTTTTGTTTATTACACAAAGATGGTAAACACAGTTGCAAAAATATTATTTTTTTGTACCAATATCAAGTCATTAAATAAGTTCTGTTAACCAAATTTGAAGACTTAGTGAGCAAGTATTAATATATATAAAAGTTTTGTTACTTTATCATTTCAATATCGAAAATGTTAATTGTTTTTAAGAATTTTCTTAACACATAACCTATGTTCATCCAAAAAGTAAAATGTATCTTCCAGTCAAAGGCTTTTGGAAACAATCTCCTTATTTCTTATGAACATTAACATTTTCCATGTTGATTCATTTCAATACGTTCTTACATTAGTGTAGAGTAAATTACTAATGGAATCTCTGGCATAAGATAACTGGGGGGAAATTGCTGGAAACATTAAACATTTGTTATTAGACTAACAAAATTATGAATTTTAATTGAGCGAGTGTTTACAATGTCAAATATATATCTGGTCTTTATAAAATTAACATAAACATAATTGAAAAAGAATCTATATAAAATTTCTATAAAAAGTACATAAATTAGATATGGCATAAAATTATTACTACACAATTATAAATCTCAAATAATTCTAGTTTAAGTACAAAGATTGCGACAACATAGGGCGTGGAGTAAACGAAATGATTACAGATCTGGAATACAGTAAGCTAGAGATTTTATTGCGCGTGTATTATACAAGAAAATTAAATAGTGCCAAACTGTACATAATACACGTCATACATAATTTATTAAAATGGTTAAATTATTGAAAATGTACATGAACTCATTATTAGTAAGAAATTTTTAAAAAATTAATATTTACATGGCGTATGGTCCAACGGGAATGTTTCATTCAATCGTCATATAATGCAAACATATATATGCCTTTTGTTGTACCTTGAGAAGTTCCATATATTCCATTATCATACACATTAATACTGAAATATTTCATGACTCCCTAATACTTATCTACAATAAGGCAATTTTTTCTTTACATCCAATAATTTAATAACAACACAGGGCCTTTCTAACATTATTCGTGTCTCACACTAATAATGTTTCTATTCTTTTCGGTCTTTTAGGCTTTTGAACACTTGTTTAATTTAAGAATCGTACTACATGAATCAAGAAGAACCAAACTCGTCCATCCATGTGAGATACTTCTGTATGTCGCCTTTGGATACGGATTTGTTGCACTTAGCCAGTGCTTCCATGAAGTCTTGCCTGGTGACGGGCAAGTCCAATTCTTCCTTGGCAAGCTGTTTGATTTGCTCAGGCTTTAAGCCAGCTATCTTACGGCGCATCGACATCATGGACGCGTCTCTGGAAAGTAAGTTACAATAAGTACGGACACACTATTGTAACATGTACTGGTAAATTGTTCTCAATGTTATGGGACCATGTATGAGGGCTCGATACTGGGCAGTTAAGCGTTTGGTTGCTTCTGGTTCAAATGACGTTGTAGTGTGTGCTTATATATATGTAGGATAGAATAGGAGAGAGAGAGTTAGTATTAAATCTACATTCAAGACCGCTAGACGTATCATTTATTCCTCGAACCTCCCAACATTACATATCGCTTACATTATAGCAGCGCATCGCCTGGGAGGGGTCGCCATGTAATGTTGGGAGGTTCGGGGAATAAATGATACGTCTAGCGGTCTTGAATGTAGATTTAATACTAACTCTCTCTCCTATTCTATCCTACATATATATATATATATATATATATATATATATATATATATATATATATATACAGTAGAATCCGTTTATTATGACTCCGCCTATATTGACCAGCCGGTTATTATGACGTATTTGCACTACGAAGTTCGGTTTTCATATAAAATTCTTTATAACAAAGTCGGATATAATGACTTCCCTTACAGTGACATGTCGCTTATTATGACCCATTTTTAATAAATTATGTCCGGTTATAATGACCGACATAATTCTTTACACCTTCGGTATTGTTCGTTGATTCCCGACGACGTTCGGCACGTGGCTTTTTTTTGTTTTGATTCTCAGTGAGTAATTGACGGTTGAAGGTCACGCATTGTTTTTCGTTTGCTACTGTGAAAAAAATGTCATCTCAACGACGTAAAGCATTTACAATTGAGGAGAAAGGTGCAATAATATGCAGATTAGAAAATGGAGAATCTAACTCATGTCTCGCAAAGGAATTTGGCGTGGGTCATTCGACAATCTCAATGATTTTTAAAAACAAGAACCGCATTAAGGAATCGTTCAATTCAAATGTTTTGAAACCGAAGAGGCTTCGAAAATCACGACAAGAAAATGTTGATCAAGCATTAATTCAGTGGTTTAAAAACATGAGAAACAAAGGAATACCTATCAGCGGTCCTATGCTACATGAAAAGGCAAATGGTTTTGCCGCGCGTTTTGGTATTCTCGACTTCAATTGTTCTGCAAGCTGGATTAGTCGTTTTAAAGTTCGACATAACATTGTGGCTGGAAAAATTGTCGGTGAATCTTCGTCTGTAGATCAAAATTCAACAACAAACTGGTTGATATCTGTGTGGCCGAATTTACGAAGACAATTTTTTGATGATGAGATATTCAATGCTGATGAGACTGGACTTTTTTACAAATTAATGCCGGATAAAACTTTAAAATTTAAAGGTGAAAATTGTAGTGGAGGTAAGTTATCGAAAGATAGAATAACTGTCATGGTAACAGCGAATATGAGTGGCACAGAGAAGAAGAAATTGCTCTTTATTGGAAAGTCACAAAAACCAAGATGTTTTAAAGGTGTCAAATCATTACCTGTCGATTATGTTAACAATCGTAAAGCTTGGATGACGTCAGAACTTTTTGAAAAATGGCTTCGTGATTGGGATTGTGATTTGGTGAAGAAGAAGAAAAAGATTCTATTGCTGGTTGATAATTGCCCGGCGCATCCAAATGTTACTGATTTAAAGTCTATAACACTTGCTTTCCTTCCGCCGAATACAACATCAGTACTACAGCCAATGGATCAGGGAATAATACGATCACTCAAAATGAATTTTAGGAAGAACCTTGTGCTCAAATTGATTAATTGTCTTGATGCTAATGAAAACCACTCTTCTACAAAAGTAACGGTGCTAGATGCAATTCTGATGGTTAATGATGCCTGGAATAAAATGTCTCAAAGTACCATTCATAACTGTTTCAAACACGCAGGATTCATTGAAAGCCACAACGGTTTACCTATTCAAATATCAGAACATGAATTCGATAAAGAAGATGACATTCCTTTATCTTTGTGGTCACGAAACCTAAACTCAGATTCTTTAGCAGCACCGGAAATGTGGGAAGATTATGTTGACATCGATAGCGGTCTCCTCACATCCGAAGAACCCACAGATGAAAATATCGTACAGAACATTAGTGCTAAGGAACAACTCGAAAGTGATGGGGAAGAGGAAGTCGAGGAAGCACCATTACCTACCGCAGAAGAAGCATTAAAAGCTGCAGAATTATTATCACGGTTTGTTCACAGCAATATTGAAAATGATAATTTGACCATAGCTATGTCTTCTATACACAATAGTATTAGAGACTGTTTTTACAATAAAATGAAAAAACAAAAGCAGACAAAAATTACAGATTACTTACAGTAAAAAATACACTTGTACATACAATGTGTTATTATAATAATGTGCTGATTACGTGCAATTTTGATGTTTAATATGTATATATACATATGTACATATGTGATTACATATGTACTATGTATGTTTCTGTATTAAAATACTTAAATACATACATATGTATTTACATAAAAAAAATTTTTTCATTTCACATAACGCTTTACATGACGTCCGCTTATTATGACGTGTTTGTCAATTCCTTTCGAAGTCATTATAAACGGACTCTACTGTATATATATATATATATATATATATATATATATATATATATATATATATATATATATATATATATATATATAAGCACACACTATAACGTTCCGAAAAATTAACAATAAAGGTAAATAAAAATATAAAGTTTACATCTTAATTAAATTTTAAATAAAAAATAATTCCAACCAAACTTTTAATATATACGAGGTCTGTTCAAAAAGTATCGCGAATTTTGAATTTCCGCGGACTACGTATATTTTATTTTTGATTTTTTTGTAACATTATGTTGGTACTCATGTCCCTTACTTATGCTTACAAGATCGGCCATTTTGAATGTTTAGTTAATTTTGGACAGCTGTTTTGCTTGGATGTGTTGTGGCTCGTCTTCGATTTTTGCCTGTTCCAAAAAATTGATTAAAGAATCTGTATTAAATTTTGTGTGAAAAACAAAATAAAGTGCGCGGGAGCATTCCGAATGTTGACTGTGGCATATGGTGAAGCTACCTTGGACCAAAGCAACGTTTATCAGTGGTACAAAATATTCTCAGAGAGTCGAGAAGATGTGAACGACGAACAGCATGCCGGACGCCCGAGCACGTCAACAACAGACGATAACATAGATAAAGTGAACAAAATATTATTGGCCAATCGTCAAATCACCGTTAGAGAAGTTGCTGAGGACCTAAACATACCGATTGGCTCGTGCCATTCGATTGTAAGTAATGATTTGAGCATGAGTCGGGTTGTCCAAAAACAGCATCGCGTTAACAAGTCAGGAGATGTTTGACACGGTCCATGACGACCCAAATGTGCTCCAGGGGGTCATAACTGGTGACGAATCATGGATTAATGGTTATGACGTGAAAACCTAAGCTCAATCATCTCAATGGAAGCTGCCGCATGAGCCAAGATCAAAAAACGCGCGCTAAGTTCGGTCGAACGTGAAGGTTTTGCTCAGTTTTCTTCGATTGCAGGGGCGTGGTGCATCATGAGTTCTTGCCACAGGGTAGTAAGGTCAATAAGGAATATTACCTGAAAATTATGCGCAATTTGCGCGAAGCAATCCGCCGGAAACACCCAGATTAGTGGAAGAACAAAAACTGGCTTTTGCACCATGATAACGGCCATGTTTACACATCGTTGCTTGTGCGCGAATATTTATCCAAAATCAACACAGTAATAGTCCCACAGCCACCGTCTTCCCCAGATCTGGCCCCCTGTTACTTTTACCTGTTCCCAAAACTGAAGAAGCCCATGTAAGGACGACGCTACGCCATGATTGAGCAGATAAAGACGGCATCGAAGGAAGAGCTGAAGAAGATTACGGAAAATGATTTTTTCAAGTGCTTCGAGGATTAGAAAAAAACGTTGGCACAAGTGCATTATATCCGAGGAGGATTACTTTGAAGGAGACAAAATACATATTTATGA
The DNA here is from genome assembly GCA_907164705.1 of Parnassius apollo. Lineage (NCBI taxonomy): Eukaryota > Metazoa > Arthropoda > Insecta > Lepidoptera > Papilionidae > Parnassius > Parnassius apollo. The sequence continues at coordinate 748,814 of CAJQZP010001062.1, read as the reverse complement.
ATAAATAAATACTTTTTGAAAAAATACAAAATTCGCGATACTTTTTGAACAGACTGTGTATTACTCTATAATAAAATAATGCTATATGTAGTGCCTAGACATTGATAGGTCAATACTTCAATGATACGTTAGCATCAAAGAGATTTAAAGTTAGCATTTAAGGGGGTGTAATTTTAACTGACTTCAGAAAGAGAACTGCCACAATTAGATTGTATTTTTAATGTATAAATAATAAATATGTATATATTTAAACGTCTTTAGGACATAGGAAACAGTTTTGTTTTTTGAAAAAGAAAGTCCACTATCGCAATACATATATTTCAACCGCATTCACTAGACATATTTATTATGTATTATAGCTTCTCTACACGATGGGCCATCGCAATGGCCCATGTGCAGAGCCTAGTGGTGTCGGAGGGCTTCTGGCGCGTGCGATGGTCTTGGGGATGGCGACGGTGTCGGTTTTTCCACCGCACATCAAAGGTAGCAACGGCGGTACGCATGTATGCGTAAAATTTTAATCATAAAGTTATTAAAATCAGAACATATTATTTTTTATTTATTTATTTTTAATATTTATTTAATAGTTTTTTATTTAATTATTAATCATAATTATTTAATTATGTTTGTTTAAAGAAAATGAAATTGACTTAGGATATATTTAGTTATATTGCGATGGATAGATAACATCATCGATCACTAATAGTTCTTTAGTAGTGATCGATGGATAAAATCCACCATCTTCTTCTACGCCATTTCTTTTTTTAACCCAATTCTTGTGCAAAAATAACGGTACGTCCATCTCGAAAAACGTTTCGACCACAAGTGAATGTCGACATCGTATAGTTGCGTTTCAACCATCGCATGGCCATCTCGCTGTGTCAGCGGTGGCCCATCGTGTAGAGGAGCTATTAAAGTTTTTAAATTCGCCAAATATATGGTTTTCAAAAGATTCTCACCGACAAACGTTAGTAATATCAGCGCCGGAGTAACCGTCGAGTTTTTTCGCGATTGCTCGTAGATCGACCTCAGGGTCGACTTTGACCTCACGTAAGTTGATCTGTAAGAGTGCCTCACGTCCCTCCTGTGTCGGTAGAGGTATGTAGATTCGCTTCTCAAGCCTTCTCCGCAGCGCCTCGTCTATGTCCCACGGGAAATTCGTTGCAGCTAATACCATTACTACCTGTAAATTCCAAATGATAACCATGATGAATCCTAAATGTGATATATATATATATATATATATATATATATATGTTCAAAATATTTTATTAATAAATAAAAGACTTACAAAACAGTAATGAAATTAATATTTTATAATAATAAGTATATATTAGTTTTTTTTTTTAAAACTATGCTAAGTTGATCTTTTGGACTTTGAGAGCCCTTAACTAATTATTTACTCATTATTTTGGATTTATAATGGCTTAGTTAGATCAAAGATACGTCTGGGACCAAAATTAAATAAAAATTTCAATCGAAAACATGTACCAAAAAAATTATAGGACAGTAAAATTTCGGAAAATATTAGAAAATTACAAAAAAAATATTTAAAAAAAAATTTAAAAAATTAGGGTCTTCTAATTCAATTTGTATTTTACAAATAGATTCACCTACACGCTCACCAAGTTTTTCTAACCCTCCACCAAACACCCTGTAGTGTAATGTCAAATTATATAATTTAAGACATCACTAAATTCAGCAATAATGTAGTGATTTATTAATGAAGGTGGCTCAGCTTAATTTTTGGACACGTTATTTTTTAAACGAAATGTACGTCTCGCAAAAATGATTTCTTTCACCAGCGAGAAAATTTTCCTGTGACATTTAATAGGGATGAACTACAACGTAGCCAAGTGGTTAGAATACTTAACTTGTCAGTTTATATTCCGGTTATGTTATAATTAATCCCTAGTGTCTAATACTGTATAAAAGCGTATAACATACCTGATTATAATAGAAGCTTTGGATATGATATGGGTGACATCGGTTGAGTACTCTGTCTTTATGTGTATATTACACTTATGGGTTGAGCTGTTACAGCTTTTCGGTGCTGTAAAGATTAAGCCGGAAAGCATGGTAATGAGGCAGCGGCACAAGTTACCTTGGCGGGCTCGTCGGTGGCAGAGCCGAGTCCGTCCATCTGCACGAGCAGCTCGGACTTGACGCGGCGCGAAGCTTCGTGCTCGCTGTCGGAGCCGCGCCGCGAGCACAGCGAGTCGATCTCGTCGATGAAGATGGTACTCGGCGCGTAGAACCGCGCCTACACCACATCAAATACATATTATTCTATAAAATAAGAGTGAAAACGAGCACAAAGTCCATCTGATAGCAAGTGAATACGCATAGTATACGCAAAATACGCGCTTATATGTTTAGTTGCGGATAACAGCCCATCGCAAACTGGTCCATAGACATCTACATCTTTCCTCGATTAAGTATCAAAATGCAGATACATTGTCAATCCTCAGTTCTAAGATGGAATACCTCGTTTTCAGTAAAATGGTTCACCAGGTTCACATTTATCGTACGAAACGTACAACCATAAAGCTGCTATCTTTTGTGGTTTTTCTCCGAGCGAGTGAAAATAAAAAAAATTATAGTATATAGTAAGTGTAGGGCACCGAAAAGCCTTTTTACTGAAAACAAGGCATTCCATATTAATCCTAAAGGATGACAAAATAATTGAGGATAAATGTAGATGTCTATGGGCCACAGCATCCACTTGCCATGTGGATGTTAGTGGATTGTGTGCTTGTTTGTACCCTAATTCTTTAAAAAAATGACTCTTCTCCTAGTCTGTTTTCCTCTGTAGCCGCTTACGATAACTACGGGACTATTACGGGGTAACTGACATTCTTTCACCACCACTACACAATGGGTGCGTTTGGCAGAAAAAAGCGCTAGCAAGCGCTTATAAGCGCTAAAATAGTTTTCGGCCAGGACACGATTGCTACTTCAGTAGCGCTGACACAATCCGCCATTTTGCTTATTTAATTTGTTTGTTTTGAAGTAGAGTTTATAAGTTGTTTTGTGTAATATTAGTTTCAAGTAATATAATGACATGAATAAACATATTATACATGTTATTAAAAATTCATGATTGGTAAGTTTTTAATATGAATACTTTACAAACATATATTTAAATTAGGTTAGGTTCCCGGGTTAAAACTAACATCGTGTCCTGGAGGAAAATAGCTACTTACGATTTGACAGCGCTTACCGCTTACGATGGCCATTTTGCTTACAAGCCCTTGCTAGCGCTTTTTTCTGCCAAACGCACCCAATTAGTATTGATTTTTTGAGCAAGCGAGCATACGGCTCACCTGATATGTGATTACCGCCGCCCATGAACAACTGCAGCACCAGGGGAATAGCAGATGTGTTGCCGGCCTTTTAAAAATGAACAGGCTCTTTTCTTGAAGGTCCCAAAGTCGTATCGGTCCGGAAAAATCTCTGGTGGTAGTCGATTCCACAAGGAAGTTGTGCGAGGAAGAAACTTCCTAATTATCATTTTGATGCACAGCCTTTTGTTTCACTTTTTTAATAATATTCATACTCAGTTAAGATTATGTAGCTTGATGTGTACTCGCTCAGGATCTAAATAATTTTCAACTATACATAATAGAGAAGTTGCATGTCTTTTAATTTTATTTTATTTTTTGAGTTTACAAAAAAATACATTTTTGTAACAATTGATTTTTCATGTAATTTTACAATTAAAAATGGTTTTTCTATAATGTAAATTCTTACGACAATGACGTCATTATATCGTTTTAGTAACGCCACTGCATGGTGAAATGATAAAATAATCATGCTTACATTGTCAAAATGAAAAGAAATGTCATTGCATAATATAGGATATAGGATATAGGAATGGCTGCGTTTGGCAGAAAAAAGCGCTAGCAAGCGCTTGTAAGCAAAATGGCGAAACTAAACAGTTTTCGGCCAGGACACGTTTGCTAACTTCAGTAGCACTGACACAATCCGCCATTTTGCTTATTTAATTTGTTTGTTTTGAAGTAGAGTTTGTAAGTTGTTTTGTGCAATATTAGTTTCAAGTAATATAATGACATGAATAAACATATTATACATGTTATTAAAAATTCATGATTGGTAAGTTTTTAATATGAATACTTTACATATATTTAAATTAGGTTAGGTTCCCCGGTTAAAACTAACTTCGTGTCCTAGAGGAAAATAGCTACTTACGATTTGACAGCGCTTACTGCTTACGATCGCCATTTTGCTTACAAGCGCTTCTTAGCGCTTTTTACTGCCAAACGCAGCCAATATATAAATAATGGGTGCGTTTGGCAGAAAAAAGCGCTAGCAAGCGCTTGTAAGCAAAATGGCGATCGTAAGCAGTAAGCGCTGTCAAATCGTTAGTAGCTATTTTCCTCTAGGACAAGAAGTTAGTTTTAACCGGGAACCTAACCTAATTTAAATATATCTTTGAAAAGTATTCATATTAAAAACTTACCAATTACGAATTTTTAATAACATGTACAATATGCTCACTCATGTCATTATATTACTTAAAACTAATATTGCACAAAACAACTAATAAACTCTACTTCAAAACAAACAAATAAACAAAATGGCGGATTGTGTCAGCGCTACTGAAGTTAGCAAACGTGAACTTGCCGAAAACTGTATTTAAAAAAAAGAATATTAACAATGCTATAAACATCACTAATATTCCCTTTTAACCATTCGTGGTAAGCTTAAATTGCTTGTGTTACGAGTAGTTCACGCCAGTAGTCGAATGGTGGATGCGAACCCACGACCTTTTTGAGTTCGCGGTTCGCGCTCTGCCATTAGGCTACTGTCGCGGTTTAGTTTCGCTATTTTGCTTACAAGCGCTTGCTAGCGCTTTTTTCTGCCAAACGCAGCCATTATGTTTTGTTATGACACTTGATGATTCGCATGTAAAAAATACAAAAGTATGGCATGTTTGCGATTGGCTCCCAGCCTTAAATGATATAAAGATGTCACAACCAATCACAGGTCGCTATTTTTCATTCAAAAATTTGACTATTTTTATTAATTACTAATAAAATGTAATTGTTAATAAAAATATATTTAAATATTCTTCATATGAGTTATTCTTTCATTTATATAATTATAAATTTGTGGCAAAAAAAATAATGCAACTTCTCTATGTCACATTTTATTACTCATATAACGTCAACTTAATTATTAAGCCCGCATTCACATCTGCAAATGCGATGTCAAAAATCCACATTCGGATGTGTTAGTAAACTTCATAGTAAGCATCCGTCCACAGTCGCACTCGCAGCGCTCAGGCCACTCACCATCTCGAATAGCAGACGCACGAGCTTCTCGGACTCGCCGCGGTACTTGGAAGTGAGAGTGGAGGAGGACACGTTGAAGAAGGTGGTGCCGCACTCGGTGGCCACCGCCTTGGCCAGCATGGTCTTGCCCGTGCCCGGCGGACCCACCATCAGCACGCCCTTCCACGGGCGACGGATGCCCTGCGAACAACACATCAGACCAGAGCTACTATGTATTCTGTGACCGGAGTCAACTCTTACATATTATCCGGGACATAGTCGTTTTTTAAAACATTCGCAATTTAAATATTTCTTTATCGACTCTAAATGGTAGAACCACGCTGCAAATATATTATGGGTGAAGCACGAATGGGTCAGCTCAACCGGGGAAGGACCAGGCTCCTACAGAATACCAGTGTAAAAAAGCAGCTTTGCTGCTGTGTTTCGTATGAAGAGTGTAGAAAACCCAAGACCCTTTTTACTCATAATGAGGCATTCCATCTCAGTCCTCAAGGGTGACAACGCATCTCCATTTTGATTCTTAAGGGGAAATATAACCTTAAATGGCTTAGCAAGATCCTCCGTTATGCCGAAAATATTGCAGCATTAATTTTGAAATTAATATATGGTAAAGTTGAGGATTAATGTTAAGTACTATGTTTGACGAAAATACGATTCCGTAAAATTTTCTCGATAGAAAAAAAAATCCAAAGATACCTCCAAACTGAACAATAAACCGCTGTTATTCATAAAATACTTTAAATAAGATCATGAAACTATGCATACTAACTGAACTAACTATAAAGCAGTGCTTATGTTATTTACTTTTAAAATACCATTATTTTCACTGTAAAAAAAATTACCTAAACTGTCGGCGTCTTGAAGTTTGATTCCTGTCGCCCCGTTGGTATGTTTTGATAGGGAGAAGTTGTGTCGCTTACGATCAGAATATACATTACGCAACAGGACGACGTAAAATTTAAATGGGAAATAACCGTAATAAAAATAAGAAACGACTGGGTTGGCGTTAAGAAACAGCCATAAATATGATAAACCTAATGAAATAAGTATCTAACGACCTTTCTACTTACGGTATTAGTGATTACAAACATGTCGGTACATAGCATACGACGCGCGGGGAAGTGGGGGCGAAATTAGAATTTGAGCTGACTTACTATATCTACATCCACATCCCCTTAATTGATGATAAATGAAGATGTCTATGGGCCACAGCATCTACTTACCATCTGATAGACTTTGTTCTAGTTTATCACCCTTATTCTGTATAAAGAGGATAAATGTAATAAAGTAAGTAAGTAATAGCATAAATGGTCTGACTGCACTTTACAGGACGTCTTAGTAGTGCGGACTTTTCTATCCAGGGCGTTAAGTTCAGTAATGTTATTATTATTTACCATTACCATTGCCGGTCTGAGTATTTTGTATCTGGAATGTACAAGATAGTTGAAACGCCATCTATTGTTTATTTTTCGTATTGGAACTTTTTAATTTCAATAAAGAAATAAATTTTTGTGAAAAATGTGCATCTGTTAACCTTGAAGAAATCCGGCATCCACATGGGCAAGACGACTGCTTCTTCCAACAGTCGTTTGGCTTCCGTCAGGTCTGCGATGTCGTCCCATCTGATGTTTGGATTCTTTTGTACTATATCTCTTTCTGTAACAAGACGCGTGATTAAGCAATAATAAATAGTAATGTTATAAAGTTTTTTTTTACTTTTACACAACATGGAGAAATTATTATAACTCTACAAATGTTTTGTTTTATTATATTCTACTGCAAAATTAACATTTTTTAAGAATACCCCACCCTACCCTATGAGCCACTACCCTGGCACTTTCAATGCAATTCTCCATCGGTCTATGAGACTTCAGCACGCACGAATGAATGTACAGCTATTTGTCGATCATTAGGGCCTCGTTCATTAGTTAGAAGCAAGCATACTACAGATTGGTAAAGGGCCATGCAAATGCTTTGATTTGGGCTCTTAACTTATTCAAATGGGTTGGCTCGACCTGGGTTGGCTGACCCTGACACACTTGCACGGAATAACAGCATAAAGGGGCAGCTTAATGCTGTTGTTTTGTATGGTGAGTATAGAACCGGAGACACGCTTTACGAGTAACAATTGAGGTTAAAAATGTTAGGCCACAACATCGAGTTACCATTAAGTGGGCTGTGTGCTCGTTTGTCACCCTAATTTAAAAAAATAACTTGTCTAAGGTCTAGCTATAGGTCTAGTTATATCTAGCTGTAGACTGTTGTAAGTGTGTGACGAACAGAAGTATAATTTTATATATCAGAATCATTTTAAATGTAGTATTACGTATCACATCATTCTTGCCGATTTCTTTTCGTTATCAAAAACTACCAACTGCTCACGAAATATTATTGTAGTATATAAATAAATGAGATTACCCCCTTACTATCCTGATTTAAATCCCATGGAGACGGTGTGGGCTGCAATAAAAGGTCATGTAGCAGCAAAAATGTGGAATTAAAGCGACAGTAGCCTAATGGCAGGGCGCGGACTGCGAACTCAAAAAGGTCGTGGGTTCGAATCCGCCATTCGATTACTGGCGTGAACCACTCGTAACACAAGCAATTTAAGCTTACCACGAGTGGTTAAGGGGAATATTAGTAATGTTTATAGCATTGTTAATATTCTTTAAAAAAAAATGAAACGCTAACTGCATCATGAATCTTGCAAAAGTGGAGATGATGGAGCAAGAATGGAGGGCTTTGTGCAGAAAAGTTAACGAAGCAGAGGAAGAGTATAGAAAATGTGATCATATTATACATGAAATGATTGAACGTTTTATTGTTAGGGTAGGAACTTAAACTTTCGGTGAATAAAACGAAACTTTAATTAAGCAATTTAAAATATATTTAATATTTAAATGTAATAATTCAATATAATCAAATAAGAAATTAAACTTTCATTGAAAAATAAATAGTTTATATTTCAAAATAGTTGGGTACTCTGGCCTTTACGCTTTACGATGTTCAATATTTGCTAAAACATGCCAGAACCTGCAACTCGTTCCAACGACTCACCGAGCATATCGACGAGGTCGCCGTCGGCAGCGGACGGAGGTTCGAACCTGCGCTCCTCTTCTTTATGCCGCTCGTCGTCAGTGTCGCCGTTGTTGTTGTCCCTGTCCTGTTTGTCCTTCCCGCTGCTGTGATCTTTGTTGTTTACTTCTTTTGTTTTCGCTGTAACAACGCGAGATTAAGTGTTTAAAAAACATAACATAACGTATACACTCACACCTGTCACCTAGAGGGGTAAGCAGGGATTACGGACTTCAATAAAATATAGCACGACTGTTCTTAACATACACATAAGTTAGTGCGAGCGTACAAACATTCGAATGTACCACAATCGTACATAAATATACAGACAAAGAAGGACGTTAAAAACATTGGAATTCGAAAAAAAAATAGAATAAAACTAAAATTAGTTTATTAGGGCCCATAACAATAAAAAATCGATTTCATCCATTACAGCCTATTAAAGTCCACTGCTGAACATAGTCCTCCCCTATAAATAGCCTTATAGAGGATTTTGCCATAGTTGCCACGCTTGGCAAGCGGGCTGGCAACCGCAGTTTTATTATTATTTTGAGTTGTTAAGAGCTGATGCCCATCTCCTGTTCCTGTTGCCTCGGTTGCCTCTTAGGACATCTACGGGTTGATATGGGGTTAGTGGATATTCTAGCACCGCCACACCACAGTTCTAAACAAACATAAAAAATAACCCAGCAAATATATTAAAGTAATTACAGTCAACCAAACCTATAGAGCTTAATACCTCAATCAAAATAAGTATTAAAAAAAAGTTTAAATTCGCAATTCGTGAGATTGTAATTCAAACCTCGGTGGCATCGTGTCGTCTATTTTTCGCTCGAGAACTATGTTAAGAGCTCTAGACTAAATTGAAGAACGCTTGACAACGTAGCATGTATGTGTGAGTTTTTCTCTATAATAAATCCAGTGTTTGAAAATTATCCCACCTGTAAGTGTGGTGGAAGTTAGTAAAGTACACTAACTCAGCTTAATAAATATTATATTGTCATTCATTTATTATGTATGATATTCACACTAGCCTTAAAGACACGTTCATTTTAATCGGATGGAAAAACAGACGCCGCCAAATAATTCTACTATTAAAATCATAGGATACTATAATACATACATAGAACGGGGGAATGGGCGGAGCCCGTGTAGCCACTAAAATATCACTGACACGTCAATGCACACGTATAAATGTCAACACGAGATGTGTTTTGACGTTACAATCGTTGCCAAATTTTGCACGCAAATTATTTAGAAAATGCCAAATTGCACGCTATTTACAAATAAATATGTATTAAAATTTAATGATGATCTTGAACATTAATCAAAAGTCTAAAATGTGTAAATTGAATATGACCGTCTTCTGAATAACTGCATTCGATTCATTTTCAATCTTCGAAAGTATGACCATGTATCCACGTATCGATCTCAATTAAAATGGTTACCTATTCGTCAACGCCGTAGTTTGCGTGCACTCACCACCCTTTATTCTTTCCTGATGTCTCCAACTTCCCCTTCCTACTTATCTCCTCACTTTCAGTTGCTTAGTGCTAGTCATGAGAGAAACCTCCGCTCTACGAACAACCTTCTTCTCCTATGTCCATCCCATAGCTCTGGACTTGTTCATTCTTCTTTCCACATTCAATCTATTCTCCTTTGGAACGCACTCCCTCTCGAAATCAGGACGGCTAGCAATCGGTACGCGTTCAAGATGAAGGTTTGGGAACACTTACTTAATAAATTGGCAGAATCATCATCCTCATCATTGGCAGAACCAGCGTCCTCATACGGCCAGCAGTGATGGACCACGTCTCTGATCCGTAAGTCATCACTGGCAACACGCACTGGTTGTACATGTGTATGTGTACGTATATGTGTATATATGTATGTATGTGTGTTTATGTATTTATATGTATATATATATGTATGTTTATATGTGTATATATATATATTCTTATTGTTATTATTGTAATTATGTATATTATATATTTTATATACATATATGTGTATGAATATTAATGTAATTTTATCTATTTTTTGCGATGTACCATTTATATCTTATGTATTTTATTTCCATATATTACAATTTTTTTTGTTATTTTATTTTAGTATTCGCATATTAACTTTTTATTACACCTACTTCATTCTATCTCTGCATCATCCCAAGGTAGACTGGGAGAGAATGCCTTAGGCATTAAGTCAGCCTATATACCACTCGTGTATATGAAGTTTTAAATAAATAAATAAATTTACTCAGTCTGTCAACACAGCGAATCGGGTTTGGCGACGCCAATCCTCGTATAAAATAAAGTTGACAGCCATTCTATTGTGTATTATACTATTCTCTGATTAAAATATAGTCATTAAGAACAACAGCAAAACGTTTAGTTCGAACGCATGTCGACAACAAAGGGTTTGTAGACTCGCCTAGCATCTGTTTACTTCCATGAAGGAAAGAAGAGGGAGGAATTCATTCCAACGCTCAATCTCTAATATTAGTTTTGTAGAATACCGAGAGGCTAGGTTCATAGAACGCCATTATGTGGTAGTACTTCAATCGGAATATTGGATATTGTAGTGGCGGCTTAGGAGAATTCATCACTTTACTCGTAATACGTCTCGTGAGTATCGTAAGTGTCGACTGAGGGATATTCCACTAAGATCTTATGCCTTTCAATAAAAGGCAGAATAACCATCTCGTTTATGTTTAGCGTAAAACACCTCTCATAGAAAACCAGCGTTAAATAGCACCTTAATGCTGTTGTGTTTCGTATGGTGAGTGTAGAGAACCGTGGATCCTTTTTACTGGAAACGAGGCATTCCATGCCATTCCTCAGGGGTGACAACGCATCGTTTTGATTATGGGCAACAGAATTCACTTACTATCATGTGGACTGTATGCCAGTTTGTCATCCTTATTCCATAAAAAAGCAGCATCAAAGGTGCGAGACGTCTGGTGCTGCAATCGACGATCCGCTTGCCAAGCGTGACGATCAAGGCAAATCATCTTTACAACGGGTGAGTCCCCTCTCCAGCAGTGGAATTTTACGGGTTGAAGTACTCCATTGTAAATATATGGTTTTACGTGGTAGAGCCACGCTGCAGCTATATCATGATTGTACCGCGAATGGGTCGCCTCGACCGGCGTGGGACCACGCTCTTACAGAATACCAGCGTAAAATAGCAGCTTAATGCATCTGCGTGTTCGTATGGTGAGTGTAGAGAACCGGAAACGCTTTTTACTGGAAACAAAGCATTCCATCTCAGTCCTTAGAGGCAGTACAACTGAATTAGTAAAGTAAAGTTACAGGCTATATACGTCCTACTACTGGGCACAGGCCTCACCTCATTTATGAGAGGGTTTAAGAGCAAGGAAGTGTCCGCCGAGCTGCCTAAATGCGTTTTGGCGAACTTCACATGTTTTCGAAATATTTTTCCTTATTCCTCAGACATGCAGGTTTCCTCACGATGTCTTCCTTCACCGCCGAGCACGTGGTAAATCAGCACTTAAAATTGCCATTAACAATTTCATTGGTGCCAGCGGGGATCGAACCCAGGTTCTGTTATATTTACAGCGAGCGTGAACCATCTGAGCTACCACGGCTAGCATCTGAATTATGATTCTTAATTCTACAGCGTCCACATACCATCTGGTTGACTGTGTGCTTGTTTGTCACCCTAATTCTAAAAAAAAATTCAAAGTTGCTGTAACAACTCCGATTATTTTAAATATAAATTCCACCACCATGTCTCCTCCACACGGTAGATAAACACATTCACATAAATAAACTGATACAGCTAGTTTTCAATAAGGTAATGAAAACTATGGGAAATAACTCACCACTATGAGCTTTACTGGCATTGATCTTAGGGTTCCTGACGTCGGACGTTTTGCGTTGCGAGGTGGTGGCGTTGCGTTGTGCGGTGGTTGGTTTCTTGTTGTCGCGGTTGTTGCGAGGGTTGTTGCGGGCAGATTTCATTGCTGGCGGACCTCTGGAAATACGAAAAACCGGGTAGAAATAGCGGATGCAATATTAACATTTCAATACTATTAAACTAACGCACGGTAGAGCAGTGACTAAACCTTTCGCTTTGGCGCGGTGCTGCGAGGCCGCAGATTCCAATCTCGTACGGATAAATCAGTGATTGTATGATTTTTGAAAACATCGTAAGCAAACTTGTAGGAGAAATTAAAAAAAATCGGAGACACCTAAAGTCCGCCAACACGCATCAGGGTAGCGCTATGAGCACTTTCTTAATCATAGTCCGTAGGTATGCTCTCACTAGATAGAGTAGGATTTCAATAAGATATATAGATATTATAATTATTCCCACGTATAATTATAAAACCGGATACCCTTTTTACTGGAAACGAGGCATTCCATCTTAGTCTCACGGGTGACAACGCATCTGCATTTTGATTCGTAATTGAGAATAGATGTCGATGTCTATGGACTACAGCAACCACTTACCATCAGGTGGACTGTTTGCTCGTTTGTCACCCTATTTTATAAAAAAATACAACAATAAACAATAATAGTACAATAAACAGTAAAAATGTAAAGTTATTTAAGTTAGAGTAAGTTAAAACCACTGCCATGGCGGCAAATGACGTATAAAAATCCCTGACGTAAGCACATAGTGTGTGTACGCGGTAGGGACGCAACCAATTTGGCGCTTTTTAACGCCGGAACTAGAGCTTATTTGCGTACAGCGCATTTATGTGTACTATATTTACCGCCTCGTTGGTCTAGTTGTCATAGTGCGACTGCTGATCATGAGGTCCTGGGTTCGAATCCCGAGTCGGGCCAACAAATCTATTAGAGTTTTTTCGTCAAGAAATTCTCAGTAGTTGTTTGAAGTCAGGAAGTTGGTGGTGTCTCACCCGCGTGCCTCGGAAACACGTAAAGCCGTTGGTCCTGTGCCTGATCTCTCTCCGGTCGTATCGGTTTACCGTCCCATCGGATTATAAGAGTGAGGCACTAGAGAGTGCACCTGTGCTTGCGCATACACTCGGGCACTATAATCCTGTCCTGCGCCAATGGCTAGTCTTCGTTGAGGCAGGCCGCCGTGACCGAAATTCGGTCTGAGCATATTATTATCGTTAAATATTTAATGAACAGAGGATATATTTTTATTAAAAATATTATACGCAAACTACTACAATTAACAAAGCATACTACTTACTTTCTAATATGTAATTACATTTCTCATACTAATAATTACATGAGACCTAGTAGATGAAAGGCTTAGCAATCGGTTTAAATTTTAAATTACACAAACAACCTGAGTCCGAACCTCCGACTCAGATAATAAGCGCAGATTTGCCTTCTGCTCAGTGGCAAACGATAACTTAACGAGGAAACCCTGGAACATGTCCGCCTGTTCAAATTAAATGGGGCAGTGCGTGGACTCTCCTGCTCACTTGCTTGACTTACCCCAGTGGGGCATGTTACTTTCCTAGTGTAACACTCATAAATATTTCTTTAAAGAGACGGTTATTGTTTCTTGTTTCTTTTTTTGTTAAGCTTTTTTTATATCAGCAACAAAATTTTAGTCTATACGTAAATATAGTCGTAGCATGCGTTACGTGGATAGTATGACTATTATGGTTGTTGAATTACTTTTTCCTTTAACACGTGCCTGGATATGAATTAACTAATAACAAAACTTACCGGCACGTGCTTTACCTCATTTATAAACAAAAGAATGTAAAAGGCTAGAGAGATTTTACACGGCAGCTTAATTGTCTAATAGTGATGATTACAGGGTTTGATAATTTGACTGCAATTCTTTGGAAATCTTCTTATTCAATGGCATCTTATGGTTTTAATTGGTATCGTCCTTGTCTGCTTGCTATAGTCGATAAGAACTAAAAAAAAATTAATTTCCACATACTTAATAACTTCTGATATCAGAGCTTAACTATGATTTAAGCACCTCTATTTCGCCCTTTTGTGAGGTCCAAGGAATATTATCACAAATTAAATCGAATGTCATTGAATAGGTAAATTAAAATATTTATTTACTATTTTTGTATCATTATGGATGTATTTTTTGAACTCTTGCTGTATAATCTAATAATTTAAAAAAAATGTTTTTATCCATTTCGTGAGAGGCGACAGAGGAAAATTTTAACAGAAGATGGGCGGCAGTATTTTCCTGATAATAACTCCAAATAATGAAAAACTGCGGTTGCCAACACGTGCCAAGCGTGGCAACTATGACAAAATCCCCCACATGAAGCAGTCTATGGGGGAGGCCTACGTTCAGCTTTTATAGGTTGTAATGGATGGATGGATTCGTTTCCGAGAAATCGGTGAATATACATAAAAAAATACGCGTCAAATAGAGAACCTTCTCTTTTTTGAACTCGGTTAAAATGACCGAAACCATACCTAATGAGATATAAAGCAATATTCTTGTGCGAATTCCTAATTTAGCACTGCAATTGTAAACATGCCTCATAACTCATAGAAAGGTATATAGCGGAGAACCTTTAAATGTTTAACTCTGGCATACAGTAGAGGCTGATAGGATTGCAAGCCGTATTTATTAAAAGAAACTATTTACTTATGCTCGACGCTGGTGGGCGGTGGCCAGGCGTTGGGATCGCGGTCTGGTGGCGGCGGCCAAATGTCTGGGTCGATCTCGTGCGGTGCCGCGCCCCACATCTGGTCTCGCGTCGGCAAGTCTTCGTAGTCTGCAATAACACATTACACAGTTTAAGTATTCAAAATTGGTATTCATATATGAGAGCCTTTGTTTGGTTAACAATTTTAAGGATATACTCGTACATATATCTATATTCATTTAAGAATGAAAAATACGGTACAATTTGGATTTAAATTTATTAATAAAATATATAATACTAGCTTGCCAGGCAGGCGTTGTTCTGCCCTTTTCGACGACCCTTTGTCCTTGTGTCCTATTAAAAAATCCTTAAATTAGCAAAAGAAAACTGTGGGTCACTCATGGGCAAAACAACTATCCTATCTCTCAAGTTGGACCAAACTGCACACGGTGTACAAATTTAATTAAAATCGGTTAAGTAGTCTAGGAGTCCATCGCGGACAAACAATGTGACACGTAATTTATATATATATATATTAGGATAATTGGATTAAAATTTATTAAATAAAGCACATAGAGAACAGACGAAAATTTAGCGTATAAATACACAAATAATTCAAGATGGATATTATATAGTATTGGCGTAAAAACTCTTGACCTAGGTGCATCTCAACGTGTTAATTTTGTGCATGTATATTTATTATATACGTGCCTATCACCCCACACTTCCTCTCTTATACCAATGTACACGCCGGATTACATTGCCGGATTCCGTATCTATTCTCGTCACGTCTTTCTCACCATAACGTTCTCTTAATCCCAACATTCTCTGGCTGTTAATTTTAGAATTTTACAAACAAATATCAAAACGAAAATAAACACAGGATATTGGAGACCAAACTCTCTCGAAACACGAATGATGTGAGATGTGATGTTTAGAATTGTTATAAACCGATAGAAATTTTGTGACCAAGATTAAGAAAGGAATGCTTCGGTGGTTTAGATTTGAACACTAAGAAGGAATAAATGAGAAAAGAAGTCATACCACTACACAGTGACGACGAGACGAGTTCTCAAGTGTTCGTTTTTTCTTCAAAGCGAGAAGAATAAGATAGGTTTTATTAGTTATGCATTATAGAGCAACCAGTCCATGTTGCCAGTGATGACTTACGAATCTGAGACGTGGTGCTTTTCACTACTAGCCGTATGAGAACGCCCAAGGTCACCCAGCGAGCTATGGTGAGGACTATGCCCGGGATTTCTCTGCGTGATAAACTTAGAAATTAGGATATCCGCAGTAGAACAAGAGTGACCGACATAGCCCAATGGTATGGCCCAATAGTAAGCTGAATAGGCCGGCCATATAGCTCGAAGAACCGACAGCCAATGGGGAAAAAACTTTCTCGAGTGGCAGCCTCGTACCGGTAGGCGTAGTGTAGGGCGACCCCCCACTAGATGGAGTGACAGGCAGGAAGTCGATGGGTGCAGGTGGCTCAGGACCGTGCTTTGTGGCATTCCTTGGGGGAAGTTTATGTTCAGCAATGGACTTGTGAAGGGCTGTAATGATTATGATGATGATATAGGGCATAAATTAAGAATTAGTAAATTTTATAAAAAAAAATTGAAAATATATTCCTAAGCAAATTAATAAAACCGATTTTGCGGTACTTTAGGCTTAGATACTTAAGACATTTCTGTGAAACGGGTTGTATTACAACAATAAAAGAATTATGTTTTTCATAATTGAAATTAATCGATTAGCTCTCCACTGCTCTCCTTTCGTGGCGAAATCTTTTAAAATGCGATTCGATGAGCCCTGTCTTTCCCTTTACTCGTTTCTTTACCAATGAAGTTGAAGAAGCGTGATAGGGGGGGGGGTGTTGGCCCCACATACCCGCGATTGTTGTCTTTGGATTTGGGTATGTCTTCACGAAAAACAACTTTACGTTATTACTGTAAGTAAATGTTTATGTATACCTAACAAATCATTGGTAATATAAATAAGAAATCATCTTAATAAAAACATTTTGCTCTATTATAAATTTAAAACTAAATTTCCTGACTAGAGCCCGGAAAACCAGAAAAAAAAATACTTTCACTAAGAAACAAAACACGTTTTTATTTTTGTTAAGAATAATTTAAGTATAATTAACAATGTTTAGCGTTGTTGGACGCTGCGGGCCAAATGTTCTATAATCCTTAAAATGAAATGTGCCCATATACTTTTAAATTTTTATAAAAGAAAGGAAGGAAAAAGTTTAAAGGGGGAAAAATATTCCTTTGATTATATACCTGTCATAGATTAGTTGTTTTTCAATATCGACATTTGTTTGTGTGGAACTTATCGTAATAGCATATTAACGAAGAATACCGACCACAACTACTGACGACGAATTATAATGCCCGATGCCCTCAGACAGAATTTCGGTCACAGCGGCTAATAGTAGCCAAAGAGTAAATAAACTAAGTTTAATATTATAGAGCACGAGTGCACAAGCACAGGTGCACTCTCTATTCCTCCACTCTCAAAGTCCGATGGGACGGCAACTCGGCAAGACCGGAGATTGACCAGGCGCAGGCTTTTGCTAAGCACAGGAGTGAAATAATGCCAACATCCTGATTTCGGGCTGCTACTGTAAATTCCTCGAGAAAAATCAAACAACTGATTTTTGACCAGACCCGAGACTTGCGTCCAGGATACGTGATCAGTGCTCGCGCTAACGACCACTAAAGCAACGAAGCAGTCTGATCGACAAATCTAATATATATAAATTACGTGTCACGTTGTTTGTCCACGATAGACTCCTAAACTACTCACCCGATTTTAATCAAATTTACACATCGTGTGAAATAAGAATAGAAGGGGAGTTGATCGAGCAAGTAGATGAGTTTTTATATTTGGGCTGCGTATTTAGCAGGGATGGGAGATATGATAAGGATATAGAACGACGAGTGAATGCGGGAAATAGAGTAAATGGGGCCTTGCACTCTATTGTGAAGAGTCAAAATGTGTCGAAAAAGGCACGTATGGCAATTCACAATGCTGTGTTGGTCCCTACTTTAACGTATGGTAGTGAAAGTTGGGTGTGGCAGAAGAAGCACGAGAGTAGAATAAACGCAGTAGAAATGCGGTCGTTAAGGAGTATGTTAGGGCTGAATCTGAATGACAGGGTAAGAAATTGTGTAATAAGAGAAGAGTGTGGTTTGCAAGATGATGTTGTGACCAGGATTAAGAAAGGAATGCTTCGGTGGTTTGGTCATGTGGAAAGAATGAATGAGGAAAGAGTGACAAAGAAAATTTATGTTGCAGAAGTGAATGGCAGAGTCGGAAAGGGACGTCCTAGGCGAAAATTTATCGACCAAATTGGCGATTTATTGGAAACGGGCCAAATTAGGAGTACCCTTAACCGACGAGCATGTATGCGTAGGTGTATGGATGTGAAGGAGGCGAGAGAGGTGTGTCAGGATCGTGCCAAATGGAAATCTGTAGTCTCTGCCTACCCCTCTGGGTGACAGGCGTGTTTATGGATTATGGATGGATTACACATCGTGTGTACTTTGGTCCAACTTGAGAGATAAGATAATTGTTATGCCCATGAATGACTCACAATTTTTGTTTTTGCGAATTTAAGGATTTTTAATAGGATATGACAAAGAGTCGTCGAAAAGGGCAGAACAAAGTCTGCCTGGCAAGCTAGTTATATACAAATTCAAAACAAAGAACAAGCCAGTATAGCTTTTATTATTTAAAATCTTTTGCTAAAGGCTATCGAACTCACAACTACTGTATCAATCGTATACTTATATCGACCGTCAGGACTAATGAATCAAGATGTCAGTCACCTTGCAATAGCTATGTATTTCTCCGTACACGGACGGTACGTATCTTGTAAGGCCGAAGGTGCAGAACAAGTTTTTATGTTAACAGATACCGTTGCAGTTCGCAATGATGTCAAGACCGTGTTGTGACCACGAAATGATAACCGGAACCATGAACTACTGGATCTCCATATGTTCGCAAACTTTGTATCCTATTTAATGATTTCTTATATTTACGCGAACACTACACATTGAAATAATACTAGTTTTTACGGAATTTATCGCGTATATTTTAACTTTTTAAATACCCGACGTTTCGAACGCTTTACAGCACTCATGGTCACGGGCAGGACTGAGATGTTCAACGTCCATATGTCATAATTAACCGCGGTTACCATAGATTAAAATTTAACTTTTGTTACGATTTTAATCTATGGTAACCGCGGTTAACTATGACATATGGACGTTGAACATCTCAGTCCCGCCCGTGACCATGAGTGCTGTAAAGCGTTCGAAACGTCGGGTATTTAAAAAGTTAAAATATACGCGATAAATTCCGTAAAAACTAGTATTATTTCAATTGTATCCTATTATTGTAATTTATAACTCATTACGCCCGCCATGTTAATTTTGTGCAGCATTATTTTCATAACATGATTCCTTATTCATTACAGCATATAAGGCACTGCTGAACATAAGCATCCGCAGAACAATTAGGATAGGACGAAATTTTTTATGTGGATTGGTAGATGACGCTGTTGTCACGATCCAATTCGATGGCCGATGCGAAACCGGTGCCGATCGCACTAAATTTGTTAATTAACTCGATTTTAATTGTGTAAGCCCGGCGAACAGAACATGTCACGGCGATATTATACGAGAGCTTAATTCATTCCCGGTTTAACCAACCCATTTAAGTGATACATCGATTGCTTAGCAAAGTGACTTCTGCACCAAAGATTACGACGTTATGGTATCGGACGAGCGTAAAATCAAAAGATTAAAAACCGCTGCGCTGAGTTCAATAACATACTCATACCAACTCGTATATATCACTTCACTGTGTGCAAAAATTAACTGTGTGTATTAGACAACTATGACAAACACTTAGAATTGTTAGATATATGAGTATTTTTTTTAAATAAAATAATAGTGACAATCGAGCACACAGTCCACCTGATGGTAAGAGGATGCTGTGGCCCATAGACATCTACATCCATCCTCAATTAAGAATCAAAATGTACACCCCTGAGGATAGAATGCCTCGTTTCAAGTAAAAGGGGTACCCGTTTCTCTACACTCACCATACGAAACACAGTAGCACTGAGGTGGTATTTTACACTGGGATTCTGTGAGAGCCTGGTCCGACCATGGATGAGCCGACCCATTCGTGCTACGGATATAATATATAGCTGCAGCATGGCTTTACACGTAAATTGTATGTTATTGTACTATGTCAATGAACAAGAACTCTAAACCATTTACATTGTAATATGCTAGTGTTTCACGTGTGGCGACGTGTCGAGGAAATCGATTTTCTGTTATGAATTACTCATAAGTTTTTGACCTAGACAATGACAATATGAATATCGATGTTTTATGTTTTGTATTTCACGAAATGAATTATCGTTATGAATAGTTTCAATTTAAAAGTCATTAAGTGAACATGGAAATGTACAATAAAAATTAAAATTACACTGTGAGTCTAGTCTACACGATATTTTACTTAAGCATCACTGTAAACTAATGAATAGGAGGGATTGTATGAATCGTTGCCTTTACCGCTACAGTCCATCTAGTGTTGCCAGATAGTCGGGATTCGTCTGGATTCTCCCGACATTTAAAATGATGTCCAGACTCCCGACAAAACCCAAAATCTGCAGACAAACAGCTTCTCGTAAAGTTGACATATGGCCTTTGATTTAATAAAAGATGAGTAAGTTATAACTAAATTATGAAGTAAATTGTTTGAATTTTAAATCCTTTTTGAATACTACTAAAGTACTAAGGGATCCAAATTGGTGGACTCTAGTAAAGTCCAATGCCAAATAGATATGGCAACCCAAAAATTAAGTGAACTTATATTAGCTATGTGTCAATTATGTTGTCTTTTTGTAGCCCCTTAATGTAAAAAAATATATTTAATATATATTATTCCCGACATAAGCCTCAAAATCCGGATATTTCCAAAAATTAGTCCAGATATTTTTGGTCTACCGATCTACCGGCAAATCTAAGTCTACGAAATCAGCAAGTCCATCAGAAGTGTTAATCAGTATTTTTTGTTTTGCTCGCGTTTTATGAAATACTCGTAAAATAAGCCTTTTGTTCTGGCAATCGAATTCAAACACCATTTGCTTGCGTACTACGAAGTGAAAGGCCGATCGATTCCACCATGGCTATTTATAATACTAGCGAGCCGCCCAGACTTCGTTTGGGCAGTGAATATGAATGTGCCGTTATTTAGATTTCAGAGGATACCTTGAAAATGAATCGTAGTTTTGGGGTCGAGGCTTATTCCTTTGTCGGTGAAGCCCACGGACGACTGAGGGAGTGTCATAATGAAAGTGATGCAATGACTTCATAATACGCAAATTATGAGATAGCTGTACCGAGCATGCGCTCTGGAAAAAAACTAAGTAAGCGTCAAACAACATTTTTATTCTTTTTGACAAAACTTTGTTATGGATTTAAAAAATTGTTTATGAGGACTTAGATCTGGGGGCACGGTAGTGCCCGTCACATCCCCCCCCCCCGCCAAGTCGAGCAAAAACTAGGCACGGCCGTACTATACTTTTCTCGAAGCAATTCAGGCCATTTTCAAATCTCTATAACTTCGTTGTGGATAAAGATAGAAACCTGAATTTCCAGTAACCTTGCAGACATTGTATAAACATGGTATATTTTAAATTTCATTCAATTTGAACTAGTAGTTTAAGAATTATAACTAGACAAAATTTCTCAATATTGTAACTCACTGACTGACCGATCATCAAAACTCTAAGGCACTTCTAGCAGACACAGAAGCTTCAAATTTATAATAAAATTAGTGTTTGGTGTATAAATCAAGGAAAAACTAAATTTAATATATTTCAATTTCGGTCCAGTTTCCTAGATACATTAACTGCATGAATAACTTTGTAGTCATATATAAATATATAGTATTACAAAGTTACATTTGCAGTGAATGAATCAGTGCACCTGTATATTATTATGTATCATAGGTTTAGATAGCTATGTTGTTGATATTCAAGAAGTAGAAAGTACCGGAAAGGAAAAAAATTAAGACTATCTAGAAAAAGAAATGAGATGCCATCAAAAACATAACTTGTAAAAAAACCAAGTCTCGCAACTCAGTTCTTCTACCGTAAAAAGTTGTGAGATCCATGTAATAGATACCAAGTCGGTTAATTTACTCAGTCCCTACTTAAGGGTTCTACTGTTTTATGTTATTACGTAATTAGCTAACCTAACAACATCTTATAGTGACCATATAAATGTAAGAAATCTTTTATGTTTTAAATAAATGGATTGACTTGGCATTCGCACGAAACAATCTACATAATTTAATTTAATATAATATGTATTACTTGTGAGATAAATTGTGTGTATACACATGTCGCAGTAAGATAGATAAAGCCGTAATATAGTTATATCCCTAGGGATATAATTATATACCGTAACATAGTCATACGAAAACGATTCTTTACTATCTCACTAGGAAGTTTAGTGATATACTTACATTACTAGATTAAGTTCAGTGTTATAAATATATTAGGGTTGTCTCAAAAAAGTCATTTTGTATCATATTGTAGTATATTAAAGCTTATTTATTCTCAAACATTTTTGAAAAATTTAAAAAATTTCAAAAGTGTGCCACTTTTTTGAGACAGACCCATTACTTGATTAAGCTTAGTGAAATAGAAATCTACCATATATAATTAAATAAAACAAAATTTTATTGGTTTTATCTTTATTAATAAATCAATTTTTATGTATCCTGCAGTTAGTTACAATACTTTGTGACTGGTTGCGCGGAAAACCATTCGCGTTTTTTATTTGACGGTAGGAACTTGTAGAATCATTATTCCTTTCCAAACAATATCATTCGTACCCTCCTATCGACACATCGGGGTGGTGGGGTGGGAGGGGAAAGAAGACGATTCTAGAACATCGCGTAATCACCCGAGCCGAGGATATATAAGACACGCGCGACCGATGCGCGAGCCTCTTCTCCCGCCGCAGTCGTCGTTGAACCAACGCTTCTCTCCTGACGCACCACTGAGGCCCCAGAGTGTCTGTCCAGAGGAGGTTCCGGAAGTCGCCGCTATAGTGATCGACAGGAAGAAGAAACCCCGGTGAGTCAATATTCCTTAATTATACCTGCTTGCTAATAGTTTAACCCGCTCCAATCTGTGTTTTTTTTTCCTAATCAAGCAGGATTCCTTTCATCGATTCGACAAGTAATAGTTTAGTTTAGGGAAGAGCGAGTGCATTGTACCGCATGCTATAGTAGTCGCTTTTACGTAAGCGTAGAAGCAATCGCTTAACCTCTCAGCAGTCCGGGCCAAAATAGCCGCTTTGGCGTATCTGTCAAACCCTAAACGGGTGTTATATTGCCTACGTGGCGCGTGTCATTAAAATGGCAATATCTTAATATTTATGTATGGGAACTATATAATATGATATGTTGTTAGAATTATTGTTAAATAAGCTAATAGAATATGTGTAAATGTGTACGTTCACCCTTTTGGTATGTTATAAATTTGGTGGTAAAATTGCTAGAAGCGATTTTTTTTCCAGTTTGTTGAATATAAAATGTAATCATTAAAAAATTAAGCAATTATTTCAATAAATATTTACTTCATTTACTATACGATAACACACTTTACAATAATGAATAAAAAAAACACAACTCTACGTACAGTTTTTTCACACCACAAGCTCTACAATAATGTGGGCCACTTAAGATGACCCGAAACAGGCACAAAAAAAAGGCACATTTTGTACTTCAATATCGACGACACCTGAGGCACAATGGGCTATAAATCTTAACTTATGCTATAGTTTGGTCTTTGTTCTTAATATAAACAGTTTCAAATATTACAACTATTCAGTTATTAAGAAATGAACGAGTTGTAACAAACACTTGAAAAAGTGACCCTAAAAAAATGCTTTCAAACTTTTGCATTGGTAACGAACAATTTTGTAATTTATTTACATGTGAATGTACATTCCTAAATATAATAACATTTCCTAAGTTAAAAACAAAACAAATAAGGCATCTTTTATACAAAATTATGTTAGAAATCATCAACTAAAAGTTACACATTCACTACAAAAAGCACCAAGTATGACGTAGTACCCAGCTATGCTAGTATGGATACTTTCTGTGGTGACTTCTTTAGTAATTGTAATCATGAACATAAAATTAAAATGAAATACAAATTAGTTATTTTTCTTTGCTTTTTATATTTTTAATTAACATTTGAATGTTATTATAAAAAATGTTTGACAATTCTTTTTGCCAAAATAAAGATTTATATTTTTGTTATTTAGATTTTTTTTTAATTTTACTTAATTTGAAGTGACCCTAGCCTAGTGATAGCTTGCGTGCGAGATCCATAATAAAGTTTAAGCAATGCACGCGTTAGCTTGCAACTGGATGGGTGACCGTTTCGTACTTTGAGGCTATTCCAACTATAGCACCGCAACGAGCTAAGGATTATTGCTTAGCAATAAAAACTACTACGTACAAAAAGCAATCTCTTCCAGATAACCTTGGGCTAAGAGTGAAAACAAAGAGTGTTTCACTTGTCAATCAAGTGCAAAAAAAAATATAATGACATGCACATACAAAAAGTAAAACAATTTTTTGACAAAAAAAATAAAACGAAAGAAATAAAAATCCACACCAAAAATTATCGTAAAAATATACCAACACTGGCATCCCAAAGTCGTATCCATACTATACAACCTGCTCTCTAAGATGGCGGATTTCATGTGAATAACTTTACGACCCATGTCTGTCCACAACCGCCAGGTGGACGAGAGATTTAAGCAATTTGTTATTTTTAGTTTTATGAAATATTTAATCGAAACTATACAATTGTAATTATTGTTATGTTTGTAAATAAGTATGTTAACGATATTAAGACAATGTTTACCATTCACAATTGTACTTTTAATTTAAAACAATTGAAGTTAATACGATCATGGTTTCAACATGGCGGTCGAAATGGCAAGCAATGTTTGATAAAATGGAACAATTTATGTACAAATCGTCATCTAATATATTTTATATTAATAGAAAAGTATTTATGACTTACCCATTCATGTTTATCTTTAATATTGACTTCCGAAATCACTTTCAACAATTAATACTTTGCACGTAAACACACGACACCGCGTCACAGAACGAGCAACTGAACGGAATAAATGTATTACTATTTCACAGCTTCTATGGTTGGTTTATGAAGCGTGTGTGATATTAATTGCCGTCTTTGTTTAATTCTCTGCATGTTGTACCAGTTATAGGGAGATACGTATACTTTTACTAGGGCTGTTTCGAATCTGAAGTTTATAAGTAACCAGCAACCTTCTGATGGTTGTGGACAGATGCGTACTTTTTGACAGCAACCTTTAGAAGGTTTTGGACTGACGAGAGGATATACAGTCCACTTTAGTTAATATCTCGCGTAATAGGTTTGAGGTTTGACCGGGGAACTAGATTTTCGGCAGCCTTAAACACGTGGCTCCACCATTTTATGGTCACTTCGGCAGGATCTGGATTGGTGTTTAGTGGTTATCCAACCATTTTCTGGTCGAATTATTAAATTAATTGTTTAGATAACGCACTCTAATTTATAGAATAGACTTAAATAGTGTTCGTTTAAATTAAAATTTTGATTTGTTACTCGCAAACAGAATTATTCATTTAATAGCGCTCGTATTTGGTTAAATTTAAAGCTTATTAAATAATTGAAACGGCGTGATAGCAACCGTTTGATACGCTTACCCCACAATTTTTATAAAATTATTAGGTTTAGCAAACGACGCGTAGCCTTGACTGCATCGGGCGCTCGATCTGATTACGTAATACGGCACGCCGAGTATTCATCCTACGTCGTTTATGCGTGTGAGATTAATTGTGATTAATATAACTTTATTATAATAATTTAAAATGGCAGTTAGTGGAAGTGAAATCAAAATTAAAACGCTTTATGCCAAGAGGGACATACTCTTTTCGCGTGTGCAGAATATAAGTGATTATATAAAGAACATTCATATAGAGGCAGTACGGGAGGCCTTTTTAAATGAAATCGAAACGATAGATAATTTGCGGACAGATTACGAAAGAATATTAGATCAAATTAATCATTCGGAACTACAAACCGACCCGAAATACATAGTGAACTACCAACCGCTGCTGGCATTCGAAGATATGTTGTGTCGCGTGAAGAGAACCGCAAAATTGCTACAATCTCAAGGTGAAGCGAAGCCTGAAATGCAGGTACGCCCTCGTGACTCAATTAGGTTACCGCCAATAGATATTCCGGTATTCAATGGTGATATTAAGACGTGGCCCTTCTTCTTCAGTAGTTTTCAAAACAATATACACAACAACCCATCGTTATCGGACGCTGAAAAATTATATTACTTAATTAGTAAACTTAGTGGCAGAGCACAATCGATATGCTCGGGTTTTACACCTACAGCAAACAATTAGTTATTAATATTTGAAACGCTTAAAACTAAATATGAAGATAGGAGAATGTTAGCTTCCGAATATTTGAACCAGATATTCGATCTTAAACCTATATCATCCGCGAACATCAACGGCTTAGAGCAGTTTCTCGATAAATTTGTGGCATCGGTGGCTGCACTTAAGAATTTGAAGTTTAATGACCTCATGGACGTGGTGTTTCTCCATATAGCATTAAAGAAATTAGACTCCGACACCGTGCGTGCGTTTGAAATGGAGCATCGTAGCTCGGAGATGCCTTCCTTTCATTCATTAGCATCGTTCGTGCGAGATCAAATAAAGGTGATGCAGCGCTCACCGAACGTTAAACAGGAGATTAAAAGGTGCGTCGACCGTAGACAGACTCAACCATCTAAAATAGCAGGGTCGTTAACTTACGTAACCGCTACGCCGACATCACTCCAGCATACTTGTATAGTATGTAAAGATAAACACGGTAATTTATATAACTGTGCGACTTTTCGTAAATATTCACCAAGCGAACGTTATAAGTTAGTAAAAACAAACAACCTATGTTTGAACTGCTTAAGCGATAAGCATTTAGTTGCAAAATGCAATTCGAGTTCCGTATGTAGCAAGTGCGCCAGGAAACATCACACGCTATTACATTTTGAAAATAGCAACATAGCGGCGTCAAGTAAGGCGAATAAGGAATTCACCCCTACTAAGGTCAACGATTCTAGCGGTCGACCTGGTGATGTCGCTCTGTGCTCATTGGCAAATATGGGAGCACAACCTCCTTCAACCGTGTTACTGGGTACGGCGCGTATTTTGGTTAGGGATTCGCGTGGAAACAAACAAAGCGTCCGTGCACTGCTGGACAGCGGAGCCCAAAATAGCTTTATAACACGACAATGTTGTCAGCGCTTAGGCTTAGTAATAAATAGGTCACTTTCATGTCCTGTAGTTAAAGGCATCGGAGGTACTAGTAAAGCGACACAGGGATATATAAATTTAAAATTTTATTCTCGGATAGATCGTAACGTTAACTTTGATATAAATGCACTAGTAGTAGATAGGGTCACTGAACGGTTGCCAACCGTTTCGGTTGACACCTCGGCAATGATTGAATTTAAAAATTTGACTCTAGCAGACGACACTTACGCCGTTCCTGGAAACATAGACATGCTCATTGGGGCATCGCTTTTCCCTCATCTTTTGTTAAACAATAAGGTCAGGGGCAACTCCTCGCATACCGCGCCTTACGCACTGGAAACCGTATTGGGCTATGTGATCCTTGGCTCCGCCCCCATCCTAGATAGTATTTCGGCAGCCTCTTATTGTGGTATGGCTGTCGAACCGCTCGAGTCGTTAGTCCGCAAATTTTGGGAGATGGAGGAGGTGAACGTCCCACCCATAGCTAGTTCAGATGACAGGATATGCGAGGAAATTTACGTCCGCACGACCGTTCGTGATCGCGACGGTAGATATAGTGTAGCGCTACCCTTTAAGGGAGATGTTTTATCTCTCGGCGATTCGCGTCAAATGGCGGAAAAACGTTTCTACAGCTTGGAGCGTAGGATGCTCGCTTCGCCCCAGTTAAAGGAAGCTTACGACGGCGTCATTAACGAATATATAAGAGAAGGTTACATATCACTTGTGGCTTCGAAATTAGATAACTACGAAGACACACCGTCGTATTTTATACCACACCACGGAGTCATTAGAGAGGACAAACTTACATCTAAATTACGTGTAGTGCTCGACGCTAGTGCTAAAACTAGCACTCACCTGTCGCTTAACGATATCCTCTATAGTGGGCAAAATTTACAGGGCAGTTTATTTGATATAATAGTCAATTTTCGTTTGTTTAGTATAGCACTATCCGCCGATATTCGCCAAATGTTTCTTTGCATAGGGGTCCGTGAATGCGACCGTAGATTCCAGCGCATTTTATATCGTTTCCACCCAAAGGAACCTCTAATGGTGTTAGAATTTAACCGCGTTTGTTTTGGTTTAAAGTCGAGCCCATTTCATGCGTTACGCACGGTGAGACAGCTCGCTCACGATGAAGGTCCCTCTTATCCTAAAGCTAAGAGGGCAATTGAGAGCGGATTATATATGGATGATTTTGTGTATTCGGTCGATAGCGTGGAGGAGGCCACCCTAACCACCGCCGAGGTTATAAGGCTCATGAAATCGGGTCAATTCGATCTTGTGAAGTGGACTAGTAATTCGCGTCCGGTTTTAGATACAATCCCACTATCACACCGTCTTTCGGCGATAAAGGAATTCGACGATTCCGATACACACAAGGTGCTCGGTCTGTGTTGGTCACCAGAGTCCGACGTGTTTAGCCTTAAGGTAAATCCGCCCGTAGAGAAATGCACAAAGCGCACAATACTGTCATGCGTTGCTAGATTATGGGACGTCATGGGTTTCGTAGCTCCGGTGGTATTATACGCTAAGCTTTTGATTAAACAACTTTGGTTATTTGAATGCGATTGGGATGACTCGCCGCCTGACAGCATTGTTCGATTGTGGCAGCGCTTTAGAGAGGAACTTCCTTTACTAAGAGAAATTAAAATACCGCGTCATATAAATGTCGATAGAAATAGCAGCATAACGGTTGTTGGATTTGCAGACGCCAGCGAGAAGGCTTACGGGGGCGTTGTATATTTCCATGTCCAGAATAATGGTAGAAATTCGATTAGCCTCATTAGTTCTAAGTCGAGAGTCTCCCCCCCGTAAGGTTGTCTCTCTGGCGCGCTTAGAGCTTTGCGCAATATTAGTACTCACCAAGCTTATTACCACAGTTATCGGCGCATGTAGGGATAGAGTTCACATAGAAAGAATATTTGCCTTTTCCGACTCCACCGTCGCCTTATGTTGGGTTCATTCTTCACCCCACCGTTGGGATACGTTTGTCGCGAACCGAGTGGCCAAGATCCAAGACGAGTTAGAAACGCGGAACTTTTATCACGTGTCCGGTAAGGAAAACCCTGCCGATTGTCTATCCCGGGGACTCACCCCGATGCAAATAATGGACCACCCGCTTTGGTTCCATGGACCTTCTTGGGTTTACTTGGATCCCCCACAATGGCCAATAACCGATTTCGAACCTTCGTCAGTGTCACAACCGCCGGAAGAGAAGAGACACGCTCTAGTGGCGAACGTTTCGAGCGAGGTTTCTCCAATCATTGCTCTGGCGAACCGCTTGTCCTCTTGGTCGAAATTATTGCGTAGCGTAATTTACGTTTGTCGATTCGCGAAGCTTTTACCGCGACGTCCGTATGTCTTAGCATCCGATTACAACTATGCCGAGTCGCTAGTATTACGTGAACTTCAACGTGCGCACTTCTCTGAAGAAATTACAAGATTACAATCGAATAGAGCTTGTAGTCGCGCCTTTCAACGCCTTAAGCCATTTTTACAGGATGGGATTGTAAGGGTAGGTGGACGCTTGTCCAACTCGCAATTGAGTTTCGACCAACGGCACCCTATAGTTTTACCGCGTAAAGACCATATCATGAATTTATTAGTCGATAAATTGAACTCGCACGCTGGCCCCGATTTATTGATGTCGATCTTGCGTCAGAATTATTGGATTCTTTCTGCACGTAGTTTAATACGCAATCGGGTGCACAGATGTATAGCTTGCTTTCGGGCACGCCCCAAGCCGTCATTTCCGGAAATGGCGGAACTTAGATCTTGTAGAGTGATACAATCGGTAAAGCCCTTCACGCACACCGGGTCTGATTTTGCTGGTCCGTTTAAGGTCACGCTCACTCGCGGGCGTGGTATAAGATCCACAAAGGCTTACGTCTGCATTTTCGTATGTCTAACTACTCGAGCAGTGCATATAGAACTCGTTGGTGATCTAAGCACAGCAGGCTTTATGGGTGCATTTAAAAGATTTCTATCGCGCAGAGGCCCTGTAAGTAAATTATATTCGGATAACGGTACGAACTACGTCGGTGCAAAACGTATTCTATCGGAACTACACGAGCTCTTAGCTAGCAAGTATTATAATTCGGAGTTCGCTCACATTCTAGCCGAGAACCGCATTGAGTGGTCTCTGAACGTCCCATCCGCGAGTCATTTTGGGGGCAATTGGGAGACTAATATTAAAAGTCTAAAGAGCCACTTATACCGAGTAATAGGAGATCAAATTTTGTCCTTCGAAGAGCTAAGTACGGTGCTCGCTCAAATTGAATGCGTAATGAATAGCCGCCCACTTTGTCGGACGTTATCTAGTGACCCCTCGGAACCGCTGGCTCTAACTCCAGCACATTTTTTGACTTTAACGCCTCTAAGGTATCTGCCCGCCGCGGATATGGATGAGAACAGACTTAGCATTTCCACACGCCACAAATTATTAGATCGGTTAGTGCAATCGTTTTGGAAACGATGGAGGATGGAATACTTGCATACTTTGCAGTCTCGGCAAAAATGGAACACAGCGACAGAGCCTTTAGCTGTAGGAACCGTAGTTGTGCTCACTAAGGAGAATACGCCGCCTCTCCACTGGCCGTTAGGAATCGTCGAGGAGGTCTTTCCCGGTTCCGACGGAGTAATTAGGATAGCTCGCGTTAAGACCACGGTTGGGTCTTACCTACGTCCTGTTATCCGTTTGTGCCCCTTGCCTCTTCCATAATTTAAATTAGCTTTCTAGATTGAAATTGTAGTTTAATTTAGGTAATCTTAGCGTTAGTTAGTTATTTGTTAGTCGATCTTAGCTCTAGTTGTTTAGTTATTTTTTTTTGAAGGAAATCCTTCAAGGGCGGGGGGAGATGGTTGCGCGGAAAACCATTCGCGTTTTTTATTTGACGGTAGGAACTTGTAGAATCATTATTCCTTTCCAAACAATATCATTCGTACCCTCCTATCGACACATCGGGGTGGTGGGGTGGGAGGGGAAAGAAGACGATTCTAGAACATCGCGTAATCACCCGAGCCGAGGATATATAAGACACGCGCGACCGATGCGCGAGCCTCTTCTCCCGCCGCAGTCGTCGTTGAACCAACGCTTCTCTCCTGACGCACCACTGAGGCCCCAGAGTGTCTGTCCAGAGGAGGTTCCGGAAGTCGCCGCTATAGTGATCGACAGGAAGAAGAAACCCCGGTGAGTCAATATTCCTTAATTATACCTGCTTGCTAATAGTTTAACCCGCTCCAATCTGTGTTTTTTTTTCCTAATCAAGCAGGATTCCTTTCATCGATTCGACAAGTAATAGTTTAGTTTAGGGAAGAGCGAGTGCATTGTACCGCATGCTATAGTAGTCGCTTTTACGTAAGCGTAGAAGCAATCGCATATACAGTCCACTTTAGTTAATATCTCGCGTAATAGGTTTGAGGTTTGACCGGGGAACTAGATTTTCGGCAGCCTTAAACACGTGGCTCCACCAGTGACATTAACACGTATTAAAGTAATTATAATTAAAACGATCATATTTTTTGGAATTTAAACATTAACAATACAATTAAAACCAATCAAACATTAGAAATCTTTTAAAGCCAAACAGTTTTGACATATCTTTATTTCTTATCAACAAGTTGAGATCTTGGTTTCTTTAAAAGTATTTTTTAATTTTTGTTCAGACAAGAAGAGGAATCATGACATCTGGAATTACATAGCACTGAATGCTTCTTACAGGCACATCTTTTATTAGAACACTGTATATTCGATTTTTTACAGGAACATTTTAAATAACCTTGGCCACCAAAGCGGAACAATTTTTGCCATATTTCTCTCAGTGACAAGTTTTCATTTGGTATAGGATCATTCAAAGTAATGTTTGAAAGCTGTATTGCATTTCTGGGTAACCAATCTTTCAGGATACCAACTGAAGTTCCAATTTTATGACTTTCATTTCGCTCTTCTAAAACTTTTCCTAATAATTTTTTTGATCCAATGGTCCACGATCTATCTTTGGTATCTTTATAAGAACTGAAAATCCCACGTCAATGTCAGGAAATTTCTGTGATGAGTGGGGTTTGATTTTTTGTGCGGCTTTTCTTAAGTTTTCGGCAGCTTTGTCTCTTTGGTCTTGAATGTTTTTTTCGCTGTTGCATAAAAAGCATAACAGCTGCAATCCGTAACCTTCATCACATGACGTTATTCCACCAATTACGTGAACATTTTGTGCACACGAGTGGCATGAATGTGCTTCTGTACATTCTTTGCCGCAAACTACTCATGAAAGTAAAATTTGTTCTGCTGGCACTTCCGATGCCGATTGTTGCAAATTAACAGACTCGACAGGCAAGTCACGGTCGCAGGTGTCAATAGGCGCTGGAGCTGCTGATGACGATGGCGGTTGTTGCAAGTTAACAGACGCGACAGGCAAGTCACGGTCGCAGGTTTCAATAGGCTCTGGTGCTGCTGATGAAGATGACGGTTGTTGCAAGTTAACAGACGCGACAGGCAAGTCACGGTCGCAGGTTTCAATAGGCGCTGGCGCTGCTGATGAAGATGACGGTGGTTGTAAGTTAACAGACGCGACAGGCAAGTCACGGTCGCAGGTTTCAATAGGCTCTGGTGCTACTGATGAAGATGACGGTAGTGACGCCCATGTACAGGATGGTTGCTGCAAGTTAACATAGTCAACAGGTAATTCGTCATTATGTGCAGGTGTTGCCGATGAACAAGATTATTGTTGATGTAAGATCTTCTTCAGTTCTTAGTTTATTAAGCAAATCAGCAGGCACTTGCGATAACAAACCAATTTGAGGATCCACCCCAAAAGGAGCTTTGTATGGTGTTCTTTTTATAGTTCGATGAAAAGAGCAGTTCTTTTGGTACTGTACAAAGCGTATTCCAATCGACCAATTAGTAGAATTATTATCTTGTAGCCAAGCCTGTAACATGTTCTCCACATCTTGGTTCGCTCGCTCCGCAGATCCTTGACTCGCTGGCTGTCTAGGACTTCCATTAATTATTTTACAACTTGGTCACATTTGAACCAATTCCTTTATAATTGACGCTGTGAATTCTCGGCTGTTATCACTCTGAAGTATCTCAGGGCATCCAATATCCAAAAAAAATTTCAATAATTCAAATGCGACCTCTGCGGCGCGCTTGGAGGTTAATGAAGTATCCATTTATATTCTCTGTCTGGAGTTGACTGTAGGTCTATTAAATCTACTTGCCCTCGATTGTTAAATGAGTTCGAAATTATAGGTCAGACTACAATACCATTCTTTGGAAACGCCTTCTTATTTTGGCACGTTACACACTGTTTAATGAAACTGATAACCACCGGCGTAGGTATAAAATATTGAGATTTCAAAGTATGTAACATTTTGTCACGACCACCATGTCCTGTGTTTTTATGAATTTCTGACAAAGCATTGTAATATTCTTCGGAGGGCAAAATTTTTATAACAGGATCAGTAGTCGATTTTCGTTTCAAAGCTAAATACTTTTCTCCTTCTACCTGCATTACGTCATAATGGTTTGCATAAAAATGATGGTTAGGATTTCTCTTTACGTTAAGCCGAGGCGCCGCTTCATACTCTTCTATTTAATTTATTACTTCACTTATTCTCTGCCGTGTCCACTTTGGTTTTTTTGCATTTCGCATTGTAAAATAGACGAAGTTCCTGTTCAAAACATCGCCTTGCATTAATTTCTTCATCTTTATCCAAAGCTGGCACAAGTAATTAGCAATGATAAAACGAATATATAACAAATTTTAAGGAAACGTAGCGATAATTAAATGAACATGCACGAAAACTAGACGTCAACGCCGTACAACTGTTCTCGGCCGACTGACTGCGGAGTGGGGAGCGCGTAAACACAACGAACCCCTCCCCCGCCGCGGGGGAGGCGGCGCGCCGCCTGTGCCGCACACTCCGAAAGCTATTTCACTAAACTTAATCTAGTAATATAAGTATATCACTAAACTTGGACCGTTTTATAACTATATTCCTAGTGAAGAGCTTTCGTATAACTATGTTACGGTATATAATTATATCCCTAGGGGTATAACTATATAACGGCTTTATCCATCTTACTGCGACACATACATACTTTTTCATGTGATAGCCAAGTCAATCTATTTATTTAAATAATAAAATTTCCGGATAGACGGACAGACAAACACACAAAAATTAAAAAAAAAATAGTTACTCATGACTTATTGGCATGCAAATAGCCGCTTCAGTTCAACATAAGGCAATTATTTTGATATTACACACAGACGCTTCAGTTTTAATTGTATGTATACATTGTATTGTACTAATTTCTAATTTGCACAAAGTATGCAACTAATGCAATTCTACGATCACAGCAACACTTGCACAATAGGCCCCATTCTACCCTAACAGTTGTTCAATGAATAAAAACAATAGGTCTATGTTGTGTGAGATTGGATAACGTGGATGACAACAGACCGATTGACGCACATGACATTGGCTATCGAAAGGCAAGTATTATGATGCATTGTCAAGCGCGCACACCATAATGAACTGGTGATTACTGCTTATGACATCACGCCATTCAACTTAACCATATACCAGTAAGAGGATCGGGAATAAGGGTAGGTATCGTTTAACAAATGTGCTGTAGAGCAAAGTACTCACTGAGTTATGGGTTCAATGGACTGGAAATGGAACGGAGATTTATTTTTTATTGTAAAATATCTTGGGACATAAAATGGGCGGACTGCCCTGTGAGAAATTATGGCAGTCGACCTCGGAAGGAAAAGAAAAGTGTCGGAAGGTACAGGTGCATGTTTTTTTTATAGAATAGGCTAAAAAAGTATTGTAATGTCTTTTTTTTTAGATGGAATTATGTTTCATAATACGAATAGGTTAGTATTTGATAAGTCCTCCTTTCATGTTGGCTCACTCTTTATTGAAAAGATAAGGAAAAAAACAAGTAAACAAGCTTACTTAACATACACACATATATAAACATCCATACATACATACATAACATAGAAATATATTATTATATATACATGTTATACATAAATACTTATCATAGGTATATAGGTGTTGAAGTACTTTTAAAATATTGTTTATATAATGATTTCTTATATTTACGCGAACACTATACATTGATTAAAACTACTTTTACGGATTTTATCGCGTTTTATTTATATTAATTTTAATACCCGACGTTTAGGGTGCTTTCCAGCACCCATGGTCACGGTGGACTGAGGTGACTGACGTCCCGATGTCAAAGTTAACCCGGAGTACCTTCAGCTTTTTAATTATTGTCTTTGGTCCGATCTACGCAGAATGAACTAACTGTATTTTGAAGTCTTGCAGTGGTATGCTTGGGTTTAGTCTTAATTTTATTAATTATAGGATCCCAAGCAGGTGGTAGTACCCAGCCTCCTTCTCTATTGAAATTAGGATGTTTTTTAATTTCAATAGCCTCACGTATCATCCTTGGTAGGAATCGATGTTCTTTCGCGAGGATTTGTGGTCTATCAAATCTGATGTAATGGTTGGGGCCATCTAGAATATGATCGCAAACTGCAGACTTCCCGGAACGACGACGAAGACGATACTTTCACAATTTTACCATCAGACAAAGTAACTGCATTTTTAGAACATCTTAATTCCATAAACTCTAAAATTCAATTTACTATGGAGTTAGAGGCAAATAATTCCTTAGCTTTCCTAGATGTGTTAGTCATCCGAAATCCTAACAACACCATAGGTCATACTGTGTATAGAAAAAAGACCCATACAAACCGATACTTAATCGGTTACCGATACTTAATTCCGACTCTGGAAGCTTCGTGTATCTACCTACGCGAGCAATCGGGAATTCGGGACTATTGCTATCTCGCTTGCTCTAACAATATAACCCGTGGATAAGCCGCCACCGCGCTGCCGTCGTCGCCGCGCCGCCGGCCGCGGCGGTTCCTCTAGAAAACGTATTTAACCGAGATCAGCACGAACATTACCGACAGCTGTTACCGACGCATGCACGGCGCACCGATAAGTTCACTTAACGGCGCCTCTACACGTTGGCCAACACAGTGGCGAATGTAGTGGCCGATAGCATTAGCCAACGTGTAGACGGGGTGTTTGGACTTCATTGGTATGTATTGGAACGATGGCCCGCAAGTTGGCGCGAGATCCGTGTGGTGTCGGTTTTTTACAAAAGATCAAAGGATTGTTGGCAGAGTTTGGTCGCCGTGTCCACACGTTGGCCTCGCGTTTAGTTTGCTTCAAGCTCCCAGAGTGATTACACGCATCTGATTCAAATTTTATATTCAAGCTTTGTAGGGTGGATGCCCCAATTACCAGCCTTTTAGTGCCAATTTCAACTTTAAACATTCCTATTAATAGCGCGATTTAATTATTATTAAACATTTGTTTTAATCAATAAGCTATTTATCAAAATTAACGTTTTTATACAATCAGATTATTACGAGAACAATTTTAAAATGAAAAAAAAAAAATAAAGCACTTCGTTTATACGTGGTAGAACCATGCAATTATAATAGAAGTATAGTTGCAGCACGAAGGTCGGCTCGACCGGGGAAGGACCACGCTCTCACAGAATACCAGCGTAAAATAGTAGCTTAATGATACTGTGTTTCGTATAGTGAGTGTCGAGAATCAGAGACCCTTTTTAAAGGAAACGAGGCATTTCATCTTAGTCCTCACGGGTGACAACGCATCTGCATTTTGATTCGTAATCGAGGATAGATGTAGATGTCTGTGGGCCACAGTAACCACTTACCATCAGGTGAACTGTGTGCTCGTTTGTCACCCTATCCTATAAAAAACGTCGATTTCTTATAATTTAATCGTGCAAGATTTCGAATCATCATCATCATTACAGCTGTTCACAAGTCCACTACTGAACATCCTCCTCCACAGACTGCCGCAAAGCATGGTCCTGAGCCACTTTGCTCGTCATGAGTTTTTCATTTATGTTCTATGTTATAATTAGTACCTATTATTAAGTCAGTGTTAATTATATTTATTGCTACTGTTTTTGTCTTTCTCAAAAAATAATTAAATTACCAAATAAATTATAAGGTGTTTTTATATACATCAAATGTCTTATAGAAAAGCAAGTACATGCTTTGCTAAACTTTAAAATCAAAACCCAATTTTAAAACATAGACTAATCGATTATAACTCCTTTAATTTTAAAATAAGTTAAGTTCTTATTAATGGTATTTATTCCAGTTTATGATGCATGTAAAGAATAAATAATGCTAATCGTATATCTATTTACAGCGCCATTAATATCCACTATTCTTTTATAACTATTTTATAAAAACGTTACCCCCACACTTGGATTTTCTCCTGTGTCGCGGAGGCTACTTACAAACATAAATTGCACAAGGACAAACATCCAGACCCGAAACAATTATTTGTAGGATATACAAATACTTGTTCCGTGCGGGATTCAAATCCGCTGCCCCCGGCACAGCCACTCATTGCTAAGCCACTGCGCCACGGAGCCGTCGTCTAAAATAAAATAAATTCGTCCGCACATTGGCCCGAACCGAAGTAAACTGAATGACCTTCCAACGTGTGGACGCCGTCACCAACTCTCGGCCAATATAATCGCCACTACATTCGCCACTGTGTTGGCCAACGTGTAGAGGCGACATAAGAGCGCGCGCGCGAGATTCAAATTACTTTTGGAACATATTTTTTTTGGTTTTATTCTGGAATATAATTCAATATTTTTCGAATGTACGAGAGTATTATTTTTGCTGTCGGCGGGCCACCAGTATTCGACTGGCTGGCCGCGGTCTGTGCATCTACGATTTACGTAGTTAATATTATCTCATCTGTGGTACTATAATAAATTGTGCCAGACTGGTGTCCAGCCTATGTCCTTTAATATCTGGCTCCTACTGGATATACTGGGATCCTGGGTTAGAATCCTAGATGCAAGGAACACTTGTGCAAAAACACAAATTGCAAGTTTGCGTTGTGACCGTCCTTGTGTCTTTTATAATTACTGACATTACATTCGATAAGGGGCGCTGTCCGGGCAAAGCACTTCAGCGCAGGTTCTTAGTACCGATTACGGAAATTGTCACCGTAGTACGAATCGGCCAAGAAGATACCAACACACTGAAATAATAACCTAAGTTTAGTGCAGTTTTTACTTACTGGTGGTCAGAGGTGTAATGGCTTTTTCCCCTTCATGTTGGAACATCTGTAGCGTCGCCACGGTCGCTTTGAGCTGCTCGTATTCACGTGCCATCTGTTTTTGTACCTGTACAAAGAAAAGATTGTATTATTAGTCATTACATTATTGTTGACTAATAAATACACCAATGGTTTCAGTCAATTGAATGAACACTTCATTCAGTTAACTTTCCTTGAAATCTTATATATGTAAGATTTAAAGTTTTTCCGATCATATTTTAATAATAATATCCTCCAGCCCGAATTTCGTTTACGGTGGTCAGTCTCAACCACAGAAATCTAAATAGTATCTTATTATTTACATTTCTGTGGTCTCAACGGACACTACCTATCAGCGCCGAACAGGATCATAGTGCAAGAGTGTGTGCACAACCACAGAAGTACTCTCTATTCCCTCAATCTCATAGGTCGATTGAACACAAGGCACAACTGTCAACAATACGACACGACCGGATAGAGATCAAGCAAGGCTATTCTGTAAGAACATTTTAGTATCTCGAAAGTTGAATCCGCGGTGAAATATCAAATTAGCAGTCTGTCAAATTCGAAAGCGCCGGTGGCGCCCCTCAATCGAGCGCAGAATCGAGAAGAACTGTCGTGATGTGTGTGAAAATGTTGACATTTGAAGTATGTATTAGATATTCTCTAAGAAAATTCGAGCTTCAATTTCACAGGCGAAGCGCGAAAATTCATTTTAAAAGTTGTGCGGGAGCTATCGAGTTGTGTTTGAAGCAGTGCTTAGAATACATTTTAACAGTGTTATTATAACGGTTTTACATAAACTTCAAATATAAATAGTAGTATGGCTCATTCCTTCATATTATATAGTTTATTGCAAGAAGCATATTCTTCGGATTTATATGAGAGTCGTCGTCGAGCTAGCAACTTTCGTGAATTTAGAGTATTTAATAAACACAAAGACTTTATAGAAAATTATCGTTTGTCGGAAAAACTCATTAATTACTTGTTAGAAGATATCAATCAACTTTTGAAAAGGCGTAGGACCAAAGTGTGAACTAAGGACTGCATGAGAATGCTGTATGAGAATTTCTTGACATAAAAAAACCCAAACACTGATTTTTGTATGGCTACCGCGCTTACGACCACTAGCCCAATAAGGCAGTAAACATAATAATATAGCATTTAATACGTATAATGTTTAAAATTCTTTTGTTAAAAAACCTCTTATATCGATAGAAAATATCTGTTTTGATGCTCGCAGTTTCAAGGCAAGCAGAAGTAACCAACGTAACCATAAACATCTATGATATGATGTGGCAATGATTTTGACCATATAGCTCGTTCAAAACGCGAACGTCTTTTATGGCAGTCTCTAAAGAATGCTTCAAGAATAATCGCCAACAAATATTTTTGGAAAAATATACATAGAAGTAATAATAATATAAACTTCTCTTTTATCTTCCACCCGTATTTCAGCCGCCAATCATCAGTCCACTAGCTGCAGTGAACAAAACAATAGGTCGACTTTTGCTATTGGGTAGGCTAAGATTAAAAACAGATGCGACTCTTCGATCTCTCTCTCTCTCTCTCTCTCTCTCTGATAAAACTGACGACTCTGGTGAAAGCGCGGCTGTCCATCCAAAATTGGAAATATTGACACATTTTCGTTACTTGATTTTTTTTTAAAAATATAGATATAGCGAATAGCGATACATTGATATTTTTTCGACAAGCCTACTTCCAAGTGTCCTAAAGTTTACAAAGCAACTGTGACCTTTTTGTCTAATTTGGTTTTGGATTTCCATGACCTGCTTAGTATTGCAGTAGTATTACCTATAGAAAAGTAAAAAAAGTTTTATTTACTTAATATTTTCTGCGGTTTCAGTTCTTAAATCCCCATTATAAATTCGGAAATTGCAAAAATTTATTAGTTTATCCTTTTTAACCGACTGCTCTAAAAGGAGGCTAATGTTTAACGAGAGTATGTATGTATGTATGTATGTGTGTTTGTATGTACGTATGTTCATTTATTCGATACGCTCTGTCTGTATGTAGGTTTGTTTCGTCTGAGTATGTAGGCTACACGGCATGATAGATATAAACATTAGGGTATCGTTAGATTGGTCCATGGAATTGACATAGGGTATAAAAATTTTACCTTTTTAGTAAACTTTTGGGCATAGTCGATTTTTTTTTAAAGTAACTGTTTTAACTTTTAACCACTGAGCATGTTGATAATGTTTATCACAGAGCCTCCTGTGCCCGTGGCAATGAATTTTATATACATTTCGCCGAGCACGATTTATTGAACGCGTGTTCGATTATGTTTGCAAGCACGCGGGGATAATCTCAAAGGTAATTTGACGTCATTACGTCCGCTTCGTGAGCTCAACGGTTGTTCGCAGCATCATTTACTCACGTCCCAAGAAGAGTACGCACTCGATTGCAGTTTATTAGCTGAGGTAAATATTTTCTAAACGGAATAAATTCTAAATTCTGAAAAAAATAAAGATTTATTGGTTTTTCTATAACGAAGTAACTTTATTATTGCAGTTTTAGGGATCTTTCATAATAGTATTGGAAAATCACAACCAAATATTTTACTAATATAAATTTTAAGGTACAATACATTGTGGGAAAGCATTAAAATATACAATGGTAATGCACTTAGGACAAAGAAACACGTATTCTTACGAACTTTAGCCAAGTAATAACAAGGTTGTTTTTGTCGCGTTAAGGTTTATGCACGGAAATAGTAATAATTACCTATATATTACGATTTCTGTGGGTTTATATTACCAACAGTACCTTTAAAAGAAAATAATATACGGCTAGTGTCCCTCGTAAGTAGAGAAACGACGCAAGGCAGATTATACAATTTAAAAAGTATATTTTATTCCAATAAAAATCGTAATCGGTTACTGCTAACGGTTGTAAAATTATAATATTCTGTTTTCAAGTTTACTTATAAGAATCTTAGTAAATATTGTGACGTTATAAAAATAACTTCATCCGAATGATCCGATGTTCAGAAATGATGACTCACCAAAAGCGACTTGAAGGAAAAGGTGCAATGTAATTCCACGAGAAGCTATTGTTCATATAACGTGCAGGACGCGGCCTGTCGTCCTTCCACGAACAGCATCGTTGAGATAGTATCGTTTGCATTTGCTGCAAAGCGACGCATAATAACTGTTTAATTACACGGCCTCTGAGAATACACCCGCGGTGATTAAAGAGACGTTTTATAGTAGTGGTGATTGATCATTCGAGGCGTTCAATTCAAATTATGAACAACACGGGTTTTATAATATGTATTATATTTTCTTACTTCTTACCAACCCGTAACAGTCCACTACTGGGATTAGACATTTCCCGATTTTGGGGATTTGACATTTTGTATTGATATGCAACTTTTGAAATGAAAACGAAAATCAGGCTAACTATTTTTGTTTAATATAATACATTTTTGCCAATGTATATTTTCGAAAGGCAATAGTGAAGTAATTATAATTATTGTACTATTAATGATAAAACAGACACTACTTCGCTTTACGAAAAACGATTTCTCTTATTCTGCCTCACATACTCGTAGGTATATACAGGTTGATCCAAAATGTGACGTCCAAAAATTTTTTTTGGAATGCTGACCTTTCGGGCTACAAGAAAATACCCCATGTATGTTCCTCAATTTTTTTTAGTTTACGAGATATAATTTTTTTTGTATTATTTTGAAAAATGTCGACTTAGCGATTCAAAAATTTTTTTTCTTGAAAATTCTGCTCTCTTTTCTACTTTTTTTATTCTTAGCGTAGTCTTCATGAGTTGGACTCTTTGACATAAAAAAATAAGCTGCCTATCATTAATACAAATCGCAAAAATTTTAATCGAAAACAAATTATGCATGATTTTTTTGAAATTTAAACTAAAAATTAAATAACGAGTTCCATGACTTTATTTCCCTTTGGTGTTGGGCTTTTTTCCTCCATTATCAAAAATAATCGTTTTATTATGCACCTATTGTTTATTACTAAGGATAATTAGATTTTCATGGTATGTCATAATCTTTCATAATAAATAAAACGATTTGGTTTTTTAATAATTATTTTATTTTACAACCAATTCTCAAAGTACTTCAATACACAGTCTACAACGCCTTAGAAAATTTTGTTTCAGTCTTCTAAAAGCATTTGAATGTTGTCTCATCATAGCGGCAAGGAGCACCATCATTTTGGTAAATCATATCCCTTCTTGTCAATAAGTTTACATCGCCTAATAAGCCGTTTAAATTGTTTTGTAAGTCTAAATATTGGGCTCCGTTTAACCTAGCAGGCAATTCAAAAGGTCTTATAAGTTCCCCGTTCAAAATTCCTGACCACAAGTTTACACTATAATGTGTTTGAAAATTTGAAAGCCTTGCCTTGTGTGGGTTTTCAACAGCCCAACTATGGTAATTGTGGATATTGAAGACTCCTGTTCTTTCAAATCTAGACTCGTCTGTCCACAGAATTTTATCAAAAAAACCTGGATCCTCCGCAGTTCTTTCCAGCATTGTTCGACAAAAAGTCACCCGTCTTGAATAATCTGCAGGATGCAATTTTTGGACGCGTTGAATATGATAAGCGTGGTATCCCTCTGAAAAAAAAACGAAATTGTACTTCCAGGAATCACTGTTTTTATTCCATGAAATGTGGTTTTTGCCCGACATAAGTAATTAAAATTAATTGATCGCTCGTCGCTATTCAAAGGTGCGCTTTAATACGGTGTCAAAGTAAAAGTTTTAAAGACAAAATGAACTTACCTGACTTAAGTATCCTTATAACTGAGGTTCGTGGTACACCAGTCGTTCTCGCAATAGCTCTGGTGCTAGTAAAAGGATATCTTTGCACTTGTTCCACGACTTCATCTCTGACATCTGGATCCACTCTGGGTACTCCTTCGTGGGAACTGCGTCCCGGAATTCGTCCGTCCATAAATGTATTATGTGTATTTATGAACACTCTATGATCGGGATAAAGTTCCCGTTCTTCTCCTCGCCGTTCTAGTTTCTATCGGTAAAGCCTTGCCGCTAAATGGCCATTGCCTTGGGCAACGCCGTAAAAATAATGCATTTCTGCATATTCCTTCAAAGAATAACTCATTTTGCA
This sequence comes from Parnassius apollo, assembly GCA_907164705.1. Classification (NCBI taxonomy): domain Eukaryota; kingdom Metazoa; phylum Arthropoda; class Insecta; order Lepidoptera; family Papilionidae; genus Parnassius; species Parnassius apollo. The sequence goes on along the minus strand of CAJQZP010001062.1, from coordinate 705,066 downwards.
ACACAAAAATCCAAATCACAAGGTAATCAATCAAAGTCCGAAACACAAGCACAGTCAAATCAGTTATAAGGCGAAACAGAATCCAGTTAGCAAGCAGTCGTGGTAAATTAGTAAGTATCGAAAACAAAAACTGGAGTAGTAGTTACGCGAGCGATATCTGTGAACAACTGAGGCTGAGGCACTCTATGACTGAGGCTACGCCTGTCGCCTTATGCGCGCGAGCTATGGGCCAGAGCGAGAGAGCGCGCTACACACGACACAGTATTTCTCACTCCTGCTTCCTTTGTTCGACACGTGGTATTTTTTGTGATCTGCAACCGTCTACCTGCCTATTACTATTATTATTCATTATCTCATTAACATTGAGGGGAAATTCGTTGTTTTTTTGTGACCCATCTGTGCTACTTACTGAAGTGGTACAATCCCTAACCCGAAGATTTACATTTCATTTTATTTTATTTCATTTGATTAGATTCTACGGCGAACCTAATTATTTTTAGAAATAAGGTGTTTAAATAATAATGTTGAAAATTTTCGCCTCTGTGCAATTAGAGGCTGATTACGGCTAAACAAGGCCCATTGCCCACCACTTTTTTTAGATTATAATTAAAACTTAGGGTCTTGCGAAGTTTTTAAAATTACTTTAAAGTCATGGAACTCATTATTTAATTTTTAGTTTAAATTTCAAAATTAAACTTTGATTCAATCATATCTGCATAATTTGTTTTCGATTAAAATTTTTGCAATTTGTATTAATGGTAGGCAGCTCATTTTTTTATGTCAAAGATGTCCAACTCATGAAGACTACGCTAAGAATAAAAAAGTAGAAAAGAGAGCAGAATTTTCAAGAAAAAAAAATTTTGAATCGCTAAGTCGACATTTTTCAAAATAATACAAAAAAAATCATATCTCGTAAACTAAGAAAAATCGCGGAACATACATGGGGTATTTTCATGTACCCCGAAAGGTCAGCATTCCAAAAAAAATTTTTGGACGTCACCTTTCGGACCATCCTGTATATATATATATAATGTAGATGTGTTGTCACCCATTAAGGACTCGGATGGAATGTCGCGTTACCAGTAAAAAGGTTATCCACACTCACCATACAAAACTCAGCAGTATCCTGCTGTTTCACGATGGTATTCTGTTCTGTGGGAGCGTGGTCTTATCCCGGTCGCGCATCCCTTTTTTGCCTGAAAGTGTGTGCTGTTGACCCTGTGGCTTTTACACCTTCATCGAAATAGAATTGTGAGCGAGGACTCACGAGCTCTTGAGTGCAACGATTCTGAAAGCCTCGCCGACTGCAGTTCCGAGGCCCCCAGCTTTTGCTTTTGGAATGAGGCTCTATAGCTAGGGGGTCTCGATGTGATTCAAAAGAGCCAGTCTGAATGAGGTACGAACCTTGGCTTGTAGTGGTTACCATTGCAATGTGGAACGCGCAACCCATTCGTGCCGCAGAAATATATAGATGCAGCGTGGCTCTACCACGTAATATATTTCGGATATCCGACTGTTACGTTGTTTGTTACGTTGCTTAAATTAAACAAAGTACGAGTATATTAAACGTACGATAAAACACGTAATTTAAGATTTAGATTAAACAAGTTAACGCGATTTGTTTTGTTTAGTAAAAGGATGAAATTGTGTTAATGCATAAAATCAAAACAACTAAAGTTTATGTTCAAAATTTTATTTTTTAATTTTCGTCTTCATAGTGTAGTCGTTAAGCCTTTGTGTGCGTGGGTGATGTCCGTAGGTTCGATTTCCGCACAGAACAAGTAATTGTGTTTTATAAATAATCGTTTCGGGTTATGTTTGTCCACGTAAAATGTATGTAAGACGCTTTCACGACTTAGGACAAATAGTTACGTTATTTATTATTATATTTTATTAACATCACAACTGATTTTACTAAATAGTTTAGCTCCTGTTTTGCTTTGGGGCCCGGCTAGACAAGTAACGCCCTTATCTGTTACTGGCGCCAGGTAGCAGTGCCTGCATTGCAGTATCCTGGTCTGAAGGGTACAGGGAGCCAGTATATTCACAGGCTGTGCTGTGGTATTCCATCTATGTTTTCAAAGTGACAACGATTCTATGGCCTCCATTGTTGAAAGTTTGCTTACCACTTCAGGTTTTTTTTAATTCGCCTAATACACATTGGGAATTGGGACACACGACGGATTCCAGTATAATAATTAATATTAATAACAAGACATTTTTTTATATTTTACAAGTGGTAGAGCCACGCTTCAGCTATATTATGGTTGTAGCACAAATGGGTCGGCTCGACCGGGGAAGGCCCACGCTCTCACAGAATACCGGCGTAAAATAGCAGCTTAATACTGCTGTGTTTTGTATGGTGAGTGTAGAGATCCGGAGACCCTTTTTAATGGAGGCATTCCATCACAGTCCTCAGGGTGAAAACGCATCTGCGTTTTGATTATTAATCTAGGATCAATGATGTTTTATAGGTCCAGATACCGTGTACGCGCGCCTAAAACGCTTCCATTTAAAAGGCGCCAATATTGGCGTATTCGTTACGTGCCAGCGACGTTCACTGCGAACATACGTCATGCACCGGTGTTTTTGATTTCACAAAATGACTGTTTCTGCTATGAAATTATGCAAAAAAATACTCGAAAATATGAAAAAAGATAAAGATAAGAACATCACTTTTCATAACTAATTATACAATATTCTGGCGTATTTATTTGTAAAACAATACGAAAGCTAAATGTCAATACAAGTATTAATACTGCGCAATAATATTCGAGTGTTGCCTAGTCTATGATATGTTTTTACCATTTTTAAATTTTTTATGTCATGATCAACCAAAAAGGTTATCTGTATAAAGTTTTTTAAACGGTCTAATTTTACAGGTTTTAACCAACTTATAGAGTTAAACTATTTTAAGGCTTAGTGTTGAATTACATCTGGCTGCACTGAATCGCATTTTTCTGTGCTTCTATCCTTTTGGTCACTCAAAACCGTCATTTACTAGAGTGAGAAAGAGAAATATACAAACATCTACTGTGCCTTTTATTTTTTTTAACTGTAACATTAATTATAGGTTTTATTACTTATCTTTAATATTTTAGTGCGATGTTCGTACCTACATAAAACACACATAACCAACCATATCCCCATACACACGCACACAAACGCACACGTCTGGGACACACATTTTATATTCGTAGAATCAATAGGTACATCAATATCAATGAAATATAAAATCGCCCACATTTTTGGGTAATCGATTGGCACTATTATTACCGAACTCACGCACATTAACGCAGGCATGGTACGTAAGATGTGCGCGTCACGTGGTACTCACGCACACATGTATCAAAGACTGGCGTCATTATGAACGGTGCGATGTGTTAGCAACACGGTACCTGTACCTATAAAATATCTTTGTCGAGGATAAAATGTAGATGTCTATGGGCCACAGCATCCACTTATCATCAGGTGGACTGTGTGCTCGTTTGTCACCCTTATTATATAAAAAAAAAACATTCAGATGCGCTAACAGACGAGGTACCTACTATCTGTAGTCTTTTTTTATTTAAATTAGTGCAGGTGTTTATGCTTTTAGGATTGCAATAACCACTTGCCATCATTGACCGTAAGTTGATTTGTCACTGAAGTTTTTTTTTAATGTTTAGAATTTAACGAACGTAAAATTTTGGTATCTTCATACTCATATTTATTTAATGTCCTGGTGAGTCACAAGTGAAATAAGGTAATCGCTGGCAACACAAAGGCATTATCCAAAGCACAAACAATGGAGAAATGCGATCTCTCACAGCGATAACACGGCATTTGCAACAGCTGATAACAAAAGAACTCCCATATTACAATACAGTAAAAGTTTATTAATTCAAAACGTCTCGCCTTACATTTCACCTAATTCTCGCAACGCCTTGACCGACTTGTAGTTTTTTTTCGGTGTAATATTGAAACCCACATTATATGCAGAGGTCAGTTCGGTCAGGGCTTTTAAAACTTTCGGTCGCATTTATTTTGAAATAAATTTGAATTACCATTATTTAATGTTATTTGCGGTCTCAGTTTTTTTCCAAAATGTCTATTTTTCAAGGTCAACCAAGCCATAAAAGTATTTAAAAATTGTACGTACCGCTGAACCTACGTAACTTTGTAATATCGAGGAGGTGGACGAAGCAATTATTCAATAGTATAGGAAATCGGACAAATGAAACGCGACCGACATAAATTATTTAGTCGGGTTCGACGACCCCAAGGTAAAACACTTACGGCGACCTAGCTACACGTACGTAGCACGCAATAGGGCTTTCGTCGTTTCGATACTTTGTTGAACAGCAATTTTTTTCCTAAATGAAAAGGTTTCTTTGTGCGATGAGTTTAGTTGTAAATTAAGACGTATTTCGCATAGTTACAGTTCACTACCGGACATAGTACTTTCCTAAAATAAGCCAGCTGATATGCGTTACTTGGAAAATTAATATTGAGTAACCACACTGGACAGAGAAGTCTGAGAGGACCGAATCAATACCCTCGCACTGATAATGCTGCTGCCTATCTCCAGTCTGTGAATTTAGGGAACAGTCTTTCTTGGATGGATTTTTCGCTTTCAATCGGTCGCCAGACCCGCATCCGTAAAACATCAACGAAATACCGCACTGATAATTAAAAAAGCGACAGTAGTCTAATGGCAGGGTACGGACCGCGAACTCAAAAGTTCGTGGGTTCGAATTCACCATTCGACTACTGTCGTGAACCACTCCTAACACAAACATTTTAAGCTTACCAGGAGTGGTTAAAGGGAATTAATAATGTCAATAGCGTTGCTGGTATTTATAAAAAAAAATTAAAAGAAAAATAAGATTATTAAGATATAGATTTTTAGAATTAATACGGGAATACGTCTTAGAATCCATTTATTTATAGGAATAGATGTAACATAGAGCACATAATCCCATGTATAGGCTCAAACCGAGTTTTGTAACATTTTCCTAGGGTGTCGGCCTATGTTCAGAAGTTGACTTGTGGCGAGCTGTAATGACGATTATAATACTGATTAGTAAATAGTACTGATGATCAATTGCAAAACTCGTTTAGTTTGCCATTTTTTAGTAAATTTATTCACAACAAAAAACTGCTGGACTAATTTTCATAACTGGCATCCGAATTTTCTTAAAACGTGGAGAATTGAATTTATTTATTATTTTATTATTGACCCATTACAATAACTTCCCACTGAGAAGTTAAATATAAAGAGTAACATACTTTTTATCCTTTAAGATATATGTAATATGTCGTTATCTCTTATCACACACTTCCATTCTTATACATATTACATTGGTGTCAACCCTAACACGTGGCCGTACAAAATGACCACGATTGACGTACTCAACAATAGAACAAATGCTTGGCGTTCACCCAGCCACTGAATTAGACTAGGTGACCTAACTAAGCGCTTAAAGCCTGCGTTATCGACGCAAGTACGGTTACAGCAATAGACTAAAACCCCAGTATACTTTGACGTCTTGGCTCGTTATATTATTACACTTTATTGATTCACGAGAAAGGCTAAAGTCCGTGTTACATTTATTATACTTACAGTTGTTATTTTAGCAAAACCATTCTAAGATATGAATCGGCTTAGTTCTGGCGCATTCGGTACGCCTGATACAGGCTTATAAATGTAGAACAAAACATACAGCTACATACAGTTATGAACGTATGCACACACATTCTCAAGCCTAAAGTTTGTTTATATTAATTTGTAATAACCATACTATACAGCTTCTCGCAATTATTTCTTCGCATTCATCCTGTTGGTAAAGGAGCTATAGAGGGAGAAACAGGAGATGGACAGGAACATCTTTCTGATGAAGAGTTCAAAATAGTAAAAAACTGCGGTTGGCAACCCGCCTGCTTAAGGCGACACCGCGAAAAAATGCACCTCCTTTCATCGAATAATATAGGACTGTGATACCACTAACACGCATTGAATGAAACTAGTTTTTTACAGATCTTAAACGCGATGTAATCTGTAAGAATGAAGTTCATTCACAAGTTTTTATAAGCGAGCTTTATGTTTGTAGCAATGTTAGTCAAATAAACGTAGAGTAAATAAAGTATATAGCGCAATGCGTGTATTTACCTAAACTAAACACTTCGAGCATCAGAAACTGCGGGTAGCCGATAAAAATATACAGTATTTACATAATTATTTATCAATCAATACAAAACACACACAAGTGTACCTGCGGTTCTACATAATATTGCTATTAGTTCAACAAACACCGGAAAAGAAATTATCAAACTTGGGCGTTTTTTTAAACATTATTCCATATCGGGATATCTGTCCATGTGCAATTTATATATGTAAAACGCCTTTACGATACAGGGGAAAATTCTGGTGTGGACGTTACGTTTTAAATAAAAATAAAGTAAAGGAGATTGGGCAAAATTTACGTCTCGGGTCCAGAACCTATTATCAGGGCCTTACGCCATCTGCAAGAACTTTAAGGACCTTTTCGACGAAATATATTTACTTGGACGCGTTATATCGAATCGGCATTTTTACTTTCCTTACATAGTATAATAATATAAATGTAGTATATGCCTTTTAAAGCCAATCCTCCGCCAGTTATTAACCAATCAAACGAATAATATTTTACATCATCAGATGTAGGGAATTTTATTTGTGTAATATTTTTTATAATATGCTTGCCAAATTTCCTTTCAAAGAAATATTTTAATATCTTTCACCGAACTACTTATTACGAACTACTAATTTGAAACACTATTAAACTAACTTAACTTCAAAACACTATTATAGTTTAATAGCGTTCAAAATAGGACTTAGTTCGTTTGACCTTCTGTTATTTTAAGCTGGTATTCCGTAAGAGCGTGGTCCTTCCCCGGTCGAGCCGAGCCATTCGTGCTATAATATAGCTGCAGCGTGACTCTACTACGTATAAATATACTAATTATGATTGCAGCAGGAATGGATCGAACGGGCAAGGACCACGCTCTCTCAGAATACCAGTGTGAGTTAGCAAATTAATGCTCTTTTTTTTTTTGCGCCCGAAGCAAATATGGGCAACCCTCCGGAAAGCGGGGGGAGGGAGGCGGTGAATGCTCATAGCATACCACGCAGCCGGCTGCGTGGTTATGTGGAGACTTTTACCCACTAAACACCGCCTTTTAGGAAATGGCTTAACGATCTGACTAGAGATCTCTAAGCCGTATACGAACGCGACCCTCCTTGGCAGAAAGGAGGGCGCAAAAGTTATCACGCTACTTCAACTTCATTGGTAAAGAAACGAGTAAAGGGAAAGACAGACAGACATTAATGCTCTTGTGTTTCGTATCTTTTTATAGGAAACGACATTCCATCTTAGTCTATAGGGGTGACAACGCATCTGCGTTTTGATACTCAATCAAGGATAAATGTAGAAACAGAAACTTTTTTTAGCCAATATAATCTATAAATAATGCCTATTGAAAGTCACTCTTTTGTTTAATTATCACTGGTTCGGAAAAACAACCTTAGATCTGGGAAGAATCAACAAGCAACCCAGCGGGTCTTTTTTTAAATAACAGCTTACAATCATGTATGTTAACACAATTAATCAATACAAAACAAATTAGAAATAGCTTGGTAGCGATCACCTAATTTCCAGGGGTTAATATTATCTACTAATTCCTCAATATTATAATAATTAAATATTTACTGGCCAGTCACGGACCTAGGAAAAAGGACCTTTTTTCTAGGTCCATGGCCACAGTGTGCTCGTTTGTCACCATTGTTCTACAAAAAACTTTTTTGCCTTGGAGATCATCTGTGTAGATACGACTGTATTACCTATTTCTGTCACCTGTGTTCTAGTCTGAAAAGTGCAGAGCCAGTATAATCACAGACTGTGACTGTGAGACTTTGTGGTGTTTCATCTTAGTCCACAGTTTTATATGTTTGAAGTTGGTTGAGGTGTCCGAACCGCAGTGAACCTTTACTAACATATAGAGCTAGTTCGTAACTAACATTATTAAAAAAGGATAGTAGTGGCTGCTTTACAAGTTCCCTTGCATTTATACGTGTTTAAGAGGTGAGAGTAAGTCAGCTCAAATTCTAATTTCGCCCCCACTTCCCCGCGCGTCGTATGCTATGTACCGACATGTTTGTAATCACTAATACTCTAAGTAGATAGGTCGTTAGATACTTATTTCATTATGTTTATCATATATATGCCTGTTTCTTAACGCCAACCCAGTCGCTTCTTATTTTTATAACGGTTATTTCCCATTTTAATTTTACGTCTTCCTGTTGCGTAATGTGTTTTCTGATCGTAAGCGACACAACTTCTCCCTTCAAAAGCCGGAGCAATACTAACGGAGCGACAGGAACCAAGCTTACGCGCCGATAGTTTAGGTAATTTCTTTTTTACAGTGAAAATAATGATATTTAAAAAAAAGTAAATAACATAAGCACTGCTTTATGGTTAGTTCAGTTAGTATGCAAAGTTTCATGGTCTTATTTAAAGTATTTTATGAATAACAGCGGTTTATTGTTCAGTTTGGAGGTAACTTTGGATTTTTTTTCTATCGAGAAAATTTTACGGAATCGTGTTTTCGTCTAACATAAACCTTAACATTAATCCTCAACTTTACCATATATTTATTTCAAAATTAATGCTGCAATACTTTCGGCATAACGGAGGATCTTGCTAAGCCATTTGAGGTTATATTTCCCCTTAAGTTTAACAAAAACTGAGTTCTGTTCTGAGTCCGGTCTGGTTTACGATGGATTCCCACCAACAACAATACCAGACAATCCTTATTAAATACACTAGTCAGGCTCGTATTGAGGAATGCAAGATAAAAAGAAAAACGAAATAAACAGGTCGATAGTCTGCGCAAAAAGCAGCGGTAAATAAGATAGCGACTAGATATTAGTTAGTAGCGAAAGAACACCGATTCCTACCAAGGATGATACGTGAGGCTATTGAAATTAAAAAACATCCTAATTTCAATAGAGAAGGAGGCTGGGTACTACCACCTGCTTGGGATCCTATAATTAATAAAATTAAAACTAAACCCAAGCATACCACTGCAAGACCTCAGGACATAGTCAGTTCATTTTGCATAGATCGGACCATAAACAATAATTAAAAAAAGCTGAAGGTACTCCGGGTTTAACAATGACATCGGGACGTCAGTCATCTCAGTCCCCCGTGACCATGTGTGCTGGAAAGCGCCCGAAACGTCGGGAATTAAAAATAATAGTAAAATAAACGCGATAAAATCCGTAAAAGTAGTTTTAATCAATGTGTAGTGTTCGCGTAAATATAAGAAATCATTAGACATTAGTTGTTAATTTTAATGAAACAATAAAACGATTCCAAATAATATGTATCATGTTGTGTTAGTTATGCTCAATCTCTTAATCTAAGTTAAAGTTGCTTAATTACATTGCACTGTGTATATAACATTCAAGAAACATATAAAATGCTATTCGCTAAACATTAAAAAAATATATAATAATATCTAAATGATTTTTAAAGAAAATATAAGTTAATTAAATTTTTACGTAAACATAAATAGAACTTACATTATTTTGTATTATACACCGTATTATGTATTTATGTATTATGTATTAAATACCGCGGAGCCGTCAAATATATATATATATATATATATATATATATATATATATATATATATATATATATATATATATATGACGGCTCCGCGGCGCAGTGGCAATGAGTGGCTGCGCTGGAGGCCGCGGGTTCGAGTCCGGCACGGAACAAGTATTTGTATGGCCTACAAATAATTGTTCCGGGTCTGGATGTTTGTCCTAGCGCAATTTATGTTTGTGAACTGCTACCACTATACAGGAGAAAATCCTAGTGTGGGGGTAACGTTTTAAAAATAACATTATTAGCTTCATGTATTATAATGAAATAATTATAAGGACTGTGTATTCCTTTTAGGTATTTGTAAATGTTAATTGAAATATCAAATATCAGACCAGAGAACGCACAAACACGAACGAACTCCGCACAACACAAGAATTTCATTACCATTTCTGTTTTCATTAAAACAATTCTTGAAGCGAACCTTACATCAGCACGCACACATAACGTTATCTTAATAAAGGATACAACTTGGTGATTGAGAAATATATGTGTCTATTATATTTTTGAGAATTTAAATTACCCTACCGATCATGAGATACACAAATGTCAACCGGTAGTAAAAGCAGGTTCAAAAAGCGAATGATATTTTAATACTTACTATGTGAACAGACACCGCAACAAAAGAGACCAACGAAATACGTCGAGGTCAAAAAATCCTTGGATTAAATTGCTATAAGACTTTAGAGAGATGAAAAAATATACCAGATTAAATCACCCAAAAATAAAACAATAATTTAAAGATAGCATTTCGCAAGTCTTGACATAGTCTCGCTTTTCTTAATTATACTGAACGATACAAGGAGTATGAACTGACAAACATTTATTAAGTACCGGATTTTTTTTTGCTGTTCTTCAAGTAAAGCAACATGTGTTTAAGACAAAGACATTTAAGTAGCAGTAACGTATTTGTCGGCAGTGAAAATATTGTTAAGTAAAACAATCGTTTCCCAGAAATTCAATACATTAAGGCATTATTTCATGCATAGATTTTTTACATTCTTCGGCCCTTTTTTGTATAATCAAGTCAATGCAATTTTGTACATATATCCATTAAAAATGGCACACTGTAAAAAGGTAATTCAAACATGGTTACAAAATTTGTCATACGATGATACGAAGAAGTTGCTGATTGTTTTAAGTTAATTAATATCATAACTAAATTAATGATAATATATTTTAACCAAATAACCCTTAATTAGTTAGTACGTTATTCATTTTATATAAGAAACAGAAAATATTTGTTAATGTATCTTTTAGCACATACACCTGAGATACAGGTTTATCCTAGTTCAGGTGCCTGTTATTGTAGACTATTTTTAAATTAAGACTTATTGGAATAATTTGTACAGTTTATCAAAATGTAATAAATTATTATTATTATTATTTATTATTATAGTAATAACTTCCCCTACAACCTCCTAGCAGGTATAGGTCGAATAGCCAGTAAAAAATCGTTGATCAAAATAAATCTTAAACCTACACAATATTTTATAAGACAGGTTACTCTACAATGACAAATGTGTTTTTATTTTTATAGAATAAGGGTGACAAGCGAGCACATATTCAACCTGAGAGTAATTGGATGGTAAGGGGATGATGCTGTAGTCCATACTGACTTACATCACTGTTAGTCAATGTAAATGTGTGGTTACTATTTCGGACGAATACAACAGAATTGTCTTGTATTGTGAAAAAGCTTTATACTCACGCTGCTATTTTACACTGAAATCCTGTAAGAGTGTGGTCCTTTTCCGGTTGAGCAGATGCATTCGCGCTACAATCATAATATCATCAGGGTGATTCTACCGCGTTAAAGACGTCTTGATATTTACATAATCTTCCAACTTCTTAAAAATGTCCTTCAGACCAATGCTCACATTAAAATTATTTCAACTGTAACTTGAGGCGACTTCTTATTACTATAAGTAAAAAAAAATCCAGTATTCCATGATAGCCAACAATGCGAATGGTACCGAATAACCGTGCGCCTAGACGATTAATAGACAGAATGTCGCGCATTCCCCGACAAATGTTAAGCTCGATGAAATAATGCACTCGATAATTATTTTTCTCACGTTCAGTACAATTACACGTTTAGCGAGTTCGTATGCGCGGGCAGTTTATCATATTACGCTCTTTAATAAACGTTCAATATCTCAACTAGTCGTGGTAGGTCGGAATGGTTAGCGCTCGCTGTAAAATTCACAGTACGCGAGCAAACCCAGTTCTTTCCCCGCCGGCGCCAATAAAATTGTTAATTTCAATTTTACTTTAATTTTATTTTACCACGTGCTCGGCGGTGAAGGAAAATATCGTGAGAAAACATGCATGTTTGAGAAATAAAATACAAAAATTCGAAGACATATGAAGTTCGCCAACACGCGTTGGGGCAGCGCGGCGGACATTTCCTTGCCCTAAAACCCTCTCAGAAATGAGGGGAGGCCTGTGCCCAGCTGTGGGACGTATATAGGCTGTAGCTTAACCTCAACTAGTGACTGACCCCGGCTTGGCACGAGTCTAACTCGACAGAGTGGTGTTATCTCTTTTTGAGTTGGTCACTAAACATCTTCATTTCTCTTCTATCACACAAAAAACATGTGACGATGATAAATATTCTCAATACGAATTTAAAACTGTAATACTGTTCTATATTGACAATACGTGCTACTATTCTGTATTTATAAGGGGTATAGCCACGCTGCAGTTATATTTATTGTTGTAGTACGAATGGGTCTGCTCCACCGGGGAAGGACCACGCTCACAGAATATCAATATAAAATAATAGTGCTGTGTTTCGTATGGTGAGTGTAGAGGTGAACCGAAGACACTTTTTACTGGAAACGAGGCATTTCACATTAGTGTTCATATATCTGTATTTTGATTCTTAATCGAGATAAAATATAAACGTCTATGGGTCACAGTTTCCACTTACTATTAGATAGACTGTGTGCTCGTTTGTTACCCTTATTCTATAAAAAAAAATACAAGAGATGTCTTTCAACATGAGTATCTAACTTTAAAGGTCCATCGAGGAATAGATACCTACATATTTATTTGAAAAAGCATATTCGGGCAATAGTTAAGAGAACGCTAGGAGTACGATAAGAAACTGATCATTGCATCCATGGACTTAGGTGATTGCATCAGCCTTTTTTTTCCAGTGCCGAGTAGATGTCACTCGGCGGTAGTACAAAAGCGTGTTTGTCTGTTAGACGCTCGTCACTTTTTTTTTTATAGAATAGGGTGACAAACGAGCACACAGTCCACCTGATGGTAAGTGGTTGCTGCGGCCCATAGACATCTGCATCTATCCTCATTAAAAATCAAAATGCAGATGCGTTGTCACCCGTGAGGACTGAGATGGAATGCCTCGTTTCCAGTAAAAAGGGTCTCCGGTTCTCTACACTCACCATACGAAATACAGCAGCATTAAGCTACTATTTCACGCTGGTATTCTGTGAGAGCGTGGTCCTTCCCCGGTCGAGCCGACCCATTCGTGCTACAACTATACTACTAAACTACTAATATAACTGCAGCATGGCTCTACCACGTAAAAACTTGTTGTCACTCAAGTTTTGCTAAAACTATGATTATAGTTTTTAAAGTAAATGATTTAAAAACTAAGTTGTAAATGATCTAAAAACCAATTTGTTTTACTTTTCGACACTTTTGTAAAACTATTTATATCATGCACATTTATTATCATATTAACCGTCGAACATCATTATTATTAACATGAGTTTCATCTTATGATGATTGCGTCGGGAAATCAGATTCTTTACCACTAGTTCAAGTAAATATACTTAGGTATAATCCACTTAGGAGTTAAACTACTGGGACCAAATAGTTCAACTCACACCATCTAATGAAATTAAATCATTAAATAAAATTTTGTTGTAATACCTATATCGGAAGTTATTTTAGGAAATAATCTATATTTCATAAAAAAATATTCTGTTCTATTCTATTCTGCATTGTGCCAGCAGATTAATGGTTAAAATGCCCTTTCCTACACCGTGGTTATTTCTATAATTAAAATTAATTTGACTTTACCCAAAAAGGATTGGTTATATTTTTCCCTTTAAAAAAATTACACCCATACTAGGATTTTCTCCTGTACTGTGTAGGCAGTTTACATGCACAAATTGCACAATAACAAACATCCAGACCCAAAGCAATTACTTGTAGGCTATACACATATTTGTTACGTGCGGGATACGAACCCGCGTCATAAATCTGAATTGTCTAATCTAAATCTAAATCAACCCAGATATACTTAGGTCATAAGTTAATAATATCTAATCAAGACATGTTATTTCAACTAACTGTCGCAGACGTTCAACTCATAACTCAATATCATAAATGGTTTATATTTAGTTGAACTACTGGCAAAAAGTCCCACTAGTTTAACGATTGTATTAATCAGTGGAGCTAGAGGGAATAAGCCGGAAATCTATTAACCTATTTTTTTCATTAGTGTCACATATCTTTGAAGTTATGCAGTTCAGTTGCCGCATTTTATTGCTATAGCCTATTCAGAGAGGTGTTAAGATGTGAGAATCGACTAAGAGTTAAAGCTCAATAACTTTCAAAAGCAAAAATCATTGTTTTTTTTTCTTTCTTTTGAATATAAATTCTTAATTTTTAATAGTGAAATAGTAAGCTCGTAAATTCATATCGTTTTTTTTAAGAAAAGTTGTAGATTCTGCTTTTCAATACCGTCCTCATTTATAGTTCCTCCTACGAAACGTTTACAAATATGAAGAGATTAAAAACATTCTGGACATTTAAATATCTAGATCGATGCCATATAGCATTTACACTGCATTTATGAAACACTCTCAGATGAAGTAAAAAAAGTAAAAAACCATTTTTTTATTTCATCTGAGTGCCCAAATAGTATTAGTTCTTCATGTTCGCCGCATAAATATGAAACACTATTATACACATACACATACGGAATAATTACAAAATACGAACTCGTATTAAAGAAGCGGTGGCGCGAAAAGAATACTCCAGTCTTTGCCAGAAACGATATTTTGGTGAAGAAAGAGAGTACATACCTAAGTGAAAGATATTTTGAGTGAGATCGGGAGGCCGCCTTATTTCTATTTTTCTCTATATTATTTCTCAATCCAACATTTTTTTTTCACATTTTTCTGACGAATGATATTTTTGGTGATAAGGGTTGGGGAAATTGTTTTTGAAGACTTTTTTCGCAAGAAATGTTTAAATAATAGATCATATATTGTTACATTGCGTGCTTCATGTATATATAATATGTATATATATACATATATACAGAACGTGACGATCAAACGGAAGGGGTTTGTGGTTTAAATTGCGTGGTTTAAAAGATAAAGGATGATTTATAATTTTTTTAGAAAGTCAACCTTTGCGTCAATATTTTTGATGCTGCATCGGTAAATGTGGACAGATTTTAGTTTATTTCTCAGTACTTATTATGGTTTGGTAGAAATAAAAAGTGTAAAAACCATAGTCCATATAATATTATTTAGAAAATTCGGGTTAAAATCGCGTATAATCCTGTGGCAAAAGAGCCTGCACTTATTCATAGTGGTAGGTGTGGTACCTATTGCATTAGAGCATCTTATGTACAGTTGACTTAGGTATTCCTGTCAATAATGCAATGTGCTCCAAAACTTCGTCTTCTCTACCACGTGCTACTTTCTGTGGATAGGTCTGAAATCAGCCAAACCAGCGTGAAAACGAATTATTTTTCTTAACATTAATCGAACGGACGAATCACTTAAAAAAATCTAATCGAGTAATTTGCACAAAATCTTCTCCCGGCCAAAAAAAAAATTATACCACAAAAAGTCGAAGTAAAAGTACCTACCAAGTATTATATACCATTTTGAAATCTACATGAATTGCGCAAACTTTTGAATACAGTTGCCAGGTCCATGTGAGTACATTTTTTTACAGTATGAAGGGTCTAACTTGCTCGATAAAACTTTAATGTTACAATTTTACACTTTTACGCACTTTTAATTTGATGTATTGATTTCTACCAAACCGTAATAGGTACTGAAAAATAAAATAGTAGATATAGTAGGCATATCATTAGGCTATACAAAACAGAAAAAAAATTTAATCGGTCCTCATTTGTAGATGGAGCATCAAAAATATTGACGCACAGGCTGGTTTTTTTTGAACATTTCTTCCATGGTCTATAACCCCCTTTCGTTTGATCATTACGTTCTGGGACAGCCTGTATATCGTCCTCTATGGATCTTTAAGTACAACGATGAAATAATATCCGAAACCGCAAAATGAAAGATTAACAAAACACTAATAATTTATTTGATGGATAACTTTTATCTGGCGATTGAAAAATCTGCCTTTAAACCCATTATTAGACATTTGAAAGTGTATCTGTATTATCTTGCAAGATATTTTATTTAATATTCATATATACGATAACGGCAAAAACACAAACATTATCTTGGTTCTAGATTTATTTTATAGAATATAATAATTAATCCACAGGTTAAGATTATATTATATCCTTTTAAGATTATATTATATAACTAACGCTTTGTTTCATCATGCGTAACATTGAGTTATACGGTGTAATACGGTGTAGTAGTAGTGTAGCAAGTGTATATACGGTGTAACATATAAATCAATGATGCGTAATTTGTTGACCGAAGTGCGTAATGCGTAGAGTAAAAGAGTAGAATAGTTTGGTGTTCTTAACCTTTTGAGCGCCACGCCAAAAACGCATTACCGTGTCCTGTACGCCAAAGCGAAAAGTAAACAAAAATACCTACGAAAAAAATAGTGCTCCCAAGAGTTGATATATTGATAACACATAATAACTTGATTTTGTTGGTTTTTTATGCAATAAATGACTCTTTATAATCTGGTATGTTTTATTTAATCGTGTACTGTCTTCCACTCTTTTTATATATGTACTTTGTAGATAAATAAAAATAAACAATAACAATAAAATAGTAGTAAACCACAACACTACTCTTCATCGTGATGACGTCACTGTCACGACTGGACGACAACGGCTTTTTTTTGCGCCCGAAGCAAATATGGGCAACCCTCCGGAAAGCGGGGGAGGGAGGCGGTGAATGCTCATAGCATACCATGCAGCCGGCTGCGTGGTTATGTGGAGACTTTTACCCACTAAACACCGCCTTTATGGATTGGCTTACCGATCTGACGAGAGATCTCTAAGCCGTATACGAACACGACCCTCTTTGGGAGAAAGGAGGGCGCAAGCGGCGAAAAGCCTCTTAGAAGTATGCCTAACTAAGGCAGATTAAGGGATGTGTTATGTAGGCTCGGCCTGAGCCGCCAGGAGGCAGTTCAGGTCAGCCGAAAGCTTGTTGGGGAGAGAGAGAGAGAGTTTCTCGGTCTGCGCACACTATAGCGAGTGTGGATAGGGGCTGCATAGGCAGCTGTCTCACGAATGAGATGATTTGGGTGGGACTCTGAGGCTTTGAAAAATCTCTCAGAGAGTGATTTAAGGAACTGCTGGATTGTTGGGAGCTCTAAGTCTCGGTGTAGGTCGGCATTACGGATATAATAGGGCGAGTTAGTGGCCCTACGACAGAATAGATTTTGAAGTATTTGAAGTTAATTTATAACTTTAGGTTTAGCATGTGCGAAAATGGGGGCCGCGTAGGTCATGACAGGTCGTATACAGACCTTATATAGGGTTCGCTTGTTGCGGAGAGACATGTTACTGTGTCTGCCCAACATGCTGTTTACGCATGTAAAATCGCGTGGTGCGAGTTACCTTCTTGATATGGGGCTCGAAAGTGAGCCTTGCATCAAGGGTGACGCCTAAGTATTTGGCTTTTGATTGCCATGGGACAGGGGTTCCTAACATCCTGATTGGCGGAGTGGCGGTGAGACGGCGTCGTTTATATTCGAAGCAAACGGCGGAGCTCTTCTCCGGGTTTACGTCGATACGCCATTTTTGGAACCAAGCTCCTAAGTCGTTAACTGACTTTTGGATCTTGTTGCGAATCTGTGGCAGTGAGTTGCCTTTAGAGTAAAGGGCTGTGTCATCTGCGAAGAGGGCTGGTTCAACACCATTCGACGGGATAGGGATGTCGATGGTGAATAGTATATATAGGAGGGGGGCAAGCACAGAGCCTTGAGGGACACCGGCTTTGATTTGACGAGTAGAGGATAGCGTGCCTTCGTGTCTAAAATGAAAGGTACGATCCTTCAAATAGGAGGCTACAGGGCGGACGCGGTCAGGGAGGCCTAAGTCGTACAATTTGTAGATAAGGCCCTCATGCCATACTCTGTCGAATGCCTTGGCAATGTCGAAAAAGACCGCGATGGTCTTTTGACGACGAGGATAATAAAAACCGCTGAGGATATATTACACTATGCGGTGAACTTGCTGGGGGGCACGAGTGTTTGGCACGAAACTCGAATTGTTGAGGGATGACAAGAGGGTCGCCGTCTGTGGGAAACAAATGGCGCCTCATGCGCACGAGAATAACTCGTTCGAAGAGTTTGCCCATGGCCTTGAGGAGGCTGATGGGACGGTGATTGGAGGGGAGGTGGTGAGGTTTGCCTGGCTTGGGAATGCCAATGACATAATGATTTCTTAAATTTACGCGAACACTACACATTGAATAAAACTAAATTTACGGATTCTATCGCGTTTATTTCACTGATTTTACTTATTTTTAATTCCCGACGTTTCGGGTGCTTTACAGTAACCATGGTCACGGGGGGGGGGGGGGACTGAGATGTTTGACGTCCCAATGTCATTGTTAGCCCGGCTACCTTCAGTTTTTGAAGAATATTAATTTTTGTCCGATTTACGCAAAACGAACTTACAGTATCTTGAAGTCTTGCAGTGGTATGCTTGGGTTTGGGTTTAATTTTGTTAATTACAGGATCCCAAGCAAGAGCACCCTTCTTCTCTATTGAAATTAGGATAACCATCTTCTCTATTGAAATTAGGATGTTTTTTTAATTTCAATAGCCTCGCGTATTATCCTTGGTAGGGATCGATGTTCTTTTGCGAGGTTTTTGCAGTTTATCAAATCTGATGTAATGGTGGGGACGATCTTGAACATGTTCACAGACTGCAGACTTCCCCGAGCGTCGGTGCTTCACGTCAGCTATAAGAGAGACCACATTCACAATCTAACTTGTACACTCCTGCATCTTGTAGAGGGATATTACACTTGACGGATGGTAAAAATTGACTAATCTTCTTCGGCGGCTTGTAGTATGTTTTAATGGAAGCTCGTTTCAAGATGTAGCCAACCTCTGTGCCAAAGTCTGTGACTCCTCTGACATATGGCAGTACAGCAGGCACACGCTCGACTGTGGTCGGCTTCACTCGGTCACTGTGACGTAGGCGCGGGATCTGAAGCTTGTTGTCTTGCAACACTTGCTTGACATGCTGCAGCTCGGCGGCCAGATGTTTTCTGTCACAGATCCCTCGTGCTCTCTGAAACAAAGATTTACCCACGGTAGCTAACTGTGAAGGATGATGGTGAGATTCACCATTTAAATATCGGTTGGTATGGGTCTATTTTCTATACACAGTGTGACCAATAGTGTTATCAGGATTTCGAATGACTAAAACATCTAGGAAATCTAAAGAATTATTTGCCTCTAACTCCATTGTGAATTGTATTTTAGAGTTTATAGAGTTAAGGTGGTTTAAAAATGCAGTTACTTTGTCAGATGGTAAAATTGTGAAGATGTCGTCTACGTACCGCTTGTAGAATCTTGGGTTTACAGAAGCAGTAAGAAGGGCTTTCTGCTCGAAGTCCTCCATAAATATGTCGGCGACTATGGGAGATACAGGTAAGCCTATCGCCACACCATCTACTTGCTTGTAGAACTCTTCCTTCCACAATAGATAGCCAGCAGGCATGTTGTTATCTTCTAGCTTCCTAGTTACAATTGAGATGCAGTCTTCAATTGGTAGGAATGTGAATAGTGACTGAACATCAAAACTGACCATAGTTTCATTGGGTTTGATATGATGCTGATGCTACTACATGATTTTGAAGATAATCATAATCTTTATTGCAATCAAATAGTAACAATAGAATTTGGAATTTTTAAAAAAAATAGTCCGCATTTGAACCCAGTTTGGGCGTAGCAATTATAAAAATATTAAATATTATTTTAAAACTACTAGATTTCATTAATAAATTACATGATTAGATTATATTATTGTAAAATCTTGTAAATTTAATTAAATTAATAATTACAATGTCAAGTAAAAAAATAATAATAATTATAAATAAAAATAAGTACAAAATAATAATTGAATAAAAAAATTAAATTAGATAGGCACAGGCCGAAGTTGTCCACACAAATTAAATAACATTTGTACCAAAATATTCATTTAAATTATAGAAACATTTTTCAATTAAATATAACTTTAATTTGGATAAAAATAATGTAGTACTCGTTAAATTTATTATGTATGTGGAAGGTTATTAAAATTTTTTACCGCCATACAGTAGGGACTAGAGCTATGCAAAGCAAGAGTAGATTTCGGCAATAGCAGCCTATTTTTATTTGGTCTAATTGAGTGTTTGTAATTTGTTTCACTTAATTTGGTAAATAGTTCTGGGTGGTTTTTTACAAATTTGCATGTTTCCCAAATATAAATAGACGTCAAAGTCAAAATTTTAAACATTTTAAGTGGCGCTTACAACTTTCTGGAATTTTTATGTTTGCCAAGATTCTTATAATTTTTTTTTGCATTATAAATAATTGCTGTGCATCTTTACTATTTCCCCACAACATAACACCGTATGACAGCTACGAAGATGTGTATGCGTAATATGCTGGCAGCGCGCTGGGGACATCTGTGGTTTTCTTTATTTCTCGTAATACGTAAGTGAATTTTGATAACCTATTTTTTACTTTATTTATATGGTCTTTCCAGTTTATATGGCAGTCGATTTCCAGGCCTAACAAGTTGAAGTTGTCAACAGTCCTATAGGTATATTATTATAAGTAAAAGCGATATTAATTAGTGATGATTTTTGAACTGGTGGGAATTGCATAATTTTGGTTTTATTAAAATTAATCTCTACGATGTGATGTGTCAGCCAATTTGTAAACTGGTCCAATACATGATTCAATTTATTATTTAAATTCTAGTCTTTGTATACGGAATAATAATGGAAAATTCATCAGCAAATATAATAGAGGTTTCAGTCCATACCCTATATTCAGAAAGAAAATCGCACAACACAAAATGTAATGTAAAATTGCTCGTCATATCTTAAGAAAAAAATAAACGTTTATTATTCGTAATTTTATATTATTAAAATAAAAAAATTCATCATCACCGACGCTTTCCAAAATGCGAATGAGTTCTGAGGAATCGTTCATGTTGCACTGCACTACTTTTTCCGCTATTCGTTTATGACGTCATCAGGGTGTCGTCTATCGCAACTGCCACCGCCACCACTGTCACTGTCGCCGCCGCCGCCGCCGCCGCCGCGACACCGACGCCCGCAGAGGGGCCCCCCGTGGAGGAAGCTGAAATGGAATGCCTATAACGGCCCCATTAAGCTTCCTCCAGGCGAATATCAACCACTGCGCCTGCGCTCAGGATCTGTTGCTCCAGAGCATGGCGCAGTGGTCGATTAACATCGCTGTGGTCGCTGAGCCGTATTTTGTCTGGCCTAGGGAGGACTGGGTGGCGGACCTTAACGGCTCAGTGGCCATCATCTCTTCGGCCGCCGCCGGTACCCCGACCCTTGAAGGTGTCAGGAGGGGTCAGGGGTGCGTAGCAGCACGGTTCGGGGAGTTCGTCGTTGTGGGGGTGTACTTCTCCCCGAACCGATCTCTCGCCGAGCTCCACAACTCTCTTGCAGAGCTGAGAGCAGTCGTCGTCGGAAGTTATCCCCTCCCCCGTACTTGTCCTCGGGGACTTCAATGCCAAGAACTTGGCTTGGGGTTCTCGTCGTACAGATGTGCGGGGTAGGATGGTGGAAGACTGGGCTCTGGAGACAGGCCTGGTCGTCCTAAATCGGGGTTCTGCCCCCACGTGTGTGCGGATGCGGGGCGAGTCGGTGGTGGACATCTCGTTCGCTAGCCCCGCTCTGTCGCCGCGTGCCATTGACTGGCGTGTCATGGAGGGGGTGGAGACCTACTCCGACCACCGGTACATCCGGTTTGATGTCTCCACCCAGCCCTCGAGCGCGCCAGTCCAACAGGCCCCGAGTGGTCCGCGTTGGGCGCTGAAGCAGCTGGACCGGGAGCTCCTCCTGGAAGCCTCGATCGTGCAGGCCTGGGTGTCATCACCGGACAAGCCTGCCGACGTCAATGATGAGGCAGGGTGGTTCCAGGAGGCCATGTCCGAAATATGTGACGTGGCAATGCCCCGCGTCCGGCCAGGAAGCGCCCGGCGTCAGGTGTATTGGTGGTCGCGTGAGCTGACGTCTCTGCGCGAGGCGTGTGTCGCCGCGCGGCACCTGTACACCAGGCATCGCAGGCTCCGCATTCGTCCACCGAATGCGGCAGC
The DNA here is from genome assembly GCA_907164705.1 of Parnassius apollo. Lineage (NCBI taxonomy): Eukaryota > Metazoa > Arthropoda > Insecta > Lepidoptera > Papilionidae > Parnassius > Parnassius apollo. Next base: position 682,857 of record CAJQZP010001062.1, on the reverse strand, counting down.
CATTGAGGCGGAGCTGTACGAGGGATACAGAGCGGCGAAGAACGCCCTCCGGGAGGCTGTCCTGCGGGCCCGGGATCGGGCCCGTGAGGAGATGCTGGAGACTCTCAACAGAGATCCGTGGGGGCGCCCTTACAAGATGGTGCGGGATAAACTCCGCACCTGGGCCCTCCCGCTGACGCAAAGTCTCCGGCCCCAGCTCGTGGAGGACGTGGTGAGCGCTCTGTTCCCTGCGCGACGGGAAAATCCGCCCCCGCCTATAGCTCCGCCACCTGCGGTGCCGGAAGCGGACCACCAGGACGACGACGACGACATCCCGGAAGGGACCGGGGTAGACCTGAGAGTGGCGGTACGTAGGCTCAAGGCCAGGAATACCGCCCCAGGACCCGATGGCTTGCCTGGCAAAGCCTGGGTCCTGGCCTCGGAGACCTCTCGGGCCCCGACTGGAGGGGCTCCTAAGCGCATGCTTGGAGAGAGGCCAATTCCCGCTTCGTTGGGAGACGGGGAAGCTGGTCCTCATTCGGAAGCCGGGGCGCCCTGCGGACTCTCCGTCCGCATACCGGCCCGTGGTGCTGCTCGACGAGGTGGGCAAGCTCTTTGAAAGAGTCATTGCAAACCGCCTCGCCGAGCACCTTGCGGAGACGGGGCCGGATCTTGCGGAACACCAGTTTGGTTTCCGCAAGAGGCGCTCTACGGTGGACGCCATCATGCGCGTGAGAGCCCTCACGACGGGGGATGCAGTGGCCAGAGGGGGGTTGTCTTGGCGGTGTCTCTCGACATCGCCAACGCCTTCAACTCCATGCCCTGGAGCTGCATTAGGGAGGCACTCCGGTATCACCGGGTGCCGACCTATCTCCGTCGTATAGTCGGGGACTACCTGACGGACAGGGCCGTCATCTACCCCGGTCGCAACGGTGAGTGGAACCGGCGAGAGATGTCGTGCGGTGTCCCACAGGGTTCGGTTCTGGGGCCACCTCTGTGGAACATCGGTTACGACTGGGTGCTGCGCGCCGACCTCCCTACCGGCGTCAGCGTAGTTTGCTACGCTGACGACACGCTGGTACTGGCACAAGGGGGGGTCGTACGAGGCGGCGGCGGAAAATATGACACGCGGGGTTGCGATAGTCGTTGAGAGGATTCGGCAACTGGGTCTCGAGGTGGCTCTGCACAAGTCCGAGGCCATGCACTTCCATGGTCCTCGGAACAGGCCACCACCGGGATCCTCAGTGATGGTAGGAGGGGTATCCATCGACGTCGAGTCGACGCTGAAGTACCTAGGACTCGTCCTCGACGGCCGATGGAACTTCGTTGAGCACTTCCGACGTTTGGTTCCCAAACTGGAACGGACCGCGGCTGCCTTCAGGCGGCTCCTGCCGAACCTGGGAGGGCCAAACGCCTCTTGCCGGAGGCTCTACGCGGGGATCGTGCGGTCCATGGCCCTTTACGGGGCCCCGGTGTGGGCGCGTGGTTTGGCGCGGCTTGCCGTCCACCACCTGAACGCGCCCCAAAGGGTGATAGCCGTGAAAATGGTTCGCGGCTACTGCACGATCTCCCGCGAGGCGGCGAGCCTCCTTGCCGGATTGCCGCCATGGGATCTGGAGGCGATAGTCCTCGCGCGCCTGCACGAATGGCGTGCGGAGGCACTATGCTGTGGGGAAACCCCGCTGCCGCGGCAAGTTGTCGCGCAGCGGACAGACTTCCGGCACGATCTCATGGCGACATGGAGACAGCGACTGTCGCAACCCCGTGCTGGGCACGCCACTATAGCGGCGATAAGACCCCTCTTTGAGGAGTGGCTTGAGAGACGCCACGGCATCCTCACCTTCCGCCTGACGCAGGTCCTCACCGGACACGGTGTGTTTGGCAGGTTCCTGCACCGAATCGGGCGGGAGGAAACGCCCGGGTGCTCCCACTGCGAGGATGGACCGGAGGACACGGTGGAACACACCGTGGAGGTGTGCCCTGCTTGGGCGGAGCACCGCCGTGTCCTCGTAGCGGCGATAGGCGGCGGCGACCTCTCGCGTCCGGCCCTGGTCGAAGCCATGGTCCGGAGCGAGACGGAATGGGATGCCGTCACCACTTTCTGCGAAGCAGTGATGCTAGCGAAGGAGGTGGCGGAGCGGGAGAAGGAGAGAGCAGCAGCTTTCCTCCACGGCCGCCGCGGGAGACGCCCCGGGCGTCGGGGGCTACGTCGTGGCCCCCGGCCACCGTAGGCGCGGGCCTGTGGACGGCGAGCAATGGGTAGCTCGTCGACTACTCTAGGCTACCGCTAAGTTAGCGGTCAGCAGCCGTAGAGTCTAAATCACCTGAAGATGCCTCGTGTAGAGGCGAAACACGTGTCGTATTATCGTCGATGGTGTGACTTTCCTGGGGTATTGGTGCCGGGAGTAGTGGTGCTGGGATTAGTGGTGATGGGATTGGTGCATGCAATTGAGGGAGGGCGGGAGGTGCTCTTCAATCCAGGTAAAACACATCATTGTATTTAGTTAGCGGAAGGTTGCAAATTAATTAATATCTTTATTATAATAGATTTCCGCAAAGTAATGCTTGATTCTATCAATCTATTAATAATTTTTAGACGTAAACTTTATTGCTATCTATGAAAGAAAAGTCTTCTAAATGCTCAAATGGCTGTGAAAAAACCGTCGTCGTCGTAGTAGGGCTTAGACAGCATTATCCAGGTGAGTGAAAGCTAACACTTGCATCAAACCTTACATTTAAACCATTTAAACTGAAAAGCACATAAGTGCGGCTAATGAGTTGTAATTTTATACAACCTAACTACGGTACAGGTTATATCCGATACTATTAAGGCAGCAACATTTTTTTGTTATTTCAAGATAATGGCTGTAGCTAATTCAATTTGATTGGCGGATAATGCATCGAGGCTACAGTCTTGGAAAAGTTCGTTCATATAGGACGATTTATAAGTAAACAATATGTTGACGTATAGTTTAAAAGAACAATTTCTATACCTGCATTTTTATAGAATAAGGATGTCTAATGAGCATACCGACCAACTAATGGAAAGTGCATGCTGTGGTGGCCAATAGCCACTTACATCTATCCTCAAGTATCAGTACGTAGATGAGTTATCATCCCCGACTGGACTAAGATAGTGTCTCGTTACCAGTAAGAAGGGTTTCCGGTTGTGATCACTCGCCATGAGAAACAGTACTTTACGCTGTTATGTTAGAGAGCGGTCCTCCTCCGGTGGAGCCGACCCATTCGCGTAGCAGCAATAATATAGCTGCAGCGTGGCTCTACAACGAAGGAAATGGTATTGTTACGAGTTGAGGTTCGTGACAAACGCTATAAAAATTGCCGATGAAATTGTACCTAAATTAACACTTTAATTTACTTTATACAAATTAAAACTAAAAACGCCCACTAATAATTAAATCACACTAATTCATTTAAGTTCCGCTCCGAAGCTTCGCTTAGTGTCGCCGAGTGTCAACTCTGCCCCGATCGCATCTTGCAGCGTTTTAGCACTATAATTAGCAAAGAACATTCAAGTAAATGCGCGCCAGACAACGAGTTGAGTGTAGATTTTCCAGAAAATTAGTTCTTCGGGTGGCCCGCTGTCGGTCGAAAGATTTGTGATGTCATTTTCTGCAACCCCCATCTTCGTGCTGACACTAGATGGCGCTAGTGTGCCGATTTTAGCGCTTAACAGTATATTTATATTTATATAATTGGTTTCTCAAAAATCGCTACGTAAAAACACGGATGAATTTTTGATATTTAGATAATGTTTTTAATCTGAAAAGTAGACGTTATAGACTTTCCCTTAGGAATTTTATTTTTAACTGGTAAATCGTGCGTCCGAGGAAAGAGCTCAGTGCGCCCAGTTTGGGGCTGCTTGACAAATTAAACTCGAGTGAAAGTGCTAATGACGTTTTTTATTATCACAGATTACCAGTGTTTTTCGAAACTCGTCACGAACTAAGCTAGTTTTATAGGGCATGTTTCTTTTTTTAAGAAAAATAAACTAGTTTTTACTTATTTAAGCCAACAACTCGATATCCTAATGGAAGTAGAAACCATTTTCTCTTGTGTATTTACATTTATAGCTGTGTATAAAATTTTTATCCACTCGCATCGCGCAAAAGGTGCAATTTTCGCTCATTTCTACTCTAGCAGAGTAATTGAATGAGTACCGCCCATTATGGCGATTATGGAGGTAATTAAGTTTTTACTTTCCTTATAATATGTTTGTATTTAAGACGCTCACTCAAAGCATTACGTAAAACGTGAACTGATTATATACTCTGTGGCATGACGCATCGCCCGCATAGTATGGAAATATAACCACCAAAAAATCAATAAAAATAAATGTTTTTCTGCCATTTTCAGAAAGAAATGAAACAGAATACGGGCTTCCTAACTTCTTGACTGCAACACGCCCGCCAGCGTTACTGCTATGGGGGAGGCTCATGTTCAGCAGTACGTTGGAAAGGCTGTAATAAATAAAATATATAAAATTTTCTATTGTCTATTTTCTTACCACTTTAATTAAAGAGATAGTAGATAGAACAAATCAAATGCATGATTTAGGATTTTTTATAGAATAAGGGCGGCGAACGAGCACACAGTCCACCTAATGGTAAGTGGATGCTGTGACCCATAGACATCTACATCTATCCTCAATTAAGAATCAAAATGCAGATGCGTTGTTAGCCTTGAGGACGTTTTTTTATAGAATAGGGTGACAAACGAGCACACAGTCCACCTGATGGTAAGTGGTTGCTGCGGCCCATAGATATCTACATCTATCCTCCATTAAATATCAAAATGCAGATGCGTTGTCACCCGTGAGGACTGAGATGGAATGCCTCGTTTCCACTAAAAAGGGTCTCCGGTTCTCTACACTCACCATACGAAATACAGCAGCATTAAGCTACTATTTCACGCTGGTATTCTGTGAGATAGTGGAGCCATTACTATGCTGCTAATATAACTGCAGCATGGCTCTACCACGTATATAACACTACATGGAATGCCTCTTTTCCAGTAAAAAGGGTCTTCGGTTCTCCACACTTAACATTCGAAACAAAACAGCATTGCCTGCTATTTGCATTAACTGCTATTTGACGCTGGTGTTCTGTGAGAGCGTGATCCTTCCTCGGTCGAGCCCACCCATTCGTGCTGCAATCATTATATAGCTGCAGCGTGGCTCTACCACGTTCAAAGTGTTAAGTTAACAAAGATGTTAATATAAAAATAAAAATAATAATAATAATATAATAAGAATGTGGACTAATGAATAAGGAGGCGAGGGCAAGCCTTTTAAAAAAGAAATAGAAAATCTTTATTTATTTTCTCTTAGGGTAGAACCATTAGGGGTATTTATTAATGATTTTTTGTAAGATATTAAAAATTTCAAAGTATCTTAGGACCCCACTATCAAATGGTGATGTATATGTTACGATATGAATGAAATAAAATCCGGCTTATCAATATACACATCCAATCCAAAATATAAATTTTTCACGTCATGTAACATCAGTTCATCAGTGACAAAACAACCAGTCAACAGTATACTTCTCATTCATCACAATCAGCTAATACTGTACATTTAATTTTTATATGAAATAGATCATCCTAACGCTGTGAGCAAGTCGCAGTGGGAGAAATCTCTTAAGTCTAAGAAGTTTTAAAGATTTGGCATGATGAAGAATGACAGCGGACACTCGCCACGACGCAGTCGGTTGCTTCGGTCGCGATCAAGGAGCATTTAAATAAATGGTGGATGGTCGCGACGCAAGCCGCCATCTCGACTAATATTTTGCGAGTACTATAAAGAGCCTTTTTACACCACCGTGTGGTAGCGATATAAGAATATCCACTACTCCATTGAAACAGGTGAGGATTTGCATCTTCCTGATAACAACTAAACGTAATAAAATTGCGATTGACAACCCGCTCGCCAAGCATGACAACTATGGCAAAATCCTCTTTATCACGCAATCTATAAGGGAGACCTATGTTCAGCAGTGGACTTGTATAGGCTGTAATGAATGGATGGATAGATTGATGGACTACAACGAGAGAGAGTGAAAATCTTAGATTTGAGCTTGGGATGATCGATGTTGCAGAAACATCGATGATGACATCGATGTTGGCATCGATAGCTCAACATCGATGTTCGATGTTTATCCTACTCAAGACATCGATGTTGAACATTATCGATGTTTTTGCACATGTATTTTATGAGTTAGAATTGGATGAATAAAAAAATAAACATACTGTACATGGTTTATTATTAATGAAATAAAATAAATTAATAAACAATGGACTTCGTTTAAAACGTTTAAAAGAATTGGAAGAAGTAAACAAATGTTCATTTGTTATACAGTCTAATATTTTTTGCCAATTGATTGAAGAGTAATTTTGACTACGAAGTGCCTTTCAATCTGTTTCTCTTTTGGTAGAGTTGAGCCAGCTTTTGAAAATAACCTTCCGATAATTCGATTATGGGATCATTGACATGTTAAAACATCGATGTTTAATTTAACATCGATGATCACGAACATCGATCATCGAACATCGATATCTCGAACCTCGACGTGTCAGCATCCCTAAGAGCATATGTGTTGTAACATTATCAGATGTTTTAGTATACAGTATTAAAGTCTACTGCTGAACTTGGGCCCCCCAGTTGCAAGGATTTATCTTAATAGTCACGCTTGGCGAGCGCATTGAATACCGCAGTGGCAGACGTGTCGTACCATTGAAGATGCCTTCCGTCTGACTATTACGCCTAGCGTAAAGAAGATGTTACCATTTATCTTTGGAAGCCATGTTGTTTTTTTAGTATTTCTCATAGTCCCCTCTTACGATATCCAAGGGGCATAATGCGGTGATGAACTCCTTATAATTTAACATGCGATGACATACTGCGTTTAAAACTCTCAAAAATAATTTACATTTGTTAAAAATTGTGAATAATATTTGTATAAATATATAATTGAATATCATGAGGAAAAGAAATTAAATGATCGATCGCAAAAATCGCTAGTTAGCAGTGAAAGCGGTTCCGAATGATTTCTGTTCGATGCCCAAAGCAAATTAATTATCAATGAATTCATTGAATTAATTATCGTTAATCTACTTCGTTTTATTTCGAAACAAACAGCGACAGAATGTCTGTACTACCCACACTTCAAACTTACGCAACCTAAAAACTAGTTATGTACCCATTTGAATATTCAAATGCATGAAGCGATAGCAAAAAAAGCACGCGATGGACGCTTAGCGCCTATAACAGTAAAAGTGTGACGATTTAATTACGACCTGCCTCTTGGTCGTTTTATTGAATTGTAAGAATACTTTTATAACATAAAGAGGGTTCTGTCTACGGTCATGAGGTAAAATTTGGTCAAAAAGAATAATAATTCAATCAATGAAAATGAACAAACTTCCCAATTGCGTTACAAGCTCCGTGTGTAACAAAATGTATATATTAATACGTGAAGAAAAACTTTGTACTTAAGCATATTGCGCGCGCAGAGTGTGAGATTTGGCTTAGTTGAAGTTCATACAGAGAAAGTGTGCAGAAATATAACATTTTCTAAAATTTATTTAAAAAATGTGTTACAAATACATGAATTAAGTATAATTATTATAATATAGTATAATAATGAGCAAGACATGCATATTTCCAGGAAAAAAATCAAGCTTGACATTTATGTAGGTACACTAACACAGTAGGTACTGATCGATTATTTTGTCATTTATAGATAAAAAAATGTCATGCATCGGTTATCTTCTAATTAAAAGATAGCTTGCTCGACAAATCTGCCTCTAACAAATAGAAGCTTTATAACATAACAAAAATTATTATAAATGCAATTCAACATTAAAAATGGAAATGATATATCATCCGTGATTTTTAAAATATACTTCCTGAAAATATTGTAATAGGATCCTCAGGTTACCGAATGCCCTAAATTAGCAGTATCTCAAATAAATTATGTTTTTACTAAATTAAGAGAAGTCTGCAGGGTTAGTCAAGTTGACTTTTTACAATAGTAAAAGCTAATAGAAAGCTATAAAAATGAGCGGGAATGATATATCTAAGCGGTTTCCATTACCGTTTACGATTGTAATATGTCAACTTAGCTAACCCTGCTAAGCAAATAAACGCGGGACGCGGAAGTGGGAGGGGTTACGGCGGTAACGCGTTTAGAGACGCGTAGTAATTAATACAAGTGTACAAATTTAAGTGACTTTGACAGATGATGCCTTGAGTCTTGTTGACACTGTTAATTGATATAGTTTACTGCTACAAGGTTAAACTTAAATAGAGTACGGCTTAACCTTACACTGACAAATTACAAATATAAACGTGTACGTTTTTTTATAGCATTGGGTGATGAACGAGCACACAGTCCACCTGAGGGTAAGTGGATGCTGTTGCTCATAGACATCTACATCCTTAATTAAAAATCAAAATGCAAATGCGATGTCACCCTGAGGACTAAGATGGAATGCACCGAGTCCAGTAAAACGGGTCTCCGGTACTCTAAACTCACTAGTCACCACTCTACACACACGGAACGCAGCGAATAGCATTCTGCTATTTTACGCTGGTGTTCTGTGAGAGCGTGGTGCCCCCGGTCGAGCCGATCCATTCATGCTACAACTATAATATAGCTGCAGCGCGCATGATAGCATTAAGACCTAACCAAAAAGGTGCCCTATACTATACCGTACTCAGAAAAAGGTTTATAGTAAACTAAAAGTACGCTAATTACGCAACTGAGCGTAGGTTTCACTAATTTCACTTCACGCTGGTTTAGAGCGAATTCACATGTCCTCATATTTTTAGAAATGCTGGTTGATATGATGTTTTCTTTTACTGTCGTGCAAGTGGTAAATCAGCACCGCAAGCTCGATTTGCTTGAGTACTATGAATTTTAAGCTTAACAACTTAAGCAGCAACTACAAAAAGCTTTTAAACTTTTACCGCTCTCTTCTCCACTGTATGCATATTCGCCCAGCACGAAATTAGCGTGCAATATTCGGTGGTCAAAAAGTTACTAATTTGACTCGTTTTTGCGTTTTATCGAAAAAATCTAAATAGAAATGTAATCAATAGATTTCATTATCATGCCTTTCATATTATCGAAATAGTATGGTCATCATATAAAAAACGAGAACTCCAACGTCAAACTTTTTCCCGGTGAATAAATAATAATTTTCATTTCAATTAATATCAAGTATTTTAAATCTATTCGATAAAGAATTAAATTGAGTATTTGATGTATATGTAAACATATTTTTTCTGAGTATACTATTTAAAGAAGTATCAATTCTCGAAAGTCAAAATGATTTTTAAAAGACGATATTTATGTCCAATCCAATCCAATCTGGCCTTAGCACATTATCCACTGCTGAGCATATTGCTTCCGATGCTTTCAATTGTCCTAAAGATACCACCCTGCTCGAAAATCGACTAAGACAGCAACGTATGAAAACATCGAGACATACACAAGAGATTTTTTTACCGTATTACTCATAAAACCTGATCTATTTTAGAGACCTCGTCTCCTTCAATGAATGACATATCAAAATGATACAACAGTTCTTATTGGCCAAATTGTCCTTTAAAGATGTTCAGCAATTGCGCGCAATATCTGTCGGCTCAGAGCAACTTATGAATCATCTTATCCAAACTTGATACACAGTCTTCAAATTAGTATTATTACCAATGTATGTTGAGAATGTATGCGTATTAGTAAAAAAAATACTATTTCAGTGTACACTTTACATTACAATCGGAAATGATAACACTTTCTTCGAAAATTCTTGTCTAAGCGTCAACTGATATCATGGAAGAATTTTTTAAGCATTTTTCCACTGATAATTAAATGCCGTAAAACTCAAGCAGACTTGAAAAACACTTCTCTAGCAGAAAATTAATATAAATCAATTTTTCAAATTATTAATAAATGCTCATATTAGTTGAAACACCTTTTAAGATCTTAAGAAACGAAATAATTAAATACATTAAATCAGTAAACTGTGTAAGTTTCGAAAAAATGCTAGAAATAGCAAATTAAAATTACATGACTGAGAAACTTATTAATAACATTGTCAACTACCCAGTGATCCATTAGAACATGCTCTATCAGTTCTCTAAAGAACTGATATTAATCTGAAGTGACACTACGGCATCACCCACACAATCGAATACCTTCCACGCCGCACTACGTAGATTTATCTACATCATACTGCGATAGTTTTGCCAGAATGTTTTGCAGCTCTCAATGAAACACCAAGTATCCGAAGAGTATTTTACGTGGCAGGGACAAGCTGCAGCTGTAACAGTTGTAGCACGAATGCCAGCGTGAAATAGCGGCTTAAGGCTGCTATGTTTCGTGTGGTGAGTGTAGAAAACCAGTGACGAGACATTCCATCTTAGTCCTCAGGGGTGACAACGCATCTGCATTTTAATTCTTAATCGAGGATAGATGTTAATGTCTATGGGCCACGGCATCCACTTACCATCAGGTGGACAGACTGTCTGACGCCTGTATTCGATTAAAAAAAAGTATACTCATTGACATTTCAATGTGAGAACCACTCATCAAATAGGTCTTTGTTACTTGTCTTTTGGATTGTCAATAGATACAATGTAATAGAAAACTACACTCAATATAATATCATCATCATAATAATACATAGCAGGACCACATTCTCAGAGAATACCATCGTAAAATAGCAGCGTAATGCTGCTGTGTTTCCTAAGGTGAGTGTAGAGAACCGGAGACCCTTTCTACAGGAATCGAGGCATTTCATCTTCATCCTCAGGGGTGACAACGCATTTGTAATTTGATTCTTAATTGAGGATAAATGTGGATGTCTATGAGCTAGAGCATCTGTAGCTCATGCTGTAGCTCAAGTGAACTGTGTGCTCGTTTGTCACCCAATACCATAAAAAAGTCATTATAGTCCTTTTTAAGTCCAATGCTGAACATTGGTCTCCCCCAAGAAATGTTGGTTCTAAACCACCTTCTTCTATAGAATTCCTGTATGTCTTACCAGGCCATCACTCCATTTAGTGGGGTTCGATATACATTTCATCCTACATTTACTAATCTAGGCTGCCATTTAAAAGAAAACCAGCCAAGTGCGAGTCGTACTCGCGCTTGAAGGGTTCCGTGCCATCGTACAAGGTTTAATACGCGTCTCCTGTATTTTATAAAAAATTTTTTAGCGAATATAGCACTACAAACTTTGTAAGCATTTCAAGCGTTTACTTTTCGCCATTATTAAGATCGAGCAAAAAAAAACCATTTACAGCGTTAACATTATAGCGGCACCAGAAATACACATTTTGTAAAAATTTTAATTGTCTACCTATTATGGCTCATGGGATACAGCCTATATAGGTAAAATGACTATATACAGGTAAGTACTAAGCAGCGACACTTACTACGCGCTCCTTGCGAAGAGATTAAAAAAAGCTGGCAATGGAGCGAAGGCTATTACAAACGTTGGATTAAAAGCGTTACGTTACAGAAAACGCAATCGAGTGTAAATCACGTTTTGTTTGGTTTCTCTACAACAAAAACTACGGTCATACGAAACTGCTAACAAGGACATGCGCTATAATAAAATAGTTAAATTCGGTATTGATTGGTAAGAAATAAAGTACAGTCAACAATACGTCCCATAACTGGACAGAGATCTCCCGATTCCTGAGAGACCTCAGACCTGAGATCTCATTCCTGACACGATTTTAGGTCATATTTTATTAGTCCCTTCAGACGTTTATCTGTGAATCAATGAAAAACATCCGAAGAAACAAATTTTCATATTTATAATATAATATTATATGGATATAAGAATTACGATTAGTAGAAAAAACTCAATATCGAATTGCCAATACATAAGGTAAACGGAACCCTCCTACAGTTATTTTCATTTATCAATAAATCATTGTTCTTTATTCTAATTCACAATTATTAGAGAATTCAAAAATCTCAATAAAACAAGAATAACTTGAAACACAAAGTAACTGTACGCAATAAAGTAACTGTACTTTTTCGTAAAGGATTAAAGAAAGAATTTGGAAAATGTTGAAACCAGCTCGAAGTTCCAAGAACTGAACACTCACGAAGAAATCGCCCAATTAACATTGTTACCAGAGATCCCGTTAATTCCCGTTATAGTTTTTGCACCACAACACGTTCAGGAGACGACGCGTAGGCAGCATGTGACTCAGTATATGGTTAAACACGTGCACATTAACTGTAATAAAACTGCAATGAAGCATATGATTAGGGCGAAAGTAAGTTAAAATAGAATTTAATGTGGGGAGCTTCATTGCGAATTTGCCTCGGGAATATTTCTTATCATTTAAAGCGGCCAAGTGCGAGTAAGGCATTGCTCTATCGGGGTTCAGTATATATTATGACCAATTAACTTTTTAAAACTAGATATTTAATTAGGTAATGTTTTTTCTGTCCCAGTTATTGGGTAGCACTAAATTGAAACATTTTAGGTGTAAAAACTATAATTTGGAATCAATGTTTGTTATTATTGTTGTTTACTATTAATATATTTAAGCACTATATTGCTTAAATAAGTAATTTTTTATTGCATAAAGGTGACAAACATGCTCACAGTTCACATAATCGTAAGTGGAAGCCGATGCCCATAGAAATCTACATTTATCCTCGATCACGAATGCATTTTGATTCGTGATCCAGATGCGTTGCCATCCTTGAGGACTAAGATGGAATGTCTCGTTTCCAGTAAAAAGGGTCTCCGGTTCTCTACACTCACCATACGAAACACATAATCATTAATCTGCTATTTTATGCTGGTATTCTTTTTGCGTTTATTATTTATAAAAAAAAAACAACAGTTCAATATCAGTGGGAATCAGTAACTAGTTTAGGTTTTGCGATAGACCCGGTACCAAAAACGATCTAAACGGGGATAAAAAAGCGAGGTTAAAAGTAGATGTCTATGAGCCACAGCGTCCACTTACCATCAGGTGGACTGTGTGCTCGTTTGCCACCCTTATCCTATGAAAAAAAGAATAAAAAATATACTCGTACTTTACTCAATGATCTCTAAATAATAATTAATGACACCCCACATGCATGTGGTAAGGAAAATAAATTTCTGCTCCTTTTTCATATAATGGGATTTCATAACCATAAATTCACAAAAAGGTTACTGAAAAGTAATTTAATTGAATTTATAATTCAATATTTGGTTTGGGTCAAAATTCTACATCAAATATTCCAGTTTCAGGTACATGTAACTCATTCCATCTAAGAGCTAGATCTACACGACATACGCATTGACAGACGAACAACGGAGTCACATTAATAAAGGTTCCATTTTACCCTTTAGGTACGGAACACTAAAATGAAATTAAAAATAATACGTAAATATGCATTAATGCAGCGGGACAGATTGTTACCGCTTCATTACCCGCGCAATAAAGGAAAGAAGGTCAGAGCCCAGGAATAGATCTAAGCCATGTGAAAGTACGGTACAAATAAAATTTTCAATATAAATTTAAAGACGCATTAACAAATATTTCAGCACATTGAATAAAACTATTATTTACGGATTTTATCGCGTTTAATTACTTTAATTTATTTTTATTATTATCCCGACGTTTCGGGTGCTTTACAGCACCCATGGTCACGGGGGGGACTGAGATGTTTGACGTCCCAATGTCATTGTTAGCCCGGCTACCTTGAATGATTGATAAACAATGATGATAAACAATGACATTGGGACGTCAAACATCTCAGTCCCCCCCCCGTGACCATGGGTGCTGTAAAGCACCCGAAACGTCGGGATAATAATAAAAATAAATTAAAGTAATTAAACGCGATAAAATCCGTAAATAATAGTTTTATTCAATGTGTAGTGTTCGCGTAAATTTAAGAAATCAAATATTTCAGCAATTTTACGCCGGAAATCTATGATAGCGTAGATGGTTCTATCATGTGACATCATCATCGTTCCTGCTTTGAAATATGAAAGAACAGTAGGTACATACAATATGCAAATTTAAATTATATTACTCGATGCACCTATGGTTATAGCATAGTTGCACCGTTAGCTTATGAGATATTAAACCTTATATGATTATTACAGTAGTCGCTAATAAAAAATTGCAATTGGTTGCATCGCATATATGTTTAAAGGGAAACGAAGAGGCTGACCTATTAGCAAAAACCGCTATAACGCAAGGAATCGAATTAAATATTTTACCAGTTTACAAGGAAACCTTGACTAAATTCAAAACCCTTTGTTATGATAAATTTAGGGTGTTTCGATGAAAGAAGCAAGGAAAAAGGAATATGGTATAATTAAAAGTCAGCATCTTCGGATACCGTGGTATAAATAATATTGAAATAAATAGTAACCATATAATTGCTACACATACCGCAAAAAATTGTATTTTTGATGAAAAAAGCAGATTCGCCCAATTACGATTGTCACATTATTTTATATAATATAAGAATTAATATAAAAAATGTATATTTTGTGGTTGGGCAACCCAGCCTAGCCCAGACCAACCAGCACGATAATTTTCTCCTTTCAAAGAGAACAAGTTTACTTTCATAAAGTACAAATCAACCATCGACCGATCACAACGACAGCTATCAAGGTTTTACTATATGAAATCTGGGACCCTATAATACTATTATCACAGATTTTTTTTGCTGTAACTCTTGATTCTTGGATAAAAAATATATCATATTCTACTGTTTCTAGTTATTTATAGCCTTAATCTGGTGCGCGGGTCACTATCGTACCAGGTGGTAATTGGAGACACAGCCAAAGACGGTGTGCATCTGGCTTAGCTTAACAAAAACCTATTCAGTCTTGCCTTGGACTCACCTATATTGTAGTCTGATTGAAGGACAGCCGGTGGCACATTATTCTACTTCTTTGTTGTATGCATTAGGTACAAACGACAAAGTAAGCCATTTAGTTTAAATACTTAGCACGTCGAAATCAAAGGGATGGAGAACCACCGAGCTTGATTGATTAAAGCTACTTTTACGGATTTTATCGCGTTTATTTTACTTTTAATTACTTTTCTTTTTAATTCCCGACGTTTCGGGCGCTTTCCAGAAGCCATGGTCACGGGGGACTGAGATGACTGACGTCCCGATGTCATTGTTAAACCCGGAGTACCTTCAGCTTTTTTAATTATTGTTTATGGCCTTATTCCTAGATGTGTTAGTCATCCGAAATCCTAACAACACCATTGGTCACACTGTGTATAGGAAAAAGACCCATACAAACCGATATTTAAACGGTGAATCTCACCACCATCCTTCACAGTTAGCTACCGTGGGCAAATCTTTGTTACAGAGAGCACGAGGGATCTGTGACAGCAAACACCTGGCCGCCGAGCTTCAGCACGTCAAGCAAGTTCTGCACGACAACAAGCTTCGGGTCCCGCGCCTACGTCACAGTGACCGAGTGAAGCCGGCCACAGTCGAGCGTGTGCCTGCTGTACTACCATATGTCAGAGGTGTCACAGACAAAATTGGCTACATCTTGAAGCGAGCTTCTATTAGAACATTCTACAAGCCGCCGAAGAAGATTAGTCAGTTCCTACCATCCGTCAAGTGTCATATTCCTCTACAAGATGAAGGAGTGTACAAGCTTGATTGTGAATGTGGTCTCTTTTATATAGGACAAACAAAAAAGATCAATTAGAACCCGCGTAAAAGAACATATAGCTGATGTGAAGCATCAACGTTCCGGGAAGTCTGCAGTTTGTGATCATATCCTAGACGGCCCCAACCATTACATCAGATTTGATAGACCACAAATCCTCGCGAAAGAACACCGATTCCTACCAAGGATGATACGTGAGGCTATTGAAATTAAAAAACATCCTAATTTCAATAGAGAAGGAGGCTGGGTACTACCACCTGCTTGGGATCCTATAATCAATAAAATTAAAACTAAACCCAAGCATACCACTGCAAGACCTCAGGACATAGTTCATTTTGCATAGATCGGACCATAAACAATAATTAAAAAAGCTGAAGGTACTCCGGGTTTAACAATGATATCGGGACGTCAGTCATCTCAGTCCCCCGTGACCATGGGTGCTGGAAAGCGCCCGAAACGTCGGGAATTAAAAACAAAAGTAATTAAAAGTAAAATAAACGCGATAAAATCCGTAAAAGTAGTTTTAATCAATGTGTAGTGTTCGCGTAAATATAAGAAATCATTATGTACACCGAGCTTTTCAAAATGTGTCCTATAGAACACCGAGAGGCTGGCTACTCTACGTCTGTGCTCGAGGGTGGCAAGATTGGCTTAAACGAAATTGAAATACCGTTAAATACGCCAACATTGCCTCCAAGGATAACTTTGCCCTATGAACAATTTATATGCATATCATTGAAGTGTAACAATATCTTGATATTATGTAATATTTTCGGGACCGATACTACTTATAAATAAAAGAGCCTACTTTGTTTAAAAAGCCGGCAACGTACCCGCAATTCTCCAGGTGTAGCAATTATTCACGGGCGTCGGTAGTCACTACCATCAGGTAAACCGCATGCTCGTTTGACCCCTCTTATAGAACTTGTTCGTTCTTACTTACCATACCTCGTAAACATTACAATTGTGCGATATTCAAATTACTCATCGCTCAGCAAATCGGTATTAAGGGCCACAAACTTACACACAATTCACCTGGTGGTAAGTGGATGCTGTCTATGGCTCACATCTGCATTTATTATCGATTTAGATTCAAAATTAAGATACGATGTCACATAAGGACATGAGGACTAATATGGAATGCCTCGTTACCAGGGAAAAGTTTTTTACGCTAGAGCTCCGTAGGAGCAGTCCATGTTTCATTTTATAGAATAAGGGTGACAAACGAGCACACAGTCCACCCGATGGTAAATGGATGCTGTGGCCTATAGACATCTACATTTATCCTCGATTAAGAATCAAAACGAATATTGGTTGTCACCCCTGAGGACTAAGATGGAATGCCTCGTTTCCAGTAAAAAGGGTCTCCGGATCTCTACACTCACCATACGAAACAAAGCAGTATTAAGCAGCTATTTTACGCTGGTATTCTGTGAGAGCGTGGTCTTTCCCCGGTCCAGCCGACTGATTCGTGCTACAACCATTATACAGTTACTTCGCCTACGCGGATTCCAGATGTGGAGGATCATACACCTTCTCTGTTGGACCTTCTGCTGACCTCTCATCCAGACGGATATCAGATTTCCGTCGACGCCCCTTTAGGCTTCTCGGACCATTGTCTTGTCCGGAGTGTGGTGCAACTCACGCTGAAATCGCGGTTTCATTCTGCAAGTTGTCGTCGTGTTTTGCACTACAGGTCAGCCGATTGGGATAGGATGCGATCTTTCTTTGCATCCTACCCTTGGGGGCGGGTTTGCTTCTCGCCGGACGATCCCGACGTTGTTGCTGATTCTGTCACTGATGTGGTACTTCAGGGTATGGAACTTTTTATTTCTTCTTCTGTGGTGCCCATCGGAGGCAAGTCTAAGCCATGATTGGGTCGCTCCTGTAAAATAGCATCATGCTATAAGAAGGAGTGCTACCAAGCCTGGGCTGACGCATCAACATCCCGGGATGTGTGGGACACCAGCCCTCTAAAAAAGAAGTATAATTCCGCCTCCAGGTCCTTCAAAAGAGGCATTGCCAGGGAAAAGTCAGCACATAGGCAGAATTGGCGAGAAACTAGTTCACTGGAATCCGTGCATTCTGGTCTCTCGCCAAGGCTGTCCAGGGGAATTTCTTTCAACCATCTCTTCCATCTCTGCACAGGAATGACGACTTACTGGCCCATGCCGCAAAGGAGAAAGCTGATCTGCTAGGCTCTTTCTTTGCGTCCAACTCGACTCTCGATGACGGGGGGAGTACGCCGCCGACCATCCCGCGGTGTGAGTGCTCCATGCCGGAGGTACGATTTACACAGCGCTCGGTTCGCAAAGCACTCCTCTCCCTGGACATTCACAAGTCGAGTGGGCCTGACGGTATCCCCCCAATTGTGCTGAGGATGTGTGCTCCAGAGTTGGTACCGGTTTTAACGCGTCTTTTCCGGTACTCCTACCATCTAGGCGTAGTCCCAAAATCATGGAAGACGGCTTTCGTCCACCCGATTCCTAAAAAAGGCGACCACTCAGATCGGTCCAACTACAGGCCCATCGCCATCACCTCCTTGTTCTCCAAAACAATGGAATCCATTGTAAACTGCCAGGCTATGAGGTACCTTGCGAATCACCAGCTGATTAGTGATCGCCAATACGGTTTTCGTCGTGGTCGATCAGCTGGTGATCTTCTGGTGTACCTGACTCATAGATGGGCGGCGGCAGTAGAGTCCAAGTGGGAGGCCAGTCCATTGGCCGTTAGTTTGGACATCGCGACGGCCTTCGATCGGGTTTGGCACAAGACGCTTCTTTCGAAGCTCCCTTCCTATGGCTTCCCGAGAAATTGTGCAATTGGATCACCAGCTTTCTTGCAGATCGGGCATCAAGGTGGTTGTAGACGGTGTAAGCTCCGATTACAAGCCTATTAATGCTGATGTTCCACAAGGCTGAGTGCTATCATCAACGCTGTTTCTTCTGCATATCAATGATGTGTTGCAAACCTGCAACATTCATTGCTATGCGGATGACAGCACTGGTGATGCTGTGTACACCGGCTGTGCCAATATTTCTTGGGAAAAGGTCTCCGAGTACCGGCACAAACTTGTGTCTGAAGTCGAGTCTTTGCTGAACAAAGTCTCGAATTGGGGACGACTAAATCTAGTCCAATTTAACCCTCAGAAGACAAAAGTTTGCGCGTTAACCGCTAAAAAGAACCCCGTTGTCGTATCTCCTCAGTTTCAAGGCACACCCCTTGTTGCTTTAGCCAGTATCGGAATCCTCGGCGTCGACATATATATGATATAGAAGAGGCCAAATTGGCCTCTAAAAAGCTTGGCGTGCTCAGCAGAGCGGGACAGTATTTCATGCTGGCTTTCAAGGCACACCCCTTGTTGGTTTAGCCAGTATCGGAATCCTCGGCGTCGACAAGTATATATGATGATACAGAGAAGGCCAAATTGGCCTCTAAAAAGCTAGGCGTGCTCAGCAAAGCGGGATAGTATTTCATGCTGGCACAACGCATGCAACTTTACAAGGTGCAGGTTCGGCCGCACATGGAATACTATTCCCATCTCTGGGCTGGAGCTCCTCAGTGCCAGCTCCTTCCACTTTACCACATCCAGCACAGAGCGGCTTGAATCGTCGACGACCGAGTGCTTTCCGATGGGCTCGATTCACTGGCGCTGCGAAGAGGTGTTGCATCTCTTTACGTATTTTATTGCATATATCGCGGGGAGTAACCTGAGGAATTATTCGGATTAATCCCAGCCGCCAACCTCTCTGTGGAATAGTTTACCACCCGCGATTTTTCTGGACCGATACGACCTAGGGACCTTCAAGAAAAGAGCTTACTCCTTTCTAAAGGGCCGGCAACGCACCTGCAATTCCCCTGGTATTGCGGTTGGTCATGGGCTGCGGTAGTCACTTAACATCAGGTGAACCGTGTGCTTGTTTGCTCCCTCTTCTATAAAAAAAAGCTGCAGCGTGGCTCTATCACGTATGAACGGTCAAGCCGGTCCATTCCTACTACAGGAAATTAATGTACACTGCGGTATGACACATCGTCTAGTGGCTGTGTAAAAATAACTCCCGTGGGTGTCGTATTGAAACTGGATATGGGCAGCAGGTTCTCACTGATAACATCATAAAAAACTGTGGTTGCCAACCAGTCTACCAAGCGCTGCAACTACGGCAAATAACTCCTATGAGGCAAGCTATGGCAGAGGCCCATGTTCAGAGGGGGACTTCTGATATGCTGTAATAGTAGGGTGGCTGTATCTCATAAAATAGTTATGCTAATGCAAACTCACACAATTATCTTCCAAAGTGTATATACGCGATGTCGAAAGCTTTCGTTAAGTTGTGCTCGCATTTATAAATAGTCGTACCATGGTAGCTCAGATGGTTACCGCTCGCTGTAAATTTCACACAGTACGCGAGCAAAACATTCTCGATCCCCGCCGGCACCAATGAAATTGTTAATTGCAATTTTAAGTGCTGATTTACCACGTGCTCGGCGGTGAAGGAAAACACCGTGAGGAAACCTGCATGTCTGAGAAATAAGAAAAATATTTCGAAGACATGTGGAGTTCGCTAACACGCATTGAGGCAGCGCGGCGGACAATTCCTTGCCCTAAAACCCTCTCAGAAATGAGAGCCTCACAAGAACTTTATAAATAGTCGATAGTAAATCCCAAAAGGCGTAATGATACAATTCTAATTAAAAATTACATCACGTCCAAAGCTAGGAAGTCGCTTTACGCGTAGCATTAAACAATTGTATTGTTTATTGTATTTGCATACTAGGCGGCTTACTCTGATTTAAATAACGATGTTAATGATAATTACTATAATGTAACATGTAAAAGACACCCCTTACTATGGATAAAAGTCAGACTTAATATAGCTACTGCATATTTGGCTAATGTAGCTTAAATCCACTCAAAATAGCTTAGATTGTACTCAAATTTTAAATTAAATAAATCTCTTAGTATCTCAAAAACATATTACACAGCGGCGGTTCGCTTTATATCGACGCCAATATATTCGTCTAATTAAAGACAAAACTCGTTGAATAAAACTAATTTTACGGATTTTGTCACGTTTAATGTTATTTTTTTTTAATTCCTGACGTTTCGGGCGTTTTCTAGCGCCCATGGTCATGGGGGAAACTGAGGTGTTTGACTCCCGATGTATTAGTTAAGAAGGCTACCATTAACGTTTAATCGTAAATTTTTGGTCCGATCTACGCAGAACGAGCTTACAGTGTCTTGAAGTATTGCAGTAGAATGCTAGGGTTTGCTTACATTTACGCGACGTTTTTGACTGCCTCGTTGGTTCAGTAGTCGTAAACACGATTGCGGATAATGAGGTTAAAATCTGGGTTTGAATCCTGAGTTAGGCTAAAAATTAGTAATACGGTTTTACTGTCACGAAATTCTCAGTAGCAGCCCGGAGACAGGAAGTTGGAGATGTTTTCCCCCCGTATCTCGAATACGAATACTAGTAAATAGTAGTAGAAAAATAGTAATATGAATTGTATCGCGTTTAATTAGTTTATTTTTAAATTCCTGTCCTAATGTCATAGAAAACGGCAAATTTGGTTTCCGAAATCTTTGCAACTGGTGACGCAGAGCAGCACTATCAGTGCGAGTGTCGTCGATGGCAACCCGCTTCCCTAGCGTGGAAATCAAGACAAATCTAACTTCGACCCAACTTGGCTGAACAGCGTTCGGGAAATTGTAAGACATTTTGTCCGGTACACCGTAATACATAAAAGAAAAGTGTACAACCAGTGTGCATTGTCGTAGATTATTTATTATTCCTCTTCTCTTAATCCGTTCTTTGTGGGGGTCTACGTTGAGAAAGGAGTATTAAGTATTATATAATGCCAAATTTCTAGTCAACCGGTCGTATAGTTTTGGAGATCACGTGAAGAGTGAGTTAGTCAGAGGTATTTCGCTTATATATATTTTACTTAGCAAGCCATTGAGAGGGACAATTTCCAAAGTTTCTCTTAGTAGTAAGTAATGATAATATGTGTAACGACCAGGCGACCGACATATTCCAACAGATCAGTAAACTGTAGTGGAATAGACCGGATGGCAAGGAAAGGCTTGCCTTTTTTTTCGGCAAGTGCATGAAGGACGCCCCCCCCCCACGATGGTGTGGTGTGACATCATGGTAAGACGTGAAAGAAGTCGATAAATGTAAGTGGCTCAGGGCCGTGCTTTAAGTACACTGAATCTATGCGTGGGTAGTCATAATGATGATGACGAAACAAACGGAATCTGAGAATTTAGATATAAGCCTAACAACTTGATTAGATTGGCAGATTTGAATGTGCTGAAAAATTTATAAAAGGCGAATATTATTATTAATGATTACCTCAAAACAATAATGGCATTATACCATACGAAGCCTAGCTCCATTTTACTTTATTTAATTTCTTCTGCGAACCACGTTAAAATATTTTATATTCATAAGATAAACAATCTATCTAACTATATAAAACACAAAAAATGTTTTTACCTATGTCCGGCTAGAGTACTATGTGTAGACTTTGAAACCATCAAACCGATTTAATGATTTTTTTTTATAGGATAGGGTGACAAACGAGCACACAGTCTACCTGATGGTAAGTGGTTGCTGCGGCCCATAGACATCTACATCTATCTTCCATTACAAATCAAAATGCAGATGCGTTGTCACCCGTGAGGACTGAGATGGAATGCCTCATTTCCAGTAAAAAGGGTC
This sequence comes from Parnassius apollo, assembly GCA_907164705.1. Classification (NCBI taxonomy): domain Eukaryota; kingdom Metazoa; phylum Arthropoda; class Insecta; order Lepidoptera; family Papilionidae; genus Parnassius; species Parnassius apollo. Next base: position 660,454 of record CAJQZP010001062.1, on the reverse strand, counting down.
TCCGGTTCTCTTCACTCACCATACGAAATACAGCAGCATTAAGCTACTATTTCACGCTGGTATTCTGTGAGAGCGTGGTCCTTCCCCGGTCGAGCCGACCCATTCGTGCTACAACTATACTACTAATATAATTGCAGCATGGCTCTACCACGTAAAGTGTGTTGTGAATTAATGGTTTATAGATAGTTCACATTCACATTTGTACCCGGTAGGTAGCGCTGTTGTCAACATCCAGAAATCACCCGTGTGAAACCGGGGATCTCTAGTATAACCTATTGATGATTAGGTTTAAATAGACTGTAAGTAAGCGTTGTGAAATCGTCCCAAACTATTACTTATGTATGCCACTTCATATGTACGAACTTACGGTTTTTACGAATAACTTATGGTGTGTTTTATATGTTTATATACGTAAAGCAGGAATCAATACGTAAAGACATTTATAATATTAGTGACTTTTATATCACAGCACGCAGCGGCATTGCGTTTAAATCATTAAATCAACTATTTCGAATCCCCCGTAGCTTAAAAAATAATAGTTTTTTAAACTATAGGGATTCAAGCCTGTAGGCACTTGTAATTTTGTATCCCAGTAAGGACCCCTTGAATACCTGAAATTCTAAATATCATGACAATTTTAATACGTTTTTATGGCATTGGTGTAGAAATTGATGTCCGTTAGGTACTTATGTATGCTTGTCTGGTGACTTTTAAAATTTTCTATTAAAATACGTCATCCGAAACTTGGTATTTTTTTTAAATTAGCTAAGCTGACTTGAAATTAGTAAACGGAAATGAAATTTTGTATATTTTTTATTTTATAGTAAATGGGGAAAACGAGCATACAGTTCACCTGATGTTAAGTCTAAAGACTACCTTCGCCCATGAACAACTGCAACACCAGGGGATTTGCAGGTGCGTTGCCGGCCCTTTAGAAAGGAGTAAGCTCTTTTCTTTAAGGTCCCTAGGTCGTATCGGTCCGGAAAAATCGCCGGTGGTAAACTATTCCACACAGAGGTCGTACGCGGAAGAAAACTCCTAGTGAAACGTACAGTGGTGGACCGCCAAGCATCCAGATGGTATGGATGGTCGGGAAGTGCGTTCATGAAATTTGGCGGCTGGGATTAATCCGAACAATTCCTCAGGGCACTCCCCGTGATAGATGCAATAAAATACGCAAAGTGATGCAACAAAACCTTTCCGCAGCGCCAGTGAATCGAGCCGATCGGAAAGCACTCGGTCGTCGACGATTCGAGCCGCTCTGTGCTGGATGTGGTCAAGTGGAAGAAGCTGGCACTATGGAGCTCCAGCCCAGAGATAGGAACAGTATTCCATGTGCGGCCAAACCTACGCCTTGTAAAGTTGCAGGCGGCGTGCCGGCATGAAATACTGTCCCGCTCTGCTGAGCACGTCAATCTTTTTAGAAGCTAATTTGGCCTTCTCTTCCAAGTGATCACGAAACTGCACGTCACTCGATATGTCGACGCCGAGGATTCCGATACTGGCTGAGGCAACAAGGGAAGTGCCTTAAAACTGAGGAGATACGACAAAGGGGTTCTTTAAAAAGAAGCGCTAAAGCGCTTAACGCGCAAACTTGTGTCTTCTGATGGTTAAACTGGACTAGATTTAGTCACCCACAATCCGAGACTTTGTTCAGCAAAGACTCGACTTCAGACACAAGTTTGTCCTGGTATTCGGAGACGTTTTCCCGATAAATATTGGCCCGGCCGGTGTACAGAGCATCACCACTGCTGTAATCCGCATAGCAATTAATGTCACCGGTTTGCAACATATCATTGATATGCAGAAAAAATAGCGTTGGTGAAAGTACGTAGCCTTGTGGAACACCAGCATTAATAGGCTTGTAATCGGAGCTTGCACTGTCTACAACAACCTTGATGCTCCGATCTGCAAGAAAGCTGGTGATCCAATTGCACAATTTCTCGGGAAGCCCATAGGAAGGGAAGGAGCATTTTGAAAATAGTTCAGGGTGAAAAACTTAATAATTCCATACATTCCATGTACCTATAGGAATAGAAGTAGTAAGTGAATTATATCGATATTTTGCATAAAAGTCCGACGCATAGTTATTTAAAAGGCATTTGGTTTATTACAACACAACATTAATATGAAACAGGTTTAGCCCACTATATTCATTTGTATGTGATTGCATTAAACAAGAATTATTTTTAGCAATAAAACCTTAATGTACTTTTCCTTTCAAATTGGTCTATTTAATAAAGTTAAAAAATATATTTTAAAATAAATCCTTCAACATAATATACTCCTATAACTGAATAATAATTGAGATCAACAAAGACAAGCAATATTGTACAACACAGTATTATTAGTAATTATGAGAAAATCATATTTATGTTATCATAATTGTAATTGTTCTAAAATAAATTTCATTTTACTGACAAAACTGGCGATGTATTGAGAATGGACCAAATTAAGAGTATCTTTACCCGAGGAGCATGTATGCATCAGCCATACCAGGACACAAGATAGGTCAGGGTTACACAAAATGGAAATCTGTAGCCTCTACCTACCCTACTGCATGACGGGCATGAGTGTTTATACTCATAAATTCAAGTATATATAGATTTCAAATTATCTGAATAATCTCCCAATAGGGAACCTTCGGAAGAGTATTCTTTGAAAAAAGTAAAATAAAGTATTATAACAGAAAAGTCTTATTCAGTTAAAACAGTATAATTGACAGTCTTACCTTCATGAGAATATATAAATAAAGATAAGACAGCCAATCATCCAATTAGCAAACAGTATCTGTAATCTGTATCCATGTTAAATTAATGGAAAAAAGAGAGTAGTAGTCAAAAGTAACACCTTTTCTTCAAATTTCGGCTTATTTAAATTAAAAGCTTTATGAACAAAAAACAAAACTACACAGATTCTGATAACGAGGCCAATGGAAGGTGATAATTATGAATATAAAAAAAGCTGATGTAAAGTAAAGTAATAGGCTATATACGTCCCACTTCTGGCCACAGACCTCCTCTCACTTCTGAGTTTTTAGGGAAAGGAAGTGTCCGCCGCGCTGCCCCAATGTGTGTTAGTGGACATCACATATCTTAGAAATATTTTGTTTTATTACTCAGACATGAAAGTTTTCTCACAATGCTTTCCTTTACTGCCAAGCACTGGGTAAATTAGCACTTAAAATTGCAATTTACAATTGCACTCATGCTGGTGGGGATTGAACCCGCGTGGCTTAAATACTGTAAAATTTACAAAGAGCGCTAAGCTCATGAGCTACCATGACTCGAGGGTGATGAAAGTTTAAAAAATAAAATAAATGTTATTGAGATAAATACATGTGTCAATCGAAATCACATAAATAATTTCACTATGTGACAACAATCACAAGTATAAAAATATAGTATTATCTAGGGTCATTATACCCAATTTCTATATCAATCAAATGGATTTTCTATAATATATGACTACTAGGGATTACCCACATTTGTTTTTTTAATATTACTAAACCACAGTTCCTTAACAAAATTATTTTTTGATAAGGAGCTGTGGTTAAAACGTGCATCAAATTTTTAAAAAGGCAAGTCATGTGCTAAGTTTTAAACTAGAAAATAGAAGTTATAAATACCTGCATTTTATTATTTAAGTAGAACAATTTCTGATTAATTGAGAACTAGATACCTACTTTGTTAGTACCAAATTTTATACCCCTCTGGGTGACAGGTGTGAGTGTTTATGTTATGTTTAAAATAAAAGGCCTATTATCAATGAATCAAAATACAGGTGCAGTATGGCTCTACCATTAAAAATTTTTCTTACACTCTTAATTTTAAACTTGCAGATAAAATAGTGATTTTTTCTATTTATAACAATTTTGAGCTTTTTACTTTATACTAAGAATTTTAGTTAGCATAATTATATGCACAGCATTACAATGTACATAAAATACAAAGTCTACCAATCAAATATTTATTAGTGATACTGACATGTCATCTTTTTTTTTTACACAATGTCTTCCGGTTTAAGTAGTTAACTTATAAAAATCTTCTGATTCGATATGGAAGATTTAAGAAATTTATTACCATTAGATGCATACATTTATAAATATTTCAATTGTGAATGTATAAATTGAAATCACACACCCCATCACATAGACATAAAAGATGACAAACAAGCCATAAATATTGACACATTTTTTATAGAATAAGGGTGACAAACAAGCAAACAGTCCACCTGATGGTAAGTGGATGCTGTGGCCCATAGACAACTACATTTATTCTTCATTAAGAATCAAAATGCAGATTTGTTGGAATCCCTAAGAACTAAGATGGAATTCCTTGTTTCCAGTAAAAAGGGTCTGCTGTACTCTACACTCACCATATGAAACACAGCAGCCTCAAGCTGCTATTTTATTTGGTATTATGTGAAGGCATGGTTATACCACGGTCGAGCCAACTGGCTCTACCACATATTTACAATTCTTTTCCTTCCCTTTCTTTATCACACTGTTAAAGTCCAATGTGCGATGCAGGGCTTTTCTATTATAGCAAGTAGATTAACCCTCACAGTAGCAGGCAACTACGACCTTTGACCTTGCTCCCTGTTACCAGCCTGGTAATATTACATCTGGCATAATTCACTACCATAAATAATTACTTATTGTTTTATCACAATATAAGCAAAGAGTACTATTTGGAATTTTTCATGACATCAATGGAAGAGACCAATGGAACAGCCTCTTATAGTCAGTCCATAGGATGTGGATGACAATAGGACATTGAGATGATGGCTTCTCGCATGTCACCACTATACAATATTTATGCTTATCAAAAGCAATTATTTCTAAAATAGTAGAGTAGTAGTTCCTAAAATAGTAAAGTAATGAAATGGCAAGGGATGTGAAGTCAATAAACCATACTTTATGGAATTCCTTAGCCTATTTTCAGCAGTAGACTAGCAATGTGCTGTAATAGTTATGATGATAGCCAAAATTATGTTTTTATGGATTTGGTTGTGCATCTAAAAAAAATAAATTACAACCAAAACAACCTTCAAACTTAGTAGGTATATTTCAGCATTATTATACATAGGCTTAATAAGTATTTATCCCTGTGGGTATCAATATAAATTAATATAAGGTACCAGATATGAAGATATAACAATAATAATAATTTATTTTCTAAACACAATATTACATAAGTGTGGTACATAATGTTAAAGTATTACGCCTCTATGTTGTATTGTGGGAGACTGGTGCCTAAGCTACACTTTACGCCTGTATTTCTGGATGCCAGATCTCTACATTTACAATATTTTATCATGTAAAAGTATCATATTTGTATGTTTAAAATGTTACTTGTCATACAAACAAAAATATGATATAGATCTTTGAAAACTTGGGCGTTTTTATTGTGGTCTAATATTGAAATTGCAGTGATTGCAAATAATTTAATCTTAAGATAAGTTAATAAGAAGTGTTATCATAAGATAAGATCTTTGATAAGTTAACAAATTTATTGCAGATTGTAAATGAAGTGGTTTATGTTTTAAATGCAACTGTGTGTTGTGTTATATATTAAGCAAATAAAATTTGATTGATTGATTATTAATGACCATAAAATTCAATATGAACATATCTATCAGTATTTGAGTTCATGTGGCCTTCCGCCTTCTACGGTGATGTTAATTACATACATATTTTGTTGAATAAGGAAACAACATCAATGTTCAAGGCAATCGAGTAAAAACCATTTATACAAATATGTATATAACTTACCAATTGCCACTTAGATTTGCGTGTAGGATCTGCAATAGTAATCAGAAGTCTGTGGATCATCTGGACCGTTCCTTCATAGTACACCAGTGCAGATTCGTAATTCCCCATCAGAGCCATTTCTCGTGCCAGCTTCGTATTCTCGCAAATTTCGCCAACAGAAACTGCCATTATTGTCATTCCCGCTGCGTACATATAACGATTCTACAGCAAAAATCCTACTTTTCCACTTGAAGACTGGAATCGCGTGTGACAATCAGTGATCGTCAATCGAAAAACACTCATCTCATTTTTAAAATTTAGCCCAACCAGTCCCCATCACTACATTACTTTTTATATTGAATTAGTTTTACGATTTTTAATTAATAACTTATTTCATGGTCACAGAAAATTTACAAAAATTAGTCCAAATTTTGAAGACAAAACAAACTTCAAGTCCATCCACAACACGACAACCATAGAGTAGAATTTTAATAAACGAGTGGACGACAAACGACAACCGACATCATCTGCCAACATTGACATATATCCATAGATTTTTGATCTTTGAAATAACCATAGACTTAGAATATAGTTCCTAAGTCTACTTTGTAGGTATGTCAATTTTAAATCGTTTTAATCGAACAATTATTTCGAGTAAAAAAATTGATTTTTCAGATTGATTTGGAACATAGTAGCTACACGATGAATCGATCCAAACACTGCTTAAATCAGACTGATTCAAGAACTAGCCATAAAGTTCTTATACTGGCTGCGGTAGCTTACTTTTTATTTTTTTGCCATTGTCGGACGCAAAAACAAACGGTCGTACTTGGTTGATAATTTGAACGCAACAAATAAATATTTATGAACTTATCCAAAGTTGTCGTTACTTAAGTTTTTTTTTTTGAAAATAAGGGTGACAAATAAGCACACAGTCCTCCCGATGGTTAGTGGGTAGTGGGTCTTGCAGTTCATAGACATTTCATTTATCCTCGATTAATAATCAACGTGCCAATGCGTTGTCACCCCTAAGGACTAATATCAAATGCCTCGTTTCCAGTAAAAAGGTTCTCCGGTTCTCAATACTCACCATACGAAACACCGCCTTAGAGCCTTAAGCCGCTATAGAGCGTAGTTCTGCCTCGGGTGAGCCGACCCATTCACGCTGTAACTAATATAACTGTAGGGTTGCTATAATAGTTATTAGTTTTGTTATTTATTAATAATAAGTTGTTAGTTGTGTTAGGCCTGCAGGGCCGCAAGCCCTGAGTCAGATTAAGTTGTAAGAGCCACATAGGCTAACAGCATTTACATCTCAGAAAATAGTTCTAACACGTACAATATACGTTACTTACCGATAAAATAAAGTCGTCACTTGTCATTGTCATTTTTAATCTAACCCGTAGATCTCGGTGTCCAACCTTATCTGTACTATGAAATTACTTTATCTATCAAAAATATACTGTGTGTAAATATTATTTGTTGAAGTTTATAGTAACGAAATAAACCACAGAAATCTAAATAATAAGATACTAGAAATGCCTTCTACTGTCTTCTAATATCGGGACGCGTGTCGCTTGTTTGCAGCTAACACACATAGACAAAGAATAAATACACAATTTCGCCTACACATATCTCTAGCATTCATGCAACAAAGATTAAACTATAAATTATTGCGTTAAGGAATATTTTATAAAAACGCAATATCTCAGAAAGCGTAGCCACTTGGTTTAATAATTAACGTGTGCGTAAAACAGAGAATGATATTACGTGCTCACTCTCACTTGGGCATAGTGCAGCGCAACGCACGTTTCAATTTTTTTGCTTTTCTTCTTTATTATGTCTCGTTACGCTTTATAACTAGAGAAAAGAGGATATAATAAAACGTTAAGGATAAGTATATCCATTTATCTTTAGTATCCGGATCTTTTGGGAACCTCGAATAATAGCATTGTATTAAATAAACAGATGTATAAATAAAATTAATACAACATTATACAAACAGCAAACAAATAAATATAATATATATAAATTACATATTTATCATTTTAAAGATCTGTAACTGACTTTCTATTGTTTGGTATTTTTCAGTTACCCGGCTTCTTACAGATCGAATTTGGTCTAAAACCCTTACAATATAATTACTTATCCTTGCAATATATTAAAAATTGCATCAAGTAATTTAAAAGTAATAACAAACAGATAATCGCTGATAAAAGGTTAACGGTATAAAATATTAAGAAAGAAAAACAAAAATAGAGGAGGCGTAAATAAATATTTAACGAAAACTCACATTTCATTCCTATTTCTGTTAAACTAAGTAATGCAAACATAATAAATTATCGATACAAAGTAGTAGTGTCACGCCATTGTCTCGCGCTCGACTCCTGCGGCCGTGTTCTTGGAAATTTACGTACGCAACAACATTGTTTCTTGCCCATACTATAAATCCATCGCTGCTTTTAGCTGTCGTACTCGCAGACATGAAATAGCTTAAGAATCAGTAGATATTGAAATGTGAAAACAATTACATTTTCGGAGACAATCGTAGTACTGGAGGTGCATAATTTTATTAAGGTATATTACATTAAAAACAACATTATTTAAAACACTAAGTTTTTATTTATGAAATGTTATCTCCTTATTTGAAAACTTGCAAGTTGTGGAAGAATTTCCGCAGTTGGATATGCTTTAAAACTCCATTTTTACGTCTCTGCGTCCGAAATAACACTGGTGACTGAAAAAACGCATCTTGCGCGCTTGTGGCCTACGACCCTACGAGTCACATGTGTGGCGACAAGGTCACGCGCTTTTACGTCTTCTATTGCCTTATTATTTAGATTTCTGTGAAATAAACAATATTATATATGTGTAGCATTCATTTAAATTTGATGATTGATTAAGATTTGATTTACGTTGCAAGTTTTTTAAAGTTTTGTTATTATATGTATTACCAGTAGAGTTGTGCCAATTAGCCGCCGACTAATCGGTGAAGCCGATTAATCGGCCTATTTGTAGTCACCGATTAGTCGGCGATTAATCGGCTTAAAAGGCCAATTAATCGGCTTTTTGTATTATTAATTTCAGTAAAGGTTTTTCGTGATTTTGTGCGTGGTAACTGCGGCTACATTGATATGATAAAAGCTTTAAATTTAAGAAAAGTATAGTTTCTCTCCCATGCGTAAACTCACGTCAGATTTATATGTAGATAAATCAAATAAATAATATAATAAGTAGGTTCATACGTAACTTTTATTGAAAAATCAGTCTCAAATGTTATAATGCTAATTATTCTGGACATGGAACTTTGGTAAATAAAAGAATCTCAGGTAGCTATTTAAAACTAAACAAAACCTAAGTACTTACTATTTTAATTCTACTTTTTAACTTTTTTCTAATCGTAATGCAGAGTAGTGACACAACAAAATAAAATATTAATAATAATATTATTATTAATAAACTTAAAAAAAAAGGCCCTTTGCATAACAAAAAAAAACTCAATTCTTGAATAAAGATAGTTAAAAAAGAAAAATAGAACATACTTGTTTCTGTACTTAAAACTAAATTATTATTATTTTTGTATTAAAAATTAAATCAAACTGTTATTTTTCTGTACTTAAAATTACAATAAATTGATTTTTCCTGTAATGTTATTAAATAAAGATTCTATAATCATCTAATAATTTGTTAAAAAGAAATACTCAATTTGAAAAAGTATTGAAGGCTTTTTAGTAAAATATTTGATTTATTTGTTATTTTTAACCAGTGGCAAATTGAGATACAAAAAGGCCAAAGTCCGGTTAATCGGCCCAACCGAATTTTATTATATTGAAAATAAAATAAAAGAGGTTTCAATCTATAACTATAACTTTTTATGGAAACTAAAAAGATTTTAGACTAAAGTCATAAATAATAATAGGTGTTTGGCAAAGCTCTTTAGGAAGCTGTTGCTGCTAACTAAAGATAAAAGCGCTTTAAGCTCTAGCGTACTAGGGATATTGCGCACTCTCGAGCTCGGATGCTGCGGCTGAGGTTATGGGATTATTTATTTAATTAATTATTTACAATGTAAATTAGCACAATACTTATGGATAAACTGATATCGGGTGCCGATTGCGCATGTGAAAATCTACAAATTTACATTGTTTAATTCTTCTTTTACCGTCATTTCTAAGCAAAAAATAAAAATGTATTATTTCACAGCACCCGCCCTATTCTTTTAATATCTAAACAAATATTTGACGCGCAAACAAATAATTAGTACCGATAAACATCATTTTTTACGCGCAATCGATTTATACTAGTCGCATTTTTAATAATTATTTCCGGGTGCCAACTTCATGGACCTAGTCACCCCGGTGTCTGTGTCTTTATGTCTGTTTGTCAAAGATTTTTATTTGAATTCTCAAACACTATTGAACGTAGATGATTTATATCTGGGATAAATACTTATAATATGTCATAGGAACACGTGAATAAATAAGTTTTTCATAATGGAGAAGATAACAAGGTAACAATATTAAACTTTTAAGTACGTAGGTAAAATGTCTAGACCAAACACATAATTCTAGTTTTTATTTCACATCGATCGGTGCACTATTACCGAAGTTATAAGCGTGGAAAGTTTACGTACATTTTCAAAATCTCGCCCGTGCCCGCGAGTAGCGCGTGACGTCATCGATTCCATGCGGCCGCGCCGCCATACCGTTCCAGCGCGCCGATCATACGTTTGTAGTCATTGAGTTTAATATATAAATCAATGTTTGTAGTAATTTTTCGCGGGTGAGTTGTTTGCCCTCGTGCGCTCTGGTGTTTTGTATATAATGATGGAAAAAGGGTTTCAAAAGGTCAATCTGACAACCTTCCAATACTCCGTGACATGATGGTGGCGGAATATTTTCTAAGAAACAAATATTTTGTCGCGGCTGAAATACGCATAAGAATAAGATAATATTTTATAACCTAGGTACCCATTATTACATTAATACTTCTGGGTTTCATTTGCTTATGATAAGAATAGGTATAACAAAAATACGTAAACATTCCTTACCTACCTACTTACTATCTGCCTCTAACTAGCTTTGTTTTCTTATTCTTCATAAGTGTACCCTGAACTTTTTGTGGTTTTTATGGTTAAAAACTACAAATATACTTTCGTTGTATAAAAATATGATTTTATCTAAAAATCAGATGTTTTCAATATTAATAGAAAAAGGGTCGCATTATTATTGTGTAATTTTAATTTGTATTAGTATTATATGATTAAAAGCGTAGTTATATATTCTTCAGGCAAGGGATCAATTTCAATATTATCATCTAGAGTAGTAACAGGATCGACAACATATCTATGCTCAATTTCTTGTGAAGTAGTGGCAATTGCATGTGCAACTGTTTCTGACCTAGATTTGGCATTTAGTTTTGATAGTAAACATCTTTGTGGTTTTTCTGTATACCGATTTTGACAAGCAAACTTGTGACGCAAAACATCTTTTTTTAAGTTTGAGGGAACCACCAACTAGTTTGTACTTCACGTAGTTTTCCATATCGTTTTCGACCTAGAACAAAATATAAACTTATTTAAAATCTTTAAAAAATAAGGAACCGCGTAGTTTGTATTCCATCAATATTTAAAATATGTACCAACTATGTAATACATAAAAATAGGACAACACGAAAAAAATTTAAAAGTTAAATAAAAAGTGCTCCACTTCATAATCAAACTTCTTCCATTATTTGCGGCCCGCAAAGTATGCAGGTTGAACAGCTCTGCGATGTGTTTAGTTTTTGCTCGAAATATCGTAAAAATATAAAAACGTTTGTAACATATTCCATATTTTAACCTTTATATGCATTATAAACATTTTAAAATTTGCTGCAAACATAGGTAGGTATCTAAACTTACGAACTCACGACAGGTCATTGACTTATCTACATTACATGGGTAAGTACTTTACCCAAGTTTGGATGTTTATTTACACTGAAGTAGTTTTAGTTAAATATGTAGGTATTAGGTATTGTTTCTTCTTGAAATTATAATGATCATTAAGCGTGGAAAGGTTCAATGAATCGTTAGTTACTTAAACACTGCGACTCGAGTAGGTACCAACATGCCTAATAGAAAGCATTTACTAGCAATAACCAAGAGCTATCATGTGAAGGTATCATATTAGTGAAGTTATTATTATTTGAATACTTACAGCAAAATGATCCACACAACGATATGCTACCGTGTTTAGTCCTAAAGGATTAGCTCTTCTCATAGCATTTGTTCATTTTTTCTGATGGTAGGGTTTCAAGGCACCTTAAAAAACAACTTTTCAGGTGTTTTTGTACTATATTTATTGTATATTGTATTTATGGCCGTATTTTTACATTGAGGCACAGCACAATATTTAATAAATGGTTTTATGTTCTACAATGTTTCTTGTTAAAAATATATACAGCAAATAAATCCGCGCGCGACGGGCACATTCGAGTAAATGTTTTGATTTTCTAAGTGCGCGTCGGGTCTCTCGCACGAAGACGGAAATCGTGACGTCATCAACGATGTCGCTTTCGGCCCGCGGTTTAGACCGAAAATGTTAACTTTGCGCCTTTATATCTCGGTCAGTTTTGAAGATAGAAAAAAATTAAAAACACGGTTATTCTCGTAATTTTTTGTAGATTTTTTTGGCATATAAAACAAAAAATGGTTATCATCTCCATTGCATTAATACCTTATGTCTATAATCACCTTCTATTTTTTATATCAAGCGTATCTTTCGATGTTTCCTAATAAAGGTAATTATCAATTGGCAAATTGTCTTGGAATCAATTTTTTATTTACATTTTACACTTTCATCATTAAAGTTAGTTTAGTTTTAACAAAACAATGATGAATTTCATTGTCGTCTATTAATTTACGGTATGACGTTTATTTACGCAATTTGATTAATATTATTAGTCCCATTTTATATTGATTGGTACCATAAAATAAATTATGATATTATTTTTACGTTCGAGTTAACTGCAAAAATTCATAAATGAAGTTCTATAACGATTTCTTATATTCACGCGAATACTGCACACGGAATAAAATTAAATTTACATATATTATCGCATTTAATTTTAACTTTTTTACGTGGGTTTTTATACGCATCTTTGGATGAAAAATCCATAAAAACCCGCGTAAAAGAACATATCGCTGATGTAAAGCACCGACGCTCCAGGAAGTCTGAAGTATATCAACATGTTCAGTACCATCCTAATCATTACATTAGATCTGATAGACCATATTATATCCTCGTAAAAGAACCGCGATTCCCACCAAGGATGATTTTCGAGGCTATTGAAATTAAAAAATATCCTAATGTCAATAGAGAACATGTCTGGGTATTACCATCTGCTTGGGATAATTACTAAAACTAAATTTAAACCCAGGCATACTACTTCAAGACTTATAGCCCTCGTTTACTATAACATCAAGACGTCAAACACCTCAGTCCCCCCGTGGCCATGGGTGCTGTAAAGTGTTAAAAAAGATAAAATTCTTAAAATTAGGTTCATTCCAAACAAATTTCTATTCACAGTGTAAGTGGGAAGAACCACACTCATGAACGGAAGTAGAAAAGTGTTCGCTTTGTTGTGGCGAAGAAAGAGAATCTGCTACCGCATATCGTCACTGCCAGCCTATTTCGTCGTCCAGCTTATTTGACAATTTATGAGGGAGGCCTATGTGGACTTTTGATAGGCTGTAATGATGACGATGATAGGTTCTACGCATTATTGACCCATTAAAAGTAAAAAAGTAACAGCCTACATCTCGTCATCGTCATTACTGGGCACAGGTCGTAGACAATTTTTGGTCAAAAAAGTTTTCGCTGCGCACGGAATGACATCAACTGGGGAACCAGATATGCAGGTTTCCTCGCGATGTTTTCCTCACCTTCGAGAACGTAGTAAATGAAATCTCATGGTATGCTATATGTCACTCGTATATGTTTAAATAAAAATAATGAAAACCGACACAAAGCTCTTGCATTATCGGTGACTACATCTACCTAATAATTAGACATCCAACAATGCCACGAACTATTTCATCAAATAAAATTATAAATCTCACAGTGCTCTTAATTTTCAATAATTTACGTCAGACAACTTGGTAACAAATGATGTTTGTGAAATTAAAGCTATGCTAATAGACACCCGATATATTCAACTAAAAAGCTTCTCTCATAATCACAGTTTTATGTACAGTTGTATGTTTAGTAATTTTGCCAAACGTAGTAATTGCGGTAAATTATTACCACAATGACAACCGGACTGGGTCACGGAGTCCCAGTCAGCCTCTCGGGTCATCAGTTGCCTCAGATGACCCGAGAGGCTGACTGGGATTAGCCCATTCGCAGAGACTACTACAGGAATAATTTCGGTCGGCCGACCACCCCACATGTCGGTCACCTCGTGAGCCAGGTCCAGATATTCTGTTCGCTTATCTGTTTCGGCTTTCACGAGGTTCTCGTCATACGGAATGGTAATGTCGACCAAAAATATCCTTGACTGTGCCCGGTCCATCAGCACAATATCAGGCTTATTCGCAAGAATAGTCCTGTCTGTGATGATGGCCCGGTCCCAGTAGAGCCTGGCGCGGTCATTTTCGAGCACGCTTCCGTCAAGTACTTGTAATACGGCACTTTCCGGTCCACGAGACCGTATTTCAGAGCGAGCTCTTGGTGTAGAATTCTGGCTACTAGGTTGTGCCTGTGCAAGTACTCAGAGTTAGAAAGCGCCGAAAAACCGGAGACGACATGCCTAAGTGACTCCCGGCATGGCGAAAAGCTTGACAGACGTCGATGGCGCCATCCTTTGGGATGTATCTCCGACAGTTGTTGATCTTAATAACCTGATCCTGTATTGCACAGACAAAACCCTCGGTTTCTCCGAAATTCCCGGAAATAAACGATTATTATTATTATTATCCCCGCGTATACGGGTGCCTCTATAGGTCCCATAGCGGTAATACCGACACAGACCGGTAATGCCGACACAGACCGACTGATCAACTACGTCCAGATGGCCGCGACTCCATGGTACAACAGGTCCCATCTGCAGAGATCGTGATACTTGGTGATTTTAACACCCACCACGCTGAATGGCTTGGTTCTCGTTTAACCGATCATGCGGGTAGATCTGTTTATGACTTTGCTTTGACATATGGTCTGACACAACTGGTTACCTCGCCTACGCGGATCCCAGATGTGGAAGATCATGTACCTTCCCTGTTGGATCTTCTTCTGACCTATAATCAGGAAGGATATCAGATTGATGCCCCTCTTGGCTCTTTGGATCATTGTCTGATCTGGAGTATGGTGCCACTCACGATCCCATCGCGGTTGCGTACTGCAGGTTGCCGCCGTGTTTGGCAATTATAGGTCAGCCGATTGGGACGGGATGCGATCTTTTTCTGCATCCTACCCATTGAGGCGGGTTTGCTTCTCACCGGATGATCCCAGTGTTGTTGCTGATTCTGTCGCTGATGTGGTGCTACAGGGAATGGAATTTTTTATTCCATCATATATTATATCTATCGAAGGCAGACCTCAGCCTTGTTTTGGTCGCACCTGCAAAATTGCATTACGTCATAAGCAAAGAGTGCTACCAGACCTGGGCACGCGCATTGACGTCTCGGGATGCAAATACCAGCGCTCTTGAAAAAAGTATAATTCTGCTTCCAGTTCCTTCAAAAGTGTCATTGTCAAGTCTAAGTCAGAGCACATCGGCAGAATTATCGAGAAACGAGTTCGTCTTCCTTCGGTAACACATGCATTCTGGTCCTTCGCCAAGGCTGTCCAAGGGAACTTCTGCCAGCCATCTCTCCCATTCTGCACAGGGGAAGACTCACTGGCCCATGCCGAAAAGGACAAAGCCGATCTACTGGGCTCTCTCTCTCTCTCTGGGCAGTGCGAGTACTCCATGCAGGATGTTCTGTTTACCCATCGCTCGGTGCGTAGCGCACTCCTCTCCCTGGACATCAACAAGTCAAGTGGGCCTAAAGGCGTCCCTCCTATTAAACTGAAGACGTGTGCCCCGGAGTTGGCACCGGCCTTAACGCGTCATTTCCGGTACTCCTATTCCTTCAGAGTAGTCCCGAACTCATGGAAGACAGCCCTCGTGCACCCGATCCCTAAAAAAGGTAACCGCTCTGATCCATCCAACTATAGTTCTATCGCCATCACTTCTTGTTCTCTAAAATAGTGGAATCCATTTTCAAAAACCAGCTCATGCGGTACCTTGAGGATCACGCGCTTATTAATGACAGCCAGTACGGTTTCCGTCGCGGTCGCTCCGCCGCCGCTCCACCAGCTCGGCTGGTGATCTTCTGGGTTAGATAGATAGATAGATAATTCTTTATTGTACACCAAATCAATACATAAACGAAAGAAGAAGAAAAAAAAATAGTGTCACAATGGGCGGTCTTATCGCTAAAAGCGATTTCTTCCAGACAACCTTTGGATGGACAGGATCGCAAAAAGTAGTAAATTTTGTGGTTAGGTGATGCAGAAACAATATTAATAAATATATCCATATTTTATATAATATAATTAGAAATAAACAACAAATAAATACAAAAAATACGAATGTATACTACATATATAGATGGCACGAACTCAACGATTAAGATAGTGAGTATGTACAAGTTTCTGAAAAACAGGTAAAGACTGGGCGCGTCTCACTGACAGAGGTAGGGCATTCCATAGACGGACTGCTTGGATACGAAACGACCTGTCCATAAATTTGCTATTATGGGCAGGTATTTTTAATGTAAAATTCTCTGATGATCTCAAAACTTTCGAATGGGGATAGTGAAGGAATTCATAACGTTCCTTAAGATAAGAAGGATAGGAAGGATTAAAGAGAACATTGTAAAGAAGTGACAGGATATGAGCATTCCGGCGAAGACGGATAGGAAGCCACTTAAGCGAGCTTATTACGAAAACAAGATACGTGATCATATTTGCGCAAACCAAATATGAATCTTATACAAAAGTTTTGAAGACGCTCAAGTTTATCAAGTTGCTTCTCAGTGAGATCAAGATAGCTGACATCTGCACAGTCTACAATTGGGAGAAGAAGAGATTAAGCAAGCGCAATTTTAGTGGCAGTAGGTACAAAGTTCCTTAATCTGTTCAACAATCGGGCAGCTGCAAAAAGTTCATGACTAACCTCCTGTATTTGAGAACCCCATGATAGGTTCCTGTCAATATAAATTCCCAATTCTTTGACTTTTTCACTAACGAGGGATAAAATTTCCATTAAAAATAAATTGAGGTGCTAGAGATATGTTAGATTTTCCAATCATATACGAACTTTCGATGATAATTGCCTGAGTCTTTAGGGGGTTTAATCTTCAAGCCATATGTTTTTGCCCAATCTGATATTTGCTCAAGATCACTATTTATGTTGCTAATAGCTACATCTAATTCACTAGGAGAAACATGAGTATATATTTGAAGATCATCTGCGTATAGGTGGTAGGACGAAGTAATCTTAGTGGCTATAGAATTAATAAAAATTGAGAAAAGTAAGGGAGATAATACGCCACCCTGCGGGACACCAGCAATGGTATCACACCAAGAAGGAAATGTGTCATCAATGCGAATACATTGCCGGCGCCCAGACAGGTAACTTCGAAACCAATCAATCACTATTGAAGATATGTTAAGAGAGCTAAGTATACCCAGTAAAATTTCAAAATCAACTGAGTTAAAGGCACTGCTAAAATCTAACAGAGAAAGGATAGTCCGTAGTGACGACTCCGTGGCGCAGTGGCTTAGCAATGAGTGGCTGCGCTGGGGGTCGCGGGTTCGAATCCCGCACGGAACAAGTATTTGTATTGCCTACAAGTAGTTGTTCCGGGTCTGGATGTTCGTCCTTGTGCAATTTATGTTTGTAAACTGCCCCCACAATACAAGAGAAAATCTTAGTGTAGGGGTAACGTTTAAAAAAAAATATTGTTAACTTGCCATTTTCCATTGCCGATCTAATATCTTCCGTAATATTGCCTAAGGCTGTGGCGGTACTATGCTAGGACGAAAACCAGATTGTAGAGGATTTAGAAGGGAATGATTGTGGAGGAAAGCATTGAGCTGATTATATATCAAGCGTTCGAGAACTTTGGACAGGAATGGCAAAATAGATATAGGACGATATTCCGAAAAAGATGAAGGGTTAGGTTTTTTAGGCAATGGTATGATGTGAGCGTCTTTCCAAGTTGTTACCTAACTCATAAATGGGCGGAGGCAGTAGAGTCTAAGGGGGAGGCGTTGGCTGTTAGTTTGGACATAGTGACGGCCTTCGATCGGCTTTGGCACAAAGCGCTTCTTACGAAGCTTCCTTTCTATGGGTTTCCCAAAAAATTGTGCAATTGGATCACCAGCTTTCTTGCTGATCAGAGCATCAAGGTCGTAGTAGACGGTGCATGCTCCGATTACAAGCCTATTAACGCTGGTGTTCCACAAGGCTGCGTGCTATCACCAACGCTGTTTCTTCTGCATATCAATGACACGTTGCAAACCGATAACATTCATTGTTATGCAGACGGCAGCACTGGTGATGATTTACATATCCGCCGTGCCAATATTTCTCGGGAAAACGTCGCCGAGTAACGGGACAAACTTGTTTCTGAAGTCGAGACTTTGTTGAACAAAACACGACAACTAAATCTAGTGCAGTTTAATCCCCAGAAAACACAAGTTTCCGCGTTTACCGCCTAAGAGAACCCCTTCGTCGTATCTTCTCAATTTCAAGGCACTCCTCTTGTTACCTCAGCTAGTATCTGAATCCTCGGTGTCGACATATCGAGTGACGTGCAGTTTCGTAGTCACTTGGAAGAGAAGGCCAAATTGGCCTCTAAAAAGCTTGGCGTGCTCAGCAGAGCGGGACAGTATTTCATGCCGGCTCCACCGCCTACAAATTTATAAGGCGTAGGTTCGGCCGCACATGGAATACTGTTCCCATCTCTGGGCTGGGGCTCCCTAGTGTCAGCTCCTTCCATTTGATCGCATCCAGCGCAGAACAGTTCAAATCGTCAGCGACCGAGCTCTTTCTGATCAGCTTGACTCACTGGCACTTGCGTATTTTATCGCATCTACCACGGGGAGTGCTCTGAGAAATTGTTCGGACTAATTCACAATTTCATCATCGGACATCACGACAAAACTCGTGATACCATCCATACCGTCTGGATTACCGACTGTGCGATTTAAAAGAAGTTTTCTTCCTCGCACAACTTCCTTGTGGAATCAACTACCACCAGAGATTTTTCCGGACCGATACGACTTAGGGACTTTCAAGAAAAGAGCCTACTCCTTTTAAAAGGCCTGCAATGCATCTGCGATTCCCCTGGTGTTGCAGTTGTTCATGGGCAGCGGTAATCACTTACCATCAGGTGAGCCGTATTCTCGTTTGCCCCCTTTCCTATAAAAAAACTGCGTAGCTTATAGCTAGCATTGATAGGCTTGTAGTTGGAGAATGCAGCGTCTACTGACTAATAATAATGTCCTCGAGACCGAAATTCGGTCACGGCGACCAGTCCCAACGGAGACTAGCCATCTGCGCAGGCCAGGACACCAACATTCTGACTCCGGGCTGCTACTGAGAATTTCTTGAGAGAAAAACCCAATTACTAATTTTTAGGCTAACGCGGGATTCGAGCCCGCGACATCATTATCAGCCAGCTCGTTTACAACCCCTAGACCAATGAGGCAATCAAATTAAAGTAAACTTAACTAGTAAAGAAAAGAGTAATACTGAAAACGAACACATTATTTACAATGTTAACCCAGTTCTTAAATTATTTTTGAGTATAAAACTCTTAAAGGAAAAATTACTATAAAAAGTTGATTCTTTAAGGCATTCTACGGGGTGTATCCGTTTGAGTACACTGGTCACTTAGAGGTGAAATTTTTCGGAGCATGTTTTATTGAGACTAAGTATTTATAGAAATTTTTTGCATACTCTGCTGATTCTAGTGGCAAATTACTCGACCTAGCAGTTTTCTCCCTCTCCCCTTCGACTAACGACTAAGACGGTGCGTGCGTGCGTGTATGTGTGTGTGTGCTGTGTGTGTCCGTGTATATGTGTGTGTCCGTGTATATGTGTGTGTCTGTGTGTCTGTGTGTCTGTGTGTCTCACTCTCTCTGTGTGTGTCTCTGTCTGTGCGTGTGTGTGTGTGTCTGTTGTTACAATTTTGTTCATAAAAACTATATCTGCACAGCCTCGTGCGACTAACTTCAGCCCGGCCAAGTTAGAATTTTCAGTTTATTCAAAGGTACTCTGTGGTTAGTATGCACGAGATATAACTTACAACTTTTCGTGATTCTCACGAATTGTAGGTACTTGTCTTCTAAATTACGTAAATAAACTAAGATACCTGGAAAAATTTGAAGATATATGATGGATCGGTTAATTGGTTTTTGCAATGTAACAGCTTCCACGTATTTATCGTCATTAGTGACGGCGCTAGGATCAGGTGGCATACTCGCCAAATCATATTCGCCATCACCATCACTGTCTTCCAAAAACCCAAACTATTTACCTCGTAATCTTTTGGACCCTTTTTTGAATGAAAAATAATATTTTTATATATCAATGTGACCATTGTACTCGATTGAGTAGTTAAATAAATCATCGAAATAGTCAGTCAATGTAAACAATTTGTTGCTGAACAAATAGTTTTATTACTTATACCTCTTACCACTAAATACGATATTTTGCTTATTGAACAAAATAACGATTTACGAAATATTCTTACCTGCGTTATCTTTATAAGTACAAGTTTGAGTGAATCAAAATCACACAAAATTTAATACTATTCACTTTTTGTTTTAACAACTTCCCTGTCCGCGAAATAGACACAATAGTTAAACAATCGAAATGTTCATATATGACTCATGGGACAGTGAAATGGTTAACATTAAAGGAAGTAATAATACCTTTCGTTGAATTCAATCAAAATATTTTTTTATATTTATTTGGTTTTCGGTATATTCATAAGAATTTGTCTGAACTCAATTGAGTACAGAGACCGTGAATGGGTTAATAAAACAATTCAAATAACAATAAACATTATATTGATAAATCTAAGTTTTATACATAGTATGAAATATAAATACAATCTCCAGTTATACAATTACATGTCTATTTACATTAACATCTTTATAATAAACACTCGATGAGTGTTGCCACTTTCCCAACTTACAAAAATAAATATTACTGAAATATATGAATGTCTGCGGACCATCAAATTAATCATAAATGTATTATCTATTAAGATAAAAATTTATACATTTTCGGATTATGACGTACAAAATAAGAGCAAGTGAAAATAATTTAGGAGAAACTTTAGAAGTTTAAAAGCAAATTTGCATTGTATCCTAATACATTTAACTGATTTGTTAAATATGTTTTAGTTCCAAATATTATTGCACTGGAACATTTGTTGAACCCTACCTTCTATCTACAAAAATTAATGCTATTTTATATTCTTTGGATTACAAAGAAACGCTTGGAATTAAAGATTAAAATAGTACAAAAATAATAATGTTTTAACGTAACCTTATAATGAAGTTTCAAAAACAATCCAAACACCTATAGTAATGAAACTTGACCGATACAATGAAAACTTAAATTAAGAAAAATCAAGTTTAAACAATCTCCATATAAATAATGAGTTTTTAAAATTATGAGATTTGGTGTAAAATTAATTTAGCACCAACATTTATGTTAGAAGCTTTATTATACAACTAAAATATAAAGGTACTATAAAAAGGGGACAAGATGGGGACTAGGCATTATGCTTATGACTCCTGTAAATGAACACTATGGCGATGTTATAAAAGTAAAAAAAAGAGACCAATGACATAGTAAAAGATATATATATATATATATTATAAATTTTAACACGTAGACCCTATAATTTATCTACGTCTAACCTAGTACGCCCATGTTAAACAGTTTAATCTGTAGCAGTTCAGTCATAAACCTAAAGATGTACTATAAATATGTATGAATCTTAGGCATTTTTATGAATTTTAGTAAAAATTTATGTTTTACAAAGAAAAGAAATGGCTTAATATTGTAGAAAAAAAGAAATGTAAATGACACAATTCAGACTTTTGTGTAGAAGGATCATTTTCAATAATGAAGATTACTATAAATCATAAACAATGTAATATAATGATACAATAACACATATGTTATTATACCCACTCCATAACTCAGATCGAAAATTGAGTAGAACAAATATATAGTAAATTACTTACACATCTCGCTCATTAAGCCATTTTTGCCGTAAGGCCAATGCTGTTTTGAAACAATTTCAAAATTCCCTTGCAAGAGATTGTGATTTAAATTAAAACTTATGACATACATTACATACATCTCTAGCCTTCTTAGTTTGAATTAGTAGCAGGTATACACGGTCTGTAATTGTCTGTAATATAGAAGAATGTTAGCATCTATGTTAACACTTTTGCACCTAACTCTGAAATCATTTGCAATCAAAGTTCAGCCACTTATGATAATCACAGTTTAGACCTTACGGATGCCGCCGCCCGTATAGGTATTTACGCGGCCAGCGTGTATGCTAGGGGTTGGCACGAAAATGAAAATAACATAATTTTAGAATATTATAATACTCATTAACATTTATCACATTATGCACAGTCCGTACAGATAAAGAATACAGAAAACCGTCAACATGCACAGTACCAATAGCGAAAACCCGCGAATAATGGTATATGGTTATAACATTGCATTATTCGGCTATTTGAATTTTGTTAGTAATGGGAAAATATTTGGAAAGGGTTGTATATTCAAGTAGGTAGATTTATTAAAAAGAAAAAGCGTCTTTAACAAGCGACCCGCTCCAGCTTCGCATGGGTGGGATCTATTAATGGGGCGCTATTTAGACTTAAGATAATCATTAAAGACCATTTATTTTATCTTATCAATATTTCTATTTTAACAAAATTTCTAAATTTTTCGGATCAAATTTAGTTTTTTATAGGATAGGATGATAAACGAGCACACAGTCCACCTGTCACCACCATCCACCTCTATCAATCCTCGATTACGAATCAAAATGCAGATGCCTTGTCATCCGTGAGGACTTAGGTGGAATGCCTCGTTTCCAGTAAAAAGGGTCTCCGGTACTCTACACTCACCATACGATACACAGCAGCATTAAGCTACTATTTGACGTTGGTATTCTGTGAGAGCGTGTTCCTTCCCTGGTGGAGCCGACCCATTCGTGCTACAATTATACTACTACTATAA
This sequence comes from Parnassius apollo, assembly GCA_907164705.1. Classification (NCBI taxonomy): domain Eukaryota; kingdom Metazoa; phylum Arthropoda; class Insecta; order Lepidoptera; family Papilionidae; genus Parnassius; species Parnassius apollo. The sequence continues at coordinate 637,383 of CAJQZP010001062.1, read as the reverse complement.
CTACATTCTGGTTCTACCACGTAATAAAATTAGTCTAATAGTCTAGATCACTCCTGGTATTTTTCTCTCTCTATTTGTTGTAAACTTTTATTACAATCGGTTCATTCATTCCGAAGATTAGCTCGGACAGACAGACAAAAGAAAAATTTTAAAATGGTCACTCATGTCTCAACAGAATGTGAATATTTTATACAAAAATATAAAAAAAACCTCCTTGGCCGTTCACGATTTTAGGACAAAGTTCCATGCATCGCCTTAACACGTGTTTGGAAAAACAGTTTGCGTTTAAAACCCGTGCGCGATTGGAGGACGAAGAACGCCTCAAATAGAACACGGATTTGGAATGGGAGTTAGCGTAACAAACCCGTACGTGTTTGTCAAGCTTTTAAAGCAGTACTGCCTCTTATTGAACAAGGAAACGTAAACACGCGCCTGCCCCTTGCACCTCAGTGCCTCCACCATTGCTCTGCACAAGTACATTCGTTTCCCAACTGTAAGGTCTTTAAACTGTGATAATATTTTTATGTTCAATTGATAGTTTGTTAAAACTTATAATTTTATATGATTTTTTTTTCGTATTTTAGAAGCTTAATAAGTTTATCACAATTCTTGATGGTCCATAATTTTGCGTGTATCCATTGTTAAATATTAATTTTTGAAAACTAACGTTATAATAGTCACGTCTTTCACGTGAGACTATTGTGCTTGCTTTTTTACTTTACGTTATTTATAACAATGTACATATATTAAAAAGCGCTATTGAATATAGAATAGGTACTTGGTAATAAGTTTCAACGACAACAGGTTTGTGTACATTTTTATATTTTGTATTTCCTATATAAATCAGGACGCAAAAACGTAACTCGAAATAATTTATGTGCAATGTTTTGCTAATCTTAACTTTCTCAGCTTGGATAGGGATGATCCACGTATGAGTATTTTTCTCAATGACTAAGAATTATATCCAGTAGTGGTTTCTTTAAAGACTAATAATAATGGTGAAAAATAATAAGCATACTTATTATAATGATAAAATATATTTTTCGTCATTATTATAAGTCTAATAATTTTAAATATTAATTAATATAAAAAAAAATATTTTTATTGCCGTGTAACGGCGGCGTAAGAGTATCCATTACCCCACTTCGTCCAGTGGATATTGTAAGAGGCGAATGTGGGAAACGTTGAAAGATCTTATGGCTTCCTAACAATAGTAGTATAAGCATCTCGTTTACCGTTACCGTTACAGTCTATTAAAGGCCACTGATGAACATAGACCTCTCCCACAATTTACCTCATAGTGGGATATTTGCCATAGTTGCCACGCTTGGCAAGCGGGTTGGCAATCACATTTTTCTCCTCATTTGTTTCACTCTGCTTCCGACACCCACGGGATGATATGTGGTAGTACATATTCCTACATCGCCACTATTCCTACACCAGCCGTAAAATACTGAGACAGGCGTCGGGCAACAGTGTCTAACGTCTGTTATTGCGGTCGATAATTTGCCTGCCAAGCATTACGAATTTTCACCACAATGGGAAAGGCCTGATGATGAAGATGAAGTAGAAGAAAAATAAATTTATTATTCTTCATTCTTATTCAAAGCCTGTAATAAAATTATTCAGTGTTAGGGCAGTAACTATAATTACATAATTTCAAATTTTACAAAGAACAAACTATTGTGAAATATAAGTTATCTTATAATTGATTACTTTAGGAAATTTTGGACTGAAATATTTTACATAATCATATTTGTACGATAATAATACGTAAAATAGACAAAAGGAAAAATAACCAATGCTTTTTTATGTTTGATGCACGATAAAAACATTTAAACCCAAAATGGTTTCTGTTAGTTTGTACAACACCAATACTGTATATTTTATCCCAACTCTAGAAATTTATCTGGTGTCGTTGAGACATTCGACGTTACACAAGGTGAAACCACCAATCTTGCATCAATTACTTGTAGGCTTTACGTAGTCAAATGCTTACAGACTATGCTGCTGAGTTATTAAATTTAGAAAACATTTTTTATTGGTCTTTACTCATTAATTACTGTTTATGAACTTACTTATGGCGGAGTATATATACTTAAACAATATATAACCAATGCCATCATTATTAAAATTTGCAGTCTAAGAGTTGATTTGTAATAGGTTTATTAGATATAAATAGCTTTTTCACAAATTTTCAAAATTAAGCTCATATCATATTTATTAAATTCAAGCGCGTAGTGAAATTGACCCTACGGCTAAATGCGTTTACAACTCGAATATTTTAAGTTTTTAATAATTCTATTTTATACCTAGGTTTAAACTTAAGAGTACTTCACGAAGCGGTCTCGATGTGTTCCTTCGGCGCGGGTGGTAATACATGTACTTGCTTGGCTTTACCCGCGTGGTACACTTGTCCAGGACTGAATGGTTCGAGGCGTGGATGAGTTGAAATATCTTTTTTTGGATCTGTGAATAGAAAAACTATTGGTTATCAGTAGGATACATTAAATGTTATATGAAATCTATATATAAAATATCTATTTTGACGCACTATAAATGTTTCTTTCCAAATAATTTCCTTCGTAAAATAACTGGAATTTAGAGATAGCCTTGATGAGAGAAGGCCTCCGCCCAGCAGAGGGACGTGTATAGGCTCTAACTTTACTGTACTTTATTTTCCATTGACCCTCATATATCACATGAACACAAAACCGATGTTGCGATGGCTGCCATTAAGCAGAAAATTGAAATCAGAATATATGAATAATAATAATAATGTCCTCTAGATCGAATTTCGATCACGGCTTCCAAATTCAACGCAGACTAGTAATTTGCGCAGGACGGAGTTGTAGTGTAAGCACAGGTGCATAGACATTCCCTCAATCTCATAGACCGATGGGATGGTAAAAAGAAAAACACAATTAATGATTTTTGGGCCGACACGGTATGATCCGTGAATGTTTAATAAATAACATAAGTTATTATCTAGAAAATATTCTTTTATCTAAACAATTTTAGTGATTTCGAACGGTATTACAATCAAGTAGAATAGTCGATACCCCACTCCATATCTAGTTATGAATTGTTTACGGCCATTTGGTGGGGAAAAATCATGTCACAAAATTGTTTTGGTTATAGTTTAGACAGACTTTACTTCTGAGTACAATTCTACAAAGTTGTAGGAAAAACTCCACAAATAAGTCACCTTTGGTATTAGCTGGTATATATTTGGACAGTCTGACGGTGGGTAGAGGCAGGTAGCCTGCGACTAGTGGCATCACATCCAGAGTCACCAGCTGCGGTTCACCTGTGTTGCTTTCCATTGTTATTACTCCTAGAAAAATAAGAGATGTTGTTAAAGTATTGGAAGCTTTATTTTATTTCTTATTAAATACGAAATTTCTTTATTCCCCTAAGAAATATTAATATAGCCCGACCAGAATAAATAATAACACTAATACTGCTTCCTCTATATTTAACATCGCAATAAACAGTTACTAACGTTATGCCAACATATTATATTGCCAAGTAATCTTTTAAAAACAAAGAATTTTTTACATAAGTACACCATAAATTTCACAAATATGAATTAAGACTTTTTGGATAATAATAATAAAATAGATTTTGTTCCGCTTCTTCAATAACTAATGAAAAGGAACCAGACAAACGTTAAACTAAGAAACAGAAGGGGGGAATCGAGGCTTCTCTCGATCCGGCCTCCTACAACGCCTACGTTGGGTTCGGGAACAACGTATGTGATCTCCGCAACGGAGTAACACACAAGGGCGATAACCTCTTCCTTTTCAGAAAATAGGTTCAGGCGGGGATTACGGGTCTTCCGAAGTCGTCCCGGTCCCAACGCCTTAATTCTTCGATATGGACTGTATCACTTTAAGGGGAGAATTCCTTAGGAATAAAACAGCAATTATCTTCAAACCGTTCCGTGAGAGAGTAATTACTTTTCCCTATCACTTCCCTATACTTTTTCTTTCTTCTTCTTATTGACTGCTGGTCTTGCACTTTTCCCGAACGATTTGCAAAAAAAAAATCAATTTATTGAACTACCTCGAAGCTAAACGCGAAAGTGAGCCGCGCCATTTGTGCGCTTGCGCAACTCAATTACATCAATTTGTACTATCACTCTCTCACGGTTTGCTCAATAACTTTATTTGTATAAGACATACATTTATACAATTTACTTATAAAGATAGCACAAAAAAATATCTATACTACGATATACATTAGATTTTCATATTACAAAAAACCCTTTATTTATTTAACAAAATATGCTTATTTTACTCACATGTTCAAAGTTGGAATTTCTTAAATATTTAACATAGAAAGTTAAAACAATGTTTTCCACTTGAAATTATACATATCTTAACTAATAAAATAGTTTAATTTACATTTTCTCAATACATTTCACTATTAAAACACTTTTAAATTTCTTATACAAAACTATCATTTTTTCACTTATTCACAGGAATTTTCACATAAAATAACACAGAATTCACCTCTTTTACACATACAATCAATCTGAAATGTTTTAAAAGTCATTTTACACAAATTTCTGAAATTTGCAAATATTTAAATTTCTACATATTTGGCCTCCTAAGTACGTGGCTAGCGTGCGTCTATGAACTCACACTATTTGAACAACTAACTTTTGCACGGCTATCGACTATCAGTAAAAATGGAAAGTTTAGTATACACTAATATCAACAATACCAGGTGAATAAATGATTCCACACAATTCTCAAACGTCGAAAACTATTTCTAATCAGATTCTTATCAGTTATCATGTATCTTATCAAACAATATAAGTGAATATTTTCATAGATCAATCATAGAAAATAGGCATTTGTTTTCATACAAAACATATCAAACTCATATAAGACAATACTTATGCAATTAATTTCCATTAATTCTACTTATGCACAGCGATCATCTCGACCGGGGAACAAATCCTGGTCTCTAACTTTATTTTAATATTTCTTTAAATTAACATTATTGGAAAGATTATTTCAACCGGGGAACAAATCCGGTAACATAATTTATATCTTAAAAATTCCCTATATGAATTTATTAAGAGATATTACTAAGAAAACGATAAACTATTCCGGCCTGGGAGTCGAACCCAAGACCTTCATATCATTAATTCGATATTTCTTTAAGATTCAACTAAGCATTTTCTTATCGGAATATTGTTGCTTGATAATTTGCTTTTTAGAAGCTATTCGTAATCGGTTAACTAATAAATTGAAATATTCTTATAGGCGCGTCGCCAACAACTAATGCTTAAAAAAGAACAAGACTTCCTTTATAAATATTTACAAAAGCTTTTAGTAATGTTCATCAATCTCACTATGAAATTTCTGTCACATCAATTATGTGAGCATCCAAAACATTCACCATGTTACTTTAGGAGGTAGAATTCAAAACTGCATATTCTTGCAGTATTGCATCATTCAACATTCAACCAAGCAATGTTGTACAATTTACAACATAGAAAGATAAAGTACCATGGAGTGGTGGTGTAAGTATATCTACTATCTTATAGGGAGCAGCATTTTCCTGATAACTCAAAATATTTTTTTTAAAGAATATTAACAATGCTATAAACATTACTAATATTCCCCTTAACCACTCGTGGTAAGCTTAAATTGCTTGTGTTACGAGTGGTTCACGTCAGTAGTCGAATGACGGATTTGAACCCACGACCTATTTGAGTTCGCGGTCCGCGCTCTGCCATTAGGCTACTGTCGCTTCAAAAACTAAACTTAAATAAAAAACTGCAGTTGCCAACTATGGGTTTTTATTTGGCTATCTATGGGGGAGGCTTATGTTCAGCAGTGGAATTTATACAGGCTGTGATAGATGGAATGAAAAGTTAAATTGACCTCGCAATAAATTTCTATATTTAAAACCATATTTACAATACTACACATAATGCTAATCGGATCATTTTGTCACTGAACGAAACGATAACGATGTATCGTCGCAGATACAGACTCACCGATATCATCATCATCATCATTACAGCCCTACACAAGTCCACTGCTGAACATAGGCCTCCCCCAAGTAATGCCACAAAGCACGGTCCTGAGCCACCTGCATCCATCGACTTCCTGCATGTCTCATCAAGTGGGGGTTCGCCCTACACTTCACCTACCGGTAAGAGGCTGCCACTCGAGAACCTTTTTTCCCCAACGGTTGTCGGTTCTTCGACCTATATGGCCGGCCCATTGCCACTTCAGCTTACTAATCCGTTAGGCTATGTCGGTCACTCTAGTTCTACTGCGGATATCCCCATTTCTAAGTCTATCACGCAGAGAAACTCCGAGCATAGCCCTCTCCATAGCTCGCTGAGTGACTTTGAACGTCCTCATACGGCCAGCAGTGAAGAACCATGTCTCGGTTCCGTAGGTCATCACTGGCAACACGCACTGGTTGTACAACTTAGTTTTTAGGTTTTGAGGTATACCTGACGAGAAGATGCGTCGTAATTTCCCGAACGCTGCCCAGCCGAGTTAAATCCGTCGATTGACCTCTCGGTCGAAGTTGGACTTACCTCATCGGATTATTTGTCCCAGGTAAACGTACTCGTCAACAACTTCGAGCTTAGTGCTCCCAAAAACTACCGGCATAGGTGTGACATGGACGTTAAACATGATCTTTGTTTTGTCCATGTTCATCTTAAGACCTATCCATATTGAGGTCATTGAGCATAGTGCTTAAGTCCTCCAGCGATTCTGCCATAAGGACTATATCGTCGGCAAATTGAAGGTGAGTGATGTACTCGCCATTGATGTTAATACCGTTATGTATACTCACCGATATGAGGACACCTAAATATATGAAGCGACCTACGATGCTTTTTAACCACGTACTACGTTCGCTCCACACAGAATCGTCCCGATAAATTTAAGAATGTGTGACGTAGCAGATACACACATACATGTGTGCGTCACCTTGTTGACTTTCATTTGATGCAGCATTGAATCAAACAACGTGCATACTATTTGTTTGTAATTAACCTATCTTTTTTTAATTAATAAACGTATAATTAATTTTCATGCTGTTTATTTTTATTTATTTATATGTGAATATAGTACATTTCCTAAAAATTGAAAAAAAATATGGTTCGATCTTCTTCTTGCTTCATGAATAATGTTTGTTTTGTCCTTGAGTTATATATATATATATATAAATTATTACTTGCCATATTAAATAAATAAAATATGGCAATAGACATGAAAGTTCTGTATTATTGACATGATATTGGTACCTACTATGTCGTTGAATGAAAAAGCTTTTAGGTAATAGCTCGACATGGTTAGAGTGGGTTTATCGACTATAAAATTTGCAAAAATATACATATACCGGTAAACTATTGATTTTTTTATGACAAACGATCACGTAATATATCGCATTTGTTTTAATTTAGAGATTTTATTTTAAACTATTAACTGAAATACCTGCAGTTCGCCCTAACACGGCCCACATTGTTTGATCCGCCAGCACTTCATACATAAGCGAAGTATATTCAGTTTCATTTACCTGAAAAAGGAAACTCATTGTTAGAAACATACTGCTTATCCGTTTCTATAAGTAAGAGTGATAAATGTGCACATAGTCAACTTGATAGTAAGTGTCCTCAATTAATAATGTACTTTGAAAAGGGTCTGTTGTTTGTAGCTCCTCGTTGATGGAAAATTTGCAGTTGCTGCCAGAGGCTGGTTTTACAATGACGCAGCCTTTCAGTTTTATCAACCGGTTAATTGGACGGCTATACACCGATACCGGCTGACTGCCTCGTTGGTCTAGTGGTTAGTACGACTGCTGATCATAAGGTCCTGGGTTCGAATCCCGGGTCGGGCTGTAGGACCGGAGTCAAGAAGTTGGCGCTGTCTCACCCCCGTGCCTCGGAAAGCACGTAAAGCCGTTGGTCCTGCGCCTGATCTCTCCCCGGTCGTGTCGGTTTACCGTTCCATCTGATTATGAGAGTGAGGGAATAGAGAATGCACCTGTGCTTGCGCATACACTTGGGCAATATAATCCCGTCCTGCGTCGATGGCTAGCCTCCGCCGAGGCAGACCGCCGTGGCCTAAATTCGGTCTGGAGGAAATTATTATTATACACCAATAGGTAAACGTTTAAATTAACATAATAGCGTTACATAGCCATGTCTCACGACCCTCCTTGGGAGTTGAAATTTGTACACGAAATGTAACTGTGTATTTCGTGTACAATTTTCTAAACTGTGTATCCAAAAAAATAAACAAATTTTAACATAAGAAAAATACACAGGTTGCAAGGGAAGTTGTGACACATAGCTGCGACATATATACGAGATGGTTTTATTTTTCTGACTTCTCAATAGTTGACTCTTATGAAACCTAAAATGGGAGTTAATGGATTCCCCCAAATCATCAATGTTTCCAAAATTATCGTGCTGGTTGGACTGGGCTAGGCTGGGTTACCCAACCATAAAATATTTTTTTCTATTTTATATCTTTGGGTTTCGAATATCGACCTTTTGGAAATTTTATACGTATATTGGCCGAACATTATTCGGCACGGCTTTGTGAACTTGTACACACGCGGGATTAGCGCCGGACCCTGCCCCTCGCTCCCCGCCACACCTGACAGTTATTGCATCCACTAGTACTGAGCAAATTGCCGGCACATGCTTATGTTTTGACTATTCTTGTGATAAAAGAAGTATTTCGTTGTTTTATTTTTAGTGAAAATTGATAATTATATGATAAAAATGAGCGGCAGGAGATTTACTACTTCTGGACTCATTTTAGAGAAATTGACGACCAAAGTAAAGTAAAATGTACTAATGTAATGTAATGTAATGTTTCTTTGTTTGATTCCAAAAACATTTCATCAAGTTTCTATTTGCTATAATCGGAAATAAACCTACAGTGCCTCAAAAACATAAATGTATAGATTTATGCTCTTGAGGCACTCTAGAGTAAGTAGATTTAACCCATAAATAAGATATACTTTCAACAGTAAAAGACATCGCATTATTCAATTCGTACATTTCAATACATTGGACACTATAAAAACGAATATTCGGTAATTTTCTTTCGAATTTTCGACGAATTCGAATATTCGGTAAAGCTGCAGAATATGCCGAATACCGAATATAAAACGGATATTCGGCCCATCTCTAAGCGGAATCTCGGAAGCGGCTCCAACGATTTTCATAGAATTAGTGCCTAGGGGATTTCGGGGGCAATAAATCGATCTAACTAGGATTAAATTTTAGAAAATGTCGTTTTATCCGTGTTTTCAGGCAATTAAAAACTGCTACAATATCATTAGAATACGAAGGTAAATTTTGCCGGTGCCTTCCAGGTTATAATAGCTCAAATGGGACATCGGATAGTCCCGAAATCATGGTTATATTTCATCAGTATGTAATTATTATCTAAATATAATTTCCAAAAAAAAAAAAACCGAGTAAAGCCCGGTCATCCAGGTACTGGGTATTAATCGCATAAGAGGACGCAAGAGACAAGTATACTTACTCTTTGCACGCTAAGTTGCAAGCAGCATACTTGCGAAGCGCGACAAAAGTCCGATCCCTTTCCAGGCTCTAACTTAGTCCGTATAACGAACAGCGTCGTGTAATCTTGTATATCGAACGGACAAACGAACGATCGAAGTGGTCCCTCGACGTTTGTTGGACGGTATTGTACTGTGAAGGTTGCCTTCATAGGGCCGGCTTTCACTAAGGGATCTTTGAGCAACTCCCACATAAATGATGCTGTTGTGCCATCTGATGCAACCATCTATAAATACGAAAATATATCAACTCTAGTTATCAGTTTAGGTTATATACTGGGTGACCTTTTTTACCGTCTGGAAACCTATGACACTGTTATTTTACGAAAAATAAAAACAAATTATTTGAATTAAGCGTTTGAAAAAAAAATTGTACAATTACTTTGCCCTTGAGCCTGTGACCCTGCGAAGTGACAAGGTCAAAGATGCCAACTAAATTTACTGTTTTATTGCCGTTCGTAAATTAGAGAAGATATGATTTTAATTACGATAGATTTTAATTTATTTAAATCAAAATTTTTGTTTTTACTTTTTGTAAAATATCAGTGCCATAGGCTTCTACCCCGTTCACATGTTATAGTTACACCCTATTTTTTCCAGACGGTAAAAAAGGTCATCCCCGTAAATATTGCTTACTCGTTTAATGTATTTGCAGTTTTAGTAAAATGCCGTGGGACCGCGGTCTAGACTCCATTAGTATTGTTTCGTCTCGTTTCTTAAGAGGCGAATATGAGAAATGCCAAAAGGATAATATGGTTTCCGACAGATGACGGTACAACTAAGCACATCAACAGAATCTAGGGATATATTGTGTATTTCATCAAATATCTAAAAATCTATGAAGAATTTTCTGATATAGTAAATGGAAGGATGATATGTTATTTAAGGTCTTTAATAAAAAATAAAAAACATTTCGTAATACTTTCATTTTAAATAAAAATGTAAATTTTTTTAATCGGCGTAGAAAATTAGTATGATTAAAAAAACTAACTTTCTTCTTATAAAACTATTAATTTTAATGAAAATAAAAAATCTTATAAAATCTAATTATTAATAATTAGTGTTGCCACCTCTTACATTAATTACACATCGACATCGATTGTTAATACTTAAAATTAAATTGTCCCATGTTCTTTGCAAGTGTTCCTATTTGGCGGGAAATCGCCCAAAGCTTTTCGTTGTAACATAACCCACTGACTGTGCAACCCAATTCAAAACGCCGTCTGGGAGGGAGCATTATCGTGCATGAGTAGAAATTCCTGGCCCATTTGGATTCTGTGTGGGACAATAACAGACTCCACCACCTCTACGTGGCATTTTTGTGCAGTCATGCTGCCTTAGATCCAAACGAGCTGGGTCCGTCCACCAAAGACGAATTCCTGCTCACACTATGATTGTCCCGCCTTGGACCTCCCGAGGGTGCCGTAGACTGCTAACTCTCCCGGAGTTCTCCAAACGCGTGTTCTCCCTGAACCCGGATGAAAACCAAACCGGGAATCATCGGTGAACAGCACCAACCAGCTTTAGAGCCATGCTGCAGTTATATTAGTAGTATAGTTGTAGCACGAATGGGTCGGCTCGACCGGGGAAGGACCACGCTCTCACAGAATACCAGCGTGAAATAGTAGCTTAATGCTGCTGTATTTCGTATGGTGAGTGTAGAGAACTGGAGACCCTTTTTACTGGAAACGAGGCATTCCATCTTAGTCCTCACGGGTGACAACACATCTGCACTTTGATTCGTAATCGAGGATAGATGTAGATGTATATAGGCCACAGCAACCACTTATCATCAGGTGGACTGTGTGCTCGTTTGTCACCCTATCCTATAAAAAAAAAAACCAAAGACCATTGTTCGTCACTCCATGGTAAATGCTCCCGAGTCAACGAAGGCCGCCGACCGCGATTGTCACGTCGCAATACTGGAACACGTAGCCGTCTTCGAACATGAAGACCTACTTCATGCAACCTCCTTCGCACGGTTTGCTCGCTTACCAGCACAGCTGGTGGTCCTCCTCAAGACTTTGGGTCGTCTTCTAGCGGTCATTTGGAGAAATCGATCCAGTTTTTGCGTAGTAACACGATATCTTGTGCCGTTCAGCCACTTCCCCAGTACTGCGATAACGTGACCACAACCTTGATAATATCACGTTTTGGCTGATATGAAGGGCCTCAGCAATGACGCGTTGAATAGCACCATTTTCTAACATTTCACAGCTCGTAAGATTTCATCTCGACTCAAACGACGACGTGACATTTTTTTAGAATAAGTGGATACTGTGACCCATGGACATCTACATTTACTCTCGATTATGAATCAAAACACAGATTCGTTGTCACCCCTGAGGACTAAGACGGAATGCTTCGTTTCCAGTTAAAAGGGTCTCCGGATCTCTACACTCACCATACAAAACACAGCAGTATTAAACTGCTATTTTACGCTGAAGCATGGCTCTACCACATAAAGTAGACACGACAGAGGTTAACAGAGAGACATGTGAACATAATATATGTAAGTTGCACTTATAATTTGTGCCTATACTGTATCATTATTATTTGTATGTTATTGCTCCACGTAAAAAAGTTATGCACAATTTACCGTTGAGCATATCAGAATAAAGAAAAAAGTAAATCTTACCATATCCCCGACACTCTTCGGATTCAAATCTGACAATGTTGTATTTCCATCGCACTCCAGCTTTGGTTCTGTCAATATGAAATTTATGAGATGCGCAACTGTCGACTTAACAGTCACATGAATGAACTTTCTTGTGTTGGAAGTAAACAAACGCCAAGAAGCAATCATAGGAGGCGAAAAATGGAGGGGGACTTCGGTTACCGCTTCCCACCACGGACAATTTAACCAGACCTGAAATTAATATAGTATATTATTTATATACGAAACCATTATTATGCGTAGATATATGGATATAAAGGAAGCGAGAAAGGTATGTCAGAATCGTGGCAAATGTAAGTCCGTAGTCTCTGCCTACCCCTCTGGATGACAGGCGTGAGTGTTTGTTTATGTTTTACATTATTCCATTTGCTCTCATGTCTCAAATTTCGACAATAAGTTTAATTTACAAAATGAATTTAAGCAATTTAGCAATAATTAAAACAAATTTTTTATAGCTGCGATAAAATAAAAAAATTCTTCAAAAATATTTATAATTCATATTTACAGTATGCTCAACGATTTTTTCCCTCCGCGGCTGCAAACTGGCAAATAATCTTAACGGAACACGCGTAGTCTCAAACGCGTCACACGCTGGTATGGGTACGTCTAACTCTCTGGACATTGGCGATAGGTCCTTCGCAAACCGGATAAGCATACCAGTTGACGTTTTCAGATGGATTGATGCATTCTGAAATTAAAGCTATACGATTATTATTTACTTATTATTATTATCATTTGATATATTTATTGTAAACCATATTATATTAATTATTAACTATAAATAAGCCAAATATGATAACTTAACCATTTAGAACATATTAAACTAAACTTGTCTTAGACGAAGTCTGCTCTTTTTTTAATTGAATTTCTGAGGGTTTTAAAAATAAAACCCCTTTTTTTCAATTAATTGCTAATAGAGTTCAGTAACAGTTATTTTTTTTTTGTAATGTGTGATTACTCAAACAAAATAATTTCCAAGTATCTTCATCATCAAAAAAAACATTCTATGAGTATTTAAGTTTAACAAACCAAAAATATTAAGGAAACGTTGTGTTTATACCATCATAAAACATAAATAAAATAGTCTTTGTTGTGTGAATACGAAGAATACATAATTATTTTGGTTATTTCACGCATATCTTTATAAATTTTAAATCAAAACCACAATATATGGAAGGCACCTTAAAATTTTCAATGAAACTTACATAGACATTTACAGTAAACTACATTGCGCTGTAATATTTGAAGGCATGAAATAACAAGAGTAAAAAACTTTATAAATTTGGTCGTGTCACTCACTCAGTTGAGTTGAGACCGTCTTGCTTCCATGTATTATATTGCGAGACAGCTTAAGTAGTTAAATTACAACGTTAATTATATTAAAACATTTAGTACTGCATAATAGAGACGTTTTTGCAATGATGTGGGGTTTATTTAAGTTCTAACTGTAAACAACACTTGAATAGTTCCAATCATTCTCCTAATTCATTTTTAATGCAATTGATACCTTCGTAATGCAATTAAACAACTATTGTGAATATATTTAGGATCTAAAGCCGTATGATATGTACCCCAATAAGCATTACAGTAGCCGTAAAACGTTTTTAATGCTACTATAGAACTAACTCAAAATGCGAAAACGATACAGAAATGCTGTAAGTCGGTCGTTATACTGCTTTGATGTTACTAGGGTAATATTAAAATTGATTATAAAATTGATGACACTTGACATGTTCAACTATAATTTAACTGTAATAGAAATATAATGGTTTATTCAAATATCAATGAAGATGGAGACATGAGATATAAGACAATAATCACAAGTATATATTTACAATAAAAAAGGATGAAATTATACTTTGCTTCAGATTCTACAATCTATAAAAAATAGAATAAGAAATGAAAAAATAACAAATGAGTATACAGTCCACCTGATGTGTAAGTATTAAAATGCGGATGTGTCCCTTGAGGACTTAGATAAAATGCCTCGTTTCCAGTAAAACAAGGTTTTCGGTTCTCTATACTTACTATACATAGCACCAGCTTTAACCTAAAGAAGGCAACAGGGGTGACCCGTCACCCCACTACTCGAAAAAAGTTTAAATATTTTGTTAGTGTTGTTTTTGACTCTTTCTAATGCTCGATCTATTCTCAATATTTCTATAAGTTATATTAATATATTCTTGAGAAATATATGAATATATTCAATATTCATATATTTCTCAAGATCTAGTCAATGTGTCACAGTAAGTTGATATTTTTGTTATATTGACATTGGTGGGGTGACTCGTCGCCCCTGTTGCTTCTTACGCAGGTTTAATTTTTTTGTGATACTGATATAAATGTTTGGTTTCTGAGGTGAAAATGGCTTCGATTTCGGATGAACAGTATCGTAACTATTTGCAAGTTTGTAACTTTGTATGTGGAGTTATTTTCAACAAAATAGTGTATACATATAGTTCGGCTAGCAATACCAGACGTAGGCCGCTTCGATAATTCTATGGTATGTTGGATCAGGCTGATATAAATTCTATGTTGCTTTATATTGACGCTAAACATTAGAACGCTCCTGCCAACATGTTCCGAAGCAGTTGTTTAAATAAATTAGGTTTACAATTGGCGCAACCGCACATGAGGGATCGTTTGAGTACTTTGCCGCGAGAATTAGGAGTCACTTTATGTGATATTCGAAATATAATCCAGGACCCTCCTGAAGGTAAGCCCCGTGCAAAGTTGCACAAACAAGCAAGATGTGCACGGTGTCCAAGAAAACGTGACAAAAAATTAAAAACTTTTGGCAAAAAATACCTTCAGCCCGCTTGCTCTGAACATCGCGAAGACATTTGCTTGATCTGCATTTAATGCAAAAAGAAAAACAAATTATCGGTGCTGTAATAAATATTATTTTCATATTCCTAATTATATTAGCGATTGATCTCACAATAAATAACTTTGGTTTTCCCAAACATTGCAGTTTAATTTGAATTTAAAAAATATGGGGTGATATACGTCACCCCTGTTGCCATTTGTGTATGCAAAAAGTGTTGCCTGCCGAAGGTTAAGCTGCTATTTCGCGCTGATATCCTGTGAGAATGTTAGATAAATCTAAAGTTCCGAGCTTAGTTTATACAAGTAACATTGAAAATCTATTGTATAATATCTATTAAAACCAGAATTATATATACATAATTTGATACATTACCTCTCCTATACGGGAACTCCCACTTGTAACCACCAATTCCATATCATGATCCAAACCAGCCACCAAATCTTTCTTTGGCTCCACTTTGTTTAAATAAACATTAATGCCCTGAGTTATCACTTCATAACCAATTTTGGTAGTTATCAACGCATTGGATAAAAACTCCAATTTCTCCTCTATTAACAAGGAAATCTGTCCAAGCTTAAAAGTGCCACATTTTCTTGCGATGTACTCAAGACATATTTCATTTGTTCCTGGATTTAATGTAATATTATTACAACATAGGGCATTTTCAAAATCATTCCTTACAGTAACTGATGGTTTGCGGTACTTAGTACTTTCAGAACGTTTTAATGTTGCTTTGGGATTTTGGCACTCGACTGTAGTTTTTTCCAGACTTTTGTCTTCTTTGTAGTGCAATTTTGAGGTAAAGTGGAGGGGATTGAGTAAAGGATTCTTAGGTTTTAAATCGTCCAGTCTTATACTGAAAATCAATACAAATAAGTAATTTAGAGTGTCTACCTAAAACGCAATTGTTTAAAATGAATATTATGTCGAGAGATAGGAATGAATAAGTGGGAATTCCTATAATATTACAGGATTGGTTTTCAATATATTTGTGTTGTGATGCCATAAAAATTAAAGAATAAAAATTAAAGTTAAAATATTTACTTCATTTAAACTTGTTGAAAGTTCTCATGAACATCAAAATCTACAATGGTTAACATCAAATAAGAGCTTCTCGGAGAAGAACCAGTAAGTAACTTTCGGGCCCTTTTAAACCGACTTCAATAGTAGGAGGAGGTTCTCAATTCGACCGTATTTTACTTTAGAACTTCTTTCTAGGTAAACCGATTCTGACGATTCTTTTTTTATTATGATGTTTTTTCTGTCCCATGTAAATTGATCAAGCTGACTAGTAGTTTTTGAGTTATCCTTAATAATGCGTATTTAATTGACTTCGACTATATTGATGTGCTCATTTTATTTATATTGAAGTCGGTTGTACAAAATTTTTAATTTTACCACTTTTGGCTTTTTACAACATAAAAAAAATCAAAAAATATCAAATATTTAATATTTTTTGACAATATATCAGTAGCCTGCAACTTGCAAATCAGAGTAAGGCTTGTTTCCACACAAAATGTCCTCAATATATTGATCTATTTTATAGTAGAAAAAAGACAACAGCATGCGCCTTGATGCAGTAAGTAACTTGAAGTTTAGCTTATTTAGCCCATTAACTACTGCACTATCACGTAATAGTAAATAATTAAGGATAGTGATACTAGGCAATATAAAATATGTTAATTTAAAAAAATATAGTCCATTCCGATTTAAGTGGATTATTAAGCAATATTAAATTAAAAAATACAGCCGGACATATAGCTCGAAAAACCGACAACCGAAGTGGAAAAAAGCTTCTCAGGTGGCAGCTTCGTACCGGTAGGCGAAGTGTAGAGCGACCCCCCACTAGATGGAGTGACGACCTTTCAAAAAATATCAACAGTTTTAGTTTGAACTGATCAGTTGGAATGATCAGTTGAACTGACCGTGTGTGGCGTCCATAATATAAATATCATTTATGTAAAAAAATAAGCTGTTAAGTCGTAGATTGGTCTGGCTGGAGTACGTGATGAGGAGCATCTTACGACCAAAGTTCTATATATGAATCTCAAAAGATGCAGAACAAGAGGACAATTAATAAAAAAAACCTGATGATAAAAACCTGATATAAATAAGGATATATGGTCAAAAAAACTTTTTTTTTAGAAAAATTATTTATCAATCGTCAAAATTTATCGTAAAACGTTTACAATACATATAATTTGATAATAAATATAATAACCTTAAGACATACCTTTTTATTAGATCACTAGTGTCATTTTCAACAGTGGCTTCCCCTGTCGATTTCTTCGGTGAATTATTCTGCATTCCTACACTACTATTAACACTTAAATCAGTCTTATAACTTTTGACCGGCGTCCGTCTCTCTGTCTGTTTTTCCTCTTTACAAATCTGCGTACTAATTGCAGCTTGTGTACATACTACAATTTTGGGTAAATTACTTTCAACAACCAAACAACATTGAATCTTATTATCAGTGATGTAAACACCACGTTCGGACGGCAGTAACGTCGCGGAGACAACTTTGAAACAATCGTTGAGTTCCGTCAATACAGGATCGCGTTTGTCTGAGAGATTCTCTCGGATAGATTTCATCATCTCTTCAAAATAAAAATTTCTGACTAGAATCTCCAGTTCAGCTGTGCTTGCTATCCTTGCAGAGAGCTTTGTATACCTGAAATAGTATTACAATCATCACTGATTGGTTTTCGGAAACTGTCTTGATATTTTAAAATAAAAATTAAGGGTGACATAAGATTACATAGTTCACCTGATGGTATGATGCTGTGACCCATATCTACAGACAGGATGAGGCAAATCCTCCCTAAAACTAACGGTGTACGTGCCCAGCAGTGGACTTTTCCAGGCTGATAAGAAAGAAAAAATATATAGACTATATAGTTTACGGGCTGATGAAAAAGAAAAAATATAAACTATGTAGTCTATATAGGGCAATCTAAGAGATCCATAAAAACCCACGTGAAAGAACATATCGCTTATATGGAGAATAGACGCTCTGGGAAATCTGCAGTATGTCAATATGTTCAGGATCGTCCCAACCATTATATCAGATTTGATAGACCACAAATCCATGCGAAAGAATACCGACTGCTACCAAGGATGATTCGTGAGACTATTGAAATTAAAAAAAAAACATCTTAATTACATTACAGATGATGGCTGGGTGCTACCATCTACTTGGGATACTATAATTAATAAAATTAAATCCAAACTCAAACATATTACTGCAATACTAAGATACTGTAAGCTTGTTCTGCGTAGATCGGACCAAAAATTAATAATCAATAAAGGGTTTTTCAATTGACCCGGGTAGATTTTGGAGGCCATTTTGTTTTGGTGACATATATCAAATCTTTTATTTTTTATTCAGTACTTATGTCAAATCACCATGGCAACGATGGCAAGTTCAATCGTGAACAGCACGTTCAAATGACAAAACTTTATTATCAAAATAAGTGTTAGTGCAAACGTTTCGCGCACTGCGCCCATTTTATGGTAGACATAGTGGCCCTTCACAGTCGACTCCTCAACGTTTGGTGGCTAAATTTGAAACGACCGGTCCGGTAAATAATCAGCCAACACCCGTACGTTCAAGGAACGCAAGATCGGCTGAGAACATCCTCGCGGTTAGTGAAATTGTACAGCAGAACCCGAGGCAGTCGATTCCTCGCCGTGCACAAGAACTCGGCCTTTCACAGACTTCAACGTGGTCTTAGGTCTACACCCGTACAAGATTCAACGGACCCAGGAGCTCAAAGTTCATGACCATAGACAACGCCGCTGACTGAGCTTCGAATCGTTTGGGAGAGTACCCCAATTTTGTTTTTGTGCGGGGGCTGCTTTCCCCTTTCGGCGTAAGTACTGCGACGCCGATTGACATTGATTTGAGGGTAAGCTTATCTCTCGCAAGGGTGATGTGAATTGGCCACCAAGGTCATGCGATTTGACCTTTCTAGACTTTTTCTTGTTTGTTTATTTGAACTCGCAGGTCTATGCAAACAAACTACAATCGACCGATGCCCTAAAGATAAACATAACACAGGCCATCGCTCAAATTCAGCCAGATCTATGCAGAAGTCATTGGAAATTGGACCACTCGGGTCTGTGCCACTGTAAGAAGCCGAGGCGGGAATTTGAATAATATCATATTCCACACTTAATGGCACATGTGGACCTTTCAAATAAAAAAAGAATTTTGTTAATACCTTACACAGAACTTGTTTTATTTCATTTCATATCTACCCGCCCTTATTGAAAAACCCTTTAGTTGAAGGTAACCTTCGTTAACTATGACATTGGAATGTGAAACACCTCAGTCCTCCCGTGACAATGGGTGTTGGAAAGTGCTCGAAACTTCGGGAATTAAAAAAGTTTAAATTAAATGCGACAAACTTCTTAAAATTAGTTTTATTCAATATAGTCAGTTTTTCTAGTTTTTCGACCACAACACGAAATAGTGTGATGCTCTTACACGACATATTGTTTCTACACATTTATCTATTTACTTAATTTTTATTGAACCTTACAAAACAATGAGGTCTGATCATCAGACCCGCCCTCCCCTCCAAGAAGTTCAAAGTCACTCCATCGGCCGGTAAAATCATGGCCACAGTGTTTTGGGATTCCAAAGGAATACTATTGATCGAGTACACAAAAAAAGGTGAAACCATCAACGCAGACTCAGCCACTTTACGCCGTTTGACAAAAGCAACAAAAGAAAAGAGAAGAGGTAAGCTGACTAAGGGAGCGCTGAGCTGCTGGGCGGGGGTTAGTCTACTCCTAACTTTTTGATATTATAAATAGGACTAGATTAACACCTATTCTGCTCTCCTGTCCGGCGAGCATTTTGGCGTAAGGCTCTGGGGAAGAGCGCAGGTCGTGTTGATCCCCAGGGCAAGTCTGAGGAGTTCTCCTTCACGTGGTTCTTTTATCCCTCCCCTTTTCCTATCCTAACCCAATCCAAGGTGTCAAGCGTACCGTGCCGATGCATGCGTAGCTGGAGGGAGTCCAGTCGCAAACGGTGCCTACCCGAGACCAGGGCGATTCGGGTAGTATTTTAGCCCTTCCTACGGCATGCGGGGCTCTGTCGGAGGTGACCAAGTATTCCCCTCGCTAATCAATGAGAAATGCTAAGCTAAGACAATGACAAGTCTCCTTTAATGAAACTAGCTGTAGGTTTGGAAGAGGCTGTTTTAGCCTCTCCAATACCCTGCAACATTGCGCCCCAACCTGGGAAGAGCCGTGAAGTGGAGGGCACGTTTGCAGCCGAACCACAATCGAAAACGAACCAGGGAGGAGAAAAGAAAAAGGTTCGCTAGGCCTTATAAGCTTAGTGGGGCAGCGAGGAAAAGGTACCGAAGGCTGATAGCAGTTGAGATAGGAGCCGAAGAGGCCCTCTCTCTCTGCCAGAAGCCTTGGGACGAAATTCCTCTGCCCAAGATTCCCCCAGTTCCGAAGGCGAAGAAACTCAGTCGCTCTGAGGAAGAGTCCCCCAAAGAGCAGCCCAGGAAGACTGAAGCTGGCAACGGGGGAGAAGAAGCTCAGCTTCAGTGCCGTAGCTGGCTCCGCGCGTATAGGAATTCGCAACTCGAATCCTATGAGTGTGGAGCAGATGCGGCTGGTCCACCGGGCACTAACACAGGCCACTAACGCAGGCAGGTTGGATTCTGGTAACGTGCCTGCATTGTGAGTGAAATCGGAAAACTGAAACCCTGTCCAGAGGCAGAGCTCTCGGTAATACCCGAGGGCGAACTGCCTAAGCCTCAGCTGGGCATTACCTACTTGCCCCGCAGCGAAGCCGACTCTCCAGAGGAGGCGGCTGTGCTGTTGAGGGCACAAAATGAAGGGCTCTATACTGAGCTCTGCAGAATCCTCCAATGTAGGGACGAGGAGAATGGGTTCTTAGTAACCTTTTCTCTGGACGACCCATCGGCGGAGGCTCTTCGGAAGGCAGGCGGCAGAGTCATCCTTGGCTTTAAGATGATAACTTTTAAACTCAGGGGAGGCTCTGACGCGGCAATGGAGCCCGAACCGCCCCAACCCCAATCCCCCCAGCTCTCCACCTCTCGGGGTGAGACTGGAACGCCACCGGTGAGGCGCAGATTTCGCCTCGGTCCGACGGCCTCCGCTGGTGTCGTCCAGGCCTGGGGTGAGGAAAGGTGGGAGCGGTTCGACGAAAGGTAAGGCGGGGGGTCAAGAGCGCAGGTAAAGGAGGTCCTCGTCCTCAACAGGCGAAAAAGACCCCTGCACCTCCCACGCCCATAAATGGCTAAACCTAAGCGTACGACGAGGGTCCTCCAAGCAAATATTCACCATGCAGCAGCTGCTTCTGCCGTGGTGGAGGTTTGCTCAGAGGACAACATTGACCCCGCCCTTATATAAGAGCCTTGGGTGGCCAACGGTCAAGTTCTGGAATTGGCGGCTGCCGGTAAGATTCTTGTCAATACCAAAAGCAGTAGACCCAGAGCTTGTATAATTTATAATAAAAATATTGAACTTTTAGCTGTTCCAGAGTACTGCAATGATGACCTGGTTACAGCCTTCATAAATCTCAAGGGATGCACAGGGGCCAGAGTAATCATTTGCTCAGCCTATCTTCCCGGCGAGAACGCAGATCCTACCATCGAGTTAGAGCGAGTGGCGGAGTTCGCCCGAAAACACAACGCCGAACTTGTGGTGGGTTGTGATGCTAATGCTCACCACACAGCCTGGGGAGCACCAACATCAACGAAAGAAGTGAGTTACTTTATGATTTTCTCATCTACAACCGCCTGGTAAGCCTAAACTTAGGTTGTACACCAACTTTGTAACGCGTGCTAGGCAAGAAGTGTTAGACCTTTGCTACCAATAACATGTCCAGGCGGATAAATGACTGGCATGTTAGTAGCGAAAACTCGATGTCTGATCACAAGCACATTAAGTTTGTGATTGAAGCATCACCAACCTATGAAACAGTTACTTTTAGGGATCCAAAAGCGACCTCCTGGGATATCTACAGAGATAGCCTAAGGAGGAATTTGGAAACTTTTCCTAAAAGCATCAAAACAATTGAAGGTCTGGAGTTAGCGACGGAGACAGTAACCGTAGGTATCCGTGAAGCCTTCGAGGACAGTTGTCCCGTCAAAACCAAGACCTCAACACGAAAAGTTTCTTGGTGGAATTCTAAGCTGAAAGAACTTAGGTAAAAGACCAGGAAACTATTTAATAGGGCTAAGAAAACCAAAGAGTGGGATATTTATAGTGCAGCCCTAACTGAGTATAATAAAGAAATCAGGAAAGCCAAGAAAGCATCGTGGAGGAAGCTATGCGAGGAAGTTGAGTCTTTGCCTCGCAGTGCAAGACTACACAAGATGCTATGGAAAGCTAAACCTAATCAGATCGGGCTTCTTAAAAAGCCGGATGGTAACTTTACTAGTAGTGAAACAGAAACATTGGAGTTACTAGCGTCAATCCATTTCTGAGGGTCACACAAGACTTCAGACTTGAATTCCTTCAGAGCCCTACGAAGGCCTTGCAATGAGGACTAGTGTAGGGCTGCAAAGATAATAAGGCCAAACCTGGTGCACTGGGCTGTTGACTCCTTTGAACCATTTAAATTAAGCGGGGAGGATGGAATAATTCCCATCCAACTACAGAGGGGTATCGACATCCTTCTTTCTTATCTGGTGAAAATATTCAGAGCAAGTTTTGCATGGGCATATATTCCAGAACGAAGGTAGAAAGGACTACGCTTTACAAAAGTCCTTTAGACCTATAAGCCTATCTTCCTTTCTTTTTAAGACATTGGAAAAGGTTATAGATAGATATATAACGGATGTAGCTCTAGCTACAAGGTCCATACATTACAACCAGCATGCTTACCGCAGAGGCAAATCTACGGAAACAGCCCTGATCAGTGTCATTGACAGGGTCGAAAAAGCACTGGAGGATAAAGAAATAGCTCGTTGTGCCTTTCTAGATATTGAGGGCGCCTTCGACAGTAGCCCCACATCACTGCTGATTGGGGGCCTGACACCTAAAAATGTTCACCCCTTCTTTGGACTCATGCGGTTGACAAACTATTGTACAAAATGGCAGACCTACGCATTGACACATTGGGTTATGCTGATGACCTTGTGATCATTGCGAGGGGCTTTTCCCAAAGTACTTTATCGTCAATAATACAAAGAGCCCTAAACACCATAAACAATTGGTGTAGGGATAACAGTTTATCAGTTAATGCTGATAAAAATGTTATAATACACTTTACCAAAAAGAGACGGTTGGACAAATTAGTCCAACCAAAACTTAATGGCAAAGAAGTACCATTTTCCACGGAAGTTAAGTACTTGGGCGTAACAATCGACCAAAAACTAACGTGGAACTCTCACCTTAGCAACGCATGCCATAAGGCAAAAATTGCTTTAGGTACGTGCAGTATGGTCCTATGGCTGTACAGCAGCATAGTGAGGCCGATTCTCACCTACGCCTCTATTGTCTGGTGTAACAAGGCCAACCAAAAGACGACTGCGGACAGACTAAATAGTCTACAAAGGACTGCCTGATTAATGGCAACTGGAGCTATGCGATCATCGCCTGGAGCGGCTCCTAATGCACTTCTATGCCTAACGCCCCTTGATCTCTATCTAGACAAAGAGGCGAGGGCTAGTTTGTATAGGATTATAGCTCAGGGCGGCCTGAGCTTGTTCTCCTACAGATTGAGATTCATGCTCGACTCAATTAAGGAATCACCGGTCTTATGTATGATCTCAGATATCATGCGACCACTACACACTTTTGATAAAAAGTATATAGTGGAATTACCCTCCAGAGAAGACTGGCTGAATGGCCAGGTTATCTGTGAGGTCGGTAGCCCCGTATGGTATACCGATAGGTCTTAAATGGGCCTCGACATAGGCTTTGGAATTTACGGGGAACGCCCCAAATTCAAACTTAGTATGAATTTGGGTAGATACACCTCTATCTTCCAGGCAGAAATTTTCACCATACTTCGGTGTGCGGAAATCAATCTGCAAAAACACTACGTCAACCATAAAATTTACATAAACTCTGATAGTCAACAGCACTGCTAACGCTGAGATCAAACTTAGTGAACTCGAAGCTAGTTGGAGACTGCGTGAACCGTTTAAACGCCCTGGGATGTAACAACAGGGTCGTTTTAAGATCGGTTCTGGGTCACGAGGATATTGTAGGCAACGAATTTGCCGACAAACTTGCACGGGAGGACTCAAAGTGCAAAAAATTTGGACCTGAGCCATTTTGTGGAATCTCAAGAAGCCTAGCCCGATTGACCCTTGAAACTCTTTATCACAATTACTTTTAAGATCTGGTCTGACACACCAGGCTTAAAACATTCTAAAACCCTAATCCGGGCTTTTAATCGTAAATTCGCTTCAGAAGCCCTGGGATTAAGTAAAAATAAATTGCGTATTCTGGCAAGAGCCCTAACTGGACACTGTTGTCTTAAAAAGCACATGTCCATCCTGGGGCTAAACAACTCAAGGATGTGTCGGTTCTGTTCCATAACGGAAGAAACGCCTCTACACATCCTCTAACTGATTGCGGACCCTTAATGCGCAAACGTAACACTCATCTGGGAAACTATCTACTCCGCCCAGAAGTGAAATTGCGCACGGCTAAGCAACTTCTATTCATTGAAGACATAGGGCTTAACCGTGAACTATAGCCATAGCAGCGATCACAATAGATCTTATAGGTCGCAGTGATACTGGTCTCTTTACCTAGACCTGCATAGCTCATCATCATCATCATTACAACCCTTCACAAGTCCACTGCTGAACATAGGCCTCCCCCAAGGTATGCCACAAAGCACGGTCCTGAGCCACCCGCATCCATCGACTTCCTGCATGTCTTACCAGGTCATCACTCCATCTAGTGGGGGGTCGCCCTACACTTCACCTACCGGTACGAAGCTGCCACTCGAGAACCTTTTTTCCCCAATGTTCGTCGGTTCTTCAGCTATATGGCCGGCCCATTGCCACTTCAGTTACTAATCCGTTGGGCTATGTCAGTCACTCTGGTTCTACTGCGGATATCCTCATTTCTATGTTTATTACGCATAGAAACGCCGAGCATAGCCCTCTCCATAGCTCGCTGAGCGACTTTGAGCGTCCTCATACGGCCAGCAGTGAAGGACCACGTCTCGGTTCCGTAGGTCATCACTGGCAACACGCACTGGTTGTACAACTTAGTTTTTTGTCGTAATTTCCCGAACGCTGCCCAGCCGAGTTGAATCCGTCGATTGACCTCTCGGTCGAAGTTGGACTTACCTAGTCGGACTATTTGTCTCAGGTAAACGTACTCGTCAACAACTTCGAGCTTAGTGCTCCCAACAACTATCGGCATAGGTGTGACATGGACATTAAACATGATCTTTGTTTTGTCCATAAAGTCTGTAAAGTCGCCGACAGTACACATGTGTACAAGAAATAAACACCTTACGCTCGCTCTATCGAAGTACACATGTGTACAACAAGTACTACCCTTTGAAAAAGAATTTTTTTAATTAAAACAAAACCAAAGACACTATGCAATAGATAATAGTATCAAAGACAAAGATATGCTCTTTTATTTTAAACCATAACCTGGCAATGTTTCTTAGAAAAAAAAAGAAGAAATCACTCTGAACTTTCGGCGTTCCACGTGTCGCTTTGATGAAGGTGCTCCGTCTTTTTTTATAGAATTTTATATTTGTGTCTGGACTAAAAACGAAAGTATTATACTTTTTTATATTCCTTGTAATATAGTAAACACGTAGATATATAATTTGTGGTATAAAAAGTGAAAAGTAAATTGCCAAAAGTACTTCGAAATACGGAACGCCCATTTTGGCGGTTGGGTCATAAATGTGTTATTTTTCCAATTCTCATTTATTTTTAGTGTAAAATGTAAGTAAAAATAGTTTTCTTACATATTTCAAATAACTTGACGTTGTATTTATTTCAAATTCACACAAAAATATTTTTGAAATATTGTTCGAAATGTCATACAGATAAATATTATTATTATTTTTTTTAATTTTTTTATATTTTAATATTTTGGTATGAGTAACGAATAGAAACACATAAAACATAAAAATATACATATTTCAAACATTTTCATATAAATTTCTCCAAAAACAAAAGTGTGGAATTCAAATTAGTAGTAATTTTGGCACTTAAAGTGAAGTATATACTACTACTATGCTATAAAGGGTGATTTATGAATTTTATTATAATTTCTAGCAACCAAAATAATTTTATTCAATAGTTTATACATTCAACAAGAGTTCCTGTAAGTTTTATCCATAAATATTGTCTCAAAGTGAAAATATAGCAAAATTTGCAATATAGCAAAAAATTTGCTAATTTGCAAATTTTCCCGCCATTACGGTCGTGAGCGAACGGGAGTGTCAATATTACGTGGCCTCGCGAGCTAACAGGTTAAGACCTATCCGTTGCGAGGCACTATTGAGGTCATTGAGCATAGTGCTTAAGTCCTCCAGCGATTCTGCCATAAGGACTATATCGTCGGCAAATCGAAGGTGAGTGATGTACTCGCCACTAATGTTAATACCGTATCCTTTCCAGTCCAGTAGCTTGAAAACGTCTTTCAATGCAGCGGTGAAGACTTTCGGGGAAATAACGTCACCCTGTCTTACACCTCTCTGCAGTTGGATAGGTTTCGTACTTTGGTTCTGTACTCGGATAGCCATCGTAGCCCTACTGTACAAACACTTCACCACTTCGATATACCGACAGTCAACTTGGCACTGCTGAAGAGACTCTAGCACCGTCCAAATTTCGACGGAATGAAAGGCTGTCTCATAGTCCACATACGCCAGGCAAAGTGGCAGATTGTACTCTTCGGACTTCTGTACAATTTGCCGAAGGGTAATGTATGTGGTCTATGGTACTAAAGCCTTTTCGGAAACTGGCTTGTTCGGGAGGCTGGAAGTCGTCGAGTCTCCGTGCGAGACGATTCGTAATGACTTTCGAAAACAGCACGTAGACGCGGCTCGAAGGGATATCGGTCGTAGTTCTTAAGAGGGCTTGTCACCTTTCTTGAAGAACAAGACCATCGCACTTCTGCTCCACGCCTCCGGAGTAGTGCCACTATGGATGACGGAATTAAAGACCCTCTGAAGGACTTCAAGTACTGGTTTTGTACCCGCTTTCAGAAGGTCCGCTGTAATTCCATCCTACGCCCGGGGACTTGCCGTTTTTAAGGTGCTGGAGAGCCATTCTAATCTCGCTATGACTGACGTCCGGGATATCATCGGAATAGTGTCGGATAAGAATTGCTCTTGGATCGTTACTCACACCTGCGTGTGGCTCCAACGATGATGTGTACAGCTGCCCATAGAACCTCTCAATCTCACTCAGAATCTCAGGTGTCCCGAAAACGATGCTGCCATACTCAGTCTTCAGCTTTGACAGTTGGCTCTTACTGGCAGACAGATCTCTGGCAAAGACTTTGGAGCCCTGGTTCCGCTCGATCGCTTCTTCAATACGAGCAGTATTGAAGTTGCACAAGTCTCGCCGCATGCATTTGGAGATCTGTCTGATACAGGCAACTGTATTCTGTCAAATCTGTTGACGATTGTAGCCTCATCTCCCGTCTAACAGCCATGAGATTAAGAGTGTGATCGGAGAGTTTTTGTGTTCTTCTGCGGAGGGTTTTGCAAAACTTAGCTCCGACCGCATGGACAGTTTCCACGAGCTTGTCATTCATATCGTCCACTGCATTGCAATCTTCTAGGCACTGAAAGCGGTTATGTAACTCGAGCTGAAAGGTGACATCACTGAACAGTTGGCGTCTGGTCGTCATAATGAAGTCAATCTAATTTTTTGTCGAACCGTCGGGGCCACTGACCTATATATATATATAAGTACGCTGGACTGGCTATACTATACAAAATGACTGTGCCAATTTGATGCGCCGCTAAGGGATGTCTTGAAAAATAAAATTTACATAATATGCCAATGTCTGTTGTCTATTTATATTTTATTATTTAATAAGTCTGTATTTTGAACTTTTAAACTTAAAAACGTATGTATTTTATGTTGTTTCATTGTGTATAATATTAGTTACATAATAACAATTATTTTTATTAATAATGAGAGTGCGTAATCTGTAAAACTCGTTACCAAAAAGGAAGTGGTATAACATTTCACAAGTAAGTGAATTTGCAGCAAATATTAAACAAATTAAAACTATTTGATAATATAAGTACTTAAAATGTGTTACTAATCTTAATATCATAAATAGGTACCAACATGTTTGGCTGTATTTTACTGAGTTTTGATAAACAATAAAATTTAATAGGGTTGTCGAGTTCCTTGTCTATAATACTTATCGATGTTCTTTCCTACCCATATCTGTTAACAAAAAAAGTCGCCAACAACAGATGATTATCAAATTTTTATTAATTAACAGGTTTCCAACTGAACCTAGACTAAAATTATGACTTAAAAGCGTAAATATTGTGAATTGGCGTCCGAAACAGAATGATCTTATTTGTTGCAAACATTTCACAGACGACTGGTTTATTAGACATGAGAACTGCACCACTTTGAAAAAGTACAGTATACCGACAATATTTTTTGGTAGTACCAGTAAGTATAAAAGTATTAGATTATTATTTCGAATATTTTTTTTCTTCTTTCCTCATTTTCCACCAAACTCAAGGGCCGAAAGGTCGCTGACGATGTCGAGCCACGTTGAATGTGTGTTAGTGGGCTGCGGCTAAAGGAGATTCCTTTTTCTGTACCGCTGTAGTCGAGGTGGAGTCGTAAGGGAAGAGGAGTGTTGCGTTGGTTTAAGGTCTTTGTAGAATATTTAGAGACGATACCAGGAGACAGGAGACCCGACAGTATGGGTTTGGTTGCTTGAGAGAGAGAGAGAGAGAGAGAGAGAGAAAGAGAGAGATAAAGCTTTAGTGTGGGATACTACTTGCGAACACTTTGACAGCATCCCATCTCAGTGGTACCTTGTCTAAAGCAGGGGTGGCATTAGAGGCAACTGAGCTAAGTAAATAGCCCAGAGTATCTTGAAGATGAGTACATATTTGTGCAATTTTCTGTAGAGACTATTGGTCCGTGTGGTGTAGTTCCTAAAAAACTGTATCTGCAATTGATCATCGCTGCTGGTAATAAGAAGTTATTTAGTTTGTTGTTTCCTCGCTTGAAGGTTAAGTGAGGATGATACCACGGAAAGTAGGACTGTATGATAATTTCGGTTATTTTTATTAATTTTTTTTAATATTTTAATTTTAATTTCGAAAATGACGTTGTAAATAACTGATAACTATGTAATTCAAAGTTTATATTTTTTCATATTATCTTGCTCATACTAGCTCGTACCAGGCGCATTGCTGCCGCAGAAGAAATAATTGTGGAAATAACGTTAAAAATGTGGAGCAGTTATATTGTATAATTAGGAATAATAATACAATCATTGAAATAGAATTATCTATAACTTTGAAATAAAACTTTCAAATAAAACGACAGTAGCCTAATGGCAGGGCGCGGACCGCAAACTCAAAAGGTCGTGGGTTCGAATCCACCATTCGACTACTGTCGTGAACCACTCCTAACACAAGCATTTTCAGCTTACCAGGAGGGGTTAAAGGGAATATTAGTAATGTTAATTAATAGGATTACTAATAATTTTTTTAAAAAATTTAAAAAAAATAGTCAATATAATACGCACGCCACCTAGTGTACTAGTGTAATTGTACCATGTGTATAACCTTCGCACACGTGCAACCAATAAGTTGACTAAGTTTTACCGCAATCTGTTGAACGGTATGGCATCGTAGAAAGTACGAACAGACATAAATTTTTATATAGTAGAAAATATTTTACTATCTATAGACAGACCTGTAGTTGATTAGAATAGGCGTTAGTATAGCAGCTGATTTGTTTTTTATAATACTAGAACGAAACGAACAGTTGACAAAAAATTTTTTTAGAAATTATGTTTTTATTTTTATTTTGTGTAGTTAGTTTAATCTTAATAATTTTTTAGCTGAATGGTCTAAGAGCTACGATGGCTATCCGAGTACAGAACCAGAGTACAAAACTAATCCAACTGATAGAGATGTGTAAGACAGGGTGACGTAATATCCCCGAAATACTTTACTGCTGCATTGGAAGACGTTTTCAAACTACTGGACTGGAAAGAATACGGTATTAACGTCAATGGCGTGCACGTCACTCACCTTCGATTTGCCGACAATATAGTCCTTATGGCGGAATCGCTGGAGGACCTACGCACTATGCTCAATGACCTCAATAGTGTCCCAACGGATAGGTCTTAAGATGAACATGGACAAAACAAAAGTCATGTGTAATGTCCATGTCACACCTATGCCGGTGGTTTTTGGGTGCTATTAGCTGAAGTTGTTGACGAGTATTTTTACTTGGGACGAATAGTCCGACTAAGTAAGTTTAACTTCGACCGATAGGTCAATCGACGGATTCTACTGGGCTGGGCAGCGTTCGGGAGATTACAACACATTTTCTCGTCAGGAATACCTCAAAACTAGATTGTACAACCAGTGCGTGTTGCCAGTGATGACCTATGGATCTTAGACGAGGTCTTTCACTGCTGACCATATGAGGAAGCTCGAAGTCACTCAGCGAGCTTTGAAGAGGGCTATGCTCAGGGGTTTAAACTTAGGAATTAGGATATCTGCAGCAGAACCAGAGTGACCGACATCTAGCAATTGAACGGCCGTATAGCTCGAAGAACCGAATACTGATGGGGAAAAAAGGTTCTCGAGTGGCAGCCTCGTACCGGCAGGTGAAGTGTAGGACGTTCCCCCACTAGATGGAGTCAAAACCTGTAAGACATGCAGGAAGTTGATGGATGCGGACCGTGCTTTGTGGCATTCCTTTGGGGAGGCCTATGTTAAGCAGTGGACTTGTGAAGGGTTTTAATGATGATGAATGATAATGGGATTATATTAATATGATACATAAATAGAATGGACGTTACGGGTAGAGTCCATCTATCCATAGAGTCCATTCTATTTATTTATTTTATTTTTAGGTATAGGTAGGGTATAGAATTTTTATCGATATAAGTTGGTACACAGTCTTATCGCGCCAAATAAGAGCAAATATAGCGCCAAAATGGCGTTTTTTTTTGGCGCGAAATCAAATCGCTTCATCATGTCACGGTATATAGCCAGTCCAGCGTACTTGTATATATAAAGGTTTGTGGTCGAGGCTCGACCAAGTCCACTTCCTGTGGGGCCGCTTCTGGAAGAAAGAGTTCATCATAAAGAGTCCCTCTCTTCATAAAGTCGGCTAGCTGCTGGCCCCTACGGTTCCGTTGCCCTACTCCAAATTTCCCTACCTTCAGCTCACCGCTTTCTCTTGTGCCTAGTTTTACGTTGAAGTCTCCCATCAACACCGTGTAGCGGGTTTTGGAGGAATGCATGGCTCTGGAAATATCCTCATACATTTCCTCCACCTCCTCATCGGGATGTGCCGACGTTGGTGCGTAAACCTGTATGACCCTTCAGCGAATACCGTTTGGTGATTCTGAGTATCAGGTACGCGATCCTCGTCGACACACTCCCAATCTTTACAACGTTGTTGACGGGAGACTTGTGGATGATAAATCAGACACCTCCTTGGGACAGATGGTCGCCCTCTCGGTGATAGAACAAGTTGCCGGACTCGAGGATTACCGTGTCCTCCCCCTCTCTTCGGACCTCTGATAATCCAATAATATGCCAGCGCAACTTGTCTACCTCTTCTTCCAGCTCCAGTATCTTCTCGTCAGTCCTCAGAATGCGTGCGTTATATGTTGCCAGGTCGAGTCGTCGTAGGTGGCAACCGAACCTCCACCGGAGATTCTTAGCACCCCCTGCCCCGCCGTTACCATGGTTGCCACCGTAGCCAGGAATAGCGGGGCCGCCAGGGACTGGGGGTGGGGGCAGTTTGTTTGCGTCGTTACTCATGCGGGTTGGCAACCGCAGTTTTTTATTATATTAGTTTTGTTATTAGGAAAATGCTGCTGCCCACCTCCTGCCTGTCTCGCTCTGTCGCCTCTTACGACACCCACGGGAAGATATGGGGTAGTGGATATTCTCAACCGCCACTACACGGCAACCTGCATAGCTGCTCGCATATAATAAAAAAAGGGAGCGCTGCTTCTTCTTGACAATGCATCGGTTCACAAGGATCGGCTCTCCACGGCTGCTGAACGTGACTGTGTTTGAGAAAATTAACCACCCACCATACAGCTCAAATCTAGCCCCAAGTGACTACTTTTTATTCGCAAACTTAAAAAAAGACCTTCGGAGAAAGCAATTTGCTAACAATAATGAGCCTTAAGTCCGCTGTAAATGATCATTTTTCAGGCCAAGACAAAGAACATTTTACAAGGGAATAGAAAAGCTTTTTTCACGCACAAGTAAATGTATTGATGTCAAGAGAGACTATATTGAAAAATAAATATATGACATAATTTTATCTTTTTTTCTAACATACCAATACCGAGAATACATTGAACACACCTCATAGTATATTCTATAGTTCAGATGTGGATATAAACATTTTGTATTTTGTTGTATCCTCTTTATAACACACTAATAGTGACAGATAAAAAAAATTTACGTGGGGAAATACCTACGCACCTTACTCGCGGAGGCATGGATGGGTTGTGTTGGACTCGCTCTAACTAAAACCCCACGGTTTTCCACCTTCGCCGCATATTGGCAGTGCCATAGGAACGCTTTCGCACTCTTCCGCGGGGCACACTCAGAAAATTCATAGGGTGACACTTACGTCATCTTCTGAGACCACCTTCACTTACGACGCCTCCTAAGGCGAAAGATTGAAACTAAGTCAGGCGATGGGTAGCAGCATCTTATTGAGAACAATAACAGAGCTGTGGTTGTTAAGCCACCTGGCCTGTGACGGTGGACCTGCATACAAACTAAATAGCTTTAATTGCACTACTAAAATACTGAATGAAAACTGAATAAAAACTTCGAATTTGAAGTTCTATTAGTAGCTCTGGCCTAGAGTACACCATTGCACCCACCTGAATAGCTTGAAAACGGACCCCCCCTCCCAATGAGTTTATGGAGGAGGTCTATGTTCAGCTCATTGCTGATGCAATGCAATCTTGGGAGGGATTGTTAAGATGATGATGTATAATTACTTACCTATCTACATCATTCATCTTTTTGGCAGCTGCTACTAGTTCCAGTCGTGTCTGTGCAGCGAGGTCCTTCCAGCCTTGCTCTTCATAAGATCGTAACGCATCTGTTAAAAAAACCACGGCCTTGCCCGTTTCACCCAACTCCGAGTAAAACGATGCTAGATCACGACCTATTTGCCGGGCAAATCTGAAAATAAAGTATAGTCAATCTCTGACGGTTCGACGGCTCCGGGGCTGACAGTGAGCGATTGCACCGTTGAGATCCACGGAGTCAAATCCCTCGGGTAACAGTATTTGTACGGCCTACAAATATTTTTTCTAAGTTTAGATGTTTCTTCTAGTGAAATTTATGTATAAATATTGCCCCACAAGAATAAAAAAGTCAATGAATCCTTTTTTCAGTCATCAACGAATAACCAAATGGACTGCAGAACCCAACATAATAACCTAAATTAAGTTTGAATTATTTTATTTTACTAAATACTGTTAACCATCACATGGGTGCCATCCTATGTCTCTTAGATGACTATAGGATA
Source organism: Parnassius apollo (assembly GCA_907164705.1). NCBI lineage: Eukaryota > Metazoa > Arthropoda > Insecta > Lepidoptera > Papilionidae > Parnassius > Parnassius apollo. Next base: position 603,551 of record CAJQZP010001062.1, on the reverse strand, counting down.
TGAAAGACTTTATCAGCTTCCTATAGATGGTTTACTTCAGCCATGAAATACCCAGACCGGCGACAGTCAGCAGCGTCAAAGATGCAAGAGGTCCGGCACGGTGATTATCTATCCGACTACTAAGTATAAAGATTAAGATAAATTCTTACTGCAACAAGAGAGGCCCAAGTCTAGCAGTGGAGTTTTACGGGCTGAAAAAGAAAAAAAATTGTGATAATTAAGTACCAATTTATTGTTGCCGTGTGGTAGTGGCGTAAGAGAATCCAAAGCGCCCTTTCCTTCCATGGGAGTCGTAAGAGGCAGCTATAGAAAATCCCAGAAAATTTTTCATGGTTTGCGATAGATGACTGTATAACCGTCTCGTGTCGTAGAGCAGCGGCAAAGGTGCGAAATGTCTATGTTTAAGACAAAGATATTAATAGTTACTTTGCAACCATCCGCTCAATAAAATAAAATGATGTGTCTTACCCAGTTTGTAGAGTACCTCCCGCCCTCCCTCAATTGTGTGCACTAATCCCGTCACCACTAATCCCAGCACCACTACTTCCAACACAACTATTCTAGGAAAGACACACCATCGACGATAATACGACACGTGTTTCTCTTCTACACTAGGCATCTTCAGGTGATGTAGACTCTACGGCGGCTGACCGCTAAGAGCTCTTACGGGATTAGTGTACGCAATTGAGGGAGGGCGGGAGGTACTCTTCAAACTAGGTAAGACACATCAATTTATTTTATTGAGCGGATGGTTGCAAAGTAACTATTAACATCTTTATTATAATGGATTTCCGCAAGTTAACACATGATTCTATTAATTGTGTTTTGGATACTAAGTATTTATATAAATTTAGACTCAAACCTTAGTCTTCCAATATGCTTATATGTACCCATCGCCAATTCGGCTAACTCGAGGTAGTATTGCTGGAAACTGGTCTTGCTACATAAAGCTTGTTTCAATCTGTCAGTTGGTGTTGGTTGTGCATTATTCGGTTCACTATCACCCATCCCCGCTGACAGCATGACAACCAAGTGCAGTTGTTCTGATGTAGGATCAGGTGAGCCAGGTAAGAGACCGCAGAGTTTACCTAGTTCATGCAGCTGAAAGTTTAAATTTTACGAATTATAGACCATTCGACGGATTGATAGGATGTCTGCAAGTTAGTAGATGATCAATATCTAAAATACTGTGTAAATTAAATAGAACACATTCACATTTATTTGTTCGATTTAAAGCTACATGTGCATTTCAAACTTTAAAATTATTCTTTTATGCCTTCTTCTTTTTCTTCTAAAAGTAGTTTTTGCGACAACACTTAGCTAAGTGCGACTTTTATTTTTGTTACATCCTCCAAGTAAGTCTAAGTCGGGTACACTAAAAGTTTTGCGTAACTCATAAATAAAATAATTTAAATGTAAAATATATTTACTGCTTTTAAAGTATTTTCCATTACGTTTTAAACGCTTTTACATTTGTTTGCAGTTGTGGCACCAACTTCACGGATTTCATCATGTAAAGAAACACGACCACGATCAAATTTTGTGTACTAACGCCTTACAGTGCTAAAATGAGGTGCTTCCCTCCAAAAAGCATTTTAAATTCAAGCAGTATATGTCATCTTGCGGAGAAAGTGAACCTTTAAAATCAATAAATGAATTTCTCAAGTTTAAAAAAAATTTACATTCGAAATCCAAACAATTATGAGTGGCCAAGAGTGCATAACTTTCAGTGTGCCCTATGTATTAATAAGCTAATTGATTCTGTACTCATTATTTTCTTAATGTCGGGAGTACTTTGTGTAATGTTTTAATGTTTAATTTCAAGCAATTAATGTATTATCAAGGGAAAACAGAAGGTCAGAAGCACGGGAGAACTTAAAGAAAAACAGGAAAGCTACTGTAAAATCAGATCTGGCAACAATGCCCAGAAATGACGAGTCTTCAACTTGGATAAGTGGCTTTTTCCGCCAGATAGCTTCTGGCTAGGAGTTTGGAGCCTTGGTTCTCTGCTCAATCACTTTCAGATCTTTATGTTCATCTGCCCGTATGCTACATGCTATCGTATGTGATTTTCAAACTAGCAGTCATAAATTTACGAGAGATATTACGCCTGTTATTTTTCACATTTTTAGTAAGTATATACACAATGGACTTTGCCAACAAAAAAAAACACAACAGTTAATTTTTACAACAAAATTAGCCGAGGCTTATAATGAAATTCAATATCCCACCTTATCTTTAGCATTGTGCAGGAGTGGAGCCTGAGTAGCCGTGCACAATTCTACAGCATTATTCCCACCAGGGGAAGTTGAGGCAGAAGCCGCAAGGCGTTCGCACGCACGTAACGTCTCCGCACACGCTAACTGCGCCCAGCAGGCCGCAGCACCTTCCACTGCAGTGGCACCCAAAAGAGACAACTCCACTATTGTATTGTGGACTGTACTTAGACAACGTGACGCTATCTGGTAATTAATGATAAAAGAAAAGATATGATATTATACCACGGGTAATTACACAAAAAATAATGTGATACAGCTATTATTGAGTATATAATTTTTATTCCCACAATGCAATTTATTCCTTGGAACCAAAGAATTAAAATTGAAGTTTGAATATGATCTTAATGAAGCCACTTATATTAAATTAAAATTTTAATTAAATAATTAAATTCCAGTGCCATAACAGCAATAAATTCGATTAACAGATGGTTAACCAAGGGGAAAATACATAGCTTTAAGATTTAATTTTACTTTAGTAATTATTCCATATCAATACCCACACTTTGGCACAGATATTTGATGCTCTTTTTAATTCCGACACAAACATTAATTAGATCTAATAACAGTAACAACTGCTCCACAATTGCGTGATAATTTCTCTAAAAGAAACTGTTATTGTATTACTGAAGTGATTTTTTCAGTTTCTCGATGGCAAAATCACAGTGACTATTTACTTTTAGTGAATTGATGTTATATATATTCATAAACACATACTTACTGAAAATGGAGAAGATTTGTATATATCACTATATAGTATAAAACATGTTTCATTTTTCAGAGTACACTGATATATTTGTCAGTGTACTCTGAAAAATGAAACATGCTTGATAATATTTTATGCAGTGTCCATCGTTACTTAAAGAATGCTTGAATAAGTTTTCGTATGCCATGCATATCTTTATATAAGGATAGTATTTAGTGGTGTTTTGAGGTTAAGTTTTAAAAAGAATGGCATGGTGTGAAATATGGAGCTAGTAGATTATAATAGATTAAAAAGGATCAAAATACCACTGCATCTCATAAATACCATTAAAAACTCAATTACTGCCATTTTGTGGCATCCTTATTGAAAATACATATATTACTTAACCAGCTCGAATACTAGCGCGAGTAACCTGGGTTCGATCGCCGCCGGCACCAATGGAATTGTTAATTGCAATTTTAAGTGCTGATTTACCACGTGCTCGGCGGTGAAGGAAATCATCGTGACGAAACCTGCATGTCTGAGGAATAAAAAAATATTATAAAGACATGTAAAGTTCGCCAATACCCTCTCAGAAATGAGGGGAGGCCTGTGCTCAGCAGTGGGACGTATATAGGCTGTAACTTTACTTTACTTTAACTTTTATATATACATATATATATTTTATAAATGATGTATATATATATATATATATATATATATATATATATATATTATAAATGATGTAGATGTCGGCTTAAAGGAACATTTATAGCATGGAGCATGCATAATATCAATAATTATATCTAACAGACCCACAGTCCAAAAAAGAAAGATATTTGCAGTGCTCCGTAAAACCGAGTGATATAAAAGTCATAGTCAAATTCTTGCTACACACCCACGCATAGATATTTCCTTCTTTCCTTATCAGTTAATAAATAATAACTACTGCATGCACACATATGCACCTCTGCACACATATTTGCACCAAAAAGATTTTTTTTTGTTTTAGATGCATAAGTGTATTTAAGGTTGCCCTAGTCGCTAGCTCGAACTAAGTGGTGGGCGGGGTTAAAATGCATGCTATCTCAGCCGACATAATGTGCGAAAAAGATAGACGCTGTGATGAGCAGTAAGAAGCTAGTGCGCACACACATACACACTCCTGAGTGACGGAAAGCGACGGCGTCATCGCGTACCTACATATTGCGATTCTTTTTTGAATGACAACGTAAACTCAGACCGCAATTGAAAGCTCCTTGTCGCAATGGCTTAGAGTAATGAGACTGCGCTGGGGGCCGTGGTTTCGAATCCCGCACTGAACAAATATTTGTATGGCCTACAAATAGTTGTTCCGGGTCTGAATGTTTGTCCTTGTGCAATTTTTGTTTGTAAACTGCCTCCACGATACTGGAGAAAATCCTACTGTGGGGTTAACGTATTTTAAAAAAGAAAAGAGAGGGAAAAAAATTGGTGTTATTATTATGAACCCAATTTAGTTGTTATTATGAAAGTTCTTATGTGAATTTAAGTAGATGTTGTTATTATATAATAATTTCATAGATTTGTTTTTACCTACTTTTTAACCGACTTCGAAAAAAAGGAGGCGGTTCTCAATTCGTTGTTTTTTGGTTATGTATGTACTGTTCATGGGGGGTATATTGCCATGGTTGCCACGCTTGACGAGCGGGTTGGCAACCGCAGTTTTTTTTGTCGTACAGTTGGACTTACCTAGTCCGACTAGGTAAGTCCAACTTCGAGCGACAGGTCAATCGACGGATTCAACTCGGCTGAGCAGCGTTCGGGAAATTACGACATATCTTCTCGTCAGGTATACCTCAATCTCTAAAAACTAGATTTTACAACCAGTGCGTGTTGCCAGTGATGACTTATGGAACTGAGACGTGGTCCTTCACTGTTGGCCGTATGAGGACGCTCAAGGTCGCTCAGCGAGCTATGAAGAGGCTATGCTCGGAGTTTCTCTGCTTGATAGACTCAGAAATGAGGTTATCCGCAGTAAAACCAGTGTGACCGACATAGCCCAACGGATTAGTAAGCTGAAGTGGCAATGGGCCGGCCATATAGCTCGAAGAACCGATAACCGATGGGGAAGAAAGGTTCTCGAGTGGCAGCCTCGTACCGGTAGGCGTAGTGTAGGGCGACCCCCCACTAGATGGAGTGACGATCTGGCAAGATATATTTTATTGTAGGTTATGCAAACATTACTTTAGGTACTATGTATTCTAAATAGGTATTTACTTAACATAGCTAGTTAGCTATAATAGCCCACAGGCCACAGGCAACTCCCCGAAGTATATATATGCCAGCCAGTGTCAGGATAACTGCTTTTTCGACAGCGCGACTGATGTGAGTGGGGCTTTTATGTAGGTTAATTAAATAAATAAAAATGTTAGTTTGTAAATTGTTTATTGATTGTTTGTGTTCAATAGCGGTTTGCAATATTCTCTTAGTACTTAGAAAGTTATCAACAATAGGAATTGTGTCACTGCAGGGACAAGCACAAACGTCTATCAAAATAGTAACGTACCTAAACGGAATGGGACTAACAGGACAGACTTCCTTACAAAAGTCCAAAGAAGACGTCTAGACAAGGTAAGTAATTAGAAGAAAACTACAATTTACAGATCGATTGTAAATCAAATTCACAGTACGTCTGTACAATTAGCGAAATATAAATAAAATGTTGAATTATTTTATGATAGTAGATAACGCTAGTTGAAAACTAAACACTGTATGGGATTGACATCACTGAACTAGTCAGGTGGTCAGTCCAAACAAATAAAAGGCGCGATTGTAGAAAGAGATTCGTTACGAAACGTTTGTAGGCTAGGGGGCTTGGCCTGTTTATGCTATTGATAACGAAGGCTATAAAATATGTACAAATTAGAAACTAAATCCTATGTGTACTTATATGTATTCATAACCCAATATCTGAGGTAGGTTGATGCGCTCTTTAATTTTTATATAGTTCGTATTATTCTGTAATAGGTAAATTAAATCTAAACCAAAATATATACTATAATACCATAGCAAAGCTACTACTATTTTATTTAGTAGTAGCTTATATAGTAGTATAGTAAATTATATATATAAAAAATATGAGTATGTCTATCATCATCATCATCATCATCACAGCCCTTCACAAGTCCACGGCTGAACATAGGCCTCCCCCAAGTAATGCCACAAAGCACGGTCCTGAGCCACCTGCATCCATCGACTTCCTGCATATCTTACCAGGTCGTCACTCCATCTAGTGGGGGGTCGCCCTACACTACGCCTACCGGTACGAGGCTGCCACTCGAGAACCTTTCTTCCCCATCGGTTATCGGTTCTTCGAGCTATATGGCCGGCCCATTGCCACTTCAGCTTACTAATCCGTTGGGCTATGTCGGTCAATCTGGTTTTACTGCGGATATCCTCATTTCTGAGTCTATCACGCAGAGAAACTCCGAGCATAGCCCTCTCCATAGCTCGCTGAGCGACCTTGAGCGTCCTCATACGGCCAGCAGTGAAGGACCACGTCTCTGATCCGTAAGTCATCACTGGCAACACGCACTGGTTGTACACTTTAGTTTTCAGAGATTGAGGTATACCTGACGAGAAGATATGTCGTAATTTCCCGAACGCTGCCCAGCCGAGTTGAATCCGTCGATTGACCTCTCGGTCGAAGTTGGACTTACCTAGTCGGACTATTTGTCCCAGGTAAACGTACTCGTCAACAACTTCGAGCATAGTGCTCCCAACAACTACCGGCATAGGTGTGACATGGACATTAAACATAATCTTTGTTTTGTCCATGTTCATCTTAAGACCTATCCGTTGGGAGGCACTATTGAGGTCATTGAGCATAGTGCTTAAGTCCTCCAGCGATTCTGCCATAAGGACTATATCGTCGGCAAATCGAAGGTGAGTGATGTACTCGCCATTGATGTTAATACCGTATCCTTTCCAGTCCAGTAGCTTGAAAACGTCTTCCAAAGCAGCGGTGAAGAGTTTCGGGGATATAACGTCACCCTGTCTTACACCTCTCTGCAGTTGGATAGGTTTCGAGCTCTGGTTCTGTACTCGGATAGCCATCGTAGCCCTACTGTACAAACACTTCAGCACTTCAATATACCGACAGTCAACTTGGCACCGCTGAAGGGACTGCAGCACCGCCCAAATTTCGACGGAATCAAAGGCTTTCTCATAGTCCACATACGCCAGGCAAAGTGGCAAATTGTACTCTTCAGTCTTCTGTACAATCTGCCGCAGGGTATGTATGTGGTCTATGGTACTGAAGCCTTTTCGGAAACCGGCTTGTTCGGGAGGCTGGAAGTCGTCGAGTCTGCGTGCGAGACGATTCGTAATGACTCTCGAAAACAGCACGTAGACGCGGCTCAGAAGGGAAATCGGTCTGTAGTTCTTCAAGAGAGCGTTGTCGCCTTTCTTAAAGAACAAGACCACCGCACTTCTGCTCCACGCCTCTGGAGTAGTGCCACCATGGAGGACGGAATTGAAGAGCTTCTGAAGGACTTCAAGTACCGGTGTTCCACCCGCTTTCAGAAGCTCCGCTGTAATTCCATCCTCGCCTGGGGCCCTGCCGTTTTTAAGGTGCTGGAGAGCCATTCTAATCTCGCTTAGACTGACGTCCGGGATATCATCGGAATAGTGTCGGATAAGACTTGCTCTTGGATCGTTACTCACACTTGCGTGTGGCTCCAACGATGATGTGTACAGCTGCCCATAGAACCTCTCAATCTCACTCAAAATCTCAGGTGTCCCGGAAACGATGCTGCCACACTCAGTCTTCAGCCTTGACAGTTGGCTCTTTCTGGCAGATAGATCTCTGGCAAAGACTTTGGAGCCCTGGTTCCGCTCGATCGCTTCTTTAATACGAGCAGTATTAAAGTTGCGTAAGTCTCGCCGCATGCATTTGGAGATCTGTCTGTTCAGTTGCCTGTATGCTGTCAAATCTGTTGACGATTGCAGCCTCATCTCCCGTCTAACAGCCATGAGATTAAGAGTGTGATCGGAGAGTTTTTGTGTTCTTCTGCGGCGGGTCTTGCAGAACTTAGCTCCGACCGCATGGACAGTTTCCACGAGCTTGTCATTCATATCGTCCACTGCATTGCAATCTTGTAGGCACTGAAAGCGGTTGTGTAACTCGAGCTGAAAGTTTTCGGGATTTTGGATCAGAGCACGAGGGGGACGGAGCGTTGACTTCATTAGACGAGACCTCTCCAACTTAACGTTTAGGTTCAGTGTGCCTCTAACCATTCGGTGATCGCTGCCAGTTTTCACCCTTGCGATCACTGAGACATCACTGAACAGTTGGCGTCTGGTCGTCATAATGAAGTCAATCTCATTTTTTGTCGAACCGTCGGGGCTCGACCAGGTCCACTTCCTGTGGGGCCGCTTCTGGAAGAAAGAGTTCATCATAAAGAGTCCCTCTTTCTCCATAAAGTCGGCCAGCTGCTGGCCCCTTCGGTTCCGTTGCCCTACTCCAAATTTCCCTAACTTCAGCTCACCGCTTTCTCTTGTGCCTAGTTTTGCGTTGAAGTCTCCCATCAACACCGTGTAGTGGGTTTTGGAGGAATGTATGGCTTTGGAAATATCCTCATACATTTCCTCCACCTCCTCATCGGAATGTGCCGACGTTGGTGCGTAAACCTGTATGACCTTCAGCGAATACCGTTTGGTGATTCTGAGTATCAGGTACGCGACCCTCGTCGACACACTCTCAATCTGTACAACGTTGTTGACGAGAGACTTGTGGACGATAAATCCGACACCTCCTTGGGACAGATGGTCGCCCTCCCGGTGATAGAACAAGTTGCCGGATTCGAGAATCACCGTGTCCTCCCCCTCTCTTCGGACCTCGGATAATCCTATAATACTCCAGCGCAACTTGTCTATCTCTTCTTCCAGCTCCAGGATCTTCTCGTCAGTCCTCAGTGTGCGTGCGTTAAATGTTGCCAGGTCGAGTCGTCGTAGGTGGCAACCGAACCTCCACCGGAGATTCTTAGCACCCCCTGCCCCGCCGTTACCATGGTCGCCACCGTAGCCAGGAATAGCGGGGCCGCCGGGGACTGGGGGCCGTCTATTTGTGTAATTGTTCATGGGGGGGTATATTGCCATAGTTGCCACGCTTGGCGAGCGGGTTGGCAACCGCAGTTTTTTTTTTGTCGTACAGTTGCTGTTATCAGGAAGATGCTGCTGCCCATCTCCTGCCTGTCTCCCTCTGTCGCCTCTTACGACACCCACGGGAAGATATGGGGTAGTGGATATTCTTAACCGCCACTACACGGCAATGAGTATGTCTAAGGTAAGGTTAAATATAAACAAATATTTGCCAAGTGCGAATCCGACTTCCGAGCTTCCGTACCATCTTACAAGATTTAAATATACATATTACTATTGATCAAAAAAAGCCAAAAATACACGTTTCTTTTTCTAGTAGGAAACCCTTTAATTTCAAATTTATTTTTACTATTTGCTGTTATAGCGGCAACAGAAATACACGTTCTGTGAAAATTACAACCATCTACTTATTACGGATCATGAGATACAGCCCGCTGACAGACAGACACACGGACAGCGGAGGCTTCGTAATAGGGCCCTGCTGGTTACCCTTCGGGTACGGAATCCTAAAAAGTACTTAGTTGTCCACTCACATCTGTATGGTTCTTTCTTCAAAGGACTATTAGCCACCTGCCTGGTTCTCGTATGACATGACCAATGTTCAAACCTGGACTGACCTCTCTGAGTTTGTTTCGGCAGATCGGGTGCTTCTTCTCAATTTCATGTTTTTGTTGTGTTAGTGTTTTTTTAAGAAAACAACTTACAAAACAAATTTTATTTATTACTGACTGCCCTTCTTAGATTCTTATGTAAAAGTAAAGTAAAGTAAAGTTACAGCCTATATACACGTCCCACTGCTGGGCACAGGCCTCCGCTTATTCTGAGAGGGTTTTAGGGCAAGTAATTGTCCGCCGCGCCTATTTTTTTTATTTCTCTGACATGCAGGTTTCCTCACGATGTTTTCCTTCACCGCCGAGCACGTGGTAAATCAGCACTTAAAATTGCAATTAACAATTTCATTGGTGCCGGCGGGGATCGAACCCGGTTTGCTCGCGTACTGTGAAATTTAAAGCGCACGCTAACCATCTGAGCTACCACGGCTCTTAATTCTTATGTACTTACATAAATTACATTAGGTATATTAGTATATGAGATTCCTATACGTAAGCACGATTATCGAAAATCTAAGAATTACCTATTCTAATTAAATTTATAGATAATTTTAAGATTTTCGACAATCGTGCTTATCAATGAGATGTTTTCGTTAGTTGGCAAATTAAAGTAGTTAAGTACCTAATGTACTACCTGTATCGAAAGTTCATTATTATGTAACCTACCTGTTTTCAATTTTAACCAGCTATATTCATCCCGGCTTTAGCAAGTCGACACAAACCAAAGAAGCAATTTTTCTAAATAAAGATGTAAATATGTAGGTATTACAACCATAAATAGATAGCAGCGGCTAACCTAGTGAGCATGTGTGAGTGCGCGCTGCGCCCCCCCTCCATCCGTCCCCCTGATCGGGGAAACAATTTGTAGCGAAAGGCAAGATGATTTACAACGAAACGGAGCGCGCGAAATTTTATAAACAGACCTTTGGGAGTCTGGATGTCATGAAAAATCTATTGAATGTATCTGTTCAAAATAAAATTATTTGCATTTTTGAACAACTAATCTACCCCTGTATGGTAACTGTTTTGCAATTTTCGTTCTTCTTATGGTATTTATTTCCGCCCAAAAATGTGTTAAAAATAGTGTTGAAATTCGGAATTTTCGATGCTTATAACTTTTAAACATAATCTTTTTTTACTATTTTGTTACCATACAGGGCTAGATAATTATGAGACAAATTGAAATCATTTTTTATTTTGTACGTACATCATCAAACAGTGGAGTAATCGCCAGACTACGTTTGTATGGAAGAATGAGCGACTAGTGTACCCTTAAATGAGTAAGTTACAATAAGTTGAGCATGGTTTTCCTTAGTTTTAGCATCAACTGAAATGTATGCAGTGCTATCTTTCTTACTTTATGGGAATCTTAACTAAAAAGGCTGACTTGCTTACCGAGAAAACATAATAATTTTAAATATAAGATACTATTAGGATATCATGCTCGAATTATAGAGATACCTGAAATTTACTTACCTCCCAAGGTTTATACATTAACAATAACATGGCACTTTGACGTTGAAAAAGATAACTTCGGAAATCCAATAATGAAGCTTTTTTCTTTATAATAAGCTCTCTAAGATGCTGAGGCACTAAGGCTGTTAGACGCACTGCTTGCCAGGAAGTAATAGGTTGCCTAAAGGTGTCAAGCCACTTTGGACTCTCAGCAACATTGGAATTGAGCACAAATTGGGAAAACAAAGCATCTAACTCATCATACTGGACTAGAGCTTCTTCATATAAACCAAGCATTTCTAATACAAATGCTAACTGTTCCTGCAATAAAAAATAATCAGATATAAAAGACCATTATTTACTTTATTTAATGACAAATTGCCAATCACTGTGTAGTAGCAGCATAATAATATCCACTTTCCCATATCATTTTTAGGGTGCTGTGAAAGGTAACAGAAACATTCCTGAAAACAAACTAAAAATGGTAGTTTTCTGCCAATGTGGCAACTATGGCAAAATCACCCTATCAACCAATCTATGGGGTGGCTTAGGTCCAGAAGAGGACAATTGACAGGCTGTTTATTGCATTATGAACTTATGAATGAATATATTACGTTATGAACTTATGAATGAATAAAAACATAACAAACAGAATATAAAGCTAATTACCTGCAAAATAAAATATGTACAAAAATCCCACTCGGGATCATTTCGCTTCTCCCTTTGTTCTCTCATATACTCCTCAAACTTAATTAAAGCTTTGTTATAAGATACAAGCACAAAATGTCTCATTTTTGCTACTAATGATCGCCATGATTCTGCACTTCTTGCTGGATTGTTTATTGGATTAATAACAGAAAGAAATCTATCTTCTGTTTGCTTTACAGCAAAATCTCCTTTTATCTTGTCTAAAACTGTTGTTCGTGGAAGCAATTTGTTAGTTTTCCGTATGTCATAAGTTTCTACTAACACTACCATCCAGTCTGTTATACCATTCTTTTCCATTTGTTTTAACCATGTTTCTATCTCTTCTCTTAAAGTAGTTTTATAATATTCTATATCCTGAAATTTTAAATATTTGAAATTCTAAATACATAAACATAAACTCTCAAGCTTGTCACCCAGAGGGGTAGGACCTTTACATGTTCTTCAAACCTAAAATATGTCCAATACCATAACAGATATAAGGGACTTTCAGTAGCAGATTATTGAACCGTGTGAAGTTAGCACACAAGAGAAGCAAGTGCATAACTTTACACATTTTAATAATTAGTTACTTAAATTCCATGAATCATACATTATTTTATAGTACAAGTATAGTACAGACTTAAATCAATTTTTTTTGTCGATAAATTGTAGAATAGTAAATGAGATTATAAATACAAAAATGTGTCAAAAAGTAAAATATAAAGATGTGATATGATATGTATATGTATAATATAAAGACAATATATATTATAATATATAATAAAGACAAAAATGTACAATAAATTTAAATGACTTTGTGTGAAGCATTTTTTTTTCTTGATTAAATTATTTAATGTTTTGTTTGTAATAGATGCTACTAATTAAAGTTCTATTGTTCAATAAGTGTTATTATGTTTCAATAAGTGTTCTGAGAGGAAGCCTGTGCCCAGCAGTGGAACGTATATAGGCTGTAACTTTACTTTACTTTTTTAATAAGTGTTTAAAGGTTTTGCTTTTTTCGCATTTTCTGAACTGCAAGGATTAACTAGTGGGCACAAACAGGATACAGGCATTATCAGTTGTCTCAACTTCCTGCCTGCTAATGTATAATTATAATAATTATAAAATAATATAAATTTTATGCGTGATGTAAGTAAAACACAGCATACAATAATCAGCTAGTTTTAACATGGTTTTAAGTCACCATGTACTATAAAATATTTAAATGTCATGACATCACATGTAGATGGCAGGTATGGTTGACAAAATACATGATACCAAAACAGTGCAACCACTACAAATATATATATAATACAATTGCTATAATAATAGGATAAGGAAAAATTATTAATGAAAAAATGTTGGGAGTTGTTATTAAGATTGGTATCAGTGGCGAAGCTAGGGCTCCAAACTAGGGCAAGCCCAAGATATGGTTTTGTTGTTTTTAGCAGTTTAATAAAAATACACCAATCTTGAGCTGTCTCCACCCTTTAGTTTCATATTAAGTGCTGACAAGGACGTGTTTAACAAAGCACACAAAAAGCATACTACCGCTAGATAGATTGTATGACATAATATGCAATTGCACACCTTCGGTGGTTTGAAAAGAGCCGTTTGGGTTTGCTTGAGATATTTACAAACAATACAATACATGAACAAAAGAAAAGCATGAACAAAGTACAAACAAACTATGTACAAAATTAAAAAAAGGACGCCTGACAGATGTGAAACCTTGAAATTATATTTTGTTTAAGTTATATGCATAAAAGAACAGATTACGACAGGAATTAGATAGTTATAATGAGAATATAAAGCTTTGCTAATTTTTTTAACATAAAATAATGACTATTTATTATAATCATAATTATTCATTTTCAATTCATAATAAACCGTACAAAATGATATTTTTAAACTCATATGTCACTATAAATTAGCCGATAGCGTATTTGTGCCATCTAGCGTAATCTTTAGGTATCATCGTGAGAATCGACTAATTTTCGATAAAATGACTTTATCTATAGAATTAAGTAGATGGCGCCATTAAAATTTTATATACTGAAAAGTAGACAGAGAAACCTAACTGGAAATAACTAAAGGGTGTACTATTCTTTAAAAGCCTCAATACATTCTTCTGTATTCTTTTGATTTATTTCATTAAATTTTGGGCTTCACGTTAAAAAAAGATTGTAACACTTATTTCCTATAAAATTAAACCTAGGTGTCTCATATTTTATGCGGGTGTTCAAATTGATATTTTTAATTTGTATGGTAATATAAATATTGAGTAATTAAACCTTTAAATACGCCTAACTAAAGAGTCCTGTACCTATATTTAAAGTATGAAGAAATGTTTATTGAATATTAAATTTCATTTTTAAATATTTTTACCTTTTCCTCGCCCATTAGCACTTCAACACACTTATATTCATCACAATAAATACTATTATCCTCCTATTTTCACTGAAAAACTTCGAAAAAGCATAAATTTTTAACAAACACAACAAAAACAAACATAAACATTGAAATGTGAAGTGAACTTGCATACGAGGGGCCCGCAACCACTTCGCTAGTCGCTAATGCACTCCTAAAGAACTTCATGGCAAAGCCAGGCTTGTTGGCTCAATAGTAATTGCTATATAAACATTTTGTAGTTATATTTCATTATAGAATATTTTGCCTTTCTATAATTTTCTTGAAAGCTTTTATGACAGCAGCAGTATCGCCACAGAGTACCTTTGTCGGTCGACATGTGTCGAACAGTGGAGTGCGCGGGAAAATTTTAATAATTTGAAACAGTTTATGAGTCATTTTATTAGTTGATATTATTGATTGATTCAGTTTTAATAAGGCAAGCCCAGCTTTTCGGCTTTAATGGAAGCCTCGCCACTGATTGGTATGACTTTCCATTGTCATCAGTCGAATTTAGGGTAGGAGAGGGGAGGAGGGGGGGGAAGGGAGGTGTACTACAACCCCTTAAAAGGATAAATGCAGAGCCCCTCCCCATTTTCGACTTTTTTCATTTTAAATTGAGGAAATTTTTCTCATTTAATGGATTAATATTAAGTCTAAAAAACCAGAGACCCCTGGGGGAAAAGGGAATACCCCTCAATGAAGGGGGAACCCGCTTCATCAGGAAAAAATAGGGGGACTGATTCAGAGGAATTTCTGTATCGTTTTTAAAAATCTCCTTCTGAGGTTATGTTTTCGTAATGTTTTTGACAACATAAACCTGATTTACGGAGTGTAAGAGTTGGGAAAGGGAAGCTCCACGCCACTCAAAGTGGCATAGTCGTGGTTTATAAAAAAATTACCACGAAGAGAATGGTGGGGTCTATTCGATCGCTTCGTTTGCTCCATCGACCCCGCCATCCCCTTCTAACCTAATGTGTCCGAGTCGGAGTGCCCTAAGTCCTGAGCTCGCTTCGCTCATTCTTACATTCAATAAAACACCACAATATTGACTTTGATAATTACTTTAAATTATTAACATAATTTATAGCTACCACCTTTTGTTAAAAAGGATCCAGAGGGGTAGCAAAGTCGCTGAAAAACAGGTGAAGGCAGATAAAAACGTTAGGGAGCACATTCACGTAAACTCGGAAGAACAGAATGACGTAAATTCTTTCTATCACTGTCAACAAAATCTTCGGCCTAGCAATTCATTTACGTATTTTGAGATGACTGACAGATGTAACATCAAAAATGTTAGAATTAAGTTAAATGTATGTACCATTTCACGTATAGTTAAGTAATTTACCAATATTTTTAAAAAATAATTAAAAAGACTAGACACTGCTCCGGCAGCAAAAATCACATGGGGTGCTTCAGATAAACCCCCTTGAACCCCCCACAGTGACAGAATTCTCAAATTCAGGCGACTTACTTTCAAACCCAACTACATGAAAAACTATTGAAATGAGTACAAAATGTAATTATTTAGGTAAATTTATATAAAATAAAATGTTACCGAATGTATGACAAATTAACTGTACATAAAATGGAACGTTCAATGGAGATAATTGTATATAATCTGTGGTAGGGTTTTACATAAATATTGCACAAATAATTGATTTCCAATTCAAATTTTTTTCTCAAAAAGTATGCGTTTCCACATGTTGAAACTTTTCGTGTTTGCTTATAATAATATAACCTTTCTGTAAAAAAATATCAACCCCCAACTCGATGGACGTCATTGAGAAGCTGAGCCCTAAGATTTATTAAGAGCAAATCTTTTTGTTCTTCTACTCTCAAAAAACATTAGAACCTTTAAATTAATAACAATATTTGCCACCATGATGGGCTTTACCTTTACCCATTTTGATAAAAAAATAAGACTAACATAAATCAAACAAGAACTCAACAAGAAAACAATAAATAATTTTGAATGAAAGAAATAAAGTAGTTGCATATATGAGCACACAACTGCGTTGTTAATGCTACTATCTAGGCAACAGCGGGACGCAATCAGCAGAGACGTGAGGGGTAGTTTTCGGCAAACTTTCTGCTTGCGGCTAATAGTTGTAAAAAGATTATGTTAATGATAGATTAGTTGCATACTATGCAATTTAAGACAATGATATTATATCAAACTGTAAAATGTATAATATCTTCTTCCTTTTAGGTAACTTCTTTTAATAAAAAATTTAAATGTTTAGATTATGTATACTCCGAATGTAAAATTTGATCTCAACGGTCACCAATAAAATGTATTTATGCAATAAAATAAAATATTGACATAGATGATAAAATAAAATATTGATTGATAGAGTATAATAAATTATTAAAATATTGATGATTTCATTGAGTGATGTAATACTTACATATGGAAATAAATTTATTAAATTAAATAACTTTCATCTAAATTTAAAATTATCCAAAAACTTACCACACAATCTGTCCAGTAAATATGTAAAATTGGGCGCTTTAAGAGGTTCAGTTCTGACTGCACTTTATCCTTATTATATTTAGTAAAGGTGGCTTCTAAAAACACTGATTTTGTGATGCGACCATATGACCTCCTCCATTCGCAAGAATCTTGAGGTATTGCAGCTACCAAAGGGGCCTCCAATGTGCAAAATAAATTCCAATCTCCAGCACCTAATAAAATTAACTTTTTATTACTACTCTAAATTTGTAGTACATAGTAAAAATACTAAATATAAAAGATATTTTTAACAATTTTACAAAAAGACTCATAATTTTTTCAAGTTTCAGATACCATCTTTAGCATGAACTAAAAAATCCATAAATATATAAGTAGCCGTGTTCGTTAATAATTCACAAGAATCTGTTATCAGTATCCAAAGTACTTTAAACTCTGTATGCTTCAATTTAAAGATAATCAACTTACATGTTATGATTGGCTTGTGTGTCATCCCTTCACGATCAGCTGGAAAGCTATCGACACCCTTCATTTTTCATCATCAACAAGATTCTTCGCACAGAATCCTCTTAATAGTTTATAATTCTTCAACTTTGTAGGCATGACACAGAAAAAGACTGCCTAATTAAAAATCATAATCCACCCACCACACCAATTTAATAAACATCACTTGTAGTTTACACGCAGTGTAGTACGTAGTACGTAGCAATTGTTGTTGGCATTAACCAAATTAACCAAAACGCAACAAAAACGAATTATTTCGACCCGTTTATTTAATGCCAACAATAAACTGAAAATGAAAATGAAAATTTGTCAAAATCTGCTTTAGATAACTATACTCTTTGATTTGCTGTCATCAATGTCAGCTTTGGTCATTTGGTCATAGAGATATAATCTAAGTTAGTGCTCTGTCTACGTTTGGTCAGCCTCCACGAATTATATAAAATTTATGGCATTCCTTGTATTTTTGGCTTGGAAGCTTATCCTTTGAGGCATGTCTTGATTTCATTCAGGATCTTCGTTTTTATAGATTTTTCTTTCACAATATGCCGATACGATAAGTATTAGGGAGACTTTGACAACAACTCAACCAAGCGGACAGTCGATGATGATAAATCAAGTTCATAAGGCACCCAAGCGAACAACATTATTTGAGATTTATATTAACATCGATGCACTTGTTTCGTCGTTTCTACTAATATTCACATGCGCAGATTACTCGATGCACAAAATCGCAAACCTTTTACGTATCAACATCCACTACAAACCATTATTTAATTTTTGAAAGCGTGTTTATGAGTGAGGGACGTGAATTGAATGAAATAGAACACAAACTAATAAGAGTAAAATTAAAGTAAAGTTACAGCCTATATACGTCCCACTGCTGGGCACAAGCCTCCTTACATTTCTGAGACGGTTTTATGGCAACGAAGTGTCCGCCGCGCTGCCCCAATGTGTGTTGGCGAACTTCACATGTGTTCGAAATATTTAATAAGTCTAATAATAAGAATAAGAGTACTAACGTAGAAATAAAACTTCCTATAGAAGAGGAAAGAGATAGGGAGATAAGTATAGATGAAAGAATGAAAGCATTGAAATGTATGAAAGCCGGTAAGGCAGCCGGATACGATAGGGTATCACTGGAAATGCTAAGGGCTGGAGAGAAATTGGTGGCAGGGCTGCTGTACACCTTGTTTAAATTATGTTTAGGACTGAAGTGGAGACCGGGAGACTGGTACAAAGCCGTGATAGTCCCAATATATAAAGAAAAGGGTCACACGGTAGTTTTTACAGGACTGTAAAAACTACTGTGGTATCAGGTTTCTTAGCATTGCGGGTAAACTGTATGCTAGGGTACAAGTTGAAAGAGCTATGAAGAAACTGATTGAAAATTTTGGGATTTACATGCGGTATTAAGAAAGAGAAAGAGAATGGGATTTATAAAGGAAATGGTGTACCCATTTCCTTTATAAATCCCGATCAGATCAAGCCTTTTCCATGAGCATGGTCTCGGAGAAGTTTTTGGTCAAAAAAAGTTTTTTGTGCATTCATGGACTTGAAAAAGGCTTGTGATAAAGTGGACAGGTGTGTGAACGACAGAGTCGAAAAGGGACGTCCTATAAATATCATAGGCGAAAGTTTATCGACTACATTGGCGATATATTGAAAGTGGACCAAATTAAGTGTACCCTTAACTGATGAGAATGTATATGTAGGTATATGGATGTGGAGGAGGCGAGAGAGGTGCGTCATAATCGTGCCAAATGGAAGTCTTTAATCTCTGCCTACCCCTCTGAGTGACAGACGTGAGTGTTTATGTATTACGTAAAACAGGAGCAACAATCTGTCGATGGTCAAATTTCCGCCAAAACTCCATACATTCATGTCTTGATTTCTTATTTACTTATTCCTTGTACGTTGTACAACAGACTTCAATATAAACACAATGAGAATTTTATCAATGCAGTCGAAGTTAATAAAATACGCAGTATTAGGGTTACTTAAAAACTACTGGTGAGAATTTGATCAAATTTATATGGGACCACATGAAAATCACCAGCTATCATATAAAAAAGAATCATTAAAATCGGTTCACCTAGAAAATGTTCCGAGGTAACACACAAAAGAAAAACGCTGTCTAACTGAGTACCTCCTCCTTTTTGAAGTCATTTAAAAATACAATAATTTAGACTATTTTAAATTACTAAACCTTGTCTAAAGTTAGTTAAAGTTGGGTTTTACTTTATTTAAAGTTTTTATTGATCTGAAGCGATGGCCATGAAAAATTTTTTTAAAATTATTTTTCAAATACTGTCCAAATCGTTCATTTCGCCAGAGATCAATCTATTGACAACTAGCGTGAAATGCTCGACGAACTTTGTGCGCCCATGATGAATTTACTACATTTTCAGCCACCAGGACAGTGTCATTTAGGAATGAGGTAAAATAAATAAAAAATAAACATTAAATTAAGATTAAAAATTGTAAGGAAAATATAAAGGTAAATATTTCTTTTTCAAATATTAGTTAAATTTATGAACCAAACTACGGACATTCGTAAAAGCAAAAAATACATTTTTTTTACTTTTACTAATTGTTAATACGTGTGTATAGGCATATTACAAAACCGAAAAACTTTTTGCGTAAGGCGACACTGTATTACATAACTACATACACCTCAGTCCCAGCTGAAACAGCAGAAACATTTGGCGAGTGAAAAATTATGAGCCATCATTACACACGTATGAGACATCTCAGGCCAAATATATACGACTTATCTCAGACGTGTGCGTCTATACTCTATAGAATAGAGCATTATTGTGTGGTCAGTGACAGCGGCGATTCATCTGCGTCTTAGATCAATACGTGACGGGTTTTAAAAGTTTTAAAATTACCAAGAATCACACATTTAAAAACATGGCAATGTCAATACCAATAGACAACGGATTAAGGTCTACGCCTCACATTGTTTATGGATTACTAAAATGTCGCATTCTGTTTTGATACCATCTCTCATTAAAGGAAATCAATTTTATTAATTATCGATGATTTTGGCATTATATTTAGCGTTCTCTTAATAAGTAGTGGTTACATTTAGTCTTTATTCAGCAGGTAATAACTATTTCATGTTGCATTTTACTTACGTCTTTGTTTCTATTTAAATATTATATTTTCTTATGCCAATAGTTTTTTAAATTATGGGACAGTAAAGTTATAGGCTGAATCGTAATTTAAGACGATGTTTTGAATTAATTAAGTCATTTTATTATTATATGCCTAAAATTTTAAAATCTGCAGAAGAGCGATGACCAATATTTCTTTTGTTGTTATAAATAGATGTTTAATTAATGTAGAATATATTCGGTGAGTTGTTTCTCTAAGTATTTTGTTCATAGTATAAATATAATTTTATGTGGTTTATTGTTATTTTTTAAGTCACAAGTAAACTAATAGTGTAAAGTGCATTTAATAAAATTAATAACTTATTAAGTCGTTAAAGTATTCTTTAGTTTTACATTGTACACATACTTAAGTCATTCAATTTATGTTTAGTATATAATAAATGCAAGTCTACACAGGTAAAGCTCTGTTTAAGGATTACACATTCACTTAGCCACTGATTGAAATTTAAATCAGTGCAACAAGTCATGGTTATCAGTACTTATTGTACATTTGTATGGGTCACTGTACAATAAAGAGTAATATTATTCTTGTATATATATATATATATATTAGAACTAAAGTTATTTTTGCTGTATTTATTATTAAGGATAATTAGACATAAAGATATTAAAATTTAATTCACAACCATCCGCTTAATTAAATATGTGTCTTACCTGGATTGAAGAGCACCTCCTGCCCTCCTCAATTGCGTGCACTATTCCCGTCACCACTAGTCCCAGCACCACTATTCTCAACACCACTACTCCCGGCACCACTACTCCCAACACCACTATTCCAGGAAAGACACACCATCGACGATAATATGACACGTGTTTCGCCTCTACATGAGAGATCCTCAGGCTCAGGCGGATTCATTTTTATACAACCATGACAGCCTACCTAAAGTTTACTGCTGAAAATAGTTCTCCCCATAGATATCCTCATAGATTTACCATATTTGCCAAGCTTGGTAGGCAGACTGCTGACGACGGTTTACCTTTCATATTGTTCCAGTTTTTCTTCATCGCCTCTTATAACACTTGTAGAGAAATATGGAGTGTTGGATATTCCCATGCCTCCAACACACAGTGTTATCAGTTATACACTTAACTTATAGTAATTCAAACTTCGAAGTCTTTAGGCATACACACGAGATTTTCTTTGAATACTTCTGTTATAAAAGGATGGCTCTGAGTACAAGTTGCCATCTGGTGGCGGCCTTATTGAATCCATCACACTATTACTACCAGGAATGCCAACAAAATCTTATGATAGATAGCAATATCCAGACCGATCTGGGTTACATTGATATTATTTACATGGCTGCAGCTGTATTAACACTATAGCAATAATAATTTGTTCCACTAGTGAAGAACACACTTTCATAGATTGCTAAAGTTAAGTAACAGTAAAATGCTACAGTGCTTTAAGTGGTTAGTTTTGAAAACTCAGGCCCTTTTTACTTGTAATGGGTTGTTTCATCTTAGTTTTAGAGATGACAAAGTATCTGCATTTTAAAACTGATTATAGATGTAGGTCTTTATGGGTTACAGCATCCACTTACAATCATGCGGATTTTTTGTTTCCCATATATGAAAAACAATTAAAAATTAGATGAACATGTAAATTTTTAATAGCTATAGATTATTAAAAAAATGATTCAATTTTGACTTGTTTCAAAATATTTATTTTTGAATTTTAGCCATGAACACCACAGCGCCAACTTCTGCTGATGCTTGTCTTAGTATTGTTCATTCTCTCATGTGTCATCGGCAAGGAGGAGAAAGTGAAGGGTTCTCAAAACGTGCCATAGAGTCACTTGTAAAGAAACTGAAAGAAAAAAGGGATGAATTGGACTCTTTAATTACAGCAATTACTACAAATGGAGCGCATCCCAGCAAATGTGTCACTATACAGAGAACTCTCGATGGACGTTTACAGGTTTTTTTAATCATATTTACCTATCTGTGTAAGTTGTTGAACAGTCATTAGGGTGTGAAATACATTAAAATTCCATAAATTAAAGTTTTATACATAGAACTTCGTTGCAGCTATATTATAGTTGTAGCATAGTGGGTTCGGCTTGATGGTGAAATGACAATACTCACAGAATATCAGTGTAAAGTAGCAGCTTAATGCTGGGTTTTCTTTGGTGTGTGTAGAGAACCGATATCAAAATATTATTTCAAAGATATGTAATTTCTGCTACACTCATTGGGGCAAGAGGTTGGACACTTCCTTGCCCTAAAAACCCCCAAAAATAAGAGGAGGCCAGTGCTCAGGAGAGGGAATACCCGCTGAAATTTACATGTATTTACAGTTGGGCTGAAACTTGTATGTACTATTTAAACACATCAACAGAATCTAGGGATACCTTAACTATCTAAAATCTTTTTAGTTTCCATAAAAAGTTATTATACAGATTGAAACATCCTTTAATGTGTTTTCAAAATTTAAAAATGTAAATAAAAAAGAAAAGAAAAATCAAAATACGGTAGCAAAATTGTTAGTAATTCATTATGTCAAGGAAAATTAAAAAAGCAATAAAAATATAAATTACTTCGCAACCTTCCGCTAGCTAAATATAATGATGTGTCTTACCTGGAAGAGCACCTCCCGCTCTCCCTCAATTGCATGCACTAACTCCGTCACCACTAGTCCCAACACCATTATTTCAGGTAAGACACACCATCGACGACAATGCAACACGGGTTTCGCCTCTACACGAGGCATCCTCAGGTGATGTAGACTCTACGGCGGCTGACCGCTAAGTGAGCGGCGAGCCGAAACAGCTGCTATTTATACAGGCCGACACACGCTCCCCACCAAAGTAGCGAGTGACCGCGCTGTGCGATAACAAACCTGCGACTAATTATCATTATTGTTATGATTAATATTTTAATATATTATATTGTTTTTGTTTTATTGATGTTATTATAGTTATTTATTATTACTAATTTTAAAATTATTATTAAAGATTAGCCTTAAAGATGTTTAACAAAGGTGAATTAGAAACATTTATTTGTTCATTCAGCAGTGCATTGTTACCATTATAATTTTTTTAAATCTCCAACTGTTCCAGCACACACAGTCGCAGCCTCTTACTACAAGTATGTAAGATTTCAAAGGAATGGTCATTGGCTAGGTTGTGTCCAGTGTCCAAGAGATGTTTAGCAAAATGGGATTTATCAGGATTGCAATTTCTGTACGCGGCCAAATGCTCTTTATAGCGCGTCCCGAAATTGTGACCAGTCTGACCTACGTAAACGGCGTGGCATTCGTCACAAACAAGTTTATAAACACCCGATTTTTGACTAATATTTAACTTATCTTTATTATTACAAATATTCCTAAGCGAATTGTTTATTTTGAATGCCACGTTAACGCCGTTTTTCCTAAGAGTATTAGCTATTTTTTCTGATATGGAGCCTAAGTAGATCAAACTACCCACATATCGCCGGACACTTTGAGATCGAACCGCGTACAAAGAATTGCGAACAACATGCTTTTGTTTCTTTTTAATAAGATTATTAATAAGATTTTTTGAAAAACCGTTAGACTGCAATTTGATAAATTATATTAAGTTCTTTTAAATTATTTTCTTTACTTAATGGAACAGTGAAGAGACGGTTAATGTAACAATAAAAAGCGGCTAATTTATGTTGCCATGGATGACACGATGACAGTGTCGGTATGAGTTGGCTTTCGATAAATTTGAAAAACATGCGACAACTCTTTTCTTGTTATTGTTAAGTCAAGGAAATTTAAAAGCTTTTGGTAAATCCAAATGTGCATGTCTAAGTGCTCATGTTATACGTTAAGTATTTTCAATCATGTTATATTGTTAAGTATTTTCAATACACACAAGTTTTCACAAATAACCTTGTTACTACCATTTCTAATTTTCTGATAATTTCATGTCAAATGTTAATAAAAAAAAGTTTTGTGCATGACTCATAATGCTCATATGATCATGAAAAAATTCTCTATCGACAATAGAAAATATTTTTTTAAATTTTACTGTTATTATTATTGAGATTTTTTTATTATTATTGTTAATTGAAAAAACATTTCACAGAATTTAAGATCTTAAAACGATCAGATATCAACTCCTTAAAAAATTTTTTCATTAACATAATTTCATTTTCAAAAAGTTTTTCATCTAGTCTTAACCAGTATTTTAATTTAGCATTCACCAAAGTACACCTTCAGCTCACTCCATAAAGTCCAAGATGTATAAGTATATTTATATAAACAATATATTATATTGCCAAATCTGTGATTATAAAATAATGATATCTAACCTTGATAAAGTATGCATCAAATTTAGTTTTTGGAATATTTTGTATTTCTACAACGATCAATATTTTTCATCACGAGCCACTGTAAACATATGTTACAGTAAACCACTCACGACAGCGCCCGAGCCCGCAGTGAGTCAAAGTGTATCTGTATTTAGTAAAATATATTATTACAAGAAATTTTCGAACTTTCTCAGCCGAAAAATATTATTAAAACTAAACAAAATAAAATTAAACAGCCATTTACATTCCATGGCTTCCCACATGATGGATAAATAGATTAAAAAATAGATTGAGTAAAATCTGGATCGAATAACCACAAATATGGATGCGCGAATGTGACGAAAGGTATTGCGGGCGAACGATTATGTGGATTGTATTAGCGTGGTTCAAAATGAACCAAAACGAAATGGTGGACGTGGCACGTGGCGGTCGTTGGACCATACACTTGCTGTTAATTTAATTTAATGCGTTAGCCGGCACGATGGAACATGACCTGCTGTGGAAAAAGGAAGAACAAAATAAAAACAGTACAAAATTAAGGAACGGGCACCTGTGGAAGATGCGAGCGCGAGCGGCCTCTCTCTACGGCCTTGCGGTGGCAATGAAAACTGTATTGCAACTGGTGCATGACGAAAATTGCACTGGTCGAGCGGTGGCAGCGCACGTCCTTTTTATCGCTCCTATAGTCTCCACCTCCACCTAAGCGAAGTGCGCCTGTCATTGGAGGAACAAGATGTGACCACCAATATCTAGCCCCCCATTAGGCAGGCCCGTGCGGGAAGGAACGGATGTGAAGGGAGGTTATGCCAGCTAACTTAACTAACAAAATACACCGACACATGCTAAATGCCTCTTGCATTGTGCGTCGGCGCAACCAAATATGATTGGTAGATACAATTTCATGGACAAAACGTTGGATTCATGATTTTTAGGCGCTAGTAGAACATACCTACGCGCTTTACGCTTAAGGTAATTGTTCTATAGATATTAATTAATGAAAAGGAATTAGATTGTTTTTCTTTTTTAATTTAATGTGCCGGTTGAGCTTTGGGAGTCATGTCATGTAATAATTTGAGTCGAGATGAAATGTTGAGCCGTGGGCATGTTAGAAAATGGTGCTATTCAACGCGTCGTTTTTAAGGTCCTAGCAGACCAGCCAAAACGTGAGCCGTGGGCATGTTAGAAAATGGTGCTATTCAACGCGTCGTTTTTAAGGTCCTACACACCAGCCAAAACGTGATATCAAGGGTGTGGTCACGTTATGGCAGTACTGGGGATGTGGCTAAACGGCACTCGGATACATATCGTGTTAATACGTAGGGACAGGATCGATTTCTCCAAATGACTGCCAGAAGACAACCCGATATCACAGCAATGCAACTACTACAAAGACTCCAGGAGGACCACCAGCTGCTGGCAAGAGATCAAACCGAGCGTAGTAGGCATGAACCTGATTTTCATGCTCGAAGACCGCTACGTGTTCCAGCATTGCGACATGGCAATCGCGGTCGTCAGCTTTCGTGGGCTCGGTAGCATTTACCTCGGGGTGACGAACAATAATCTTTGGTGCTGTTCAACGATGAGTCCCGGTTTGGGTTTCATCCGAATTCACGAATAACACGTGTTTGGAAAACTCCAGGGGAGGTTAGCCGTCTACGGCACACTCAGGAGGTCCACTCCTACCAAGGCGGGACAATCATGGTGTGGGCAGGAATTCGACTTGGCGGACGAACCTAGCTTGTTTGGATCCAAGGCAGCTTGACTCCACAAAATATCACGAGGAGGTAGTAGAGCCAGTATTGTGCATGAGTAGAAATTCCTGAAAGGCTAGGAATTTCTACTCATGCACAATACTCCTTCCTATACGGTGCGGCTGGTGTCGGCCGCTCTCCATGAACATGATATTCAAGTTTAGGATTAGCCTGCACAGTCCCCCGACTAAATCCTGTCGAGCATGCCTAGGACATGTTACAACGAAAAGCTTTGAGAGATTACCCAAGAAATTTGACCACGGAACAACAACTACGAAATTTGCAATGAACATGGGACCTCATACCGCAGCAGGACATTGGCAGTTTAATTTTAAGTATGAATAATCGATGTCGATGTGTAATTAATGTAAGAGGTGGCAACACTGATTATTAATAATTTGATTTTATAAGATTTGTTCTATTTTAATTAAGATTAATAGTTTTATAAGAAGAAATAAAGTACTAGAATCATATTAATTTTGTAAATTGTAATTATATATATATATATATATATATATATATATATATATATATTCCATTTACTGTATCAGAAAATGCTTCATAGAATTTTAGATATTTGATGAAATATAAAATATCCCTACATTCTGTTGATGTCTATCTGTATTATTTGCGGTGCTTATTTAAAAGTTTCCACTATAGAAGCAACAATTTGAAGGCAATCTGATGTTCTGTTGTTTTGAATGTGATTGTTCCGAATCTGATCAATATATGGTTCATTTTGAAATGTGTTGTTGTTATGCATTTAAGTCATCAGTCTCAATTTTTATAAACACTTTCTTTCTGTAAATAGGTTGCTGGTCGAAAAGGATTCCCTCACGTGATTTACGCACGCATTTGGCGTTGGCCGGACCTACACAAGAATGAGCTGAAACATGTTAAGTTTTGTCAATTTGCTTTCGATCTAAAATGTGACTCAGTTTGTGTGAATCCTTACCACTATGAGAGAGTCGTGTCACCTGGAATTGGTATGTATTATGTTTGTACGGCTTAATATTCATGTAGTCACAAAGAAGTTTGATGTAATTTATTATATTTATATAAACACTAGCAATCCACCGCAGCTTCACTCGGGTGATTTCTGGATTTCCACAACAGCGCCACTTACCAAGACCGATTGTGAATCTAAATCATTCTCCAACCAACTGAATCACACTCACAAAATTTCGTCAAAGTCAGTCCAGCCGTTCATTAAGAGATCAGTCAAATACACATTGCAGAATTATAATAAAATATATAAAGATATCAATATGTATTGTCAAATAACATTGTGTACAATCAGTGTTTTAGATGATTGTAGTAGAAAAATTTGCTGTATCAAAATTTGAAAGGTCCATAAAAAAGTGAAGTATTGGAAAAGTTCCCACCTTTTTTGTACTTTACGTGGTGAACATGCTGCAGCTATATTACTGTACTACACTTTAACTGTACTGTACTTTGAATAGAAACTAAGATATTTTGTAAATGTCCATTGCTAGGCAAGGACTTTTATATGTGGTAGAGCCACGCTGCAGCTATTGCGTTTGTAGCATGAGTTGGTCAGCTCGACCATGGAAGTATCACCCTCTCACAGAATACCGGCGTCAAATAGTAGCTTAACGCTGCTGTGTTTCGTATGGTGTGTGTAGAGAACCGGAGACACCTTTACTGGAAACAAGGCATTCCATGTTAGTCCTGATGGTTGACAACGCATCTGCATTTTGATATGTTGTCGAGGATAGATGTGGACTGTGTGGTCGATTGTCACCCTTTTCCTATTAAGGTGATACCTCGAAAATTTGGTGGGCTTTCTTTTTAACATATTTTTTTAAGTTTTATAGATTACTCACCAAAATTTTGGTATATGATTTTTGACTATATGATCTTGGATTGCATAAAGGAAAACACGATACCACGTAATTTTCTCGATAGAAAAAATTTGCAAAGTAGACTCTAATTATTTACATTTCTCGATGACACCACAATATTCTTAGGAATAATTTCATGGAATTATTTTTAAGGCATAGTAAATAATCATATCTAAGTTTTCATAAACCAGTTTTTTAATCCATAACGAAGTTTTGTTAAAATAAATGAAAATGTTGTTTGGCGCTTACTTAGTTTTTTTCCGAGCGCTTGCTCGGTATGGCTATCTCATAATTTGCGTACTATGAAGTCATTTCACATCACTTTCATTTTGACACTCCCGCAGTCGTCCGTTAGCTTCACCGACAAAGGAATAAGCCACGCCCCTAAAACTTCGATTCATTTTCAAGGTATCCTCTTAACAAAAAAAAACGTTTTACAAAATTCAAATGATGTGCCGTTTATGCAGTAATGCCACAATGCCATATAAATGCTTGCTTGGTGTCTCTCTTGTTATATAGTACTTGTTATCCACAAAGCATTTATAAGTATTTTGAGATTTATTTTTCTCTGAGGACAAACAACTTGGAAGTTTGGACGAATTCCTACATAATATAAGCATGTCCATAAAAATGTGAAATATTGGAAAAAGTCCAAACCTTATTAAAGTATTCCTTTCTAACTAGTTTTTGCAGCTGTTTCCCAAAGACTTTAAAGACGCGTAGGGGAATAATAATAGAGAACGGTTAAATAAGGGTCAATGCAAGGCTAGGCAGGGGACTGTAGTTTGCTGGTTGTACGAAAAATTGATCATTTCAGATCTCTCTGGCCTTACACTACAGACAGGGCCTAGTAGGTTAGTGAAAGATGAATACACAGCAGGTCTCAGCGGCAATGGCATGGACATGGATACAGGCGAATTGGTGACCATCCAGCATCACGCAACAAGCCCCAGACACCATCATTCAACCATACCTCACCACCATCAACAATTCCAGACTACGAATATTATTATCAACCAAGGCCAAAGTAAGCAATTTGAAAAATATTAATTAGTATGTATCTATGTGTTTTATTTTATTTTATTTTGAAATATTTTATGTTGCACTGCATGATAATTTTATTTCGCATTTATTGTCTTAATAGCGCCAGAAAGCGTTGCGAACATGTTTTCGCCGCATGGGTCCCGTCCGCCTATACGACCTCCAGGCGGGCCACCACAACTCGCTCAGCAAATGGTTCACTCCCCAAACACACAACAAATGTTAACTAACCATCAAGGTGGTCAGATGCAAAGCAACCCACAGATGGGTCCAGGGACTCCACAAATGGGACCTGGAACACCACAGATGGGTCCCGGAACGCCCCAAATGGGACCTGGAACACCTCAGATGGGCCCTGGGACGCCCCAGATGGGCCCGGGCACACCTCAGATGGGGCCTGGGACACCACAAATGGGGACGAACGTACCACAAATGGCATCACCAAGAATGGCTTCTGCTCCAACTCAGATGTCTCCAGGAACGCCCCAGATGCCGAACATAAGCCAAGGAATGTCAATACCGAGTCCCCAGCAAATGGTCATGGGTCAACAAAGAACTATCGCACCAAAATTGGAGCCACCCGACACAATGGATGCGCGCGCGATGTGGCTGCCTAAGAGAATGAATCATTGTAAGCTTATTGTTTTATTTTGCACCATTATGCAGCTACAACATTTATTTTTTAAAGTAATTTTCTAGTGATTTTTGTTTAAACTGATTAAAATATTTCATATTAAAATATTTCAGCCACCATGCCAGTTAGCATGTCTCCAGGTGGCACCACGCCACTTATAGATGGAACTAACACAACATTCTTCACATCAGAACAGACAACTGCGGACACTCAAATGACACAAACAATTCCAGGTATACAACGATACTATTTAAATATATAGAAAGATATATACACCTAAATTCTTACCTAGTCCTGCATAAAACTAGAAGTAATCATGCTATGTATTATTACTTCATTGCATGCATTACAGTACATATGGTATTCGGACGGATATAAGGGAGAAAAGTAACTAAAATTGTGTTTTCTCCATGATCTCATTAAAATATTTTCATATGATCAGGAGTCGCGACCCCATTCATATTTTTCTTCCATACAATTTGTGGTTGTCCGTGTACGTACAGTTTTCAAAAACCATTCGAAATTTTTGAGAAACCCCTGTTTTTTAGTCTGCATATTTTATGGCTTGCAGAATTTGAAAGGTTTAATTTTACCAAAATAAGCTAATTATATTATCAACGCGTTTTGATTATATATTTATTAATTTCAAAATGTCCTAAATTTCAATCCAGTGTGACACTTCAGTTGTGCAACGCGATAATTTGGGATTTATTTACATTCTACCACGGAATATCAATATATTTAAAGTGGCAAAATAGGCCCATGAAATTCGACTAACTTCTGGATGCTTCCGACATTTTGTTTTTGCGTCAGATGGACGATCGTGTCGGAACTCGCTACGTGTCATTAAGAAATTGTAAGTTTACTTTGTTATATTTTCGAAATTTAAATGGTTTTAGTGAATTCAGATAGTAAATCATATCTATCACGTATTTAATTGTCAAAATATAGCAATTAGAATTAGCAATATAGTAAATATCATGAATTATGATATTTTTTAGGCTAAGTTGTGTAGAATTTTTGATCCGTTGTGCGACGTATGACACGAAATTGTGTGACGTGTCACAATGGAAATCGTAAAGGTGTGTACCTATCAACGTTCTACTCAATTTATGAAATCATACTAAAGTGCTTGCGTATTTGTTTTTTCAATTGTTTGATAATCAATATTTTTCAGATGCTTTTGTCCGCGGCTGAAAGGTGCCGAAGGTACCGCGAAAATTTTAAACAATCTAATCCAGAAAAATATGTTTTAATGAAAAAAAAAAGAATGCTGAGAGAACAAAGGCTAAAAAAAGAAAAATAGTGAATGCGGCGAGATGCTAAACGCAATAAAAAAGAGGAAAAGGTAGAAAAGCTAGTCGTATCAAATAATAATAATAGGCAACGTCGCAAATATCGTAGTTAATTACTATGTGAAAACATGGTTTTGAAGGAAAAAAAATAAAAACTTAAGTGTGAAAACTTATGTGTTTTAATAAATATTTTTGCATTTTGCATATTATATTAGTTTTATTTAATAGTATACCCCAATAATCATGTAGGTAATTAAGTACTTACGTCCAGGGTATGCCCGGATCACAGGATCAGGTCCGCCATCTCGCACTATGCGAGATCTATCTATCGTATTGGGCTAAGACTGTGTATTTGATCTCCCTCACTATTTCGGGGGTATATTCTAGGTACTTAATTATTAATATTGATTTATAAATAAAAATAAAACAAACAATTAATGTACAAAAAATATTTTACAATCCATGTGCACTACACTTTACAAATTCCGTTGTACGACGTTTTTTTCTTTGTGAGACATTCCGTTGTAATTTCCATTGTGCGATTGCGCAAATAAATTGAGCCTTACCCATATATAAAAAATCATCCAGTATATATATATATATATATATATATATATATATATATATATATATATATATATATATATATATATATAAATACTTGATTTTTTTTTACCGTCTGGAACAAAATAGGGTGTAACAGGTGAACACAATAGAAGCCTATGGCACTGATATTATACAATATTTTGTTTTTATTTTTTTTTAATTAGTAGTATTTTTATTAATTATAGTTATTTTTATTAATTTTAGTTATTGATAAATCAAAAATTGGAAAATATATAGCCATAGGCTTCTATTACATTCACTTAGATCATCCAGTATATAATAATAAATATCTTAATATATATAAGTTACGTGTCACGTTGTTTGTCCGCGATGGACTCCTAAACTACTTAACCGATTTTAATCAAATTTGCACACCGTGTGCAGTTTGGTCCAACTTGTGAGATTGGATAGTTTTTTTTTGCCCATGAGTGACCCACCATTATTTTTTGCTAATTTAAGAATTTTTAATAGGACATGACAAAGGGTCGTCGAAAACGGCAGAAAAACGTCCGTTTGGCAAGCTAGTAATTATAAATATTAGTAAATCAATATTATTAAACATATATAATATATAATTCAGCAGGCACAGTAACAGTACCGGCGGTGTCGTCGGTAGGCACTGTGTCCGGAGTACAGAGCGCAACAGTTGAGACACAGCAGAATGGTTTCGCAAATGCTACGAGTCCTGCGCCTCAGCCCAGTCCACTTCCACATCGCACGCAAAATCAGCACCAACAAGGTGACAATATACAAGGATGCATTTAGTTAAATAACATGTCAAGAAACTAGCTTAAGTTTAAGAGGTATTAATTAAATTACATTTAGTATATCATAAAACCAAATACAGTATGCACCGTGGAATGGCGGTGCAGTAATATCCACCACACCATCTCATCCTGTGGGTGTCGTAAGAGTTGCTTGAAATAGTGTCAACACACATTTTCTGAGGTATGACTGGTATTTTTTTGTGAAACTCTTCTTGTAGCTCTAATTTTTAAACCTATCACATGTTAGTTGAATTATTGTCACTAGCCTATTTATAATTAATGGTGGTTAATATAGCGCATAGCGCCATATTATAGCGCGCTATCTCTCCATAACACATAGCTCGTGCTATGTAGTAGTCGCCATGGCGCTATTGCGCTATGACGCTTTGGCGCTATTAAGTATTAATAATTTATAATCCAATGTTAAGCATTGGTTTCGCCTAATTTATAATAATTTGTCGTTTTTATAATACCTATGGTTTTTATGTACAAATACTCAAATGCTATTCCATATATCAATTTTAAGATGTAAAGTCTCGTGAAGTTACAGTCTGTTTGACTTAAAGTGATAAAGACAGCATGAGACTAAACGGCATCTTAAAATTGAGCAGCGATTCAGTTCATGAAATCAAGAATTTAGAGTGGTAGAGCCATGCTGCAGTTATATTAGTAGTATAGTTGTAGCACGAATGGGTCGGTTCGACCGGAGAAGGACCACGCTCTCACAGAATACCAGCGTCAAATAGTAGCGTAATGCTGCTGTGTTTCGTATGGTGAGTGTAGAGAACCGGAGACCGTTTTTACTGGAAAAGAGGCATTCCATCTTAGTCCTCACGGGTGACAACGCATCTGCATTTTGATTTGTAATCGAGGATAGATGTAGATGTCTATGGGCCGCAGCAACCACTTACCATCAGAGGGACTGTGTGCTCGTTTGTCACCCTGTGCTGTAAAAAAGGCTGAATAATATGATAATTTTATTTTTATGTTGGTATTTTGCGACAAATAGTTCAAAAATAAATTCATTTTTTAATTTATTTAACAGGCACTTGGACTGGCAACAACACACTTACGTATACGCAGAGTCTCGCACCACCCCCCGCCGCTCCGCCCGTCCCAGTTGATGCACCTGCACATCATCACCATTACTGTAACTTTTTTTATTATACACATACTGTGTGTATTTTTTTTATCATATAAATGCTATGTATATTTTTTATTATAATACATACTATGTTACTATGTATAATAATTTATAAGTAATTCTAGGGTATGTTCCCAAATACAACCCTGTACACTGGCAAATGCAAATGACGTCATCAATTGACACTATATCCCTTTCAGCCCAGGCCAACACGATTGTGACGTTAAGTCAAAGTAAAATTTTGTCGGTATTTTAGGCGTTATTTGTACGGGCCCACGGCCGCACGATTGTGACGGATATGCTCTGTCTATAGGTGTGAGTGAGACAGCTAGCAAGCGTCGCGAAGTTCAAATTTAAACTCATTCATTTCGCCGTTGGTGTTGTTTGGGGTGTTGCTGCGCGTGAGTAATCAAAATTACCATATAATTATGTATTTCTCACGTTATGATTGTTGTTTATTGTTATTATTGAACTGTTTTACGTACCAGTCAATGAAATTGTTGTATTTTTAGGAAATTCTTAAGAAAAAGAGGCACTGAAGTCTAACGTCACAATTGTATCACTCCGGGCCCAACTACGTAGTACATTGCCATGGCGGAATCGCTATTTAGCCTCGATGACAACGCAATTGGGGAGTTACTGGAACAGTCTGACTTGGAAGATGTTGATGAAGATGATGATGACTTATGTGCGCAAAATTATGAATATAATAACTCTTCCGAGGATGATGTCCCACTCTCATCTTTGAGGGCAGCTACCAATCAAAGTGATGGCAAATGGACAAAAAAAGATTTCGAGGGGAAGACTACTAGTCAAGCTCAAGAAAGTTCAAGTAATGAACCGCCCAAATCACCTGCGGAGTACTTCGAAAATTATTTTGATGCCGAACTGTTTGAAAAGTTTGCGATCTGTACTGCGCAATATTACATGGCCGAAAAAGGGCAACAAATGAAGCCGCAATGTACACCTAATGAAATAAAAAAATTCTTTGGAGTTCACGGGATGATGAGTTGCATTAAATGCCCTCGAATGAAAATGTATTGGCATCAAAAATTTCGATACGACCCAATAGCTAATGCTATGTCACGTGAACGCTTTTTTATGTTACGGGTCAATTTACATGTAGTTGATCCTAACAGAGTTGACGAAAATGAACGGTCTGCTAATAAATTGTGGAAAGTGCAAGCAGTCATAGATGCAGTTAGAAAACGCTGCCATGCATTGCCACGCGAAAGTCCAACTTATTCTGTCGATGAACAGATGATACCATTCACAGGGCGGTGCGCACAGAAACAGTATGTAGCAAACAAGCCTAGGCCAGTTGGATTGAAAAATTTCCTAGTTACGACTGCACAAGGATTGATCCTGGACTTTGAGATATATCAAGGCCCAACCACCGACTTACCAGATAGGTCATTTGGCTTAGGTCCTGCGGTTGTTTTGCGATTGACAAGAACATTACCTGGTGGAAGTTTATATTTTGATCGTTATTTTACAACGATTGGTTTACTGGAAGAACTAATTAATCGCAATTTCGATGTAACGGGTACGATAATGGCAAACCGATTCAAAAAATCCCTGGTATACATTCAAGAAGGATCAAGCGATGAAACGAGGAGATTGCGAAGTTTGTAGTCCAAATGGAAAACTTTGCACGGTCAAGTGGAAAGATAACAAAAGTGTTTTGTTGGCTTCAACAATTCACGGAGCTGAACCGAGTACTACTGTAAGTCGATGGGACAAACAAACACGTACTTACAAGAACATTCCTTGTCCTTCCGTCGTCGCCAATTACAACAACAACATGGGAGGCATAGACTTGTGCGACCAGATGATTGAAAACTATAGGACGTGGTTCAAAACCAAGAAGTGGACTGTAAAGGTCATAATTCATCTCTTTGATCTCGCTATCGTAAACTCCTGGTTTGAGTATCGAGAAGACGCACGAAAAGCCAATATGCGTAAAAATGATGTCATGGACTTGCTGGCATTTCGTATATCCATTGTAGAGTATTTATTAGGTGGACCGACTAGAACAAGGACTCGCGATGACTTAGAATTAGCCCCGATACCGACTAGTTCTGAGTACAAACCTGCAATAGTGCCAACACCTGACAAAAGATATGATGGCTACAATCATTGGCCAATGTTCGATAAGTTGAAAGCTCCTCGCAAATGCAGGTTGCCTGATTGCACCAGTAGAACCCGAGCAAGATGTTCGAAATGCAACGTATATTTATGTATAACTAAGGATAAAAATTGTTTTTTTAAGTTCCACAACGCTTGTTAAATGAAAAGTCTGAATAATGTTATGCTACTGTATGTTCTTCTTTTAATTTTAACAAAAAAAAAATGTAGTTCCTATTATGCTAAGGTTAAGAAAATATTTTCGTTTATTTGATTATAAAGTTTATTTTTAATGCTAAGCAAAAGTTTGTTGAATTAAAATAATAATATTTCTTTCTAATTCTATGTTAAACTTGGTTTTAAGTTAGAGAAAGATTAAATTATTAAGCCAATATAAAATAAATGACATAGTAAACACATCACATCTTTTTATTCACCTTAATTTATTATAATAATTTGAAAAACTGCAATAACTTAATATAATTACAAATATTAGTGGTTAGAAATATGGCCCACATCAAAACAATTGTGACCGTCACAATTGTGACTCGGAATGAGTTGGGCCCACATCGACACAATAGTGACCGTCACAACTGTGACGTGGAATGAGTAGGGCCCAAGTAGATACAATTGTACGCCCCTCTGAAAAGTCCTGAAAACACATTGTATCACTGAAAGTCTTCAGTTTTTGTATTCTCTGATCCCCAACGATAAAGAATATCTATTTTTTTTACACTAACTCGTTTCGTCGTGGGTCTGAAAGGGATATTGTACTGGCGTGCCGCCGCCATATTGCGTCGGATATCCGGCCATAATAAAACAATTTTTAATTGTGTGTGCGCTGAATGAAGCAATAAGAGATAAGAATGATTGCTGGTATCTCCAGGAAGATATAATGATTTTTGGACCACAAAATGACAAAATAATCGCCAACACTTCCAATATGGCGTAAATGTATGACGTCATATACTGTCCTATGTTTTGAAACGAATCACCAGTATAGCGTCGATTCATGACGTCATTTGCATTGGATAGTACACTGGGTTCTATTTTGGAACATACCCATAATGTATTATGTCTAAAGACAAAGTTAGTACCAAAGTAGCTGTCAATTATCTGTTTTAAATAATTGAATAATATTTTCTTAGATGTGGTGAAATTAAAGACGTCCAGAAAAAGGTATTTTGCAAGAATCTCATACTTCATATTCTGTAGCATCGAAATTAAATCACATTTTCATTATCAGCCTTCATATTTGTTTAAAGAATAAGACACTAAATTTTATATTTATTTACAGATAATGGCAACCCGAGTGGTTTGCTATCGAGTCAACCGGCACCAGAGTACTGGTGTTCAGTAGCATATTTCGAATTAGACACGCAAGTCGGAGAAACCTTCAAGGTCCCTTCAAGTAGACCTAATGTCACTGTGAGTGTAATGTAGATATTGTTTTATTAACACATTATTTTTATTATTTGTCTTAACTTCTATAATTATAAATATATTTTATATTTTAGGTTGATGGGTACGTCGATCCGTCTGGTGGTAACAGATTTTGTTTAGGAGCTCTAAGTAATGTTCATAGAACAGAGCAAAGTGAACGCGCGAGGTAAGCTGTTATCTTTACCATTTTAAATTCATTTAAAGTTACAGCCTATATGCATCCCACTGCTGGGCACAGGTCATCTCTCTTTTCTGAGAGGGTTTTTGGGTAAGGAAATGTCCTTCACGCTGCCCCAATGCGTGTTGGCGAACTTCACATGTTTTCAAAAAAAATTTCTTATTTTCAGACAGGGGGGTTAAGTAAATTTTTTTTTTTGTTGGGTGGGTTTTTTTTGGTTGGGGGTCTGTTTTGCTTTTTGTTTTTTTTTTTTGTGGTGTGTGGGTGTTGTGGGTGGTTTGTGGGGTGGGGGGGGGGGGGGTTACGTTTCCTTACGATGTTTTCCTTCACCGTCGAGCACGCGTTAAATCAGCACTTAAATAGTAATTAACAATGTCATTGGGTCGAACGCGGATTGCTCGCATACTGTGAAATTTACAGCGACCGCTTAGTCCCTGAAAAATTTCATCTAAAAATAAAAAAGTATATCTGCAGCGTTATCAACTTACCACGGCTAGCCTATCTTGTCTTATGCCGCTTTATTTACCGCTTTTATGTCTCCGAAATATATTTAGTTTCTTGGTTTTACTTTAATGTGAAAAAAGAACAATAATAATTGAAGTATTTAGTGTTGGTGCGGATGAAACTCGTTTTGTTCATGTACTACGTAAGAGGCCCGCTAGATCTCTACATTTGACATTTAACAACGCTTAAAATTAACAGGACTGGACACTTAATAGCTGGCGTCTATTAGTTGATTAAATCATTATCTAATTTATGTTTTTGAGCCTAATTAAACGGGACTTGATTGTCTCAGGCTGATTTGTAATGCCACACTAAAGCACGAATTCTGTGTGTATGCAAGAATTATGGTTATTTAAGCCAACCTTGCATCTGCTAAACTGAATTGTATATTTATTTTGGTGTTTCCAGATTGCACATTGGCAAAGGCGTACAATTAGATCTCCGCGGTGAGGGCGACGTATGGTTACGTTGCTTGTCTGACCACTCGGTGTTTGTGCAGTCTTACTATTTGGATCGGGAGGCAGGCCGAGCCCCTGGGGATGCAGTACACAAGATATACCCATCTGCTTGCATAAAGGTACACTGTATTTTTAAATTGCAATATACAAATATTATTTTAATTAAATTCTGCTTAGACGAACGAGCTTATAGGATCCCAGGTAAATGGCAGCACCCATCCATCTTCTCTATTGAAATTAGGATGTTCATTAATTTCAACAGCCTCGCGTATCATCCTTGGTAGGAATTGGTCTTCTTTTGCGAGGATTTGTGGTCTATCAAATCTGACGTAATGGCGGGAACGGTCTTGAAACGCGATAAAATCCGTAAAAATAGTTATATTCTATACCCCCGATTTCACTAGTGACTCCCAAGTGTTACCTGACACAGGTTACGGTCTTAATAGTGCGATACCATCTCGGTTTCGCTTATGGGTGCGCAATTCCTCCGATTGCGTTCCCAAGTGTGCGATATCTCCTCGGTTTCGCTTATAGGTTTGCAATACCTTTGCGGTTTTGCTTTTAGGCGCGCGACACCTCTCCACTTTCTCTTGTGCAATATTAGAATGTATTTATTTTTCTTTTGTGCGATACCTCGCACAAATGAAAAAATGACGACATCCGTAGTAGAACCAGAGTAACCGACATAGCCAAACGGATTAGTAAACTGAAGTCAATGGGCCGGCCATATAGCTCAAAGAACCGATAGCCGATGGGGAAAAAAGGTTCTCGTTCTCGAGTGGCAGTCTTGTACTGGCAGGCGAAGTTTAGGGCGTCCCCCCATTAGATGGAGTGACGACCTGGTAAGACATGCAGGAAGTGAATGGATGCAGGTGGCAGCAGTGGACTTGTGAAGGGTTGTAATGAATGAACGATACCTTGCTCGTTATGCCTCCAGGTTATGCTTTTTGTGCCATAAATTTCCGCTTTCGCTCGGAGGCGTGCAATAGTAAGATTTGGGAATTTTACAGGTGTTCGATCTGCGGCAGTGCCACCGCCAGATGCAGACGCAGGCGGCGACGGCTCAAGCGGCGGCCGCGGCGCAGGCGGCTGCAGTTGCCGGACACATACAGCCCGCACACCCCGGCATGAACAAATGTACGTCGCACTACCATCCCTTTCTCGTGCAGGCATCAGTGATCTGAACTGCCAATGGGAATATCAGCAGTCCGAGACGAGGGTTCTGCACACCCTTACTCTGACGGCGATTACATAGCTCAAAAACCTAAAAAATTATTGGTTACGAACCAAATCATCATCATAATCGTCACATCATCATCATCATCATCATCGCTATTAACTTTTAATATGTAATTAAGACAAAACTTGTTTGCATGTTTCATTCTAAGATTAAGTGTATTTATTACAATTTGTAAAGATTTTATTTTGTTGATGCCTAAATAAATAAGTAAATATAGCTTGCGGCCTGCGAGTTCCGAGTCAGTTTAAGCTGTAAAACATCAACTTTCTATCAGGATCAGGTGAATTGTGTCGTTTTTCACCATAATTCTATTTAAAACTGGAGATGCAAAAACTTTTTTCGAGCCGTGGTAGCTCGGGAACTAAATGCTTGCCGTGAATTTCATAGTGTGCGAGCAACCCAAGTTGGATTTCCGTCACTGAAATTATTAATAGCTATTTTAATTGCTGATTTTTTTTGATCATTGCTCTGAAGGAAAATCAAAATACTTCTAGGACATGTTAAGTTCGTCAACATGCACTCGTAAGCGGAGGATACTTACCCCTTTAATAGTGAGGGAGTTCATACTCAGCACAACAAAGAACTGTGTAAGAGCTTAATTAAATCACCCTTATTGATATTTCCATTAGGTCTGACTGCGGCGGCCGGCATCGGTGTGGACGATTTAAGACGGCTTTGCATCGTGCGGCTCTCATTTGTGAAGGGCTGGGGCCCTGATTACCCGCGCACCTCAATCAAGGAGACGCCGTGTTGGGTTGAAGTGCATCTCCACCGGTGAATATTTTTTTTAATAGTCCAAAACTTGCTGACAATTTAGTAAAAAAATCTAGTGAACAAAATAACTTATATTCTTATATACATTCATCCATCCATTTCAGCTTATTAAAGGCCACCGCTGAATAAAGCTCGCCTATGGTTTTGTTCACAGAAGGGATTGTTCTATGGTTGCCAAGCTTGGCTGGCAGGTTGGCAACCGCATTTTTTAAAATTTTGAGATGTTATCAGGAAGATGGTGCTGCCCATCTCCTGTTTCAGTTTCCCTCGGTTGTCCCTTACGACACCCATGGGACGTGGGGTAGCGGATATTTTTATACCGCCATTACATGGCTTAAATGAGTGTTATGAGGCTTAGCAATAGCTGTAAAATATTCCGGTTTCAACGTTTTATTCTTCAGTCCCCTTTGTTTAGAGTTGGCTCCATGTGTATCCAAAATGCAGGAGCCCCTTTTCACAAGTAAAATTCGTTTTTCGTCGTTCGGTGTAGAAAGGTTTATTCTCGTACTTATTTCTACTGCCAAATAGCAGTGCTTGTGACGTGTTACGGTTCTGAAAGCTATAGAGGGACAGTATAACAGGCTGTGAGGCGTTTCGATAGTCCTCAGAGGTGGCAACGCATCTCATCAGCCTTAACATCTCAACCCCCTAGCGGTCTCATGAGACCGCGGCCATATTCCGTCAAATCCCTAGTGGTCTCATGAGTTCGCACAGTCTCACAGCACTTTAACCCATAAAAACTTATATATGACTACTTTTCTATGAAGAAGTTTGGCATTATATAATCAATATGAAATACTCTATCTTCTAGTGCAATAAAAAAATTATATATTAATATTTATTATAATCTATGTTTATTTCATACGCCATTTTCTCGTGAATGTTGTTGTGTTGATTTTTGGATTATTCTAGTGTTTTATTAGTGTTTTAGTATAGTGTTTCATTATAAAATTGTAATGAAAGTTTTTGTGTGAATATAATTTATCTTTTCACGTAAATAATTTCGAGTAATAATATTGAAATAATTGTGATTTTCACGCTGTCGACATTCGGTTGGTATATTTTTTTTGTTATCAAAATACAATAAAATCTTTTTGTAATGAAGTAAAACCTGACTTTTGTTTAGACCACAAGATAGAGAACTTTGTATAGATTTTATAATGTTAAAATTCTTCGTAGAAAAGTAGTCCCTAAATATAAGTTTTAATGATTTTAAGCGCTGTGGGTGGGTGCGGTCGCATGCGACCGCTCGGGATTTGCTGGGCGCATGCGACTGCATGAGGATTTTTATGGCGCTTGAAAGGTTAAACAAAGGCTTGGAGGCTAGATGCTAGCCTGTATGCTCGTTAGTAACTTTAATTTCATGTAAAAAAACTTCTCATACCTTTATTGTCTCAGAGCACTTCAACTCCTTGACGAGGTTCTACACACGATGCCTATCGACGGCCCTCGGACAACCATCGAGTAGGAGTTGATCGGCTTCTTTTGAGG
The DNA here is from genome assembly GCA_907164705.1 of Parnassius apollo. Lineage (NCBI taxonomy): Eukaryota > Metazoa > Arthropoda > Insecta > Lepidoptera > Papilionidae > Parnassius > Parnassius apollo. The sequence continues at coordinate 561,526 of CAJQZP010001062.1, read as the reverse complement.
CCTTGGAGCGACATTCGGCATGTCGCCACGACTCGCCACCCGCGACATGCGACATGTCGCTTTGACGCGCGTCGCTCTATACGTTATTGTTCGCGCCACCACTCAAATTAACGTTGCACGTGACCCCGTCTTATATTATATAGATTTATATATCAATCGTTCATTTGATTCCTTTGTAAAATCTTATTATATGGTACAAATATATAACACTAACACAATACTATACATTGTGTAAATGTTCTCAGAACAACCTTTCGACTGTACAATAAAATTAGGAGATTAATTATTGATAACAATGGGTACAAATGGACATGCTATTAATAGCCACTGTTAAATAACAGTTAAACAAAATAAAATACATACAAGAGTCATAGATTTCATTTAAAAAAGGTTGTTAAAAGTTATTAAAATTAATATTGTAACAAATAAGTGGTATAAAATGCAACCTTGGAGGTTTATACTAAAAACTTCCCAGTAGGTAGTATAGTAACTAGTAATAGAAACCTGGAATATTAAATAGAAAAATAGGAATACTACTTTTGCTCAGTTTAGTAAGTCAGTATTCAAAACATGCATGAATATATAGTACAAATTATCAATTGTAAAATTCAGTTAGTTTGCTATTTATTGAGCTAATTTATTCATAATATAAAACTGCTGGACCAATGCTGATGAAAACTTTATTTAATTAAACTTTAGTTAATTAAATTACATTCTATTTACATAGCTGTTGTGTTGTTTACTCCTAAAAACCATGACATCTGACATTAGACACCATGGAGATATGTCGAAATTTCGAATTGGGAAATTTGTACCCATTACAATAAATTCCTACTGGGAAGTTAAATATAGGAGATAAAATGTTGATATCCAAGTCTTTTGAGTGGTGGTGATTGATTAATAACAAAATGTGCAAGTTTGTTTCGCGGCGGGTATTGATGTGCGTGGAACTGTGGAGTGTTAGTAAGAATTGTTGGATTGTGATACTGTGTATATTTATTGAGATGCCATATTGAAAGCATTTATTAAATGATTTGTTAATATTGTTTTATATTTTCGTTACTTTGTAGTACAGTGATTTCGGCCTATTGTCTTCCAAATTCTTTCTTTAGTTAGTCTTCCGTTTGTGAAATTTGTTAGTGATTCCTTTAGGAAATGTGATTTGAGGATTGTGCTTAGGAATGTGAAACTTTGAAACAAACATTGCACATTAAATGAAGCGCTTCGCTCGCGTTTATAACAAAAGGTGAACTATTAATTTATGTCTTGTGTTTATTTATATTCACATCTAAGTAAGTACTGTCGGCTTCATGTCAAGTTGTAACCAAAAACCGGTCTTATTGCAGTGCCTCAAGGCACATATTAAGTTGTCGTGCGGTCGACTGTACAATAAACGATAAGTTAAATATAACATAGATATTTATATCAGTATTGAGATGGAACAAAGTAAAGAGCATATGGAAACGATCTCAGTAACATATTTTTCGCAAATCCTAAATGAATTAACGTTAATATACTTATGTAAGATATTAGTGTTATGTATACATACATATAGATTCGACAAACAATCTGTTTTTGCTCAATTGAGTCTATTGAGATAGTTTTGTCGACTTGTTTTTGTAAAGAAAATATGGATATACGAATTTTAGTAACAGCGATACCAAAATAAGGCATTTTCTTTATACTAACTTATATAGGTTAAATATGACAAGACATAATTATGGTTCAACTTGAAAGAAGCCAAATTGGAATTAGCTTTTTATATAGATATAAGATGAGATATTGTGTTATATAGGTTTACAGTAATAAAGTATATACTAGATGTAAGTTGTATGTATAATAGGGCACGCAATTTGGGGAAATTGAACTTAGATTGACTGTAATTGTTTGGGACACAAGGCACGCGTATTGCATTTATGGTAACCGTAAACTTATCCGGTTATTTACATATCCAATCTTTTATTATATTGTCACTATCACATACGCACTTCGTTTTATATATTTTTATTTATGTAGAATTACACATACATATTGGTTTTACTGATTGTGTTTTTTAAATTGTGCTTTAATATTCCGTATCGTTACATTAATGTAATATTGAATTCTCATCATGTAAGGAGAGGTTAATCAGGTAATTTCCAATTATATATATGAATTACTAATCTTATTGATAGAAGCCAAAAAGGTAAAAAAATGTCAGTGTCAAACTGACGGCTCTTAACCAGATATTTTAAACATTTTATATTCTTGGTACAAATTAAAATTCAAACAAAAACTAGGTATAATAAAAATATTTATATGATATTAAAAGAATATTATTCAGAATCTGTATAGTTTATAGTTTATACAAAATAAGGATGAACAAAGAAAACACAATAACAACTGAAGTTAACATTATATTAGTTTTTTGCTCTCTGAGAGCAAGGCACTCATACATGCAATCTGGAAAAATTCAAGCTAAAATAATGAATTATATGAAACATATATTTTATATAGTGGCACTACTATTGTTAACATATTATAAGTCAAGACAGTAGATCTGAAAAATTTGAGTAGTAAAAACAATTTATGTTAGCACACGTGAAATGCCTAAATTTATTTTAATTTACATGGCGGCCAACAATATTTTCGTTTTAGGCTAATAATAATATTGTTTTAAGATAGAGAAATACCTTGATTTCGTATAATCATTTTTTTGAATAATTTAATTTCAAATAAAATCATTTAAAAATTCAAAGTAACATTTTTTAAACTTTTTTAAATTAAGTGAGTTTGTATTTATAAGTACAAAAATCTAAATAGGAGGCGTAAGTTACACGAACTCAAACAATTCAAGTGTAATTACTTTCAATAAGACATTTAAATTACAACCGAATTTATATAACAATAATGAAAAACACACTACTAAGCTGCTCAAATCATTGCGAATTCCATTTCTTCGCTGTTTACATCAAATTAAAAAAGATGTTATCTATACATACATTTTAATAAAATTGAAGTGTCTATCTACAATATCGAATCATCGGCTTTTATCGGGCTCAGAGGGTTATTTGCTTGGGCTTGATCAAGACATGAATTTGTAAATTTTTCGTCTGTTTGCCTATCTGTCCGAGCTAATCCTTGAAACAAATATCCCTAGATCTTTAATGTATTACGATTCCAAATCAACAAGAGAGAATGTGACACAATATTTTGTTTTTCGTTATCACACGATATTTATGAAAAATTTTTTTAAGCTATTGCATTACTTCTATCGCGGGCCTTGAGCGCGGGGACCGAATCCAAAAATTCCGTAACGAAAAAAACCTCACGCTCCCCACTCCGACGGGCACGGAGGTGTGGCGTTGAAAGCCGTGCATCGTCTAACGTCGTTTCAGTTCGGCAGACTTCGGCACTCGGCAGACTTCGGCACGGTGTTTGTGTGCGTGCGACTAGACGTATGCGTGTACACTAGCTGCTAACTCAGTGATATAAATTCCTGAATAACCTACATGTATTGTAAAATATTAAAAATATTTTAAACAATATTAACTTGTCATTTATTCAATAAAAGAAAAAAAATTGTTTTCTTATCGGTCACCACGCTCAAAAAGTGTAACTTGATTTAATATCAAAGACTTAACTGCATAAATAAAATAAATAAATAATTATAATTGCATAAGTTGATAAAAAATGCTATGCAATAGCTTTACCGCGGCAGTCACCGAGTGCCACACGTTTTTATTTTTTAAATTCAATTCAATTGTCAGTTAAAACATTTTTTTTACTTCTTTATTTCTGAAGTCGCCTCGGCTATTGATTGTGTTGGTTATTTTATTTAGCATTAATTTCTCTCTCGTTCTAAAAATCAAAACCGTACCTTTTGTTTTTATTCTTTTATTGAATGTTATATATATATATATATATATATATATATTCTCTAAGAATTTCATAGCGATAATTATCGGCAAGTACAAGAAACTGTACAGTACCAAAAGCATGAGACTTTCGCAACAATCAAATTTACCTTTACTCTTCGAAAGACATAACTTTTATTGTCGTAAGGATTACGTGATTTATCAAGTTCAAAATATTTGCAAACTCGAAATAGTCGTAACCCATAAATGCAGTATGCGTAATTGGTGTATGGCCTCGTTTGGCAAGATTGCGTGAATCATATGTATCTTACCTGCGTTGGGTGGAATTCTTACGAGTTTGAATCGTGAGTCAGTTTTTTGGTGTAACTTTTTTATCGACAGACCTTGACATTGTTTGGTACCTCTCGTCTAATGTGATCAAGCCATAAATGGTATATTTAAAATAGCAAAAAATATTCTCTATGCTATTTGATTAGATATACGATGATCATTGGAGCGCTGGTAGCTCTCGGTTCAACTTAATCATTTAAGTCTGACAAATTTAGTGCCGTTACTATAAAAAAGCCTTAAAAAGGCTCCGAAGGGATATAATTTTAGTACGGTACACAAAAAAGTTCGATGATTTATAAAGTTAGCCAATCTGCACTCGTGCCATTTTCTCAGTTTTATTATCCTCTCAATATTAAAAGGGCAAAATTCATCCTTAGCAGTGGAACATAAAAACTTATTTGCTATATATCAACGTATAATAATAATAATAAATAACGTTTAATAGCAACCAAATATGTCTAAATACAACGGAGCTCTGTCTCCTGAACTAGGTTATCACTTGTATCTCAGGAAACAGTGCCTTCCCTAATTCTTAGTTCTAGGTCTATATACGGCAAGTACATAAGACAATTTATTATTCTTTAATTAATATTAGTTTATATCCGTTACTGTTACATACTGTTCAATGTATATAAAATAGTAGTAATGTAGCGCTATTAAATTTTATAATTCCATAGCAACGGTTATTAATGCGTCCTGCATACATACTAAGGTTATTTTATAGCGTCACATAGTAATAAGCAATAGCGTCATATTTTGGTAAATTTTAACGATTACATTTTCTATTATGCTGAAAGTAGTTCAAATTCCTGTAGGAAATTGATTTAAAGGAATCATCTCACAAATGAAAGGTCTTTCACCAGGTGTAACTTTACTTTTTTATACTGTATAAAGTAAATCTAGCCCAGAAATATAATAAACTTAATCTAATCTATTGTGGCTTAGATAACACATTATCGTCTAATTATAAATAAACGATCGAAGAACCAATCTTCTAAGTGACCAACTATACCAGCGTAAAATCGTTACTGCGTTTCGTTGAGAGACTGGCGTAAGTTTAAAGCTCTAACAAAAGTTTTTAACTATATTTCTCTTATTTAATATCTCTTTCGAAGAAATATATTTAAAAGAATTGATATATTTTTATTTCTGTAATATTAAAATTTTATTTGGTCAAAAGTCTTTTGGAAATCTACTACAGTCTTAAAGAAGTATAGCTAACCAAAATAAGAAGAAGCGGTAAAAGAGATTTCGCTATTATCCTCTTTTTGTCAAAATATTTCTAGATAGGTTACAATAGTAGATGCTTTACAGAAAAATTAAAAATTTAAAGACCCATTCATTACTGTAGCATTTCTTGATATTCTATTTATTATTAATTCTATTATTAAAATTACATTAATAAATTATACTATTGCAATTGAGGTCAACAGTGCCTAACGAACTTGTGCAAACCAGCCTCCGCAAACAACACCAATTTAAAGTATAACTTACGTTACATTAAAACGGGCATTTGATATACCTTTTATGAATAAACACCTTGATAACTTAAGTTTTCATGTAAAATATATTATGATTCATGCAGTCTTGCTAGAGACGTTTTGATCTGTGATGTGCTAACAAGTGTTTATAAGGTAGAAATTCTGGTAATAAAGGAGAAGCGCCGCCGGTTGGCCGTATTATGAACATTCGATAAGTTGAAACAAAAACTTGCAGTGAATGTGTAGACGTAGTATATTATGTAAGGACAAATGACATATTTTGTGTACGGACTTGTTTAAGTATTTGTGATGTGTTTTTGTAACATTAAATATTGAGATTTTTTGAGTTTTGTTTGCTTCGGATTTGCTTTAATTATTATTATTATTACATGGCTGATTTATTATATGTGTTGAATGGTTTTATAATGTTAGTAACAGTTAGTATTTCCTTTTTTATTGATTGATAATTATTTTATTATAAAGAGAAAGGCATCGCCTATGTTACGAGCTTCAGAAAATGACAAAGTAGTTGTATATTTTAACAATATAATATTTGTATAAATCATTTCAAATATGTGTGTTGAGACGAAGAATTGAATTTGTCAAATAGAAATAATTTATTGTGGATTATTTTCCATATGATTTCATATACGATTTACAAACATCACAATTTCGTTTAAATGTTGTTTTTATTCACTTTTTTATACTAATCGTTACCAATGTATTCGAACAGTGCAAAAGTCTTGTAAATAGTACAATTTACTAAACTTTTTTACAATTTATTAATTGACAAATTGATGTGTGCGACTCTATTGAAACGTGTGAAAGAAAATGGCGATAAAATCGGTACTTAGACATTGTATTCTTTAAAATTCTGTTAGAAAGCTTATATTAAGATTGAAAAGTTGTATATCGAAAATACCTCTTTATAGTGATCAAAAGGATTCAAAGGGTTTTTAGATGATATTAGTAAGTGGTAAGTTTTTTAATGATGTTAAAGTTTTGAATGATAATATTTGTCAAATTCTACATACCACAGTTATGATTGAGGTCTAACCGTAATGTTTGAAAATTCTTGAATTATTGAAACACATTTGACTTGCAGTTATTTATGTACTGACGTTGAACATTGAAAAATAATGTTTGTTAATCAAATTATTGATGAATACTAGTAGCTTTTATAAGAACTATATGAGGAATCAATGTATTTTAAAACTATATTTCACACACATATACAACACACACATCTAGTTCCGGTTTAAATAAATAATATTCTGTAAGTTATCCGTCATATTTATATAATATCATATTTTAAGTACTTCAGTATACTGTTGATTTTATAATTTATTATAAAACGACTGTATTCATTTATTTCAATTTGTTGAAGGTTACAAATCACTTATAAAAGTGTGTTTTGTATTCACTTTTATGCTGTATTATATTATTTTTATATTGAATTCGGTGGTCCTTCGGAACCGGATGTCTTGAAACAGTAATTGATAACTAATCCATTGCATGAGACCAATGAATAATCCACGACCATTTTTCATTGTTTGTACCGATAGTCTGCTTTAGAAATAAAATCAGTCTTTTTTTCCTAATAAATATTTTAAAACAGATTTTTATTTTGTTGTTGTCTGCAGACAATGTCACATGACGTTGGAAATACCGCACACGGTGTAACGTAGCCTTAAGCGCATAGTTAAGAGTGAAACTATGAAAGAAATGAATATAAAGGTTATTCCTCTACTTTTGGTTTTCATTTTCCTTCTAACCTTCTTGTTCTTCAACAAGTACTGGACTTGGCCTACTATTTCGGAGGAATGATTTCCAGTTATCGTCTTGGAAGGCGAATTTGCAGAAGTCTTTTTTACGACTTTATTTTTATCTTTTAAGTTTGGTGATATTTATTGGGACGAGATAATTTTCTTAGTTTGAGTTTCGTCGTTTTTATATCCATTCATTATTTACAACCTGTCAAAGGACCTTCCCATAGTTTGCCTCATAGCGGGTGGAGGGAGGGGATATTTGTTACAGTTGCCATGCTTGACAAGCGGGTTGACAACTGAAGTTTTTTTACATATTTGAGTTATGAGGAAAATGTCGCTACTAACGACATCCACGGGTTGATATGTGGTAGTGAACTCTCCAATTTGTGACCAAATAAAACTCGGTACCTAAGTTGTATTATGGCGCCTACGTTATGTTTTAAACCTCCTCATGTACACAAACTTCCACCCATTGGGTTGATGGCAGCAGAATCGTCGGCGAAACAATGTATGTACATACTGGGAAACAAGCCATTACCTATGGATATGTCTAGTGATGAAGTAGTTACTAGATTAGATTATAGAGATATCTCGTACCTAAGTTAAAAAGGAAGATGAAAGAATGCAAGTAATTATGGTAATCGACATAGCCCAATGGATTAGTAAGCTGAAGTGGCAATAGGCCGGCCATAAAGCTCGAAGAACCGATGAGGAAGAATGGTTCTCGAGTGGTACCGGTGAGCGAAGTGTAGGGTGGCCTCTCACTAGATGGAGTGTCTACCTGGTAAGTTATGCAGGAAGTCGATGGATGCAGGTGGCTCAGGACCTGCTTTGTAGCACTCCTTGGCGGAAACCGATGTTCAACAGTGAACTTGTGAAAGGATGTAACGATGATGTGGTTAAAGACTAAGTAAATGACGATAATGAATTACGAACCAATAAAATTTATTCAAACCAGGGAGGTAAAATATCGCTAATGGACGACACACATAGTTTTTCAACCGATCATTCCAAATGATCAGTTCAAACTAGGACTACGATAATTATAAATATATCAATATCGGAGTTTTATATATAAGTTTTATTTATCGATATATCGAAAATGCGATACCTGCTTTAAAAATATCAACAGTCCTGGTTTGAACTGATCAGTTAAACTGACCGTGTGTGTCGCCCATAAGACGAAGGAGGTCAATAAGCAGTTTAAGGTTCGTATGTACATTTTATAAAGAGTGATTTGCTCAGTCGCACTATAAATACATGGCGACTCACTCCCGCGCACCGGCACCATTCCAACCGCACGGGATCACGCGTTGGCGGGCTCTATTTTAATCTTAATTTCACATACACCGACCATGTGACACTGTTTCACGCTAAATCTCATGTAACTACGCTTGTAACTTCGAGACTAATAAATGTGACACTCTATTTATTATTGGCTTATTTTTTATGGTTTGAACCGTATAAGCATAATTTTTTTCCTTTTGCAACATACGTGATACACGAAAGTTCGTTTCCAGTCGGCTCCACAACTCAAATGCTAGCTTACCAAGTGCTAGGCGAAGAACACTGCACGGAATTTGAATCGGATGGGAATTTACAAAGCGGCTTTTTCAGTTTTATTATCCTTTCAAAACAAGGGGCGGTATTTGCACAGCAGCCGTGTAATAGCGGTTTAACAAAATCAATTACCCTGTATATATCCGGAGACGACAGAGGGAAATTGAAACAGCAGTTGGGTAGCAGAATTTTCAACCTGTTTGCTAAGCGTAGAAGCTAAGCCAAATATGCTCCCTATTATATTTTTATTTTATTGAATAAGGCACACGAACAGAAAGTAGTTATATAAAGGTCAAAAATTAAAAGTATGTTTGTGTTGATTTAAACTACAATCCAAAAAAGTGTACACAGCATAATATAACTGCAATAGAATCTCATTCGTAGCAAAAATAAATCAAACAAGAAATACATTAAATATTAAGAGAAACACGTAAATTTCTTTTAAATCTAACAAGACCACTATCGAATATATGTTTCCAGTACCTTTATCTTACCCATAATCATGAAACCCAAACTCATGAAAGTGGCATGAAAGTCTAGCGGTGGCCGTTATTGCGCATAATTGATCGTAATCCGCATAAATGGTCGTATTGCGCATTATTGCGTATGATTCGCTATGCGTATCGTTCGCACGCAATGATAGGCTCTCCAGTCGCATTTCGTCCGCGGTACTGATATTCGCAGCTATCCCCTCCATGTTGTGTGCCGCGAGTTGTACCTCCGATGTTGCAGATGTTCATGGGTGGCAACTAGATTCTCATCTATTGCAGAAAAAATATTTATATTTATTTAGTTATGTAGCTATTGTTTAGTATTGAGTTGTGTATTGTTGTAATTAAATTGCCTTGTTACAAAGTCAAGTAAAAAAGTTCATTCATCTTTGTCTTTAATATCTATTCATCAGAAACTTATGAAGACATGACCAATGAAGACAATATTGATTACTATCCCACCTTACATAAGTGGTAATTTTTTTTCAACCGACTTCAAAATAAATAAAATGAGAACGTCACCAATGTAGTCGAAGTTAATTAAATATGCATTATTAAGAATAACGCAAAAACTACTGGCCAGAAATCAAATTTATATGGGACCACATGAGAAGCACCAGCTTTAAAATAAAAAGAATCATTAAAATCGGTTCACCTAGAAAAAAAGTTCTAATTTAACACACGTAATAAATGGTGGTGTAGCCAAAGATTTATTTATTTATTTCTAGTTTAGAATCAGTGTACATGCTGGCTTACAGTATGCCCAAAACGTCAGCATGCTAATTTACAAATTACAGTTAATGCAAGGCAGGCGTGCAGGCATGCAGGCAAAAGAAAAAAGGTCAAATAAATTAAAGAATAGATGTCCAAGAGATCATATTAAAAAATAAAATAAAAATACATGCCAAATAGATTAGAAGTCAAATAAATTTAGCAAAATATCATTGTCAAATTGATTACATAAGATTAAAAGAATATATAAAATATGTCAAAAATGGATGTCAAAAATAGAAGGGCTTTGTTACATAGTTGCCCAAAGCTATCAGCAAATAAGTCAGTCTCGTAATCATGTGCGAGCATATCTTCAATAAACCGTATAACGCGAGAAGTGGTGCGCACCAGGTGAGCGCCGACGGACGCCACAGAAGACGTGGCCGTCGCCGCGGTGCCACCGTCCTCTCCACATCACAGCCCAGCCGCTTCGGAGCCAACAACACTACTCTGCTTAATATCATCGGGCTATCTATTCGATTATGGATGATTGCTAGGTAGTATGTTATCAACTACATAGTTCGCTTAAGCTTAAGAGTGTCCAAACCCACCATACCAGTAACAAATAAGAACGGATATAGCCATCGTGCAAATTTGCGCTGTATTCTCTCTATCATCAAAATATATTTCTCCTCTTAGGGATTCCATACAATGGCATCGTATTCAAGCTTACTACGAACATATGCATTATAAAGTACCAAAGCGACCGATCCGTCGAACTGTGAAGAAGTGCGAACAACGAAGCTAATTAGTTTACTGGCCTTTTTACATACAGTAGTCACATGGTTATGAAAGTCAAGTTTAGCGTCTAACAATAATCTTAAGTCATGAATTTCGCTTACCTACTTAAGGGCGTGTCAGATAAATTATTATAATCTTCTTTTATTGGACAGCGTTAACGCGTGAATGTTTTTATTGTACATTTATTATTATTAAATGGAAGACGATTTAATACACCATATAAAAGATGATAAAGCTAAACCAGCTTTACGCTATTTTTATTATTCTTGGTTCGCTTTAAGTAAGAAGCGATTCTTAGATGTTAGGTTTAGTTACGAATAGATTAAAGAACAATGTTTTTTACCGGAGGGTGGTGATTTTTAACAAATGTAGATCCAAATCAGTTCCAAATGTAATCTATTGCAGAGATTTGTATCTAGAATCTTTTAAATATTTATTCATTTGTTGGTAAAATGGCATAGCGCGGCGGGCGGTTTGGCGGGAATATTCCGAAATATTAGATATTTTTAGCAACCGAGGCCGGCCCTGTTTACATATTTTCTCTTTACGATCTTTATGTTTCGCAGCTCACTGAATGTTATTCACATAAATCGAATTTGAAAATTTGTAAGTCTTCAGCGCGTATCTTCCTTTTATTGCTTCTTTAAAGTTTCACTTTTGATAACGATGGTATGATTTTATAAAGAATAAAAGTTCATCCTGATGATAAATATAACATTGGAAATGTACACATATGTAAAGAACGTTTTGCACTTTTAAACACCTTAAGCATAATTTGTGATATTTTTAAACTCCCTTTCGTTCATCAATTTGTATAAAATTCTATACCTAATACTAGCTGAACCCAGCATCCGTTCTCCTGCCAGTTAATATCATAAGTTGTGTTCAGCAACGTTTTTTATTTTAGATCGATCGATCGATTGACGTAGTCAAATCGAGAAAAAATGTTTCGAGAAAAAATGAGATTGACTTCATTATGATGACTAGACAGCAACTGTTCAGTGATGTCTCAATGATCGCGAGGGTGAAAACTGGTAACAATCATCGATCACCCAATCGCGAGAGGCACACTGAATCTAAACGTGAAGTTGGAGTGGCCTCGTCTAGTGAAGTTTACGCTCCGTCCCCCTCGTTCTCTAATCTTTAAAGTTTCAGCTCGAGTTACAAAATCATTTTTAGAGCCTAAAAGACTGCAATGCAGTGGAAGATATGAATGACAAGCTTGTGAAAACTGTCAATGTGGTCGGAGCTAAGTTCTGCAAGATCCGTCGCAGAAGAACTCAAAACTCTCCGATCACACTCTTAATCTCATGTCTGTTAGACGGAAAATGAAGCTGTAGTTTTCAGCAGATTTGACAGCATACAGGCAACTGAACAGACAGATCTCCAAATGCATGCGGCGGGACTTAAGCAACTTCAACACAGCTATTCCGATGATATTCCGGACTTCATTGCGGCCGTTTATTACGTGGTAGAACCGTGCTGCAGCTATATTAGTAGTATAGTTGTAGCGCGAATGGGTCGGCTCGACCGGGGAAGCACCACGCTCTCACAGAATACCAGCGTAAAATAGCAGCTTAATGCTGCTGTGTTTCGTATGGTGAGTGTAGAGAACCGGAGATCCTTTTTTCGGAAACGAGGATTCCCATCTTAGTCCTCACGGGTGACAACTCATCTGCGTATTGATTTGTAACCGAAGATAGATATAGATGCCACTTACCAGCAGGTGGACTGTGTGCTTGTATGGCACCCTTATCCTATAAAAAAGTCAGTTTGAGCGAGATTAGGATGGCTCTCTGGCAGTGGAGGTTATGAAAGCGGATGGAAAACTATTAGTTGAAGTCCTTCAGAGGATCTTTAATTCCGTCCTCCATGGTGATACTACTCTTGAGGCGTGGAGCAGAAGTGCGGTGGTCTTGTTCTTCAAGAAAGGGGACATCGCTCTCTTGAACAACTACATACCGATTTCCCTTCTTTCGAATTGTGTTGCACGCAGACTCCGACGACTTCCAGCCTCCCGAACAAGCCGATTTCCGAAAAGGATTTGGCACCATAGACCATATACATACCCTTCGGCAAATTATACAGAAGAACGAAGATTACAATCTGCTACTTTGTCTTGCGTATGTGGACTATTAAAAAAAAAAAATTAAAAATTTCCTTTATTTCCAAAAATCCTATTACAGATTTGTCGAGTCTTAAATGAAAGAAAGTCTTTGATTCCATAGAAATTTGGGCGGTGCTGGAGTCTCTTTAGCGGTGTCAAGTTGACTGTCGGTGTATCGAAGTGCTGAAGTGTTTGTACAGTAGGGCTATGATGGCTATCCGAGTACAGAACCAGAGTACGAAACCTATCCAACTGCAGAAAGGTGTAAGACAGAGCGATGTTATATCCCCGAAACTCTTCAACGCTACGTTGGAAGACGTTTTTAAGCTTCTGGCCCGAAAAGAGCTATGGAGTAGGATATGCTCGAGGTTTCTCTGCGTGATAGACTTAAAAATTAGTCTATCCGCAGTAGAACCAGAGTAATGGGCCGGCCATATAGCTCGAAGAACCGGCAACCAATGGTTACCCATTGGTTGCTAGGTTCTCGAGGCGAAGTGTTTGATGGCCTCCCACTAGAAGGAGTGACGACCTGGTAAGTCATGCAGCCCACCTGCATGTAGCTCAGGACCGTGCTTTGTGGTATTATTTGGTGGAAACCTATCTTCGGCAATGAGCCTCTGGAGGGCTGTAATGATTATATTTAAAATACAGTACAAATAGACGGTAAAATAGTTAAAAAGTGGCCTCTTTCAGGTACAGGTTAATTTATTGTGTAATTAAAAAATGAAAGTGTGTGTACATAAGATGTACAGGAACCGAAATGTATATAATACGTTCAAAAAGTTAAAAAGGTACAGTCTATATACGTCCCACTTCTGGCCTCTACTCATTTCTGAGAGAGTTTTAGGGCAAGGAAATGTCCGCCGCGCTCCCGCAATGCTTATTGGCCAATGTCTTCGAAATATTTTTTTCTTATTTCTCAGACATGCAGGTTTCCTCGCGATGTTTTCCTTCACCGACGATATATAAAAACCATAGAATACTATAATACATACATAATAGAACGGAGGAGCGAAGCCCATGTAGCTACTAAAAATGCCACAAGACGTCAATTCACACGTATAAATGTCAAAACGAGATGTGTTTTGACGTTACAATCGTTTCCAAATTTCGCATGCTAAATTATTTAGAAAATGCCAAATTGCACACTATTTACAAATAAATATGTATTAAAATCTGTCTGTCAACACAGCGAATCGGGTTTGTAGTAGTGATTAACTGATAATACGACGTAATTGCTTGTATGTGTGCTCCCGGCGACGCCGAACCCAGGTACAAAATAAGGTTGACAGCCATTCTATTGTGTATTATATATTCTATGCCAAATATAATATATACAATACGAAATTAAAATAAAACACAGCATAATATGTTCTAATATAAATATAAACAAAATTTCATGTAAATTTTTAGAAAATTCGTATTTTTTATAGAATAAGGGTGTCAAACGAGCACACAGTCCACCTGATGGTAAGTGGATGCCGTGGCCCATATATATCTACATTTATCCTCGATTAAGAATCAAAACGCAGACGCATTGTCACCAGTAAAAAGGGTCACCGGATCTCTATACTCATCATACGAAACACAGAAGTATTACGCTGGTATTCCGTGAGAGCGTGGTCCTTCCGCGGCCGAGCCGACCTATTCGTGCTACAACCATAATATAGTTGCAGCGTGGCTCTACCACGTACCACCTTCAGGGCTTCATCATACTCAGGTTCTATCTATAAGCTATATGTCGGCCTTACACAAACTTTATTACCTTATTACAAAAAGTATTACCTTAATACAAAAGTGTAGTTTGTAATTAGCCTACGATTTAAACAAAAATATTTATCATGAAAGAAGTCCCGCGGAAATGTGCTATATAGTAATGACATACATATGGTGCGAACTAAACTGTAAATAAAGGAGTTCCGATAGCCGATTCTTTATTTAGGACTCTTGACTACCATAACTAGGCTGTACTAAAAGTATCGGGAATGGAATATTTCCACTGTTCCTGTCAAATAAAAACTTTTTAATTGAAAACTCCTTGGTTTTAAAAATCGAATACCATTTATTTATTTTAAAAAAGATTCTCGGTCTTGTCACAAGGTTTTGTCAAACTTGTTTAGTCGTTGAGAAAATGGAATTGACTCGAGAAAATTCAAGAGCGATGATTTATTATGACTTTCGAAGTGTTTTTACACAAAAACAGTGTGTTGACCGGATGATTTCTGCATTTAGTGATGAAGCCCCATCAAAAACCACAATTTATCGCTGGTTTGCTGAATTTCAACGTGGACGTGTCAAGCTCAGTGATGATCCCCGTCAAGGTCGTCCAAAAACTGCAGTCACCGAAGAAAACGTTGATGCTGTGCGTAAGCTGATTGAGGATGACATGTGACGTACCGCGAAATTCAGGCAACTTTAGACATTGGCATGAGTCGAATACAAATAATCTTGCATGAACAATTAGGTGTAAAAAAGTTGTTTTCCCGATGGATACCGCATTCGCTCTGTGAAGAGCAAAAAGCGGCTCACGTTACTTGGTGCGTCAGAACTCTCGAAAGATTCCACGCAGGATCCTCAAATGCTCTATACAACATCGTATCAGGTGACGAATCCTGGATATATGCGTACGAACCCGAAACAAAAACCAGTCACGAGTTTGGGTGTTCGTAAAGAGAACTGCAACCGCCGCATTATCCTCCATCACGACAATGCGAGTTCTCACACCGCACACAGAACAAAAGAGTTTTTAGAGCAAGAAAACATACGAGTAGAATTATTAGACCATCCGCCGTACAGCCCCGACCTAAGCCCTAATGAATTCTATACTTTCCCTAAAATAAAGAATAAATTGCGTGGACAGAGATTTTCATCACCTGAAGAAGCTGTGGACGCCTACAAAACGGCCATTTTGGAGACCCCAACTTCCGAATGGAATGGTTGCTTCAATGATTGGTTCCATCGTATGGAAAAATGTGTCAAATTTCGCGGAGAATACTTCGAAAAGCAATAAATACATTTTTAAATAGTAATGTTGTGTCACTTCCTTGATTCCCGAAATTTTCAGTGCCGCCCTCGTAATCGTTGTACAGCCTCAGAAAGCGTAAATTAATCAGCATTATTGGGTCATCACATTTTAGAACCAATTTTTGCATGGGGTGGCCAGATGTATTTAAATAATTACGAAACATTGTGGAATAGGCAGCAACATCTAGAGTTATAGCCTCACAATGTCCAGAAAAAAGTTATTAATAACCTCGTACGCTCGTGAAACCAAGCATAGTATCTGCGGATAATAAGGCCTAGCTATAGGAAATTGGAAAAAAATGAGAAATATCCAATATGGTCAACGGATTTTAATAAAAGTATTTTATTGCCTTAGTACAGTTTCTATAAAGTATGAACGATAAATTGTAACATTTGCCATAAAGAAGGTTTTTAGAAGTTAAACATTTCTAAAAACCTTGCTAATAAGCCTTATTTTACTATGATAGGGTAATAAGGCCTACTGCTTTAAAGAACTCACATTATCAAACTGTACTATACTATATATACTATATATATATATATATATATATATATATATATATATATATATATATATATATTTAATATTTGTGATCAATAGTCATATAAATGGAGCAATTATGATTCAAAGTTCCAAAAAAAAGCATATAAATTTCGTCGCTTAACACAACTTTAAGTCATTAGTATAGTGATGGACAAACTGACAAACAAACGCACTCTTCGCCATTATCATCAGTGCGTCGGTTGTGTCTCGGGTTGAGATGAGTGTTAGGTTGAGTTGTGAGTTGGGTTGATTGTTGGGTTGAGTGACCTCCCTACCGAATTTTGTTCACAGCGGCTGTGCAAACAGGCTAGTCTTCACGAAGAAGCCTATTTGCACAGTACAGAATTATAGTGTCCGAATGTATGCGCAAACATAGGTGAAGTCTCTACTTCTTCACAATCATCTAATCGCAATCCGACACGGTATGAGAGAAAATAGGCGCAGGACCAATAATTTACACATAATTTAAAAGCTTCTAATGTCAAAGCCTTAATTCTTCCAGACATTTTGGCTTTGCACTATTTGGACAGCTGAAACTAGATCGTTTTTTGACTACGACAAAATACGTTAAATATTAAGAGAAACACGTTTAAAATAATTGAATTGAATATTTGGAAGTTAACACCGTGGCCAAAATTAGTTGAAATTAGTCCTAAGTCACGCGGCAGTAAAGCAACTAATGATCATAGCATATTTGTATTGATATGTGGAGTTGCGCCCACTATTCTTCTTCTTTAACAGTCTATAAAAGTCCTCTGCTGAATATAGGCCTCTCCCGTTGTAGTGAGGATCAATACAATCAATTTATATGTGGACGAGCCACGCTGCAGCTATATTATGATTGTAGCATGAATGGGTCGGCTCGACCGGGGAAGTACCACGCTCTCACAGAATACCAACGTTAAATAGCAGCTTAATGTTGCTGTAATTCGTATGGTAAGTGTAGAGTATACGAGACCTTTTTTTACTGGAAACGAGGCATTCCATCTTAGTCCTCAGGGGTGAAAAAATCGAAGATAAATGTAGATGTCTATGGGCCACAGCATCCGCTTATCATCGTAGACTGTGTGCTCGCTTGTCACCTGTATGTAAAAATTCTCTGTGGGTTTGTTTTAATCTTTAGGTTAGGCCAGCAGGTTGACGATGGCAGTATTAGACGTATTGCATATCTGATACTATCTTTCGGCGGTCTGACTGTTTTATGTATCTTCATGCTGGTAATCCCTAAGAGTGTAGGTAACAGTACAAATAGTATCGAGTTATTTGAACCACGTTTAGCCAAGAATATGGTTAAAGATAAGATATTGTGAAAGAAATGATAATCCAATATCCCATTCATCCATTTACAATATTCTAGCCAAGTAACACTATATAAACATAAGACCTATTTTACGTCTGGTGTAAACGTGATGTGGCATTTGTTGGGAGAGGCCTAAGTTCAGCAGCAGATTTGTTAATGTCACCTATGACTGAGGAGATTTTGAAAAATTTGGGTAGTTTATATGAGCAATATTCAATAATTTTGCTCATATAAATACCCAAATTAATACCCAAATTTTACATCAACGTTTTTAAGTTAGAAGACTTTGTTGCTGCTTGATTCCTCATGAAATTAACCTAGAACAAAAAGACCCGATTAGATTAGATTAAAAAATTAAAGTATGATTACGGACGTTCAAATGTGTATGCCATCGTAACAGGTGATAAAACATGGATATAAATAATTAAGTTTCAATTATCATCGTAAAATACTTACTTTCTGAGAAATATGTTTTTGATAGTGACAGAATACCGAAACCATGGCAAGAACCCAAAAAACATATCATTCTACGCGGGTGAAACCACAGGCAAAAGCTAGTATATGAAATTGACTTAGGTATATCATTAGCTCTCAGTTCAGTACATATTCTAGATGCACAGATGAACAATATGCGAAGTTCCGGGTAACCTACTCACCTACTTGAAACTTTGATGTGAGTGCACACTTAGTGCATGGAAATAGGGCAATTAAATTTCAAAGTACTGAGATTCTCTCGCACTGTGTATTTTAGCAGCTTAGATAAGAAGTCCGAAACAGTTTCAAGTACATAAACATGTTACCAAGTTTGGATCGCTTTTAATAAGTATATATAATATGTAAGTAATACGCACACCTAGAACCAATTAGTATATGATTTATATCATAATACATCACTGAATTTTTAGTAAAACATTTTTTGACTGGTAGGATAGTTGAAATATATTTTTTTTATTGAATGACAGAATTAGTAATAATACAAATAAAACTGCACTCTTAAAAGTCTTATTGCCTTAAGTTAGTCCATTTCAGTTGTTTGATGTACAGATTAGTGTTTAAGTAGTTTTAATTATTTTTGGGATAAAAAATTACCTATATAATGTTAGAAATGATTCAGTAAAGATTTGAACAAATTTTTGTGGTTAGTACTGTTGTTAATATATTTAAAATAAATTCTCACCAGTGTGGATGTGGTGTACGATCCCGGTATCTAACCACTTAAATTATTATTATTAGCAATGTGAATTGCTAATTTTCATGGGTTCGGCGGCGAAGGAAAATACCGTGAGTAAAGCAGAAGGGCTTTTTGATGGTTGGGGAGCGTAGTGGTGGGCAGTGGCGTAAATAGTGCGAAACGTCAGGTACTGCAATTCCCTTGCCAAGCGGAACGATCCCTACAATAGACGACGCCCTTTTTGACAGATTAGTGATGAAGAAGAATAAAATAAAACGATCAACTTTTGTGTTTGAAGGAATAATTAATTTTAAATTTTACTCTAGGGTATATATTATTAGCCTATTCCTTCTACAAAGATCGGCAACGCTTAGGTCATACAAACTCGCGGCATGTCGAATTGATTATAAATAAGATTAAAAGAATATATTAGAATACGTCAAAATTGCATGGCAAAAATAGAAGGGTTTTGTTACATAGTTGCCAAAAGCTATCAGCAAACCTCTAATATTTCGAACTGTGAAGAAGTACGAACAACGAAACCAAGCAATTTACTGGCTTTTTTACATACAGTAGTCACATGGTTATGAAAGTCAAGTTTAGCGTCTAACAATAATCCTAAGTCACGAATTCCGCTTACCCTTTCTAAGGGCGTGTCATATAAAATATAATCTTCTTTTATTGGACAGCGTTTACGCTGGAATGTTATTATTTTACATTTATTATTATTAAATTGAAGACGATTTAATACACTATATAAAAGATGGTAAAGCTAAACCAGCTTTTATCATCATCATCATCATTACAGCCCTTCATAAGTCCACTGCTGAACATAAGCCTCCCCCAAGTAATGTTACAAAGCACGGTCTTGAACCACCTGCATCCATCGATTTTCTGCATGTCTTACCACGTCGTCACTCTATCTAGTGGGGGTCACCCTACACTACGCCTACCGGTACGAGGCTGCCACCCGAAAACCTTTCTTCCCCATCGGTTGTCGGTTCTTCGAGCTATATGGCCGGCCACTTCAGCTTACTAATTCCCTACAATAGACGACGCCCTTTTTGACGTTGGATTATGTCGGTCACTCTGGTTTTACTGCGGATATGCTCATTTCTGAGTCTATCTTGCAGAGAAACTCCAAGCATAGCCCTCTCCATAGCTTGCTGAGCGACCTTGAGCGTCCTCATACGACCAGCTTTACGCTATTTTTATTATTTTTGGTTCGCTTTATCTAAGAAGCGATTCTTAGATGTTAGGTTGTGACTTACAAATAGATTAAAGAACAATGTTTTATAACTGGAGGGTGGTAAGTTGATTTTTAACAAATGTAGATCCAAATCAGTTTCAAATGTAATCTAATGCAGATATTTGTATCTTTGGAATCTTTTAAATATTTATTCACCTTGTTGGTAAAATGGCATAGCGCGGCGAGCGGTTTGGCGGGAATATTCCGAAATATTAGATATTTTTAGCAACCGAGGCCGGCCCTGTTTACATGTTTTCTCTTTATGATCTTTATGTTTAGCAGCTCACTGATTGTTATTCACATAAATCGAATTTGAAAATTTGTTATTCTTCAGCGTGTACCTTCTTTTTATTGCTCCTTTAAAGTTTCACTTTTGATAACGATGGTATGATTTTATAAAGAATAATAGTTCATCCTGATGATAAATATAATATTGGAAATGTAAAGAACGTTTTACATTTTTAAACACCTTAAGTATAATTTGTGATATTTTTAATTTAAATACCTAATACTAGTTGAACCCAGCATCCGGTTTCCTGCCGGCTAATATCATGAGTTGTGTTCAGCAACGTTTTTTATTTTAGATCGACTCGATCGATCGATCGACCTAGTCAAATCCGATGTTTCGAGAAAAAATGAGATTGAATTCATTATGATGACTAGACGGCAACTGTTCAGAGATTTCTCAATGATCGCGAGAGTGAAAACTGGTAACGATCATCGATCATCCAATCGTGACAGGCACACTGAATCTAAACGTTAAGTTGGAGTGGCCACGTCTAGTGAAGTTTACGCTCCGTCCTCTCGTTCTCTAATCCTAAAAGTTTAAGCTCGAGTTACAAAATCATTTTCAGAGCCTAAAAGACTGCAATGCAGTGAAAGATATGAATGACAAGCTTGTGAAAACTGTTAATGTGGTCGGAGCTAAGTTCTGCAAGACCCGTCGCAGAAGAACGCAAAACTCTCCGATCACACTCTTAATCTCATGTCTGTTAGACGGAAAATGAAGCTGTAGTTTTCAGCAGATTTGACAGCATACAGGCAACTGAACAGACAGATCTCCAAATGCATGCGGCGGGACTTAAGCAACTTCAACACAGCTATTCCGATGATATTCCGGACGTCATTGCGGCCGTTTATTACGTGGTAGAACCGTGCTGCAGCTATATTAGTAGTATAGTTGTAGAACGAATGGGTCGGCTCGACCGGGGAAGCACCACGCTCTCACAGAGTACCAGCGTAGAATAGCAGCTTAACGCTGCTGTGTTTCGTATGGTGAGTGTAGAGAACCGGAGATTCTTTTTTCGGAAACGAGGATTCCCATCTTAGTCCTCACGTGACAACGTGACAACTCATCTGCGTATTGATTTGTAACCGAACATAGATATAGATGCCACTTACCAGCAGGTGGACTGTGTGCTTGTATGGCACCCTTATCCCATAAAAAAAGTCAGTCTGAGCGAGATCAGGATGGCTCTCTGGCACTTTAAAAACGGTCAGTCTCCGGGCAAAAAGGGAATTAGAGTGGAGCTTCTGAAAGCGGATGGAAAACTAGTACTTGAAGTCCTTCAGAGGATCTTTAATTCCGTCCTCCATGGTGATACTACTCTTGAGGCGTGGAGCAGAAGTGCGGTGGTCTTGTTCTTCAAGAAAGGGGACAACGCTCTCTTGAATAACTACGTACCGATTTCCCTTCTTTCGAATCATGATGCACGCAGACTCCGACGACTTCCAGCCTCCCGAACAAGCCGATTTCCGAAAAGGCTTTAGCACCATAGACCACATACATACCCTTCGGCAAATTGTACAGAAGAACGAAGATTACAATCTGCTACTTTGTCTTGCGTATGTGGACTATGAGAAAGTCTTTGATTCCATCGAAATTTGGGTGGTACTGGAGTCTCTTTAGCGGTGTCAAGTTGACTGTCGGTGTATCGAAGTGCTGAAGTGTTTGTACAGTAGGGCTATGATGGCTATCCGAGTACAGAACCAGAGTACGAAACCTATCCAACTGCAGAAAGGTGTAAGACAGGGCGATGTTATATCCCTGAAACTATTCAACGCTACGTTGGAAGACGTTTTTAAGCTACTGCCCTGAAAAGAGCTATGGAGTAGCATATGTTCGAGGTTTCTCTGCGTGATAGACTTAAAAATTAGTATATCCGCAGTAGAACCAGAGTAACCGATATAGCCCAACGTATTAGTAAGCTGAAGTGGTAATGGGCCGTCCATATAGCTCGAAGAACCGGCAACCAATGGTTACCCATTGGTTGCCAGGTTCTCGAGGCGAAGTATTTGACGGCCCTCCACTAGAAGGAGTGACGACCTGGTAAGTCATGCAGGTCGGTGCAGGTGGCTCAGGACCGTGCTTTGTGGTATTCTTTGGGGGAAACCTATCTTCGGCAATGGGCCTCTGGAGGGCTGTTATGACTATATTTAAAATACAGTACAAATAGACGGTAAAATAGTTAAAAAGTGACCTCTTTCAGGTACAGGTTAATTTATTGTGTAATTAAAAAATGAAAGTGTGTGTACATAAGATGTACAGGAACCGAAATGTATATAATACATTCAAAAAGTTAAAAAGGTACAGTCTATATACGTCCCACTTCTGGCCTCTACTCATTTCTGAGAGAGTTTTAGGGCAAGGAAATGTCCGCCGCGCTCCCGCAATGCTTATTGGCGAACTACACTTGTCTTCGAAAATTTTTTTTCTTATTTCTCAGACATGCAGGTTTCCTCGCTATGTTTTCCTTCACCGACGAGCGTTGCCGTTGCTCCACCACGGTTCTGTAATACATAAAAGCTTTATATAAAAAGAAAAATTTGTACAATGAAATATATCAAATACCGTAGAATAATATAATACATACATAATAGAACGGAGGAGTGGGCGGAGCCCGTGTAGCCACTAAAATGCCACAAGACGTCAATTCACACGTATAAATGTCAAAATGAGATGTGTTTTGACGTTACAATAATTTCCAAATTTCGCTTGCAAATTATTTAGAAATGCCGAATTGCACACTATTTACAAATAAATACAAGCGTTAACCATCTGAGCTGTGGTAGCTCACATGGTTAACGCTTGCTGTAAATATAACAGAACACGAGTAACCCGGGTTCGATCCCCGCCGGCACCAATGAAATTGTTAATTGCAATTTTAAGTGCTGATTTACCACGTGCTCGGCGGTGAAGGAAAACATCGTGAGGAAACCTGCATGTCTGAGGAATAAGAAAAAAATATTTCGATGACATGTGAAGTTCGCCAACAAGCATTGGGGCAGCGCGGCGGACACTTCCCTGCCCTAAAACCCTCTCAGAAATGAGGGGGAGGCCTGTGCCCAGCAGTGGGACGTATATAGGCTGTAACTTTACTTTACTTTTACTTTTTACAAATAAATATGTATTAAAATCCGTCTGTCAACACAGCGAATCGGGTTTGTAGTAGTGATTAACTGATAATACGACGTAATTGCTTGTATGTGTGCTCCCGGCGACGCCGAACCTAGGTACAAAATAAGGTTGACAGCCATTCTATTGTGTATTATAGTATTCTATGCCAAATACAATATATACAATACGAAATTAAAATAAAACACAGCATAATATATTCTAATATAAATATAAACAAAATTTTATGAAAATTCGTATTTTTTATAGAATAAGGGTGTTAAACGAGCACACAGTCCACCTGATGGTAAGTGGATGCCGTGGCCCATATATATCTACATTTTTCCTCGATTAAGAATTAAAACGCACACGCATTGTCATCAGTAAAAAGGGTCACCACAGAAACAGAAACAGAGAAGTATTACGCTGGTATTCCGTGAGAGCGTGGTCCTTCCCCGGCCGAGCCGACCTATTCGTGCTACAACCATAATATAGTTGCAGGGTGGCTCTACCACGTACCACCTTCAGGGCTTCATCATACTCAGGTTCTATCTATAAGCTACACATCGGCCTTACACAAACTTTATCACCTTATTACAAAATGTATTATCTTAATACAAAATTGTAGTTTGTAATTAGCCTCAGGTTTAAACAAAAATATTTATCATGAAAGAAGTTCCGCGGAAATGTGCTAAGTAATAACATACATATGGTGCGAACTAAACTGTAACTCCTTAAGAGTTTGACACCAAATGTCAAATTTCGCGAAGACTTTGGCGTTGCGGCCTAGTTGATTCTTTATTTAGGACTCTTGATTACCAATAAACCTACCAAAAGTAGTCTTAACAATAATCGTTGTACAGCCTCAGAAAGCGTAAATTAATCAGCATTATCGGGTCATCACATTTTAGCAGTAATTTTTGCATGGGGTGGCCAAATGTATTTAAATAATTACGAAACATTGTGGGATAGGCAGCAACATCTAGAGTTGACAGCATAGGACGTGACTGAGGAATTATAGCCTCACAATGTACAGAAAAAAGTTATTAATAACCTCGTACGCTCGTGAAACCAAGTATAGTATCTGCGGATAATAAGGCCTAGCTAAAGGAAATTCGAAAAAAGTGAGAAATGTTCAATATGATCTACGGATTTTAATAAAAATAATTAATTGCCTTAGTATATAAAGTATGAACAATAAATTGTAACATTTGCCATAAAGAAGGTTTTTAGAAGTTAAACATTTCTAAAAACCTTGCTAATAGGCATTATTTTACTATGGTAGGGTAATAAGGCCTACTGCTTTAACGAACTCAAATTATCAAACTATACCTAATATGTTTAATATTTGTGATCAATAGTCATATAAATGGAGCAATTAATGACTAAAAGTTCCAAAAAAATGATGTGTGTGACAAACTGACAAACAAACGCACTCTTCGCGATTATCATCGGTGCGTCGGTTGTGTCTGGGGTTGAGATGAGTGTTTGGTTGAGTGGAGAGTTGGGTTGATTGTTGGGTTTAGTGACCTCCCAACCGATTTTTTTCACAGCGGCTGTGCAAATAGGCTAGTCTCCACGAAGAAGCCTATTTGCACAGTACAGAATTATAGTGTCCGAATGTATGCGCAAACATAGGTGAAGTCTCTAGGTACTTCTTCATAATGATCTAATCGCAATCCGACACGGTCTGAGAGAAAATAGGCGTAGGGCCAATTATTTACACATAATTTAATAGCTTCTAATTTTTGGCTTTGCACTGTTTGGACAGCTGAAACCAGGTCGTTTTGTGACTACGACATTTAGTTTAGTAATAAAAGCGTACGATTTATATGCATTTATAAAATTTTACAAGTGATATAAAATACGTTATAAAAAACAACAAAAAAAAAACTACACACGAAGAGGGAGTATAATACGGTATAACGAGGCCTACGGTGAAATTTAGTAGGCCCTAATAACCTCCAAACAAGTATTTAAGAAAAACTAAATTTAAAAAAGATAGACGATGGTACGTTATTCAAATCCTCAAGATCAACAAAACATTAATTCATAAAGATGAAGATTACGAATTTAGATAGGTAAGTGTAATATTAAAAAACATATCACATATTTATTTGGACTGATTTTTATTGGTGGTGCAGTGCGGTCATATCTTACGAGTATAACAGATAATGCAATTCAAATGGCAGGACGCGGGGTAGATCATCTATGCAAGCTTGTAGAGACAATATCGTGCAATAGGAGTTTGTTGTTATCTCATTGAGCAAAAACGGTTATTATAAATACGATTTTGTTACTTGGCCTTATTAGCTGACAGGCCTTATTTCTATTTATGTCATATAATAATAATAATAATATTGTACACATTCATATTATCTATAATGTTAGGTTAAAACTTTACAAATATATAACCATGTTAATTTATTGTCGAAACGGCGAGGAAAAGCGAGGAAAATCATATTATACTGTATACAACCTTTATGGTTGTAGGTACTCCCACAAACTGTCAACAGTGTATTTTGTTGCAGCGAATATCTTTAGCGCGTTACGCCGTAAAACGGAGCGTCTGATGAATGCGTTAATTACATCATTGCGATGTGACGACATCAGCCGTGTAGTGGCGGTTAAGAATATCCACTACCCCATATCTTCCCGTGGGTGTCGTAAGAGGCGACAGAGGGAGACAGGCAGGAGATGGGCAGCAGCATCTTCCTGATAACAGCAACTGTACGACAAAAAAAAAAACTGCGGTTGCCAACCCGCTCGCCAAGCGTGGCAACTATGGCAATATACCCCCCATGAACAATTACACAAATAGACGGCCCCCAGTCCCCGGCGGCCCCGCTATTCCTGGCTACGGTGGCGACCATGGTAACGGCGGGGCAGGGGGTGCTAAGAATCTCCGGTGGAGGTTCGGTTGCCACCTACGACGACTCGACCTGGCAACATTTAACGCACGCACACTGAGGACTGACGAGAAGATCCTGGAGCTGGAAGAAGAGATAGACAAGTTGCGCTGGAGTATTATAGGATTATCCGAGGTCCGAAGAGAGGGGGAGGACACGGTGATTCTCGAATCCGGCAACTTGTTCTATCACCGGGAGGGCGACCATCTGTCCCAAGGAGGTGTCGGATTTATCGTCCACAAGTCTCTCGTCAACAACGTTGTACAGATTGAGAGTGTGTCGACGAGGGTCGCGTACCTGATACTCAGAATCACCAAACGGTATTCGCTGAAGGTCATACAGGTTTACGCACCAACGTCGGCACATTCCGATGAGGAGGTGGAGGAAATGTATGAGGATATTTCCAAAGCCATACATTCCTCCAAAACCCACTACACGGTGTTGATGGGAGACTTCAACGCAAAACTAGGCACAAGAGAAAGCGGTGAGCTGAAGTTAGGGAAATTTGGAGTAGGGCAACGGAACCGAAGGGGCCAGCAGCTGGCCGACTTTATGGAGAAAGAGGGACTCTTTATGATGAACTCTTTCTTCCAGAAGCGGCCCCACAGGAAGTGGACCTGGTCGAGCCCCGACGGTTCGACAAAAAATGAGATTGACTTCATTATGACGACCAGACGCCAACTGTTCAGTGATGTCTCAGTGATCGCAAGGGTGAAAACTGGCAGCGATCACCGAATGGTTAGAGGCACACTGAACCTAAACGTTAAGTTGGAGAGGTCTCGTCTAATGAAGTCAACGCTCCGTCCCCCTCGTGCTCTGATCCAAAATCCCGAAAACTTTCAGCTCGAGTTACACAACCGCTTTCAGTGCCTACAAGATTGCAATGCAGTGGACGATATGAATGACAAGCTCGTGGAAACTGTCCATGCGGTCGGAGCTAAGTTCTGCAAGACCCGCCGCAGAAGAACACAAAAACTCTCCGATCACACTCTTAATCTCATGGCTGTTAGACGGGAGATGAGGCTGCAATCGTCAACAGATTTGACAGCATACAGGCAACTGAACAGACAGATCTCCAAATGCATGCGGCGAGACTTACGCAACTTTAATACTGCTCGTATTAAAGAAGCGATCGAGCGGAACCAGGGCTCCAAAGTCTTTGCCAGAGATCTGTCTGCCAGAAAGAGCCAACTGTCAAGGCTGAAGACTGAGTGTGGCAGCATCGTTTCCGGGACACCTGAGATTTTGAGTGAGATTGAGAGGTTCTATGGGCAGCTGTACACATCATCGTTGGAGCCACACGCAAGTGTGAGTAACGATCCAAGAGCAAGTCTTATCCGACACTATTCCGATGATATCCCGGACGTCAGTCTAAGCGAGATTAGAATGGCTCTCCAGCACCTTAAAAACGGCAGGGCCCCAGGCGAGGATGGAATTACAGCGGAGCTTCTGAAAGCGGGTGGAACACCGGTACTTGAAGTCCTTCAGAAGCTCTTCAATTCCGTCCTCCATGGTGGCACTACTCCAGAGGCGTGGAGCAGAAGTGCGGTGGTCTTGTTCTTTAAGAAAGGCGACAACGCTCTCTTGAAGAACTACAGACCGATTTCCCTTCTGAGCCGCGTCTACGTGCTGTTTTCGAGAGTCATTACGAATCGTCTCGCACGCAGACTCGACGACTTCCAGCCTCCCGAACAAGCCGGTTTCCGAAAAGGCTTCAGTACCATAGACCACATACATACCCTGCGGCAGATTGTACAGAAGACTGAAGAGTACAATTTGCCACTTTGCCTGGCGTATGTGGACTATGAGAAAGCCTTTGATTCCGTCGAAATTTGGGCGGTGCTGCAGTCCCTTCAGCGGTGCCAAGTTGACTGTCGGTATATTGAAGTGCTGAAGTGTTTGTACAGTAGGGCTACGATGGCTATCCGAGTACAGAACCAGAGCTCGAAACCTATCCAACTGCAGAGAGGTGTAAGACAGGGTGACGTTATATCCCCGAAACTCTTCACCGCTGCTTTGGAAGACGTTTTCAAGCTACTGGACTGGAAAGGATACGGTATTAACATCAATGGCGAGTACAACACTCACCTTCGATTTGCCGACGATATAGTCCTTATGGCAGAATCGCTGGAGGACTTAAGCACTATGCTCAATGACCTCAATAGTGCCTCCCAACGGATAGGTCTTAAGATGAACATGGACAAAACAAAGATTATGTTTAATGTCCATGTCACACCTATGCCGGTAGTTGTTGGGAGCACTATGCTCGAAGTTGTTGACGAGTACGTTTACCTGGGACAAATAGTCCGACTAGGTAAGTCCAACTTCGACCGAGAGGTCAATCGACGGATTCAACTCGGCTGGGCAGCGTTCGGGAAATTACGACATATCTTCTCGTCAGGTATACCTCAATCTCTGAAAACTAAAGTGTACAACCAGTGCGTGTTGCCAGTGATGACTTACGGATCAGAGACGTGGTCCTTCACTGCTGGCCGTATGAGGACGCTCAAGGTCGCTCAGCGAGCTATGGAGAGGGCTATGCTCGGAGTTTCTCTGCGTGATAGACTCAGAAATGAGGATATCCGCAGTAAAACCAGATTGACCGACATAGCCCAACGGATTAGTAAGCTGAAGTGGCAATGGGCCGGCCATATAGCTCGAAGAACCGATAACCGATGGGGAAGAAAGGTTCTCGAGTGGCAGCCTCGTACCGGTAGGCGTAGTGTAGGGCGACCCCCCATTAGATGGAGTGACGACCTGGTAAGATATGCAGGAAGTCGATGGATGCAGGTGGCTCAGGACCGTGCTTTGTGGCATTACTTGGGGGAGGCCTATGTTCAGCAGTGGACTTGTGAAGGGCTGTGATGATGATGATGATGATGATGATGTGACGACATCCAAAACTCTATTGCTGTCGTTTCTTACAGCATTAGAATTCTCCAGCTTTCATGAGTTTTGTGTATCATTGAGTACTCTTCCCATACGATGCAACATAACATACAAAAACCTCTGCTTAGACACGCATTATATATTTCTAGAGATATCACTGGGCGCAAAGAAACTTAAATTTAGGGTTAGAACAGTCGATTCACTGCGGTACTGGTAAAGTGGCTGTGATATCGCCAAAAAAGGTAGAAGGAATCGTTTAGTTGATATAAATATTTAAAATTTAAGGTATAAAACGTACTTACGTCCTTGAGCATTAACAAATTTTAAATGAAAAACATAAGGTTTACACATAAAATAGACAGATAACATTTTAATTTTTAACATAACATAACATAAACACTCACGCCTGTCACCCAGAGGGGTAGGCAGAGATTACGGACTTCCATTTGGTACGATCCTGACATACCTCTTTCGCCTCCTTTACATCCATATATCTACGCATACATGCTCGTCGGTTAAGGGTACTTCTAACGTGGCCCATTTTCAAAATATCGCCAATTTGGTCGACAAACTTTTTTCTAGGGCGTCCCTTCCCGACTCGGCCGTTCACATCTGCCATATAAATTTGCTTTGTCACTCTTTCATCATTCATTCTTTCTACGTGACCAAACCACCGAAGCATTCCTTTCTTAATCCTGGTCACAACATCATCTTGCATACCACATTTATCTCTTATCACGCAATTTCTCACCCTGTCATTCAGATTAAACCCTAGCATATTTCTTAAAGAACGCATTTCTACAGTATTTATTCTACTTTCGTGCTTCTTCTGCCACACCCAGCTTTCACTACCATACATTAACGTAGGGACTAACACAGCATTATGTACCATATACCATACGTGCCTGTTTTGACACATTCTGGTTCTTCATAATAGAGTGTAGTGCCCCATTCACTCTATTCCCTGCATTTACTCGTCGTTCTATATCCCTATCATATCTACCATCCCTGCTAAATACACATCCCAAATACACAAACTCATCCACTTGCTCAATTAACTCTCCTTCTATTCTTATTTCACATACCGTTTTGCTTTCTTCTCTTTCAAAAATTTTAATTTTTAACGTCAAAAATATAAGTAGCTTAGTAGATGAATGACGGAAATAGCCATTCATCTACTAATTTTTCTATTACGGCAAATACTCTAAGTTTGGGTTAGGCCCGCGTCTATTCCCCCAAGGGGGGGGGGGGGCTTATAAGCCGTGGCTTGGACATCCGTGGTGATCAAAGAGGAACCCACTTAGCTGGCCTGTAGTGTAGGACCGGTCCGAGGAGTCCATCCGAGTGGGCATGGCGAGCCCACTTCGGATGTGTTAGTAGACTGCGGTGGGAGTACTGTCCTCCCAACCGCTGCAGCCGAGGTGGAGTCACGGGGAAAGAGGAGTGTTGCTATGATAATGCGACACTTGTCCTATCCTTCGCGACTCTGACGGGACCGTACCGTTGATGCGGTAGTGGCAGCGTCGGGGGGAAGAAGAATAACGGTACTGCGAGATGCCGCTTTCTCTACCCTCCGCGGCCGAATCTTGATTGGCGGCGCAGCAAGAGACAATATCCGCCACTGGTGTCGGGAAAGCGGGTGCTTCCTTCCGAGCGCTCGTTTTCCTGGCTTCATGGCCTCCGCGTATCGGACTCGGTGGGGTCCGTTACGCAGGCGGAGTTGAAGGACGTGGAGGAAGGTGCGTCTTGTGTTTCTGATGCCCTTGGTGTGAGGCCGTGGATGTGTGCGAAAGAGTTCCTGTGACCCTGCCAATATGTGCAAATCCGACGTTATGTCCTTGCCCCCGCGAGGCGGGATTGCGTAGGCATTCCCCGATGTAAGAAAAGGCACGAGTCGCGCCGGAACACAGGCCGGAATGAACTTTATTTCAAGTATCTGTAGATACAGTTTTGTGGTTAGTTAAAACAAGTAATTTCAATAAACTGTTTTAAATGCTAGTTGGCGTGTGATTCACCACTAGTGTTGGGACCTTGGTGTTGGCCGTTAGAGAATGTGCTATTTCCGTCTTAAATATTTTTTTATGACTTTTTTACCTGGATCTTAATTTGTGTTATAATATTAAAGAAAATGAGTACGGCCAGGTAAGGAAAATGAAATGGAAGAGATAAATTTTTGTATCTAAAGATATTTCCTTAGCTGGATTCATCTATGACAATTTTATGTGTTAGATGAATAATAATAATAATGTATTTCATTATTAAGGTAAATACACACATTTAATTAAATCAATTAGACGCTCGGTTGGTCTCCACCCTTTTGTTGTCGACTTATCACACTTTGGAAACAAAAAGTTTGCTTCGTCGTCCGTAATGTTATACTATTATTTATTCTATGGTACAGCAAAGGAATAATTTGTCTTTCCATCCAATTATAATATGGAGGTCTTTTTTATAGAATAAGGATGACAAACGAGCACACAGTCCACCTGATGGTAAGTGGATACTGTGGCCCATAGCCATCTACATTTATCCTCGCTTAAGAATCAAAACGCTGATGCGTTGTCACCCCTGAGAACTAAGATAGAATGCCTCGTTTCCAGTAAAAAAGGGTCTCTTGATCTCTACATTCACTATTCGAAACACAGCAGTATTAAGCTGCAATTTTACGCTGGCATTCTGTGAGAGCGTGGTCCTACCCCGGTTTAGCCGACCCATTCGTGCTACAACCACAATATTCTAGACAAGAGTTAATGTGACAAAAAGGCTTTTGTTATGATAAGTGTGCTTTTCCATTTTTAGTTACATCACCACTTTTTATCATCGGGAAAGTAGTCAAGCACTGACTTAAAATAGTACCTACAAAAAAAAACACATTTGTATCCTTTTGTAGTTCTTGGACCAAACGGAGGTTAACCCATATGTTAGTACCGCTTGAACAAGACACTTTTTTGAATAAATACATATAATACATAAACACTCACGCCTGTCACCCAGAGGTGTAGGCAGACATTACGGACTTCCATTTGGCACGATCCTGACATACCTCTCTCGCCTCCTTTACATCCATATATCTACGCAAACACGCTCGTCCGTTGACGGTACTCCTAATGTGCCCTATTTTCAAAATATCGCCAATTTAATCGATACACCTTCGTCTAGGTCGTCCCTTCCCGACTCTGCTGTTAACATCTGCATATAAATTTGCTTTGTCACTCTTTCCTCGTTCATTCTTTATACATGAGCAAATCACCGAACTTACTTTTTTGAAGTAAAGATTTTTAAGCGTGACTTAGGGAAACTCAGATCTATAATGGCCAGAAGTGAATTTCAGTAAAACCTATAGCCCGCTTACGCAGTTTCTGCATTTCTAAAGGCAATGACTGACTAAGAGTCGTGAGTATAATAACGTCCGTTACTTACAAATATTATACAATTTTCAGAAATTATACATTACTTACATTTGTTTGGTTTCTATTTTCATATAGTATAGTAGTAGTTTCAATATTAATGATTATAATAGTTATATTAATTAATATAATTAACAAGAATAAAATTATTAATAAATCTAAAAAATATCGCAATAAAATAAAAACATGACAGGTATAAATACTGATATTGATATAATAGGTGCTTACATATGAAATTGGCATTTTGAACGGGACGAATATAAATTCACTTTTTTTGTAAAATATATTTAATTAATCAAAGTATGCACCGTTACTATCTATGCACTTTGGCTATCTCATAGGTAGTACATTGATCCCTTTATTAAAAAAACCAAGGGGGCGAGAATCAATAAACTTTTTGAAGGCGGTTTAGACTGCCGCATAGGAGTTGAATTTTTTTTCTTGTAAGAAGTTGTCCAAATTCCGGAAAAAATTGTAATCTGTTGGATCAAGGTCCGGGGAGTACGATGGAAGTCACATTTCAATTGTAGCTCATCTAACTTAGTGGTTGTTTGTTGTGCAGTGTGTGGTCTTGCGTTGTCGTGAACCAGCATTGGCCTGGAGCGATTGACCAATCTCGGTTGTTTAGCAGCTAGTTCTTGCTTCATGTTTTGCAGTTGCTGACAACAGATATCTGTCGTAATCGTTAGGCCATATTTAAGAAAGCTGTAGTGAACGACACCGGCGCTAGTCCACCAAACACTGATAAGTAACTTTTTCTGAGTCAATTTTCGTTTAGGGCAGGATTTGGCTGGATCTCCAGGGTTTAGCCATTGCGACGAGCGCTTCCGATTATCGTACAGTATTCACTTTTCACCACAAGTAATGATTTGTGGGTGCACTACTATTTGGTAGCAGAATAGCCAGAAACGTGGAAGGAAAACAGAGAAATGAAGCCACATAATTTTATATTATAGCCAGAAACGCGGAAGATAACAGAGAAATGAAGCCACATAATTTTATATTATAGCCAGAAACGTGGAAGGAAAACAGAGAAATGAAGCCACATAATTTTATATTATAGCCAGAAACGTGGAAGAAAACAGAGAAATGAAGCCACATAATTTTATATTATAGCCAGAAACGTGGAAGGAAAACGGATATTATGGTTGTAGCCGAATGGGTCGGCTCGACCGGGGAAGGACCACGCTCTCATAGAATACCAGCGTAAAATAGCAACTTAATACTGCTGTGTTTCGTTTGATGGGTGTAGAGATCCGGAGACCCTTTTTTGCTGGAAACGAGGCATTCCATCTTAGTCCTCAGGGGTGACAACGCATCTACGTTTTGATTCTTAAGCGAGGCTAAATGTAGTTGTCTATGGGCCATAGCATCCACATACCATCAGGTGGACTGTCCGCTCGTTTGTCATCCTTATTGTATAAAAAACATAATTTTTGTACATACAAATAAAGGTAACAAATCATACGAATAGACAGTCCATTTGATTGTAAGTGGATGCGTTCTTCCTCCTGAGTCTTCGGTTTTCAGTACTCAGCATACACTCACCAAACAGCATTTAACTTCTTCTTTAGGCTACTATTCTTTAAATGCAGTGGCTTGCAGTAAACGATAAGCCCCTAGGCAAATCCAGGATTGTCATATAAAATATATTTATTTATTTGGTTCACTAACAAATGTTACACTAATACTTATGCTTAATTCTAAGATAATAATATAAATTGATCATACATACTTCTTATTGCACCTACCTCTTTTATCTCTGCACAACTCTAAGGTAGACTGGTAGATAATGCCTGAGCATTAAGTACGCCTATATACATCTGTGTACATGAAGTTAAATAAATAAATAAATAAACTAAGTGCACATTTAATAATAGGTAAACACCGCATGCTTAGTACTTACAGCGTTTCCTATAAGCTTATTTTGTTAGATAACTAAAGGCAATACAATATTAAAAAAATATTAAAAATACTACAACGAAAAATAAAAATACTATATTGATAAATTTTGTGCCGAAAAACTAAAAAGAGTCGTGGTGAATATCTACTACTATAGGTGGTAGAGCCACTCTGCAGCTATATTATGGTTGTAGCACGAATGGGTCAGCTCGACTGTGTAAAGACCACACTCTTACACAATACCAGCGTAAAACAGCAGTTAAAAGCTGCTGTCTTTCGAGTGAGTGTTGAGACTACCCGGATTTCCATATCAGTCCTAAGGGGTAACAACCCATCTGCATTTTGATTCTCAATCGAGGTTAAATTTAGATGTCTATGGGCCCCATCATCCACTTACCACCAGGTGGACTGTGTACTCGTTTGTCACTCCTATTTTATAAAAATTTTTTGGAAGTATTAAAAGTCAATTATTATACGTATTTAAGTTCGCAAGTTTTGGTATCGGGGAAATTGAATCCTAGAATAGTACTACAAAGGGGCGGCAAAAGAGGAGTAAATAAATTTACGAGGATATTTATTTGGGATACGAAAATTAAATTTACGTAGTAATAAAGGGCAACCTAAGTTATTTCTGAATAGTTATATAAAACCATGAAATAATTTTACATAGCTGGGAATTTGTCGAAATACTTATTTGATATTGATTACTGAGTACAAACATTAGTTAGGGAAATTAAAAATAGCTTAATAATTATACGACAAAATAAAAGCTTAGCTGTAGCTTAAATACTTTTGATTTATCAATAAATGCTACTAACTAGGTACGTATTTATTTAATTTCGATTTCGTTTTCGATTTAATTGATTTACTTATTTAGTTTAAAAATTTTGTTGTTATTTTTTTAGTACCGAAAGTTTATTTTGATTTAGTAGTATTTATTGATATATCAATTTCATAATATGTTAATGTAAAATATCGGTCAACACTGTTATTCGAAAAGCGTCAAGTCAGATTATCCATGAGTCGCAGTCCGAAATAAAACTATTTGCTAATTTAATGAGGGAGAGTTGTGCGATTTGCAGTGTTATCGAGATAGACATCGCTTGCGTTAATTTTTCTTATTACTGTTACCTCGCTTGAACTGAATTGGTGTAGTATATTTATTATTATTATTAGTATGGCCAGTTTGTCCATTTTTAGACTGATACGAAATGTATACTACATATTGATGAATGACGACTTAATTATTTATCATTTTATATGGTAAATAATCAAAAAATCCAGTATTTCATGTCGTCCCGTGAGTATCGTAAGAAGCGACAGAGGGAAATTGAAATAGATGGGCAGCAGAAACTTTTTGATGACAACTCAAAATTATATAAAAAGCTGCTGCTGCCAGGCGTGGCAACTATGGCAAAATCATCCCCATGAGACAATTTATTGGGATAATTTATTTATTTATGTTCAACTGTGGATTATTGTGGACTGTAATGGAATCAATAACAATGAAATACAGTTAGCAGGAGCAGTTAGATAATGTAACAGGTGTACACGTCTTTCTGTAACCGATATCGCTTTTTACACGCTTTCTATTAGATTGACCTATATGCATCTATCACACATTTTACATTAGCTTGTCTATTTATATATTTATAAATATAATGGAATTCTGTCATTCAGTTCTCACCCCCTTCCAGACGTCTGAGTCATTTAAAATTTTGCAGACGTATCAAGATTTTAATTATACGTGGTAGAGCCATACTGCAGTTATATTAATAGTAAGACCGGGGAAGGACCACACTCTCACAGAATACCAGTGTGAATAGTAACAGCTCAATGCTGCTGTGTTTCGTATGGTAAGTGTAGAGGACCGGAGACCCCTTTTACTGGAAACAAAGCATTCCATCTTAGTCCTCACGGGCGACAACGCATCTGCATTTTGATTTGTAATCGAGGATAGATGTAAATGTCTATGGGCCACAGCAATCACTTACCATCAGATGGACTGTGTGCTCGTTTGTCACCCTATCCTATAAAAAAATAACTGATGACAATATAATAATTTCGCTACTATCATCTAGTGTTATATTCTCACTTATTTTCACAGCTCATATTCAATTCGTGTTGTTTAAGTTTTCTGAAACTTTAATCATTTAGAGAGCCGTTATTTAAAGAGATTGTAAGTTCTTATCTACTACATATTATATACATAAATGAACGTTAGTTTTAAGTTTTAAATTACATGCTTTTTTCTGATGGAAGAAAAATTTATAGTAAAAAATATTCTCTATATCTCTATAAGGATAAAATACTACTTTATTAACAGGGTAAATAATTTAAAGGGCGGCAGGACTCCTTTTGTGTCCACCGTCTTACAAGCAGTATGCACTTCTGCTTTCTGGTCTAAAGAGTATATAAGGAGCAAGTATATTTACAGGCAGTAAAGCATTTGATCCCAGTTCTCAGAGGTGACAACGCATGGCGATCGAATTTCTATCGAATTCAAACAAAGAAAGCTACCTTCTTTGTTTGAATTAATTTCCAGGTGACTATGGATGGCAGTAACCACTTACCATCAGGTACACTGTAAGTTCGTGTGTCGTTTTAATTTTATGAAAAAAAAGCGTGCTTTATTGAAATGAAGCAAATCGCGTAAAGTAAATTTAGAATAAGTAGAAAGATTTTAAAGCTCAAAATAGCTATCGCTATCGTTCTGTCGAGCATCGATACAGCGAAGAACATCCCTATTCCGCGCCTCTCGTCCCGTGTGCGGCTGTTTCGCCCAACAAACTGCCCGGGCGCCCGGCAGCACATCCGAACGAACGAACCGCCAACACCCGCACCATTATCAACGCGAACGTGTTTACTTAACTAACCCGTTATCCCTATTGCGAATTATAATATTTTTAAGTGTAGTGCTGAAATTAATTGGATACTATTAGTGTTATTTTTAGGTGAGTGTCTCTTTTTCTAGTTTATTGAACCGTCTCTCTTGCGCAATATTTTTGACGCATGCGTTTTAAAATTATAACGTTATCTTATTTTTAATTTCAATAATCAAGCATATTTAAAAAATTACATATTTTAATGAATTCATAGGCTCGAGAGCTGGTGTAAAACTGTATTTCAGGAGCCAAGGGCTTCCATTGTTATTTGTTGTCTTAACTTAAATAGTTTTTTTTACCAATTTTTATTGAGAGCCATGTTAGCCCAGGTCTTAAGCGCTCGCTTATATTTTACAGTACGCTAGCAGCCCGGGTTCTAACCCCAACGGCACAAATGAAATTTGAATTGCAATTTTTAGTGCTGATTCAGCACGTGGTCATCGGTGAAGGAAAACACCGTAAGAAAACCTGAATATTTAAGAATTAACATACATTCTTCCCTAAAAACCTTCCTAGAAATAAGAAGAGTTCCTACTTCTAATAGGTCGTTACTTTAACTTCATTGTTTTGGTATAAGGGGTAGGACTTAAGGGAGTGTTTTCTTCAAATATTATCAAAGGCTTTGGAAAGTTACAAAATGGTAATAAGAATTGCTAATGACCAGCCTTTACATTTTACTTTCTTTAGATTTTATGCAAATATACAATAATAACCATTCGACATTCATAAACTGTATTCTTAGTTGAAATGTTGTACGTATCAGCCTTGTAAGTCTATCGAAAAGGTCTTGCCAAGAATGCGCCAGCTGGCGTGCTTACCTGAAAAATATGCCTCGCGTTAATGAGTATAAAGCCGATACCTTCATACTGGTTGTTTTGTCTTAAAATTAGTAACAAACGTAACGTTTAAATAAAACGGTGTTGACATTTAAACACTTTATAATTATCTACAATGTACTGTATATTATAGGTGTTCTTACATGTGGTAGAGCCATGCTGCATCTATAATACACGAATGAGTCGGTTCGACCGAGGAAGGACCATGCTCTCACAGTATACCAACGTAGAATAGTAGCTTAATGCTGTTGTACTTAGTATGGTGACGACGAGAACCACAAACCCTTTTTATTGGAAACATGTCATTCCCACTTAGTTTTCAGGGGTCATCAGTAATTTGATTCTTAATGAAGTATAGATGTACATGTCTGTAGGTCACAGCATTCACTTACCATTGGGTAGCCTGAGTGCTCGTTTGTCACTCATATTCTATAAAAAAGCTACAGATAAAAATCCCCGTGATATATTTACATGACCTCGATAACATACGTTTGGTACGAGAATGTTCAACGGAAATGATCTTTGAAATTATTAAAACGAGACACTAAAATATAAAGAACAGTATAAAAAGCTATGAAAGCTGGTACATTTTGAAAACATTTTTAATTTGGTTTATTTAATTTTCTTCACTAGACTAAAATGACTAACAAACTTAGAGTCCAGCTGATGGTAAGTGGCCACAGAAGTCCACCGACACCTGTAACCAACTTCATACTAAGACGATTACAGATGGTTGTCATCTCCGAGAACTAAGTTAGAATGCCTCAAAGAAAGTTTTTATACTGGCTCCTTATACTCTTCAGGCTGGATCACAGCAGCGCAGTCACTGCTTTTTGATGGAAAAAATAAGTAATATGGTACGTACCCAGACGGACTCAGTCCTATCAACTTGTAAAAAAGGCACCAATTTTTTTCAATTTAATTATTGACCATTTAAAAAGTTAAAACTTTTACACTAGATAAGCTTTTGTTTGTTGATATAGTTTATTACATACCTCAGATTTTCATACTGACGTTAACATCTAAGTACTTTATGTAACGCTGCACTAGCCCCTTTAACATTTTTGCATAAAAGTTCCCCGCCAGAAAATTCAACTTTTTGAAAATGAAAAATAGTATACGACAGAAGTCTTGAGTTTCTCGTCATCTTCAAACTGTTGTTCAAGAAGCTATTGTGTTCTAAACACTGTGTCCAATAAAAGGAAACCAGCCAGAGCACTTATCGTAGATCCATTCATAGGACAATTTCATCAACCTGCATACTGGGTATCGTAATTCCTTTGGATAATATACATATGATATTTATTTAAAACTATTTTAATATTATTGATAAAATGAATGATGTTCATAATATTAACAGGCGTAAAAATCTAATTTTGCTGTTCCAAAGTACAAGCTATATTTTTTTATAGAATTGGACGACAAACTAGCACACAGTCCACCTGATGGTCCACCTGAATGCTGTGGCGTATAGACATCTATATCTTCGATTAAGAATCAAAATGCAGATGCGTTGTCAATAGTGAGGACTAGGATGGAATGCCTCGTTTTTAGTAAAAAGGGTCTCCGGATCTCTACATTCACCATACGATACGCAGCAGCATTGAGCTGCTACTTTACGCTGGTAACCTGTGAGAGCGTGGTCCTTCCCCGATCAAGCCGACTCAAACTACACTCCGTGCTATAACTATAATATAGTTGCAGTGTGGCTGTCTACCACGTAAACATAATTAAATTAAAATTGAACGCTTTCACTGTCCCGTTTACTACATAAAATGCATTGCTATTGTCATACTATTGAGTCAGAAAATCGGACAGTGAATGTGTTAAAAAACTATTACAGGCTGCTTATTTTTGGGTAGATATATTGCTATTTGTAACAAGATGCCGTGTAATATTATAGATTTGCCTTTATATAAACTTAAAAACGCATGTAAAAAGCATTATTTACGAAGTAGATGATAATTTAAAAGATAAAAATGCATGTAATTTATAAACTTAACTTTTTTATTTATAAATATAATTTATAGGGTTTAATTGTAATTGTAGGGAGAAAAATACTCTATTTGTGAGGTTCCTGCCGTTTCTCACACACAACCTTTCATAGTAGTATAATGGCGTAGCTTTCTTGATTTTTTAGTGTGATTTGATTTGGGCTTACAACTCCTTCCTCAACAATTTTACCTAACATTTTGTTACTCTTTACTTTACTCCAGTAAGCAAGGAACAATTCCTGAAAAATTTGAGGAGCTATAGGTACTTTTGCATTCAAAAATTAAATCACAACACTCACATTACAAATGATGTGGGCAATGATTTTCGAAGCTACTGTTGTTTCTCTCATAATGACTGTAATCACTCACTAGACCTTCCTGTATTCGGTTTTCTTCTTCTTGTTTATCGACCCAATAAAAGTTCACACCTGGACATGTACCTCACCCGTTTAGTCAGGATTTTCCTTACTCTTCACGCTTGCCAGGCAGATCGATGATATTAAAACCAGACCTTGGACGCTGCTGCTTGTAGCCGGTCTGGGTACTATACGTCTAGCGTAAAACATATGATTATATCACTATTATTATACATTGGATAGTGATATCTATTGGCGTAAGGGTATCCATTACCGCATGTTACCCTCTGGATGTCGATTGGAGAAGGCGATTGAAGAAAACTGAAATTAGATATGGGATAGCATTAATTTGATAAAAGCTCAAAGTGGAGGCAATTTATTGGGGAGCAGCCTATTAAATTGCATGAGAAATGCGCCACTACGGCACGCGCCCCGCTGAAGCTCTCTATTAGCCTAAAGTGATGAAGGGGGTGTATTATTAGCTGTACAGAAGAATTGTTTCCGACTGTATAATGAAATTCCGACTGTAAACTGAATTTCTATCAATATTTGGCGCAAGCATCTTCGAGTTTGATCGCAGTTTAACTATTTTTTATTCTTAGACACTAAATTCGCCATTGCTAGAAGAAAAATGGCAATAGAAAGACTTTTTTATAATATTGAAGTGACAACGAATTTACAACTCACAAATGGCTATTGCAGCCCGTAGAGTCCTTCGCCTGAGGACTAAGATGGAACGTCTCACAGTCTGTCTTTATACTGGCTCCCTTCAAATCCCCTTCACCCTTCAGATCGGAGCACAGCATTGCACATTATAGTATATATATATACAGCAGTATACATAAGCGAATCAGAATATAGATGTGACGGGAAGTTTTTTTTAAAAAGTAAAATACATTTTAGTTAACTGTTCTGATTGCTCATGATGATGGATTTCATGTTAATATCACAGATATGTCCTCTGTATTTTTATGATAGTTACTGGTTAACAGGTACCAATATCAACATGAAGAATTTTGAGAATAGAAATTTAGTTGAACTATTCGTATTAGTTTATAATTTTCCAGAGGATAAATTAAATGGCCGACATATTTATCTGGAAAATAACTACAAGAAAACTCAGTCATAGTAAAACGATAACGATGACCAAAGTACATATTCCAAAATTATAACTACGTCATAAAATTTGTTTGCATTTTTTGCCTCTTCGCTCCCTGTCCTTTTCTCTTGCCTTGAATTTCTTCCAACACTCTGAAAAACAGTTTGATGGTGACTTTTTCATTCAAATTTAAACTTTGAGCAAGTAAGATACAATACTGATTCTGCTTAGCTTGAACTAAAATTATGGATGCCGCAAGGCATTAAAAATGTCGCGAATTTAAAATAATTGTGATAAAATTCGCAAAAATAAATTTATATATTCGTGTGATTAATTAATTTGTTATCATTACAACCTTTAAATTATAAAAATCTGATAATAGTTATGTAAATATATTTATTCTTACAGTTTAGTGGTCAATAGCTGTTATAAGGGTTACAGAAACTATTTTATAGCTAAATAATTTTTACGGATTTTTTGGAAAAACGTTGGGTTTGTTTTTGTATCTTTGGCTGTACCTAATTGTAATTCATTACATATTTGTTTAAAAACTTCTGCTTGAATGAAGCTTAGATTGTATTGTCCCCTCCCCCTAGAGACTCAAAAAAAGTTAGTCAAATGCAAAGCAACTAGTCTTGTTTTTTGTAGAGTCAAAAGCTCCTGGAGCTCTTGACTACAAAAACTCTGGCTCGTGGACACATTGGAATTTGTACCGTTCTTATTATAATCACGGTCGAGGTAAGACTCGCAATAGAAGTGGAAAGCTCCATGTGCTCTGGTATCAACACTTTCCCATCGCCTATCAACTGGCCCCCCCCGGGTCATCAACCCGTGGATTGGATTATATCCTACCTAATTTGGAGTTACAGCGGTGTGATAAATAAATAAAAATTGCAACAGATGTAATTTTTATTTATAACTTAAGATGTACATATATATAAACATAAAATTCACATGTAAGATAACGTACATAAAATATACAAAAATATAAAAAAAGTCAAATCAAAATATTGTCGGCATCATTCCTTAAGTACGTTACTTTTCTTAGATTTATAAGTTTAATAGTTTAAAGTTATGGAATTGTAGAGGTCCAAAATAAAACATTGATATGTTCGAGATACAGAGGTCAAATATAGTTTTTTAGAGTTATAGAGGGAAAATATTTACTATAATACCTTGTACGGAAATAAATCAGTATTTTGACCAGTCAAGGCTTCAGATTTCGAGTGATGTAGGTATTGGGTCCTGAATAAAAAGGGAAAGGTGTACTTACCGATGTTTAATTTACCGAGATTCTACTGAATTATAACTATGTAATATTTCACCGTTCAGTTCATTATAAAACACTCAAAATAAGCTAGGATTAGTAGCAAAATGTAAAGTAATTCACAATCAAATTAGGGCAAGCAAAAGTTGCTTGGAGAAAAGTTTGTTTACCATATACGCCAGTTACAACTGCAACAAAAATATATAAGTTATTTTG
Source organism: Parnassius apollo (assembly GCA_907164705.1). Taxonomy (NCBI): domain Eukaryota; kingdom Metazoa; phylum Arthropoda; class Insecta; order Lepidoptera; family Papilionidae; genus Parnassius; species Parnassius apollo. The sequence continues at coordinate 517,977 of CAJQZP010001062.1, read as the reverse complement.
GCGTTGGCAGTTGCAAATCATTGCGCATGCGACTGCAATGTATTACGCATGAATTTTGCACTTCGTACGTTCGTATCCAGTGAGTAATGAGGCAGTGGATGAAGTACTGAGTCAAAGCACCGAATTAGAATTGAAAGTCCTATAAAAGACAATGCAAATGGAAATATTTACGCAAAACGTTTAAGTAAGAAAACTATGACAACAGATTTTTTTTATCGATCGGCTTTGTTAAACAGTTTTAGCATATAGTACGTGAGGGTAATATGTTCATCCGGTTAATATGGTCACATTCTTATAACTCAAAAACTACAGCCTTGTTTGCATAGATGGCTTTGTGATACGCTAGCTCTTCATCGGTCATTCAAATAATAAAGAGTCAAAAGGCGATGCTTTATCGACGCCATTTTGACAGTTGATATTATAGTAAATATTTTAGTAGTTTTTAGTGTAGTCAGTTTTTCTTAACCAGATTTTTAATTTTTAGAAGTGTTTCTAATTATTGCCAAAGCTTGTTTGCTACTTTTTTTTAAATATATTAGTTATAGCATACAACTTAGCGTTTTGTCTTTTTCCTTCTCCTAATTTTGTTTTCATAGGGCGGCAAAGCTTAAGGTGAACTGTATTACCCTCACATACCTTATGTTGATATTTATTTTTAAATAATTATCTATTTGAGAATTATGCGTTCTGCATATTTCCAGTTAAAAGGGTAAAAAGCGAGCATATTGGCTCTTTAAAATGTCGGGAGGGAATACATACTATGAGAATTTTTATTTTAGTCTTTATAGGATACAAAGCATTTAGGGACAACCTTGATAGGTTTTCCCGATTTTCGATAGTTTGTTCGTACGTATTTATGTGTGAATGTAATAGAATGTTATAATTCATTCCGGACGTCTGAACAATCTGACATTTTATAGATTTATAAGAACCAGTGACAATACCATAATATCACTAGGATTCATTGTCATTATTCTCACTAGGATCAAACAACACACTTTGATTGCTTTGATCATGCGCTCACAGTACATGATTAAAGCGTGTTGTTCGGTTTAAAGATCTTTATTTCTCAATAAGACAATCGTCACTTAGATGAGAACAATAACTATATAAACTTATATAGTAATAACAATTTTTAGTGTAGGTATGAATAAAACTTTGTTGGATGTCGCTTTTAAGAAGCGAATGTCTTTGTTGCTTATTCAAATTATAAGGTGGTGGTCGAAGTTTAATAATGTTTTTTAACTTTTATTTAATAATGATTTAGGTTAGATATTTAGCTGTTGTGAGTATAGGTAGGCAAGTAACTTCTGTTTGAAAGTATTCAAAAATCGCCTCCTTTACAAATTTAGGTAGTTTGTTGTATAACTGTGCTCCTTTATACGTTATATTATTTATACCATAGTTTGTTCTTATAGGCGGCAATACAAAGTGACTAGCTCGGCGTGTTATATATTTGGTTGTTTGAGTGTTTTTTAAACTTTTTAATGTAACGTTCATATATATCATTATTTTATACCTTTTGTCATATGGTAGTAAAATAGAGATAGAACAATCATAAGTTGAAAGATTCGCACCACGCTGGGTGTGAGTGATGGGCTGGTGAGTTGGTGAGTGCTGAGCCGGTACTGGTAATGCTACTTGTGGTTTGCAGTATGTGTAGTTTTTATACCTCACTTTATATACCTCACATTATAGTACTCATTGAAGATAAGTTTAGAAGTGCAATTTCTTGACTAATTAGATTTTATCTCAGAACGCGCAGCTTTTTGTTGCCAAAATCTCAAGGCACATTAGAGTTTTGTATAAAATGGTATTTCACGCCATGAGCTTTGACCCTGTGGTCTAACGGTTGGCTCCTGTCTTGACTTCGAATGTCATACAGAACTAATAATTGATGGACTCGTTCTTTCAAAAGCAGCCTCATACAAAGTCGACCTGTTCCAGCCCCGACGGTTCGACAAAAACTGAGATTAACTCAGTGATCGCAAGGGTGAAAACTGGCAGCGATGACGGTATGGCGAGGGGCACAATGAACCTAAACGAGAAGTTGGCGAGGTCACGTTTAATGAAACCAACTCTTCGTCACTCTCGCGCTCTAATCCGAAGCCCCGAAAACTTTCAGCTCGAGTTACAAAATCGTTTTCAGTGCCTAGAAGACTGCAAGGAAGTGGACGATGTAAATGAGAAGCTTAAGGAAATTGTCCATGCGATCGGAGCTGTGTTCTGTAAGACCCGTCGCAGAAGAACACAAAAACTCTTCAATCACACTCTTAATGTTACGACTGTTAGACGGGAGATGAAGCTGCAGTCTTCAGCAGATTTAACAGCAGAGGTAACTGACTCCAAACAGGCAAACAGACAAACATACAGACCTCCAAATGTATGCGGCGAGAATTACGTAACTTCAATACAGCTCGTTTTGTAGAAGCGATCGAGTGGAACCAGGGCTCCAAAGTCTTTGCCAGAGATCTGTCTGCCAGAAAGAGTTAATTGTCGAAGCTGAAGACCGAATGTGGCAGCATCGTTTACGGGACGTCTGAGATTTTGCGTGAGATCACCTCTCAGGTTCTATGAGCAGCTATAAACGTCATCGTTGGAGCCACACGCAATTGTGAGAAACGATCCAAGAGCAAGTTTTATCCGACACTATTCCGATGACATCTCGGATGTCAGTCTGAGCGAGATTAGAATGGCTCTCCAGTACCTTAAAAACGGCAAGTCCCCGGGCGAGGATAGAATTACAGCGGAGCTTCCGAAAGTGGGTGGAAAACTGATACTCAAAGTCCTTTAGAAGCTTTGAAATTCCGTCCTCCACGATGGCACTACTCCTGAGACGTGGAGCAGAAGTGCGATGGTCTTGTTCTTCAAGAAAGGTGACAATGCTTTCTACAGACCGATTTTCCTTCTGAGTCGCGTCTACGTGCTGTTTTCGAAAGTCATTACGAATCGTCTCGGATGCAGACTCGATGGCATCCAGCCTCCCGGACGATGGTGACCAGCATAGCCCAACGGATTAGTAAGCTGAAGTGCCAATGGGCCGGCCATATAGCTCAAATAACTGGTAACGGATGGGGAAGAAAGGTTCATCAGTGGCAGTATCGTACCGGCAGGTGAAGTGTAGGGCGTCCCCCCACAAGACGGAGTGACGACTTAGCAAGACATGCGGGACGTCGGTAGTTGCAGATGGTTCAGGATCGTGCTTTGTGCCATTTCGTGGAGGAGGCTTACGTTTAGCAGTGGACTTGTGAAGGGCTGTAATGATGATGATGGTATAAGCGAAATACCTACCACTGACTGACGGACTCATCACGAGATTTCTAAAAATATACAACCAATTGATTTGAAAATTAGTATAGTTACCAAAAAAATCTGATATTTTACATCTAAGTTTAAAATGTTATCGTGCGCCCAGCAAAGCGAGTGGGTATAATTTTTTTTATAGAAGAGGGGGGCAAACGAGCATACTGTTCACCAGATGTTAAGTGACTACCGCCGCCCATGATCAACCGCAACACCAGGGGAATTGCAGGTGCGTTGTCGGCCCTTTAGAAAGGAGTAAGCTCTTTTTTTGGAGATCCCCAGGTCGTATCGGTCCGGAAAAATCGCCGGTGGTAAATTCGCCAATCCGCCATTCCACAGAGAGGTCGTACGCGGAAGAAAACTAAACTATATAGTACGTAAATAGAATTCAGTAGGTTAAACTAACCATACAGTAAAATAATCCTCAGAAAAAAAGGTGATTGCATATTCCTTTCTTTGAATCTACTCGTATGTTGTTTAACTGTGTGACCGCAGCGTCAAAAGTGCGAGATCTTTGAATACTGTGATTGCGAACCTGCCTGCCGAGCGTGGTGATTAAAGCAATTTTTTATAGTTTTAAGCCTTTTGCAGTTTGATGAAGAAAAATAATTATGTATTTATTATAATATAAGGGGAAAGCAATGACAGAAAATTCATTCCAAAATTCTAGATCGCACAGACTGCTACAACTGACTAAGTTAGGTATAATGTAGAGGATTTAAAAAGTTGTATGATGATTTAATAAGGGACTTTACTATTACTAAGACGCTGGAACAAGAGAGGGATACAGTTAGAGCGAGAGTTTTGCTTGTAATATATTTTATTACTAGGTACTCAAACTTGTGTTTACTCGTATATTTCAGAAATATGAATAATGTTCGTCCATTTCGCTTTTAGTACAAAAGGTCGGATTCTTGGCATCGTAACACGTACATTTATTATCACAGACGGTTGAGTCGATAACAGCTCGCACCTGGGATTCAAGGTGCAGTGCTTCTATTTTTAAACCTTGAAGATTTTTATAAAATTTTGAAATTTAACCGTTATTTCTAAAATTTCAACATTGTAAAAGTGAAATTATATGATCCCATAGAGGATCTGACTGAACTAATCGTGGTGATTATAGCAAATTATTACTATTATGGGAGGGGCCCACGTTCAGCAGTAAATTGAATTGCTACAGTCTGATAAAACGTGCGCAGCAATTACATGATTTAATTCCTCCTTCCACTTTCTGCCATTGGACATTTTTTTCATACAGCAGTCTGTTCATAATCATCATCATCAGCCTGCGACAGTTCACTGCTGGACTTATGTCCCTCCCAATGCACGCCACGTAGCCCGATCTTCAGCTACACTCATCTTGTTAAACGTCATCCTTTAGGCGTCTATCTGATTAATGTACATTTACATAGATATAAGACTCTTTGCAATAAGTAAAGAAGGATATTATATAAATAATAGTCAATACAATAATATAAGTAAGTATATGTGGGATGAATGAACGCATTTCTTCAAAGCAAAAGTCGTTTTAATTATTTTCTGTATTGCAATTTTTTTATTTTTATACAGAATCGTCAAAATTGTCTCGCCACCAATATTTAGGTCGTAGAATGTTACGATACCCGTAACTTACAGTAAAAACATACAGTAATGATAACATTTGAAAGTAAATTTAAAGTTCTCATTAATCTTCTTTTTCAAAAGACAATTTGCCTTTCAAAACATTTTTAGCCGCTGTCCATTACGCATTCCAAGCGGTTCACCTGTTGGCGCACGCGCAGACCGTGCCCCAATTTGCCGTCCTTGCTCTAACAATAGATTCCCTATAAACGTGTCAGATTGCGCAGCTTGTTTACATTATGTCAGTCAATAATTATTGATTACTGGCGAACACGCTCCGGCTTTGGACGGGTGACTTCTGGATCTCGACAATAACGTCACCTACCGGGTCCAACTGAGTTTTTAAACCATCCAGGGTCCCACTCAAATACACGTAAAAAAATTTGTCAAAATCGGTCGAGTCATTTTCGAGTTTTAGCTAAAATTTGATTTTTATATAGGAGAGAAGATAAAATGTCATTCTCTCATCTTAAAAATGATGTGAAAAATGATAGCGTACATCATACATAGTGTCACGGCCCCGTTATCCCCGAGGAGGAAGGTAGAGTTCAAAGAGTTCAGGGAGCTTCTCGAACCATGTTCACCAAAAAAGTAACTTTTACTCTGGCCAAAAGTATTAATCTATAAAAATAAAAAGATATATTTTCTATCATCTAAGACAATATTAAGGGCTTATCGGAAATAACTGTCATAATTTTAGTGAAAAGTTGATTTGAATGAAATAACAGCAAATAGGATGTAGACGAGTACAGTAATAACTAATGATGTAGAAATCATATTGTTAGCTACAGTATCAGCTGAATACATCAGAATATGTAATTTACAATGTTGCTGAATTTATGGATGATAATAACCCCTGGGAATGAGATGATCGCTACCAAGCTGTTTCTAATTCGTTTTGTGTTGTTAATTGTGTAACATATAAGATTCTAAGCTGTTATTCTTTTTTTAAAGAAAGTCCCGGTAGGTTTCTTGCTGGTTCTTCCCAGGAGAGAGGTTTTTTTTTCTGAACCAGTGGTAAATTAAACAAAAGATTGGCTTTCAATACATATTATTTATAATCTATATTGCATAAAAAAGTTTCTATATCTAGTTCTGCTGCACGCAAAGTATGTAAGGGAAAATATTGTTTTATTTTTTGTTTAAACATAATCTTAGCAATCTGAAGTGTTATTTTGTAAATGTCGTACAGTAGCATTAAAAGAGACGCCACTATCAAGAGAGCACCCCTAATAATAGTTATAACAACTTAATAACAATATAATACATCTTAATAATACTAATAACAACTTAATTGTAAGCGCGTTTACCCTTTCGTCCACCAAGCCTGGCAATTATGCCATTTATCCCCCGTATGAGACGATTTATGGGAGAGACATAAGTTCTACCATCAAGTTTCCAGCCTTCTGCATTCATCAACTATCTAAATGTTTTATTTGGACGTCACTCCATTTAGTGGGTGGCAGCTTTATACACTTTAGTTTTGGATTTACAGAATGGCACTCTGATTCTGGACTCGCAATGCTGATGGTGAAAAACGAACCAATACGAAAAAATACCAGGAATAGTAACTTTTTAGAAATTAAGAAAGGAATGTTTCGGCGTTTTAGACACGTAGAAAGAATAAATGAGATATAGTGACAAAATTGATGCTGCAGAAATGTGTGGCAAAGTCGGCAAGGGACGCCCTTGCTTTCCAGCTTATCGACTTAATTAGCGATATATATATATATATATATATATATATATATATATATATATATATATATATATTGATAGGCCAAATTAACAGTGCCCTTAACCGATGACCATGTATTTGTAAGAAGCAAGAGGGAAACCGAGAGGGAGCGGGAGCGGTGTATCACTATCGTGTCAATTAGAACTCTAGCCTACCCCTATGAAGTGGTTATGTTTCATTATATATATATTTTTTATATACAACCTATATACGTCACTGCCTCATTTTGAGAGGGTTAGGGCAAGGAAGTTCCCCACGTGCCCCAATGCGTGTTGGCGAACTTCACGTCTTCGAAATATTTTTTCTTATATATATATTGCGCTTATCAACCCCCCTCTTGATGGAAAATTACATATTAGCATTTAAGTTTAGACATACCACAATTATTGATATATTGAAGCAAAAGTTCATTAGATTGTTTTAAAAACAATTCAGCTCTTACAAAAAAAAGGAAAATATTTGAAGTGAGCAGTCGCAGTTAGGTGTTAAAATTAAACCTGGCGTCTAGCCATCAACTATTATTATCGTAGGAGTGCCAAATTTCTTTCACTACATACCATGTCCGGCGTCAATATTAAGCCAAGATTATTATGAGCATTACTAGATGCCGGAATACTGAAAAGAACGAATATTACTTAAAATAAATACAAATTAACGAAATAAGTGAATTTGATTTTACTGGTTCCAAATTATAATAATTTTTCGATTGTTTTGGTTTCAAGATTTCCTTTGTATCAACAAGCACCTATATGTTTTCCTGTAAATCAAATTCAGAAATGCTGAGAAGCCAATGTTAATGAAATCAAATCATCTAAAGATATGTGACCTTGACCAGGATTTAACGTGATGTTAGATTCACGTAAAACATCTGTTCATAATCGATAATTGTAGGAATCATCTAATTTTGCAGTTGCAAGCGCGTACGAGTTGGCTTAGGTGTGAAAAGACTTCTAAAACAATTCTGCAGTCCCTCAGTCTTCAAACATGACACAAAATGGGTAAGAATTTGTCAGTATGTCTTGTTTAGTAATTTTCAAAATGCTTTATTATATAAATAAATTAAAAATACGCCTAAACTATTAAAAATAAATCTAAAATAGAAATACTTTGAAAACATATAACCTGTGCTATTTAATTCGTCATCTTGAGTAAAAATAACACTATAATTGGCTGCTTTCCAGATACGGACCCTCGCATGTCACTGGACATATTGGCAGAATCCCTAACTTCGGCAAAACACAAGTCAATGTAAGTATAAAATGAAAGATGGTTCGTTAATTTATTTGAAAATGTGAGGACAGTAACATCGTAATCGTTTCTATAGACAATATTACAGCAGTTGTAAAAAGTTAAGTCATACAGCTTATATACGTACCCACTGCTGGGCACAGGCCTCCTCTCTCTCAATTCTGAAAGGGTTTTTAGGGCAAGAAAGTTTCTTCGAAATATTTTTTTATTTCTCATATATGAAGAGATAATTTAGAGAGATGATTAGTTTTTACGTCTCAATGTACAGTATCATTTTGTCTGTGATACTACATTGTTGTCATACGATATTATCATCGCGCAACATCGTGAACGTTCAATTCATTTTTGTGCTTATCTTTGTGCTTCATTTTACGCTTGGTATATCTTTTAATATGTCAAAACATAAGCAGAAATTAAAAAAATATAAGTTCCTAGCTACAACAAGATTATAAGATTTGCCAAATTAATCTTACTTACTTACTTATCTTCACGCACAATCCCTAACGGGGTAGCCAGAGAGAACAGATCGCCAAGTGTCACGATCCTTACATACCTCTTTCGCTTCTTTCAGGTTCATTAACTTCTTCATACATGCACGTCTAGGTATCCGAGTACTTTTGACCCTCCCCTCTTCGAGCAATTTACCCACATGGTCTTCGAAAGTTAGTCTCGGTCTACCTCTACACCTTTTAATATTTACTTTCGCTCTATATATTTTCTTCACCATTCGGTCTTCACTCATTCGTTCAACGTGCCCAAACCATTGGAGTACGCCCCTATCAATTTTTGTGATAAGGTCATCTTTCAATGCTGCCATATTGCGAATCTCTTCGTTTCACTTTCGGTCGGCTAAGGTAATGCCACACATTTTACGAAGAGATCGCATCTCCACTGCATTCAACTTGCTTTTATGCTTCTTCTGGCATACCCAGGTTTCGCTGCCATATAACCAAGTCGGTACCAACACTGCATTATGTATTGCAAGGCGTGCACTCTTCACAAATTAATCACGCTGGACAAGTGAGTTAGTGAGCGTCGAACCGATACCCTCGCACTGCTAATGCTGTACTTCACAAATGTCCTCTAGACCGAATTTCGGTCACGGCGACCAGCTTTAATGAAATCTATCCTGTCCTGCGCGGGACAAAACCATAATGCCCAAGTGTACGCGCAAGTAAAGGTGCACTCTCTATTCCCTCACTCTCATAGTCCGATGGGACGGTAAACCGACACGATCGGGTAGAGATCAGGTGCAGGACCAACAGCTTTACGTGCTTTCCGAGGCACGGGGGTGAGACACCACCAACTTCCTGATTTCGGGAAGCCTTTGAGAATTTCGGGAGAGAAAAACATAATAACTGATTTTTTTGGCCCGACCCGGGATTCAAAACCGGGACTTCATGATCAACAGTCTCATTTATAACCACTAGACCAACGAGGCAGTCAAAGTCCTCGTTATCAGTATGTTGAACAGAATTCAAATGAACACATTGTGATCACTTGGACACAGCGTTATTGAATGGATTTTCCCCACCCATCGTTTAGTCACCAGAACCTCGTCCGTCAATCAGCAAAGTTCACCGCGTGCAGGTGATTAATTATTCTCAAATTATCTCATAAACTTCTTTCAAATGTAACAAATGCCGTATAATTGAAGCGTAAAAGTATCTAGTTAAGTTACAGCCTATATACATCCCACTGTTAGGCGCAGGCCTCCACTCATTTCTGAGAGGGTTTTAGGGCAAAGAAGGTTCCCGCTGCGCTGCTCCCATGCGTGTTTGCGAACTTCACATGTCCTCCAAATATTGTTTTTTCTTATTTCTCAGACGGGCAGGTTTCCTCACGATGTTTTCCTTCACCACCGAGCACGTGGTAAAATAGCACTAAAATTGCAATTAACAATTTTATTGGTGCCGGCGGGGATCGTACCCAGGTTGCTCACGTACTGTGAAATTTACAGCAAGCGCTAACCATTTGAGCTACCAAGGCTCAGAAGTAAAAGAATATGCTACCCCATAACCTGATATCGTCGCATGGATGTAAGAGGCGACAAAGGCAAGCTGGGGATATGCAGCAGTAACAACTTAAAATTATTATTATTGTATTATTATCCACCTTATGAGATAATCTGTGGGGAGCCCTATGTTGAGAAGACATTTTATAAACTGTGTTGATGATGATAGTATAAATACAATTATTATTATTACATAATTTAATTATTAACATATTTATATTAAATTGCTATATTTTTCATTATAGCCTATGGGTAGTGTCGAACCACCAGCATGCATTCAAAATGCAATGATGACCAAGGATAAGAAGCCTTTTACTTACACGCCTGGTGGTCTGGATTTGTCTCAGATACGCACTCCTAGTATGGCTAGGAGGCTAGCAAAACAGCGTTCATTAGAGGATCAAGAAAAAGCTTACGCACAGCAGCAACATAGTTTAAATAATGGTGGCAACTACAATACACAAGGGGGTCCGGCACCTCCAGCTCCACCACCTCCTAAGATGCCTTTACCACCACCACCACCTCCATTGATAATAGAAGCACCAAATGCAAAACCTACAAAACCAGTACCTTTAGGAGAAAGGCCTGAAATAGTTATCCCAGAAAATCCTATAGGTATGCTACGAAAAACAAATAGTCCATACCATTGGGAAGCTGAAAAAGCGGAAATGCAACGAATGGGACCAGTTCCTAAATTTGTAGAAAAAGTTCCGAGTCCTTTAACAGTAAAGCTACCACAGCAGCAGATCCATCAAACTTATTCATCACCAGATCAAAATAATCTACAAAGGCGGAATTTCTCATACAATAACCAGAATAATCAAGCACCTGAAAGTCCAATTTATCGCCCTGAGGCTCAATATGGCCATCCAAAATCAAATTCTACAACTGTCAATGGGTCTCCACAAACTCGGGAAATGCTCGTAAGACAGGACTCACAATTCAACAAAAGCCCTCAGCCGTTTACAGGGCAATCACCTCTTAGTAATGGATCACCATATTCACCAACACCTAATAATAATTGGAGACAACCCGAAAAGAGAGAATCCCCTGCTACCAAAACGAACAGTCCCCTAACTCCGCAAAATAATCGTGGACCGTTTTCACCAAACACTCAACAAGGTTCACCAAATTATTCTAATCAATCGCCACCTATTTACCATACTTTACCCAGAGTTGGTCAAAGAAATCTAGACTCTGTTAATAATAATATGCAACAGCAACAAGCACAGCAGAGTCCAAATACTGAACAGTCAAACTATCCACCGTGGCGAACGCAAACATTAAGCAGAAACCCAAGAGGAGCAGAAAGTCAGCAAATCATTGTAAATAATCAAAATCCTAATCAACAACAAGCTTATAGTCCTCCATGGAAATCAAGTGATTCTAATAATAACAGGACTGAAAATAGCTACATTGCGCCTTGGAAGCAAGAAAATAAAGTAAATTCTCAACAATCGTACAGTCCATCAAGGGTAATGGGTCAAGATATTAATAGTAATAATGGAATAGCTAAAAACTCCAACGTTCCTTGGAGAAATCAGGACAACTCTCAAAATAAAACAATACCTCTAACTACAAATTCACAAGAGCAGCCCCGATATCAGTCCACTATTTCCATCCCAATCCATGGAAACCAAAGAAAACAAAACTCACAACCAGAATATAATAACCCTTCACAACAAAAAGAAGTTGTATATGTTAACCAAGAACCAGTGTTTTACTGCCCTGAAAGCCCTAAAACGATACCACCGTGGGTAAAGACACAAAAAGAAAAGACTAAGACACCGCCTCCTTCCTGGTGTAACAGACCGTTAGAAGGTAGAAGAAGCACACCGAGGGAATTAGTTACGCCACCCAGAGAATCAAATCAAGAACCTGAGTGGGTAAAAAAGAGCAATGAAATGCAAAGAAGTGTAAGAGAAGTTGTAAGTCCACCAAAATATCAGCAGACAGCACAGCCAAATTGGTCAACACGCCCTTCAGAAAATCGTAAAAGTTTACCTAAAGATAATGCAATGAACACTGAAGGAACTAGGATAATTCCTATTCAAATGGAAGTATCAACATCTGAGACTAAAGACCAAAATAGACAGAGAGAAAGTCAGCAACCTCAGTTAAGAATAGTAATAGACATGAAACAAAATTCTGATGCTCAATCCCGTGCACAGGCTCCTTACTCGCAGCCAACGCAGCGCATCATGAGAGTATTATCGCCGCAATTAGTTAGACTTGATGATGAATCTTCACAACACGAACTTCCAACATTAAACAGGAATTTCAGCCAAGACAGTCATCCCAAAACGCGAATTATCCCCATTCAGATTGAGAGTACGAATAGTGGAGCAAACAAAAGGTAATTTCTATGATATTTAAATAATAATATGTACATGTATTTTCGATTTAAAAATAAACGTTGTTATTGTAAATGTAAACACATGAATTCTCGTTTTCAGCTTCGGTGGGCGGTACTAAAGGAGTTGTTTGCACTGATCCAAAGTAAACACTTTTTTTGCACTGCTTGTATATCTGCAATGATTCAATGTAACGCTTGTTTTATATTAGGAAACACTTCGTTTTGCAAACGCTGTTATTTCGTTTACTGAACTAATTTTATTTTCATTATGACCTTTATTTAACCTTCACGTTAATAGATTTAAAGATTTTTTTTGTTTAGTTATTGGATACTAATTTCTTCAACAAGAAAGATTTTACTGTCATTACTAAAACACAACATTGCACTACTATATCTACTAAGGTATATCCCATTTTCCGGTTTATACCGGATAGCAGGACATTTTACACTGCCTTTTATTAATACTAATATGTCCTATGGATAGAGTTTGATGCTATGATGTATAGTGAATTAATAAAAATTGTAATTACATATGTTTTTATGGACAGCCGTACACATGTTTTTATAAACATCCATTAATCTTCTAATATAATATTAATCCTTCTCACACGGATTCACTCTCGTGGATTTTGGTTTAATAATACTGACAAACATTCAACACAATCAAACGAAAATCTTACCCTTTAATTACCTACAATACATTCTAATAATGATATACGGTTTGGATATTTTTGATACCTTACGATTTGTATGCTCAATATTTCGTGTTTTTTAGCATTTTGTTTAATAATTTTTGATGGATTTGTTCTGGAATCGATACTGTTAGCGATAATTTATACCGAGACTGTATTTTGCACGATTTAAAATCATAACGAAGAAATAAACATATTATTATGTGTGTGTGTGTGTATAACTAAGATGATTTGTCAACGTTTCGTTAGTAATGTTACGAGCTTGAGGTTCGTGACAATAAAAACTGCCGATTGAAATACCGAAATTAACACTTTAATTCACTTTACACTAATTAAAATTTAAAAGACTCCGAAGCTTCGCTTGTCTCGCCAAATTCAATACGTCCCCGATCGCACCTTGCAGCGCCTATAAATACACATTAGCACCGAAACATCCAGAACATTCGCACACCAATCGACAAGGCGTCGAAAGTTCGAGTGTCAGCTTCTAGAAGCTTAGTTCTTCGTGTCGACACCAGATGGCACTGTCGGTTAAAAGATTAGTGATGTCATTTTCTGGAAAGCTCCCCCCGCTCTCGTCCCTGACACTACATGACGTCAACTTAGGCGCGCAACACTGCCCTCTCCTAAGACATGCTCGTCCCGAGCATTATCGGCCCCATAATAACGCGCCAAGCGATCCACATGGACGATCTTAGGAGTCCCTCTTGCGCCTTTCTGTATCCGGTAGGTTACATCGTTGATCCTGGTTACAATCCGGTACGGGCCGTCCCATTTAGCTTGAAACTTAGGAGATTTCCCTTTGCTGCGGACTGGATTGTGCAACCACACTAGTGAACCTTCGTCGAACCCTTTATTGTTCATTTTGCGGTCATACCGGGTTTTCATCTTTTCAGACATTTGCTGGCCCGATTGTCTGACGTGCTCATAAATGTCATTCATTTTATTCCGCAATTCGTTTGCATAATTGGTTATACTGCGTGGGGCATCAGGTGGTATCCCGGTGATCAGGTCTGCAGGCAGCCGTAATTCTCTTCCAAAGTTTGCGAAAGCTGGTGTTACAGTTGTACTTTCGTGAAAAGCGCTTCGATATGACAACAAAAACGGTTATATGTGCTTGTCCCAATCTCGTTGCCGATTGTTTGCTAGGTACCTCTCCAATGTCTGATTAAATCGTTCTACCATTCCATCAGATTGCGGGTGATAAGAAGTCGTTCTTGTTTTATGAGTACCCATAACTCGGCAAGTTTCCTGGAATATTTGAGACTCAAAATTCCTTCCTTGATCGCTGTGAATCTCTAAAGGTACTCCAAAACGACAGAAGACTTCATGAACTAGTTTATCTGCAACTGTTGAAGTTTCTTGATTTGGAATGGCGAAGACTTCTGGCCACTTAGGGAAGTAATCCATCACAACCATGAAATACTTGTTACCGCTTTCACTCTTCGGAAACGGCCCTGCCACGTCAATGGCTATTCTCTCCCATGGTGCACCAATATTGTACAACTTCAATGCATCTCTACTACGAGTCTGAGGTCCCTTTACAGCCGCACAACTTGTACATTTGCGACACCAGTCCTCGACATCATTTCGACAGTGGACCCAGTAAAACCGTTCTCGGATCTTCAGTAGAGTTCGTTTAACTCCCAGATGGCCTCCTGAATAATTATTATGGTACAGCTGTAGAACATCCGGTACTTTAGCTTTAGGGACAACCATTTGCAAATGACAGCTGTCTCCCCTAATATTTTCCCATTTACGGCACTGACCTCCATCCTGAAGCAGCAAGCTGTCCCACTAGGCCCAATAGCTTTTAGTGGTCGAATTCATCGCTGAGACGTCGCTCCACTTGGGCTTGGGAGCACTGGCCTTCATCCATTCCAGAATCGGCTTGATATCTGGATCTTCCTGCTGTGCACGTTGTAAGCTATCCTTCCACTCGTTGCTGAGGTGGTCTGCTCTGAGCATCCTCACAGATACCACTTCCTTACACTCTTGCCTAGTACAATGTTTGCAATCTTCAGGACAAGGTCTTCTTGATAATGCATCTGCGTTGCCATGAGTTTTCCCGCTGCGATGTTCGATCTTAAAGTCGTATTCCTGCAGTAGTTCATTCCACCTCGCGACTTGTCCTTCTGGATGTTTAAACTGCAATAGCCATTTTAGTGCAGCATGGTCAGTTCGTAAGTGAAATTTTCGCCCCAGAAGATATTTGCTAAAATGCTGCAACGACTTTACCACAGCTAGCAATTCGCGTCTTGTGACAAAATAGTTCCATTCCGGTTTTGACAACGACTTGCTGAAGTACGCTATCACAACCTTTTGTTCACCATTCTGTTGAGACAACACACCGCCAAGTCCTATATCACTTGCGTCTGTGTACACTATAAATTCTTTGCTTGCATCAGGGTATCCCGGTTAATTTTTTAATAATTAATAGCCGGTTAATTAATAACGGTTAATAGCCAGTTTCCGAAAAGGCTTCAGTACCATAGACCACACACATACCCCGCGGCAGATTGTACAGAAGAATGAAGAGTACAATCTGCCACTTTGCCTGGCGTATGTGGACTACGAGAAAGCCTTTGATTCCGTCGAAATTTGGGCGGTGCTACAGTCCCTTCAGCGGTGCCAAGTTGACTGTCGGTATATCAAAGTGCTGAAGTGTTTGTACAGTGGGGCTACGATGGCTATCCGAGTACAGAACCAGAGCTCGAAACCTATCCAACTGCAGAGAGGTGTAAGACACGGTGACGTTATATCCCCGAAACTCTTCACCGCTGCATTGGAAGATTTTTTCAAGCTACTGGACTGGAAAGGATACGGTATTAACATCAATGGTGAGTACATCACTCACCTTCGATTTGCCGACGATATAGTCCTTATGGCAGAATCGCTGGAGGACTTAAGCACTATGCTCAATGACCTTAATATGCCTCCCAACGGATAGGTCTTAAGATGAACATGGACAAAACAAAGATCATGTTTAATGTCCATGTCACACCTATGCCGGTAGTTGTTGGGAGCAGTATGCTCGAAGTTGTTGACGAGTACGTTTACCTGGGACACGTTTCGTGACAACGAGACTGAGACACGTACGTTTAACTTCGACCGAGAGGTCAATCGACGGATTCAACTCGGCTGGGCAGCGTTCGGGAAATTACGACATATCTTCTCGTCAGGTATACCTCAATCTCTAAAAACTAGATTGTACAACCAGTGCGTGTTGCCAGTGATGACTTACAGATCTGAGACGTGGTCCTTCACTGCTGGCCGGTTAGCCCAACGGTTTAGTAAGCTGAAGTGGCAATGGGCCGGCCATATAGCTCGAAGAACCGATAACCGATAGGGAAGAAAGGTTCTCAAGTGGCAGCCTCGTACCGGTAGGCGTAGTGTAGGGCGACCCCCCACTAGATGGAGTGACGACCTGGTAAGCTATGCAGGAAGTCGATGGATGCAGGTGGCTCAGGAACGTGCTTTGTGGCATTACTTGGGGGAGGCCTATGTTCAGCAGTGGACTTGTGAAGGGCTGTAATGATGATGATGATGATGATGATTCCAAAATAGGTGTTTTGCACAGACGGTCCTTGAGCTCCTGAACTTTCATCCCAGCAGAAATGTTTATGCAGAGGTTTAGCTATATCTGCAAAGTTCTTCACAAATCACCGGTAATAGGAGCACAAACCCAAAAATGCTCTAACCTGCGTCTTGTCTTTTGGAACCGGCCAATCCTTGACAGCTGCGATTTTCTCTGGATCCGTGCGGATACCTTCTTCCGACACTACATACCCCAAAAAGTTGACTTGCCGTTTGAATAGTTAACATTTCTTCGGACTCAACTTGCGGTTGGCACTCTGAATCTTCATGAGCACGCGTTCCAGGTTTTGAAGGTGTTCCTCAAACGTACGGCCCACGATGATGATGTCATCCAAGTAGACCAGACAGGCATCGCCAATTAGCCCGGTAAGTACAAGTTCCATCAGCCTCTCAAACGTTGCTGGAGCATTGCACAACCCAAACGGCATTACTTTAAATTGCCACAGACCATTTCCCGTCGAGAACACAGTTTTCTCCTTGTCCTTAGGGTCAATTTCAACATGCCAGTAGCCACTTTTTAGTTCCAGCGTGCTAAACCACTTTACTCCTGTAAGCATGTCCAGCGTGTTATCAATTCTTGGCAAGGGATAGCTGTCCTTCGTAACGTCGTTCAGACGGCGGTAGTCAACACAAAACCGCATGCTGCCATCCTTCTTCTTTACCAGCACCACGGGTGAACACCATGGACTAGAGGATGGTTCAATAACACCATCCTTCATCATTCCTTCTATCATGGTTTCTACTTCCTTTTGACGTGCTACCGGCAATCTTCTTGGCCGCTGATGGATAGGTAATTCTTCTCATGTTTTTATTTTTTGTTGAACTAAGCCAGTCTTTCCTATGTCAGCATCGTTTGATGAGAATACATCGGCGTGCTTGAGTAACAACTTCTTTGCCTTGACCATTTCGTTCGGGGAGATAACGCTGCGACAGTCTTCTAAAAGTGTGCTCACTCTCGTTTGTGCATCCTTGCTATCCCAGACGATAGATATTGGCACCGACGTAGCAAATCCACTTCCTCACAAGTACCAACCAGTGTGCCTTTTTCTATAATCTGTTCGTGGTCACAAAGGTTCAGCACACGTACTCCTGAGATGTGAGTGATCCTGACCAAGGTTCGAGCCACTTTCCATGGAAGGTCATTGTCTAACCTTTCCAAGAGTACACAACGATGAGGTTGTCCAGGATTCCGAGGAAGACTAACCGGAACAATCGTTTCCGATCTCGGCGGAAGAACAATCTTCTTAAGGCTGTACACGTTCCCTGGTAACGCCCCTTCCACAAAAAGTTCCTCTTGTTCACACTTCAAAACACCTTGCTTAACGTCAATCGCACAACAATTCTTCCGAGGGGCTCCAGTATCTATGGTTAGTTTACACGGCATTCCGTTGACCTCGCCCTTGATGATCAGACTGTACCCATCATGGGTTTGTGAGATGGAGATCCTTGGGGCTCTTTTAACATCAGCCAGCACCCGCCCCGCAGTTCTGACTTTTACTTATTTCTCTGCTGCTGCTGGGCGGGGCTGTTAGCTGCCCCAACCTCCTGATATCGTTCACCTTCCCTTTCTACAGTTCGCTTAGGGCAGCTGGATCGAAGATGGCCCCTTTCCCCAAAGCCATAGCACCTAGGGCTGTATCCTTTATTGCGGTCGCGAACCGTAGCTGCTGCAACCTCTCTCACGCGATGGGAGCGAAGATGCACGTACCGCACGGCTTCCACCTCCAGTGCATGGGTCAAGGCGTCCTTAAGCGTCTCGTAGTGCCCGAGCCTCACAGCAGCTCTGATTTCAAGGTCGCGGATGCCGTCGATGAATGTCTGAACCAGGTTGCCTTCAATGAGCTCAGGTACAGACTGGTATGCTTTTCGAACCATCTTCTCCACCTCAAGGGCCCACTGCTGCAGGTTTTCGTTGCTGCTTTGCACGCGATCTTTAAGCTGCGCGCGAAAGACGTGTTCCAGGTGAGCGTCGGCATATCTCGCCTCCAACGCCTCAAGAGCTGCTCGTAGGTCACTTTCTTACCGAGAGCTTCCAACACAGTTAAGGCTTGGTCGCGCAGGCCTAGGGTGAGTGCAGTCATGGCTTGGCTTTTATTCCAGCCGTTCGCCTCCATGACGGCCTCGAACTGGATTTTGTAGGCCGACCAGGAAGAAGTCCCGTCGAACGGCGGCACTTTGAATTCACGTAGCGAAGGTGTTATAGCTACTACGGGAGCTGTTGTTCCATCCCCAAGTTTGAGGTCGTCCAGCATTTTTTTCACGTCAGCCATAACGCTGTCAACTCGATTGTTCACTTGGTCGATTCGGGTTTCAGATTTCTCAATTCGGGTTTCAGCTTCTGACAGGCGGTTGTCATGTTGAGCAACCCTATCCTTCACCTCCTTCGTCTCCTTCCCGAAGGTAGCGTGAAGGTCCTTCATAAGGAGCATCTGTTCTTCCAACCGACGTGCCTGTTCATCCTGTCCGCCCCGCAGCTGCTCTTCCAACCGACGGACCTTTTCCTCCTGCTGCTCTTTCCACTGAAGGACCTGTTCCACCTGTCGGCGAGCCTGGGACCTCCTGCAGCATCACCATCAGAGCACCTAAGTCAGGTGCAGATGTAGGAGCTACTAACGGGCCTGCAGCCGGCGGCTGGCCCTCCGACGTCTGCGGCGTTGCACCACCAAATCTTCTTTGGTCCGTCTCCTGCTGGCGTTGACTGCGGGTACGGACACCATCCGTTTCCTCCTTAGGTAAAATCGGCATGATTTTATCCCACTTCTGGCACCAATTGTTACGAGCTTGAGGTTCGTGACAATAAAAACTGCCGATTGAATTACCGAAATTAAAACTTTAATTCACTTTACACTAATTAAAACTTAAAAGACTAATAATAATTAATCACACTAATTCACTTTATTCCGCTCCGAAGCTTCGCTTGTCTCGCCAAATTCAATACTTACCCGATCGCACCTTGCAGCGCCTATAAATACACATTAGCACCGAAACATCCAGAACATTCGCGCACCAATCAAAGTTCGAGTGTCAGCTTCTAGAAGCTTAGTTCTTCGTTTCGACACCAGATGGCGCTGTCGGTTGAAAGATTAGTGATGTCATTTTCTGGAAAGCTCCCCCCGCTCTCGTCCCTGACACTACATGACGTCAACTTAGGCGCGCAACAGTAAGTAAATGTTCCAATTTGAAGGGTAAATGTTGAGCGTTTGTATAAACGTTTTTTAACTTTAACTGGAATATATCTTAGATTTGTGCCTATTTATTAGAAATAATTGCGATTTATTCGAAACGAAACTTTCGAAACATCAAAATTTACGCCCTTGCTACGTAAACAATTTATATCTACCTCAAATTAAAAATAAATTGTTTGACAAAAGTGCATACATAACAGCAATTAAAGTATTTAATCACTTACCCAATAGTATTAAAACCATAAAAGAACCCAAATTCAATCATAATTTAAAAATCTGGTTGGTGGAACATACGTTTTATACGCTAAATGAATTCTATAATTTTAAGAGTTAATATCGTGTTCTTTATTATACTTATATCTATAAGCATTTTTTAATATTTTATCTTAGAAGTTAATTGTAAATCTGTTAAATGTAAATTGCAAAAATGTAATCTGTTAAATGTAAATAGTACATATATTATGTTTATGAAAATTGTAAATCTATTGCACGCCTGATGAGGCAACTGTTGATACCTTTAATAATATGTCATCTTCAACTTGTACACAGTAATGCAATAAATGAATTATTATTATTACTATTATTAATTATAGGCTGAGAGGGATTTCATCTTAGTCTTCAGTGGTGATAACATATCCATATAGGCTTCTCTGTACAAATAAATAGAGCTGATTGTAGTGTCTCTAGGCTACAGTATAGTCATACGATCAGGTGCACTGTTGGTACGTTTTTCAATTAAGTTTTATAAAAAAACGTAAGAAAGCCAGAAAGTTCCGATAGACATATAGATCTATCGGAAGTCACGATTAAAATGTAATTGTATATATACTACTATCTATTACTTTAAGAAATCGAAAAGAAGATAATGAAAAAGAAGGATAGGATGATGGCATAAGAACCTCGATATATGCTGTCTTGCTGAAATTTTATTGATATACAGAATTTATTTAATGGACATGTGTTGTTTGTTTGATAAAGAACATGTCTATTTAAACATTTTGCTTGCATGAAATATATTTATTATTATATTACTAAACAAAATTTTTTTTTATCAATTTCAGAATACACTATCACAAAATCAGCCAAGAGGGTCCGCCGAGACAATCATCTACATTTAAATTATTGCAGGTTATAACGGAGACGCAAGATTGGGATAAAATGCAGAGGAAGATAAATACACAAGGTTATACAGACTTTTAGTTTTCAGACAAAAACTTAAGCAAAAACATATTATTCATAAATATGTAGACTAAATTAATATCTAAAGCTATTTATTTTTTAATATTTAAATCAAGTTCGATTTTTGAAAGTTGCAGTAATATGTAACTTTTTCTGTTGTATAGTATTTACTTTTATTTTATTTCAATAAGATATTAAGTACGGATATTAATTTAAGTTACTTATTTTTAAATTTATCGTTTAACTTTAAATTATACTAAATAAACAAATTGTCTTTATAATGTATTCATTTGTATGGGTATTTAATAAACAAAGCGATTAAAATATTTTGAAACGCTTTTAAAACTGGCGCGGGTGATGTAGCGAAATATTTGTAATTAAATATATTTTTTGAATGCTTTTTTGTAATTAAGTATTAAAGTATTATAGTTGAGGGGAATCTTAAAATCTTATTTTAGTATTTAATAATAATGTAGCATGAATAGAATCAATGGCGAAAATACATGCTTTATTTTGTGATGTTAGATATTACTAATGCTCATAATTTTATTATTACAGCTAATATACCAAAGAATAGACTAATAAATTATTTTTTCTAGCATATTATTTTATATTTAATTAAATAATATCGTTTTCATAAGAGTAGAGAGTAGCAACTGAGAATTTCTAATTTTTTTATATTCTTAATTTGCCATTGTTACGTAGGATGAAATTAACCAGTTACTTAAATAAATTAGGATATGTTTAATTTCTTTAACGTAGTTTGAGCATAATATCGTCAAAAGATTTTCTTGCTTTAGATCTATGAGTAGCTTTGTTAAGATTCATGATTAAATTAATGTATAAACTTATAATGGGTATTTTAAATGTTATCAACAATAAATATTTTATTATTTTCAGTTTGAATGTATTTAAAATGTCAATGACTTATCTTAAAGTATTTTATTGTGTTACCAGCTAAATTTACTAACAAAATACATCCTTATAAAATAACAATGTTTAATATTTTTATAATTTAAAATATATTTATAAAAATATTTATAATTTTATTATATAATTATATATTTATTTAACACACTTAATTAATTCTACAAATAATATTATCGTTATGGCTTTGTTTATTAAATAATGTTACACATAAAATTATTGTACACGTTACCGTTCTCCATCCACATACCTAATTAACTAATGAAACACTAATAACTGATATAGCCTTTTAGATTATTTTCTCGAATAACCAACCCGCGTATCCCGGTTTTGTGTTATTATTAACAAATA
Organism: Parnassius apollo; assembly: GCA_907164705.1. NCBI lineage: Eukaryota > Metazoa > Arthropoda > Insecta > Lepidoptera > Papilionidae > Parnassius > Parnassius apollo. The sequence continues at coordinate 495,764 of CAJQZP010001062.1, read as the reverse complement.
TTGCAGTTATTTTTCGTTATAAAGTGGCACAATTCTTTGTTTTTTTTTTCTCAGTTATCAATGGTTATATTCACATAAAAGCATTATTGTCTTGCATGTAATCGCTTTAACTTTTTTGTAAACATAATACTGATAACAAGACACTGAATATGCAATTTGATTGCTCGAATTTAATTACAGCTGAGATTAACTAAATTAGATTATTATATATCACAAATATATAACAAATACTTGATGGCACTTTATACGGGGAACAACATTGAACAGACAAGGGGTGTGGCAATCTAGTCAGAGTGGTCTTTTCTAAATTATTTCGTATTTTTACTTTAATATAATTTCATAATTTTACGTATAAGGTAAGAATTTAACGTATAGAATAATTTATTGTTAAACATTAAATAAAATTATTTTAAACTAAGATGTAGTTTAATTTTAATTTGTATTTCATCCAATACCATAGGGCAAGAAAGTCATTTTGAGAAAACAAAGTCGGTCATAAATAGGGTTGCCAGCACCTATTTTATGGATTTGGTAGGATAAAAATTAACTTGCAACGAACACTATATTCTGCCACACTCCGAATACCGAATATTCTACTAACTTCTTGGCTGAATAGCCGAATATTAGGCAAAAGTATTCGGCCAGGAAGGAAGTAGGTAGTGTTTATTCATCAGAGAGTCTAATCTCTGTAGCTGGGATTGCCGACGAGAAGAAAAGGAGTAGACTACTACCTGAATTTAAAGAAAAGTTAGCTTTTCTGCGCCATTATCTTTCACTTTGATTACGATAATTCGATTGCATAGGCATTTATCTGATAGTTATTTTTTAATTTTTATAATGTGAAAGTTGATTATGTACCTATGACTCATTTAATGATTACAAGAAAAAAAATTATAAAATAAAAAAATATAATGATTTCTTATATTAACGCAACACTACACATTTAAATAATATTAGGTTTTACTGATTTTACGCTCCGACGCTCCGGGAAGTCTGCAGTCTGTGAACACGTACAGGATCGCCCCCTGGATGGAGGATGTAGTGACATCACATTTGATAGACCACAAATCCTCGCTAAAGAACACCGATTCCTTCCAAGGATGATTAGCGAGGCTATTGAAATAAAAAAAAAACATCCCAATTTTAATAGAGAAAATGGCTAGGTGCTACCATCTGCTTGGGACCCTATAATTATAAAATTAAAACCCAACCCAAGCATACAACTGCAAGACTTCAAGATACTATAAGTTCATACTGCATAGAATGGAACAAAAAAAATTAATACATAATATTAATCTATGGTAACTGCGGTTAATTACGACATTTCAGTCTCCGTTGAACATCTCAGTCTCCCCTGTGACCAAGTGCTCGAAACGTCGGGTATTTAAATAGACGCGATAAAATCCGTAAAAACTATTATTATTAAATAAATAAATATTTTAATTTTACAAATTATCTGATCAAAATAAAACCTTTAACGTAAGCATTCGGTATTCAACCTAATAGGATAAATGTTTCCGAATAGGCCGAATACCGAATAATAGCTGAATATTCGTTGTAAGTCTGATAAAAATGCAGATATGACAATGTTATTAATAAAATGCTTTTTATCCCCAACATCGCGTGTCACCTTAAAGTGATTTTAAAACTCAGACCTCAACCAGCAGGGGAAACGTAGAATTAACGCCTTGTCCTCTATTGAAGATCTCAAATAAGAATATTCCTTTAAAATGAAGAAGGTAGCGCATTTAAATTACTTATTTTTATGTGTTCCCGACATTATATATATATATATACATATATATATACAATACTAGCTGACTCGTTACATGTAAGTAGTTCTACACTTTCCAGTTTTTAAACCGTGATCACTCCGTACTTTTTACGGTGTAAAACCATCATCAAAACCGGATCCAGATATTTTTAAACTGCATCACTTTATGAGTATTAGTTACATAATTTTGTTGTTGAGAGAATACCTTAAAAAGAGTTTAATGTGCTAGAGCCACGCTGCAGCTTGCAGTTGAAGCATGAATGCGTCAGCTCTAGCAATCGGCTGCAACGCTCTCATAGAATATCAGCGTAAGTATGTGCTTGAGTACTATCCCACAAAGTGGTGATGTCGACGAAGATGGTAAAGTGCATTGACTTAGCTCTGGTTTAAGGAGCAATTAAATCATATCAGGGAACTCCTGCGCACGCTTTATCAGCTCGTAACAATTCAATTTATGGCTGAACGTAGACCTTACCCACTTTAGGTATAAATTGCCACAATTACCAATCTTAGCTCAGGAAAATCCACCATCATGACCATTAAAACTATGTTACGAGTAGCATACGTTTTTGTAATAAAAATGTACAACAAATTAGTATGGACATGTGAAGTCCGTCAACACGCATTGGAGCATCGCGATGGACTAATTGCTTCAAAAACCTTTCAGAAATGAGATATAACCTGCGTTCAGCAGTGGAAGATGTATAAACTGTAACTTTCCTTTATTGAATGTTTAAAATATTGTAGAAACCACTGTAATTTAACTGTAAAAGACGAAACCTCGCATCTACATTTCAGCACATGCGAGTACTAAGTCTCAGTAGAGAGTTTGGAAGCTACTGTATTGTTTCTCATTAATCGAAACATTTGTTTAGTTAAAAATGCAGGGCGCATTAGCCTAGCTTTTTTCAGTTTTCAATGAACCCTATGCTGCTTAATTTAAAGTAATTTTGTTACGAAATACGTTTCTTTTTACAATGTGTTGTTTTTTATTTATTTATTTATTTATTTATATGGATCTCCAACAGTTGTACATATTAAATTACTTCTAACACATGCTTTACATCTATAAATAACTATGTACTACCAATTATAGGAGAACACATCATTCTAAAACAATAGCAGTGTTTATAATTTGCCTATTTTAATGGTATTTGGAACAAAAACAAGTTTTACGAACAAAAGAAAGTTAATACTTTTTATAACATAAATAAAAGTTAAGTTTGGCATAAAGTTAGTGAATAATTAATTTTCTAAACAGTCGTTACATTTTTTCATAAAAAGTGTGAGCCCGTCACAACCAATGTCCAGTGTTGCTATATTTTTTACACAAACATTGTATACGCGTGATATACGTGTTATTGGAGAATTCTGTCCAAGTTTTGTTCGAGTGCTGTCAGTCCTAAAGAAAGGACATGGGTTGCGAGGAGGTCTCCGAGGTACGTTAATATTAAATCTGCTCAACAGCTCACTGTCATTAATTTTACCATTGAAAAGTTTATAAAGAAATTTCAAATCAAGAAGAGATCTACGAACTGCCAGTGGTTTCAGCCTAAAGTAAGCAAGTTTATTATTGTAGCACTCACTATGACTTGACGCCTTAAAACGGAATATTAGGTGTTTAATGAGTCTTTTTTGAACACGTTCGATTCTTTCAATGTGGTTTTTGTAAGCGGGAGACCATACTTGACAACAATATTCAAGTTTGCTACGGACCAAGCTGTTGTACAGTTGAAGTATTGTTGTTACCTTTTTGAAATCTTTAGACTGCCTAAGAACTTTTATGTGTTCGCTGTCAAAATACGAAGATTTCATTTCTATTTCTCTCCATTATTACTACTATAAGCTTGTTGGCTCAGGGCGGGTAATGATGTCCTTCTGATCGCACAGCGGCGACTTTTGAATAGGAAGCTGTAAACTAAGAGGGAGATATACTGTGATATCTCTTTCAAGTTTTTCGCCTCATAACCTTAACTATACCTAACCTTTTTTCCGTCTGCCAGTCTGAAATACCCTAATAGTTATTAAAGACTGGCATCAATTAAAATAAAATAAAAGTTTATTTCAAAGAACTAAAATGATTAAAATAATTTTATGTTCTGAGGTGAGTGCTAAGACATAGTGTTAGAGTTAAAGCCTCAACTTCAGAATGTTAAATTATTGAATAGAAAACTTTTTAGGGGTTCTTTAGTTCTTTACGGGTTCTTCAATTGGGCGATTTTTGTATAGAAAAGTTTTATGAGTTTGCGTCTCCATTATGCCTTAGTATTGTTAAAAGGAATGATAATAATTTTCAATAGTTTTAATTTTCATTACTAAGTTGCTTGAAATTCATGAAAATATAACCCTATCCTATACTACGTACAAATATTCTTAATGTATAATAATTAATAAATCAATTAAGTTTTATAAATTTTTTGTACTGGGCTTGCGCAGTCCATCGTAAGTTTTGAATAATAATATAAATGATATAAAATGTGAGTAATTGATGTTTGGAATGCCAATAGATGTGACAACCAGACTCATGTTAATGATTTTAATTTACAAGTTATGAAATTTTTATTTTTGACTTGCTGGTACTCCGCGCATTGCTCTAGCAAAAGCAATCATTGTGAACATAAATCGTTTTAATTTGGAAGAGTTTTATTGCTTAGTTAGGAATGATAATACATTCTTTGAAGTTGAATGATATATAATTAACGAAGATATCGCGTAATATACAAAAAAAAAAAAAACAATCGAATTGAGACGCTCCTCCATTTTTAAAGTCGACTTAAGACCCGTGGCTTCTGTCGCTGCGCTTACCTTCACAAGGGTAATCTTCCTTCTTCTTCTTCATTCACCCCAAGTTAATTGGGGTCGATATTGAAACAGAAACAGAAACTTTTTTATTCAATGTAAATTATAACAATACTTATTGAAAGTCACTTTTTTATTTACCACTGGTTCGCAAAAAAAAAACCTCTGTCCTGGGAAGAACCAGCATAAACCCAGCGGGACTATTTTTTTCCAATAATAGCTTACAATCATGTTTACAATTAACAACACAAGACAAATTAGAAATAGCTTGGTAGCGATCACCCTTCCCAGGGGTTATTATCATCCATAAATTCCTTAATACTATAATAACCCTTTTTATACAAACTTAGTTTAATAACATTTTTGAACTTTGTGTATGACAAATTTTGTATATTTTCTGGAATTTTGTTGTAAAAGCGTATACATTGCCCCAAGAATGAATTACTGACTCGGTGGAGTCGAGTAACTGGTACTACTAGCTTGTGTCTGCTCCTAGTATTTACAGAACGAATATCACTTATTTTCGCAAAACTACTTTTATTTTTGTGTACGTACATTACATTTTCATAAATGTATTGAGAGGCCAGAGTTAATATATTAATTTCCTTAAATTTTTGTCTCAGTGACTCTTTTGGTTTTAAATTATATATTGCTCTAATGGCTCTCTTTTGCAAAATAAATATAATTTCAGTGTCAGTCGCGTGTCCCCATAGCAAAACACCATACGACATAATGCTATGGAAATAACTAAAGTAAACTATTCTAGCTATTTCAACACTGGTAAGAGTTCTAATCTTTTTTACAGCATATGCTGCAGAACTAAGTATGCTAGCTAGTTTTGATATATGGGGGAGCCATTGAAGCTTTGCGTCCAGTGTGATTCCAAGAAAAATGGTGGTATCAACAGGACTCAGTTCCTCCCCATTTGAAATTACATTAGTATTGACATGTTTAACATTAGGAGTGACGAATTACATACATTTAGTTTTAGTTCCATTCAAATGCAAATTATTAACATTAAACCAATTGAATTAGCTGTAGCATTATTTACTTCGTCCTAATTTAATAACTGTCATTTTAATTTGAAAATTAATGAAGTATCATCGGCAAATAATACTATATCATGGTTCTATGTAAGGTGAGTCATTAATATATACAAGAAACAGAAAGGGGCTGAAATTGAGCCCTGAGGTACGCCCATTTGTAAAATTGACCCGGAAGATCTCATACTATTGATGACAACTTTTTGCGTTCTGTCACTTAAATATGAAATAATTAATTTAAGAGTATCGCTTCTTACACCGTAGTGTTGAAGTTTCCTGATTAATGTTTCATGGTGAACACAATCGAAGGCTTTGGATAGGTCACAGAACACATCCAAAGCATCCTGTGAATTCTCCCATGCATTAAATATATATTTAATCAGCTCAACACCAGCATCAGTTGTATTTTAATATAGCACGTCTTTCCCTTCCATTCCCCTCTTTTAGCGTCAACTTTTCACTCACTCCTTTCTTACGCATATCGTCCCTAACACAGACCATCCATCTTTTCTTAGGTCTCCCTCTGCTTTGATACGGGAACTCTTTCACATATATCCACAGGCCCATAACGCCAGAGGCTCTTTAACGGCGACACCTCTTGTGAAGACAATATCTTCTCTATTCCTATTGTTGTAACTTTGATATCAAGTCACGCCGGATCACAAGGTATGCCTTCTTGTACATCCTCTATATCTACCTGTAAATTTTAATAAAATATTAACTTGCGTTCCATAAATAAACTGAGATATCTCGGGAGTTCGTTGTCCTGATTATAAATGTTACATGAGTACTCTGAGTGCCGAAATTGGTAAATTTGTTTAAATACAGCTAAAAGTGAAAAAAAATATTGAAAGTTTTGTTAGTTTTTCCTTTCATATTATTCGTTTATTTTACAAAATAAAAGTATACAGATAATATAATTTTAGTTGTTACGCTTGGAATGCGGGTTGGCAACATTTATATTTAGCATCTGGAAGATGCTGCTGCCCACTCCTGTTCTATTTCCTTCTGACCTCTTACAACACCCACATCATTATATGGTGGAGTGGATACTCTTAAATAGCCTCTACATGGTTAGAACCATTCAGAACGTCTTCGGAGTTGGTTTCATTGATTTTATGAATTATGTAATGGAAAGAGTTTTATTTTTTTTTGACTGGTACAATAGCTCACCCATTGCGCTTTTACTTTTTATAAGGTCTCCTTTTTTCATCTTTATCAGCCTGTAAAATCCACTACTGGAAATCGTCTCATCATTATCGTATCTTTTTTTTAAAACTGAATTGTAATTGTTAACTGAACAGAAAGATGAATCAGTTCATCAAAGATGTATCAGTTCAGATTGAAAAAGGCTACTGCATTTCCTAGATACCTGCAGCCGATTTCAAACTATACTAATATTGAAACTTCCGGCAATTAGGATACAATACTCTACAGCATGTAATTAAAATAGCTCTCTATACCGTTCAGACCGAAACACAGCAGCGCACGCCGCAGTAAGTAGTACCAACCTGAACCGACTCCTAAACTGAGAGGATGTCCTATCGCCTAGAATTCTACCACTATATTGATTTGCCTTATTGCGCTGCATCCACACTCTTTGAATGTCACACTCTCGCACATATCCACTGATTATGAAATTAAGCGTAAAATGGAATTAGGCTAGAAACGACATTATTTTGTATTCAGACGTGCAGACCAAAAAAGTTCGCAAACGTGAGAACTGACATAAACACAGACACATCCTGTTAAAAAATAAAAGAATAGGAATCTAGGAACTTCAAAACATGGATGTATATGTTTGTATTTGGTACATACGAGTATATCGAATCTGTTTTAAGAAATTAACTAAAATAAAACTACGCATGAAAATTGCTGTTTATGAATATTACAGCAATGTCGTCACTGTTAAACTCGGGTAAATAATATAACATTATATCTACTGGCGTGAACCACTCGTAACACAAGCAATTCAAGCTTACCACGAGTGGTTAAGGGGAATATTAGTAATGTTTATAGCATTGTTAATATTCATTTAAAAAAAATTAACGCGGTGGATTCATACACGTCATACTGCAGCTTTTTATGGTTGTATCACAAATGGATTGGTTTGACCGGGGAAGAACTACGCACTCACAGTGTACTAGCGTGAAAAGCTTAATGCTGTGTTTTATGTAGTGAGTGTAGACAACCGGAAAACCTCTTTAATAAAAACGAGATATTTTATCTTAATTAGGGGTGCCAACGCATCTATTCACAATTGAGATTAGATGTAGATGATGTCTATGGTCTACAGCATCCACGTACTGGATGCTTTGGACTATAGACATCCACATTACATACCCACCTCACAGTCTTTTACCATAAGGTGAACTGTGAGCACTTTTGTTAACCTTATTCTATAAAATAACCTGACTCTATGTTCGCTAATGAATGTACATATTTAATTGATTCAACTGTGACATTTGATTCGATCGGTTCGAAAGTATTCACGATTGTTTTGAAATGATTTAGTTAGTTTTGTTTATTAGGTTACAATGAACTGGGCGGTATTCTTACTTATTGTGTGTGTAATTTGCTTACACTAATCATTTTATGTTTATAATATCTCTTACTCATTTGAACATGTTTATTAAATACAATAATAACATCACAAATAATAACACATATTTTGTGAAATTTGCTTTATTATACTACCGCATTAATCTTCCTTATTCGTCACGGTGAATTAAATCCAGTTGGAAGCTCATTGGCAGACGGCCATCAAGATTTGAGCCAAAGTTTTGTAATCGATAGTCAACCAAGGGACAGGGAGATTGAGCCTCGTCATTAGAGTTAATGGATGGGTCTTTTGTCGTCCTGTCGTGATCATTGAAAAGTTATTGCCTACGTCGACTCCAATTAATATTATTGACTTAGCATGATGATCGATGGTTTTCCTTTTTGTTCAAACTTAATAGAATATTTTTGTTAGGTCGTATAAATGCCATTAAGTTTATTAAAATAACGTAATGTCCTCCAGACCTAATTTTACAGCGTCCAGTCTCAGTGGAGACTATCCATCTGCGCAGGGCAGGATTATAGTGCGCGTGTGTGTGTGTGTGTGCGTAAGCACATGCGCACTTTATATTCCCTCACTCTTATAGTCCAATGTAACGGCAATCCAACCCTATACAACTAAAAAGCACGGTGTTTATATTTAAAAAGATTAAGTTAAGACCTATGGCGACATCTCAAATAAACATGATGCCGCACGAATTGTTTGTCCATATTGGAGAAGGTCCACGCTCGCATAGAATACCACCGTGAAGTGTAAAGAAGTGAAGCTATGTTTCGCGTATTGAGTGGCGATAACCGGAAACCCAATACTGGTGACGAGCCATTCCATCGTAGTCCTTGGGGGTTACAACACATCCGCATTTTGATTCTTAATAGAGGATAGAAATGTAAGTGTTGATTGCTCACAGCATTCTATTCACACAAATCACAATCGTACATTATACCATTAGGTGTTGTTTGTCACCTAAAAAGGCAAACATCCAGCAACTGATACTACAACAGCAACTGGTACTAAAGGCTATTAAAGAAAACAACCTACATATGTTTACCTCCAAGGTACAGATCACTTTTTAATTAAGGATTATATAGTTATTTCAAATTGCGTTAGTCTTAGGCATTCATTTCTTGCAAGCTATCTAATTCTTGCACGTTATTTAAAATTATACAAGCACATAAAACATTGCGAGGCAATATTTTCTTTTATGTTACATCACAATGCAATTTTCTCTGAAATATAAAATACTGTTCAGTAGGTATTTTTCAAACCGCTATGATATATTATTTTAGATAAATCTCCAAAGAAAAAATAATGAAATAAATAAAGGAAAAATAAAAAATAATAAAGACGAGTTAGTTTCCTAACGCAACGGTGTCTTTGAGAAAATCTCTTAGTTTTTTACTGCTTCTTCTCAAGGCATAAGTTTTTCCGAACCAATAGAAGAAAACTCAGTATTTCTATTGTTTATAATGTATGTTAATTAAATTTTGTTCCATTTGATTCTATTATAATATACTTCAAAAGTTTCTTATTGTGTTTAAGTTCTAACAGAAAGTCAATATTTCACCAGCTTTAAATTATTGTATTTATTACAATATCCTTTGCACCAAATTTTTTCTTATTCATCCTTAAATTCTAGACCTGTACTGGGGCCTCTCCTTAGAGGGATATGTCTTAATAGTAACTTTGTGCAGGTGGATTAATGATCGCAGATCTAGACATATCGCTTCTGTGACAGCTATCCAACACCGGTCTGAGTTTTTTTTTTACAATACTCAAGTGACATACAAACTTGCAGCCTACCTGATGGTAACTGGCCACGTCAGTCTATGGACAACTTTTTTATAGATTAAGGATGACAGCGAGCACATAGTCCACCTGATGGTAAGTGGATACTGTAGTCCATAAGATCCTCGATTAAGAATAAATATCAAGATACGTTGTCACTCCCGAGGACTAAGACAAGAACAAGAATACAAGAAGGAATGTCTTGTGTCCAATAAAAAGCGTCTCCGTTTCTCTATACTCACCACATTTTATACAGCAGCGGCTGCTATTTTACGCTAGTATTCTGTAAGAGCGTGGTTCTACCCCGGTCAAGTCGACTCGTTCGTGTACTGCCATAATATAGCTGCACTGTACCTGCACCTGCAGCAAACTTCGTACAAACAAGACTTAAGATGCGTTGTCAGCGCTGCTAAACTAAGTTCTGTTATGGTTGATTCTTTAATCAGCAAATAAAATTTATTTATAGGAAAAACACAACATAAAGAAATACAAAAATACAACACAAAAATTACACACGTTCAGTGCGTAAAATAAAAAAAGCAAAAAACTGTTCAATTGCGTTACTTTTATATTCACACATATATTTAAAAACATACAATTATTAAAATATAAAACTATAGAATTTATTTGATAGAAGATTTATCTGTCCAAGCATGTCAATAACGCACATAGAGAGGCTCGGCTGTTACATTCCTCGCAGTCTTATCCATGTTTTACTCATGAATTATGACATTGTTTTAATAAAATGCTGTTATGGTGTCAGTAGCCACATTTATTAATGAAAAAAGTAATGATGTAAAATATGTTTTATCTCCAATATCGCGCGTCAACTCAAAGTGATTCTTAAACTCTGACCTCAACTAGCAGCGGGAACGTCGAATTTGGTCGATGTTGCCTTGTCCTCTATTAAAGATTCCAAATAAGAATAATCCTTTCAAATAAAAAAAGGTAACCATAGTCACAGATAACCTTAAATGGTATTAATTTTTTAAGAATATTTGTTGTTAGTTTTTATATTTAGAAACAAGTCAACCACCACATTTCTTTTCATATTATTTGTTTATTTTACAAAATAAAAGTATACAGACAATGTAACTTTAGTTGTTACTTTTTTTTAGTTGTGATTTTTTTTTAAATACTGAGATATCGCACTCCTTATTCCCATATTTCCACGTTATTTAACACAGAAGGTTTGTGCAAACCGTTGAATTTATTGCAATAGCTTTGCAGTATTCCAAGTAATAGAATTCCTTAGGTTCATATATTTAGGGGTTATTGACTGGAACACTTTTATTATGGTGCTAAATACGGATATGGCTTGCACAACGTTTTAGCTGTAATAAATTTTTTAAGATTGAGAAAGACGATCGAGTTTTAAAATTATATGAGGGGTTTAAATAGAATTGACACACAAATAAAGTTTGATTGAACCAAAAGAATGCGTATTTCTTAAATCAGCGAACAACACGCGTTGATTAAGTGCTGGATCTCAGTGAGAATACTACTTCATAATAATTTAAACTTATTGTCATCAGTTCTTAATACATTTGCAAAATTTCAGATAACTCAGATGTTATATACATTCATATATATGTGTATGAATTATTAATAATTCAGCTTTTAACGACATAGATAAATATACATAGAGGTAAAGCTATAAATAAAATCGAGTTAATATATGGACTGCGACAAGGAGGTTTTCTTTTAAATATAAACCATATTCCATTACAGCCTATCAAAAGTCCACTACTGAACATAAGCCCATAGATTACCTCGTGGGGGGAGGGGGGATATTCGCTAAAGTTGCCACGCTTGGAGGGCGGGTTGGCAACACTTTTATTTAGCTGTTAGTAGGAATATGCTGCCCCCCACTCCTGTTTTATTTCCTTCTGACTTCTTGCTACACGCACAGGATGATATAGTGGAGAGGATACTTTTAAACCGCCACTACATGGTTAGAACTATTCAGAACATCTTCAGAATTGGTATAATTGATTTTATGAATTATTTAATGGAAAGAGTTTTATTTTCTTGTGACATCTCTTTGACTGGTATAATAGCTCACCCACTGTACCTATACTTTTATAAGGTCTTCTTCTTTCATATTTATCAGCCTGTAAAAGTGTACTACTGGAAATTGCCAAGTCATTGTCGTATCTTTTTTTTTAAACTGAAGTTGTTGTTGAATAGAGCTAGTGCATTCCCTAGATACCTGCAGCCGATTTCAAACTATACTAACATTGTAACTTCTGGTGACTAAGATGGATTCATACTGCAGCTATTTTATGGTTGTATCACGAATGAGTTGATTTGACCGGATAAGAACTACGCGCTGACTAGTACTAGCGTGAAATAAATGGTAAATGCTGTGTTTCATACAGTGAGTGTAGACAACCGAACCTTTTTAATGAAAACGAGGTATTTTATCTTAATCAGAGGTTGATTCATAATTGAGGAGAGATCTAAATGTATATTGTCTAACACCGAGCTCACTGTCTCTTACCATCAGGTGGACTGTGAGCTCGTTTGTCAAACTACAAAAGAACATGACTGATTGTACCCATTTAATTAATTCAAGTGTGATATTTGATTCGGTCAGTTCGAAAGTATTCACGATTGTTTTGAAATTATTTAATTGTTTTTATTAATTAGATGGCAATGAATCGGGCTGTATACTTATTTATTGTGTGTATAATTTGCTTATACCTATACACTAATGGACAAATTAAGTGGAACGAAAAAAGTGTATATAAAACACAATGACATGGATATTTGTAACAATTGAAAATATTAATTCGAATTTTGATTATTATTAGCTAATTTAAAATTACAAATGCCGAATGGCAGTAGATGGGATTAGCTCCATATTAAATATTAATTTCCTTGTGTTTATTGGAGAAGCTATCAATAGAACCAATTAACTTTGAAACTCGTGATTCAAAGATTGGCTTGTTTTGGTGTAATGTAATTGACAACGTGACTGAATCTCTGCTGCGTCTCTTCCGCCCCTGAAGATTATTTAATCTATTAATCTTTACACACTCTGGTTCCAAGCTTTTACAATATATTTTAAGATGAAATATGTTATCCTTTAATATCCTTTATGAGCCTATAAAGAACTCAACAAAGGTAGACCGAAAACTGAATTCAAAATGTCATTACATTTATAGATACAATATTAAGTTTCACTCTCCTACCTACTTTTGCTGTCAAATAGTAGTTACAGATGTGTTCCGATAGCAAGGGTATAAAGAGTGAGTATAATTACAGGCACTCACATAGTCAACAACTTAAACAAAGAAACAACGCTACAAGTAATTGTTTCTTTGTTTATAGTTGGTTGTAGAATTTCATGGACTGCAGTGGACACTTACCATCAGATGGACTGTAAGCCCTTCACTTCAGTTTTATAAAAAAAACCGTGGCAAAAACTAATGACAAAAAGCTTTGTGTAAAGGGCAATTAAATTATGGTTTTTGATAGCACGCGATTATATGGGACAACCACCTTTTTATACAGAAATGCGTACGAGGGAAAACTTCTCGGTTTGGGGTTTATTTTTTTTTAGCTTTTCAATACGATCTCCTAAGTAATTCGCACATTTTTTTTAAAAAGTGCTTTAAATTCAGTTAAGCTTGAGCTTCTAACAATTAAATCTCATCCAATGCAACTTGTGTTTCTCCGTAAATTTAATAAAACATCTTTTTTGGAAGCCGTTAATTTTTTTACGGCAGGCGTCGCCATTTCACGAGAACACTGGCTTGAAATTTATTCGTATTATTAAACCCATCTAGCTAATGCAAAGAGAAGATAACACACTAGAATATTATATTGCTATCCTGACTTCAACACAACCTCGTGTAATCAGGGTATAGGTGCCGTCTTACTACGTGCTTTATGGTTTGTGACGATAAGTATTGTGAAGAAAAATGTTTAAGATATTACAATATTTTTAGAGCACTTGAATTCCTTCAATTTGTTCCATAACCCTCTAATAGGTAATCTTCTTTTACTTCTGTATTTACACTAATATTACCATGGTAATATGCCTTGGTAATAGTTATAAACCTAAGCACCCGCTGTATATTTCACAGCTTGTGAGCAAATTAGATTCAATTCCCACAGGCATTTTTTAAAGGAAAATATTATTAGAAAACGTAAATGTCTGAATAATCATGCATTGAGGCAGCGCGGTAGACTCGTGATGTAATAAGGAACCCTCTCAGAAGTGAGGGAATGTCCGTACCCATAAGAGTGACTTTTATAATTTTTAAACATATATCCTTTTCTTTTATTATATTACTTTTTTCTTATACATCTGTTTCCGGGAAATTTAGGAAAAAAGATTTAAGTATGTTAATGTATAACTTGTGCATCATAAACCATTACATCACACATCATAAATGTGTACTTTTATTAATTGTGGTCTTATTGAAAGTTACTTATGATCACCGTTACCGTTACAGCCTCTCGAAAATCTACAGCTGAACATGGACTTACGCCCTAGATTGCCTTATGGGGGGTAATATTTTCCATAATTGCCAATTTTGGCAGGAGGTTGGGAAAACGCAGATTTTTAATTTTTTAAGTCTTAAACAGGAATACACTGCTTCCCATATCCTGACTGGTTTCCCTCTGTCGCGTCTTGTGGGTGGCTGTTCCACAGAACGATACGAGGTAGTGGATATTCTTATAGCGCCACTACACAGTGAACTTAGGTTTAGTTTTCAAGATCTTTATTAATCTAAAAAAGAAATATATGATTGCCATTTACATGGGTACATAGCTTAGGGTAAATTCCACAGTCGTTCGCCAAATTAATTTCACCAAAAACACACGGACTTCACCCACGCAACATATTTACGATTATTTACAAACTTATAATTGGAAATCATTAAATAACTAGATTGATTACTTACTTACTTACTTATCTTCACGCACAATCCCTAACGGGGTAGCCAGAGAGAACAGATCGCCAAGTGTCACGATCCTTACATACCTCTTTCGCTTCTTTCAGGTTCATTATCTTCTTCATACATGCACGTCTAGGTATCCGAGTACTCTTGACCTTCCTCTCTTCGAGCAATTTGCTCACATGGTCTTCGAAAGTTAGTCTCGGTCTACCTCGACACCTTTTAATATTTACTTTCGCTCTATATATTTTCTTCACTATTCGGTCTTCACTCATTCGCTCAACGTGCCCAAACCATTGGAGTACGCCCCTATCAATTTTTGTGATAAGGTCATCTTTCAATCCTGCCATATTGCGAATCTCTTCGTTTCGCTTTCGATAGGCTATGGTAACGCCACACATTAACGAAGAGATCGCATCTCCACTGCATTCAACTTGCTTTTATGCTTCTTCTGGCATACCCACTTTTCGCTGCCATATAACAAAGTCGGTACCAACACTGCGTTATGTATTGCAAGGCGTGCACTCTTCACCACGCCTTGCCTTTTGACTAATGCATTCAGGGCATCATTGACTTTGTTTCCGGCAGCGACGCGCCTATCCACATCTAAATCACATCTTCCATCCCGGCTGAAAGCACTCCCCAAGTATACAATTTCATTTACTTGTTCTAGACGTAACTAGATTGATGTAGTCTATAATTTGTGTATTTAGGATATTTTCATATTTCTGAAACGTGTTGCCGCTCAATATCTCTTACTCATTTGAACATCTTTATAAAATACAATTAAATATTCACAAATAATAACACTTATTTAGTGAAATTCACTTTATTATACTACCGCATTAATCTTCCTTATTCGTCACGGCGAATTAAATCCGGTTGGAAGCTCATTGGCAGACGGCCATCAAAATTTGAGCCGAAGTTTTGTAATCGATAGTCAACCAAGGGACAGGGAGATTGAGCCTCGTCATTAGAGTTAATGTATTGGTCTTTTGTCGTCCTGCCGTGATCACAAAAAAGTTATTGCCTACGTCGACTCCAATTATTGTTATTGACTTAGCACGATGATCGATGGTTTTCCTTTTTGTTCAAACTTAATAAAATATTTTTGTTAGTTCCATGCGTAGTAGTAGTAGTAGTAGTAGTAGTAGAACGCAGGATATAAAGTAAATGGGGCTCTAGTTCTGCACTCTATTGTGAAAAGTTAGCATATGTCAAAAAGGCAGGTATGGCTATTCAAAATGCTGTGTTAGTCCCTATTTTAACGTATGGTAGTGAGAGTTGGGTATGGCAGAAGAAGCACGAGAGTAGAATAAATGCAGTAGAAATACGATCGCTAAGGAGTATGTTAGGGCTGAATCTGAGTGATAGGGTGAGAAATTGTGTGATAAAAGAAGAGTGTGGTTTGCCAGATGATGCTGTGACCAGGATTAAGAAAGGAATGCTGCGGTGGTGTGATCACGTAGAAAGGCTGACAAAGAAAATTTATGTTGCAGAAGTGAATGGAAGAGTCGGAAACGTCCCTTTCCTAGGCGAAAGTTTATCGACCAAATTGGCGATATATTGAAAATGGGCCAAATTAGGAATACCCTTAACTGACGAGCATGTATGCGGAGGTATATGAATGTGGAGGAGGCAAGAAAGGTGTGTCAGGATCATGCCAAATGGAATTCTGTAATCTTTGCCTACCCCTCTGGGTGACAGGCGTGAGTGTTTTATGTATGTATAAATTGAATGTTATTCAGAATACCAGCTAGTTGAAGAATACTATGCGTTTCATTAATCCTATATCACTTACAGACATTAAGGATTATATAGTTATTTTAAATTGCATTAGGTCATAGTCATTCATTTATTGCAACATATATATTCCTTGCACTTTATATAAAATTGTACAAGCACATGAAATATTGCGAGGCAATTTTTTTCACGTTGCATCGCAATGCAATTTCCTCTGAAATATAAAATACTGTTCAGTAGGTATTTTTCAAACCGCTTAAAAACGTACCGTATACCATTATTTAGATATATTCTTAAGAAAATATAATGAAAGAAATAAAAGAATAATAAAGAAATAATAAAAGAAGAGTTAGTTTTCTAACACAAAGTGTCTTCGAAAAAATCTCTCAAGGCACAGATTTTCTCCGAACCAATAAGAGAAAACTCAATATTTCAATTGTTGTTCATAATGTATGTTAACGAAATTTTACTCTATTTGATTCTATTATAACATACTTTAAAAGTTTCTTATGATGTTTGAGTTATAACAGAAAGTCAATATTACACCAGCTTTAAATTATTGTATTTATTACAATATTCTTTAGTTAAGCACGAGTGTATCAGACCTAGCAATCGGCTGCAATGCTCTCACAGAATATCAGCGCAAATAGCACTATTATATGTGCTTGAGTACTATCCCACCAAGTGGTGATGTCGACGAAGATGGTAAAGTGCATTGACTTAGTTCTGGTTTTAGGAGGAATTAAATCATATCAAGTAACTCCTGCGCATGGTTTATTAGCTTGTAACAATTCAGTTCACAGCTGGACGTAGACCTCGCCCACTTTACGAATTATTTGCTATAATCACCAATATTAGCTCACGAAAATCCACCATCATGACCATTAAGACTATGGGAGCATACATTTTTACAATAAAAATGTACAACAAATTACTTCACATGTCCAAAACATGTGAAGTCCGTCAACACGCATTGGATCATCGCGATGGACTAATTGCTTCAAAACCCTTTCAGAAATGAGACAAAGCCTGCGTAGCTTTCCTTTATTTAATTTTTAGAAATGTTGTAGAAAATGCTGTAATTTAAACTGTAAAAACGAAACTTCGCATCTACATTTCAGCATATACGAGTACTAAGAGTCAGTAGAGAATATGGAAGCTATTATTTTTTCTCATTAATCGAAACATTTGTTTAGTTGCACACAGGGCGCATTAGCTTAGCTTTTTTCAGTTTTAATGAACTCTATTGCTGCTAAATTTAAAGTAAATTTGTTACGAAATACGTTTTTACGGTCTGTTGTTTTTACGTACTCGGTGTCGAAATACGAAGATTCGCTTCCTATTTCTCTCCATTATTACTATTGTAAGCATCCTGGCTCAGCCGGGTAATGATGTTCTAACCGATTCCGAACACAGCGGCGTCTTTTCAATCGGGAGCTGTAAACTAAGAGGGAGATATACTGTAAAATCTTTTTCATGTTTTTCGCTTCATTGGTACTCGATAACCTTAACTATACCTAATCTTTTTTCGTTGGAAACCTTCCCCGCCTCGCTTATGTAACGGCGGGATATGTCAGACTAGCATCAATAAAAAGGAAATAAAAGCTTATTTCAAAGAACTAAAATGATTAAAATAATTTCATATTCTGAGGTTAGTGCTAAGACATAGTTTTAGAATTAAAGCCCCAACTTCAGCATGTGAAATTACTGAAATGAGATTTTTTGTGGGTTCTTTAGTTCCTTCTTCTTTAGTTGGGCAATTTATGTATGGAAAAAATCTTATGCCACCATCATGCGTAAGTACTGTTGAAATGAATGATAATAATTTTCAATATTTTTAATTTTCATTAATAAGTTGCTTGCAATTCATGTAAATACAAATACTATGTATAAATGTTATTAATGTATAGTATACAATTAAGTTGTATTAATTTTATCTACTGGGCTTGCGCAGTCCATCATAAGTTTTGAATAATAAATAAACTATATAAAATGTGTATAATTAATGTTCAGAGTGCCGATAGATGTGACAAAAAGACTCATGTTAATGATTTCAATTTACAAGTTATGTAATTTTAATTTTTGACTCGCTAGTACCCGGCGCTTTGCTGCTGCAAAACCAATAATTGTGAACATGTCGGATTAAATTTGGAAGAACTTTATTGTACAATAATTAGGAATGATAATACATTCTTTGATACGCGCACCACCTACTATAAGCTAATTGTATTATTTCTATAACCGCAAAATTGTAAGCAATAAGTTAACAAAGTTTTAGCGCAATCTGATGAAAAGTATCGCAGCGTATAAAATACGAACAAGCATTAAGTTTTATATATTAGATACGTCACTTAATTTGAAAATCCAAAACACAACACTGTCATTCTAAACTACAAGTGTAAACTCAATACTATGTTAAGTTAACACTTCTGCCAACAGTCCCCGTTAGCTGGTGTTTTAAAATTATTTTTAAAGAAGTAAACCTCCCTTTTTAAAACTTATATTTATAGTCATAAGTGGACTTAAAAATATCACAATGTCGTCTAAACAGTTACATTAAAAACTTTATCCACTATTTTGCCACCTTTAGTAACATCTTTAATAAAAAGAATTATCAAAATCGGTTTAAAATTAACGAAGATATCGTGTAATGTACAAAAACATAACACTCGAATTGGGACATCCATTTTTAAAGTCAACTTAAGCCCCGTGGCATCTGGCGCTGCGCTTACCTTCACAAGGGTAATCTTCCTTCTTCATCATCCATTACAAGTTAATTGGGGTCCACTTAGCATGTCTTTCTCTTCCATTCCTTTCTACTAGCGTCATCTTTTCACTCGCACCTTTCTTACGCATATCATCCTTAACACGGACCATCCATCTTTTCTTAGGCCTCCCTCTGCTTTGAAACGAGAACTATTTCACATATATCCGCAGGCCCATAACACCAGAGGCTCTTTATCGGCGGCAACTCTTGTGAAGACAATACCTTCTCTATTCCTATTGTTGTAACTTTGCTATAAAGTCGCGCCGGATCACAAGGTATGCTTTTTTGTACAGCCACCGTAAATTTTAATAAAATAATAACTTGCATTACATAAAACACAAACACAAACTGATATATCTCGAGAGTTCGTTGTCTTGATTATGAATGTTACATGAGTATTCTGAGTTCGATTCTTAGTGCCGAAATTGGTAAATTTGTTTAAATTTGTACAGCTAAAAGTGGGAAAATGTGTTTGTTTTTGATATTTAGAAAACAATTCAACCACCACATTTCCTTTTATATTATCTATTTATATTATTTTACAAAATAAAAGTATACTGCTAATATAATTTTAATTATTACTTTTAGTTGTGATATTTAAAAAAATATACTAAGACATCGCACTCCTTAGTCCCATATTTCCACGTTACCTAACACGGAAGGTTTGTGAAAACCGTTAAATTTATTGCAATAGTTTTGCAGTATTCCAAGTAATAGAATTCCTTAGGTTCATATATTTAGGGGTTATTGACTGGAACACTTTTATTATGGTGCTAAATACGGATATGGCTTGCACAACGTTTCAGCTGTAATAAATTTTTTAAGATTGTTAAAGGCGATCGAGTTTTAAAATTATATGAGCGGTTTAAATAGAATTGACTCAACTACTTTTTTCACTTATAAATATGTTTGCGTCAATCAAAATAAAGTTTGATTGAACCAAAAGAATGCGTATTTCTTAAATCAGCGAACAACACGCGTTGATTAAGTGCTGGATCTCAGTGAGAATACTACTTCATAATAATTTAAACTTATTGTCATCAGTTCTTAAAACATTTGAAAAATTTCAGATAGTTCCGATGTTATATACATTCATATATATGTGTATGAATTATTAATAATTCAGCTTTTAACGATATAGGTAAATATACATAGAGGTAAAGCTATAAATAAAATCGAGTTAATATATGGACTGCGACAAGGAGGTTTTCTTTTAAATATAAACCATATTCCATTACAGCCTATCAAAAGTCCACTACTGAACATAAGCCCATAGATTACCTCGTGGGGGGGGGGGGATATTCGCTAAAGTTGCCACGCTTGGAGGGCGGGTTGGCAATACTTTTATTTAGCTGTTAGTAGGAATATGCTGCTGCACACTCCTGTTTTATTTCCTTCTGACTTCTTGCTACACGCACAGGATGATATAGTGGAGAGGATACTTTTAAACCGCCACTACATGCTTAGAACTATTCCGAACATCTTCAGAATTGGTATAATTGATTTTATGAATTATTTAATGGAAAGAGTTTTATTTTCTTGTGACATCTCTTTGACTGGTATAATAGCTCACCCACTGTAGCTATACTTTTATAAGGTCTTCTTCTTTCATATTTATCAGCCTGTAAAAGTGTACTACTGGAAATTGGCAAGTCATTGTCGTATCTTTTTTTTTAAACTGAAGTTGTTGTTGAATAGAGCTAGTGCATTCCCTAGATACCTGCAGCCGATTTCAAACTATACTAACATTGTAACTTCTGGTGACTAAGATACAATGCTCTGCAGCCTGTAATTAAAAAAGCTCTCGGTAGGTAGTTGTAGTAAGGGTATGCCTTCATAACGAAACTCAGCAGCGCACGCCGCAGTAAGGAATACCTAGAATCATCTAGAATTCTACCACTATATTGATTTGCCTTATTGCACTACATCCACACTCGTAGAATGTCATACTCTCTCACACATATCCACTCATTATGAAATTAAGTATAAAATGGAATTAGACTACAAATGAAAACACAATTTTGTATTCAGACGTGCAGACCAAAAAAGTACAAAAACGTTAGAACGTACATGTAGACACACACGTCCTTTTAAAAACATAAGATTAGGAAACTAGGAACTTTAAAACATGGATATATATATATATATATATTTCCTAGGATATATATATATATGGATATATATTTATTATATATATATATATATATATATATATATATATATATATATATATATATATATATATATATATATATACATATTTTTTTATTTGGTACAAATATCGAATCAATTTTAAGAACTTAACTAAAATAAAAATGAGCATTAATATTGCTATTTCTGAATATCACAGCAATGTCATCACAGTTACAGTAAACTCAAGTAAATAATATAACATTTTAAGCGATGGATTCATACTGCAGCTATTTTATGGTTGTATCACGAATGAGTTGGTTTGACCGGAGAGGAACTACGCGCTCACTAGTACTAGCGTGAAATAAATGCTAAATGCTGTGTTTCATACAGTGAGTGTAGACAACCGAACCTTTTTAATGAAAACGAGGTATTTTATCTTAATCAGAGGTTGATTCATAATTGAGGAGAGATGTAAATTTATATTGTCTAACTCCGAGCTCACTGTCTCTTACCATCAGGTGGACTGTGAGCTCGTTTGTCAATCTACAAAAGAACCTGACTGATTGTACCCATTTAATTAATTCAAGTGTGATATTTGATTCGGTCAGTTCGAAAGTATTCACGATTGTTTTGAAATTATTTAATTGTTTTTATTAATTAGATGACAATGAATCGGGCTGTATACTTATTTATTGTGTGTATAATTTACTTATACCTATACACTCATTGACCAATTGAGTGGAACGAAAAAAATGTATATAAAACACAATGACATGGATATTTGTAACAATTGAAAATATTAATTCCAATTTTGATTATTATTAGCTAATTTAAAATTACAAATGCCGAATGGCAGTAGATGGGATTAGCTCCATATTAAATATTAATTTCCTTGTGTTTATTGGAGAAGCTATCAATAGAACCAATTAACTTTGAAACTCGTGATTCTAAGATTGGCTTGTTTTGGTGTAATATAATTGACAACGTGACTGAATCTCTGCTGCGTCTCTTCCGCCCCTGAAGATTATTTACTCTGTTAATCTTTACACACTCTGGTTCCAAGCTTTTACAATATATTTTAAGATGAAATATGTTATCCTTTAATATCCTTTACGAGCCTACAAAGAACTCAACAAAGGAAGACTCGAAAACTGAATACAAAATGTCATTACATTTATAGATACATTATTAAGTTTCACTCTCTTACCTACTTTTGCTGTCAAATAGTAGTTACAGATGTGTTCCGATAGCAAGGGTATAAAGAGTGAGTATAATTACAGGCATTCACATAGTCAACAACTATAAACAAAGAAACAATGCTACAAGTAATTGTTTCTTTGTTTATAGTTGGTTGTAGAATTTCATGGACTGCAGTGGTCACTTACCATCAGATGGACTGTAAGCCCTTCACTTCAGTTTTATAAAAAAAACCGTGGCAAAAACTAATGACAAAAAGCTTTGTGTAAAGGGCAATTAAATTATGGTTTTTGATAGCACGCGATTATATGGGACAACCATCTTTTTATACAGAAATGCGTACGAGGGAAAAGTTCTCGGTCTGGGGTTAATTTTTTTAGCTTTTCAATACGATCTCCTAAGTAATTCGCACATTTTTTTTAAAAAGTGTTTTAAATTCAGTTAAGCTTGAGCTTCTAACAATTAAATCTCATCCAATGCAACTTGTGTTTCTCCGTAAATTTAATAAAACATCTTTTTTGGAAGCCGTTACTTTTTACGGCAGGCGTCGCCATTTCACGAGAACACTGGCTTGAAATTTATTCGTATTATTAAACCCATCTAGCTAATGCAAAGAGAAGATAACATACTAGAATATTATATTGCTATCCTGACTTCAACACAACCTCGTGTAATCATGATATAAGTGCCGTCTTACTACGTGCTTTATGGTTTGTGACGATAAGTATTGTGAAGTAAAATGTTTAAGATATTACAATATTTTTAGAGCACTTGAATTCCTTCAATTTGTTCCATAACCCTCTAATAGGTAATCTTCTTTTACTTCTGTATTTACACTAATATTACCATGGTAATATGCCTTGGTAATAGTTATATACCTAAGCACCCGCTGTATATTTCACAGCTTGTGAGCAAATTAGATTCAATTCCCACAGGCATTTTTAAAGGAAAATATTATTAGAAAACGTAAATGTCTGAATAATCATGCATTGAGGCAGCGCGGTAGACTCGTGATGTAATAAGGAACCCTCTCAGAAGTGAGGGAATGTCCGTACCCATAAGAGTGACTTTTATAATTTTTAAACATATATCCTTTTCTTTTATTATATTACTTTTTTCTTATACATCTGTTTCCGGGAAATTTAGGGAAAGAGATTTAAGTATGTTTATCTATAACTTGTGCATCATAAACCATTACATCACACATCATAAATGTGTACTTTTATTAATTGTGGTCTTATTGAAAGTTACTTATGATCACCGTTACCGTTACAGCCTGTCGAAAATCTACAGCTGAACATGGACTTACGCCCTAGATTGCCTTATGGGGGGTAATATTTTCCATAATTGCCAATTTTGGCAGGAGGTTGGGAAAACGCAGATTTTTAATTTTTTTAGTCTTAAACAGGAATACACTGCTTCCCATATCCTGACTTGTTTCCCTCTGTCGCGTCTTGTGGGTGGCTGTTCCACAGAACGATACGAGGTAGTGGATATTCTTATAGCGCCACTACACAGTGAACTTAGGTTTAGTTTTCAAGATCTTTATTAATCTAAAAAAGAAATATATGATTGCCATTTACATGAGTACATAGCTTAGGGTAAATTCCACAGTCGTTCGCCAAATTAATTTCACCAAAAACACACGGACTTCACCCACGCAACATATTTACGATTATTTACAAACTTATAATTGGAAATCATTAAATAACTAGATTGATTACTTACTTACTTACTTATCTTCACGCACAATCCCTAACGGGGTAGCCAGAGAGAACAGATCGCCAAGTGTCACGATCCTTACATACCTCTTTCGCTTCTTTTAGGTTCATTAACTTCTTCATACATGCACGTCTAGGTATCCGAGTACTCTTGACCTTCCTCTCTTCGAGCAATTTGTTCACATGGTCTTCGAAAGTTAGTCTCGGTCTACCTCGACACCTTTTAATATTTACTTTCGCTCTATATATTTTCTTCACTATTCGGTCTTCACTCATTCGCTCAACGTGCCCAAACCATTGGAGTACGCCCCTATCAATTTTTGTGATAAGGTCATCTTTCAATCCTGCCATATTGCGAATCTCTTCGTTTCGCTTTCGATCGGCTATGGTAACGCCACACATTAACGAAGAGATCGCATCTCCACTGCATTCAACTTGCTTTTATGCTTCTTTTGGCATACCCAGGTTTCGCTGCCATATAACAAAGTCGGTACCAACACTGCGTTATGTATTGCAAGGCGTGCACTCTTCACCACGCCTTGCCTTTTGACAAATGCATTCAGGGCATCATTGACTTTGTTTCCGGCAGCGACGCGCCTATCCACATCTAAATCACATTTTCCATCCCGGCTGAAAGCACTCCCCAAGTATACAATTTCATTTACCTGTTCTAGACGTAACTAGATTGATGTAGTCTATAATTTGTGTATTTAGGATATTTTCATATTTCTGAAACGTGTTGCCGCTCAATATCTCTTACTCATTTGAACATCTTTATAAAATACAATTAAATATTCACAAATAATAACACTTATTTAGTGAAATTCACTTTATTATACTACCGCATTAATCTTCCTTATTCGTCACTGCGAATTAAATCCGGTTGGGAGCTCATTGGCAGACGGCCACCAAAATTTGAGCCGAAGTTTTGTAATCGATAGTCAACCAAGGGACAGGGAGATTGAGCCTCGTCATTAGAGTTAATGGATTGGTCTTTTGTCGTCCTGCCGTGATCATTAAAAAGTTATTGCCTACGTCGACTCCAATTATTGTTATTGACTTAGCACGATGATCGATGGTTTTCCTTTTTGTTCAAACTTAATAGAATATTTTTGTTAGTTCCATGCGTAGTAGTATTAGTAGTAGTAGAACGCAGGAAATAAAGTAAATGGGGCTCTACACTCTATTGTGAAAAGTCAGCATGTGTCAAAAAGGCAGGTATGGCTATTCAAAATGCTGTGTTAGTCCCCATTTTAACTTATAGTAGTGAGAGTCGGGTATGGCAGAAGAAGCACGAAAGTAGAATAAATGCAGTAGAAATGCGATCGCTAAGGAGTATGTTAGGGCTGAATCTGAGTGATAGGGTAAGAAATTGTGTGATAAAAGAAGAGTGTGGTTTGCCAGATGATGCTGTGACCAGGATTAAGAAAGGAATGCTGCGGTGGTTTGATCACGTAGAAAGAACGATTGAGGAAAGGCTGACAAAGCAAATTTATGTTCCAGAAGTGAATGGAAGAGTCGGAAACGTCTCTTTCCTAGGCGAAAGTTTATCGACCAAATTGGCGATATATTGAAAATGGGCCAAATTAGGAATACTCTTAACTGACGAGCATGTATGCGGAGGTATATGAATGTGGAGGAGGCAAGAAAGGTGTGTCAGGATCATGCCAAATGGAATTCTGTAGTCTTTGCCTACCCCTCTGGGTGACAGGCGTGAGTGTTTTATGTATGTATGAATTGAATGTTATTCAGAATACCAGCTAGTTGAAGAATACTATGCGTTTCATTAATCCTATATCACTTACAGACACATTAAGGATTATATAGTTATTTTAAATTGCATTAGGTCATAGTCATTCATTTATTGCAACATATATATTCCTTGCACTTTATTTAAAATTGTACAAGCACATGAAATATTGCGAGGCAATTTTTTTCACGTTGCATCGCAATGCAATTTCCTCTGAAATATAAAATACTGTTCAGTAGGTATTTTTCAAACCGCTTAAAAACGTACCGTATACCATTATTTAGATATATTTTTAAGAAAATATAATGAAAGAAATAAAAGAATAATAAATAAATAATAAAAGAGTTAGTTTTCTAACACAATAGTGTCTTCGAAAAAATCTCTTTTAGTTTTTTTACTACTTCTTCTCAAGGCACAGATTTTCTCCGAACCAATAAGAGAAAACTCAATATTTCAATTGTTGTTCAAAATTTATGTTAACGAAATTTTATTCTATTTGATTCTATTATAACATACTTTAAAAGTTTCTTATGATGTTTGAGTTATAACAGAAAGTCAATATTACAACAGCTTTAAATTATTGTATTTATTACAATATTCTTTAGTTAAGCACGAGTGCATCAGACCCAGCAATCGGCTGCAACGCTCTCACAGAATATCAGCGTAAATAGCACTATTATAAGCCGGTGCTTGAGTACTGTCCCACCAAGTGGTGATGTCGACGAAGATGGTAAAGTGCATTGACTTAGTTCTGGTTTTAGGAGGAAATAAATCATATCAAGTAACTCCTGCGAATGGTTTATTAGCTTGTAACAATTCAATTCACAGCTGGACGTAGACTTCGCCCACTTTAGGAATTATTTGTATAATTATTATAATCACCAATATTAGCTCACGAAAATCCACCATCATGACCATTAAGACTATGGGAGCATACATTTTTACAATAAAAATGTACAACAAATTACTATGGACATGTGAAGTCCGTCAACACGCATTGGATCATCGCGATGGACTAATTGCTTCAAAACCCTTTCAGAAATGAGACAAAGCCTGCGTAGCTTTCCTTTATTTAACTTTTAAAAATGTTGTAGAAAATGCTGTAATTTAAACTGTAAAAACGAAACTTCGCATCTACATTTCAGCATATACGAGTACTAAGTCTCAGTAGAGAATATGGAAGCTATTATTTTTTCTCATTAATCGAAACATTTGTTTAGTTGAATACAGTGAGCATTAGCTTAGCTTTTTTCAGTTTTAATGAACCCTATTACTGCTTAATTTAAAGTAATTTTGTTACAAAATACGTTTTTACGGTGTGTTCTCTTTATGTATTCGCTGTCGAAATACGAAGATTTCCTTCCTATTTCTCTCCATTATTACTATTGTAAGCATCCTGGCTCAGCCGGGTAATGATGTCCTTCTAACCGATTCCGAACACAGCGGCGTCTTTTCAATCGGGAGCTGTAAACTAAGAGGGAGATATACTGTAAAATCTTTTTCATGTTTTTCGCTTCATTGGTACTCGATAACCTTAACTATACCTAATCTTTTTTCGTTGGAAACTTTCCCCGCCTTGCTGATGTAACGGCGGGATATGTCAGACTAGCATCAATTATTTCAAAGAACTAAAATGATTAAAATAATTTCATATTCTGAGGTTAGTGCTAAGACATAGTTTCAGAATTAAAGCCCCAACCTCAGCATGTGAAATTACTGAAATGAGATTTTTTATGGGTTCTTTAGTTCCTTCTTCATTAGTTGAGCAATTTATGTATGGAAAAAATCTTATGCCACCAACATGCCTAAGTGCTGTTGAAATGAATGATAATAATTTTCAATATTTTTAACTTTCATTAATAAGTTGCTAGCAATTCATGTAAATACAAATACTATGTATAAATGTTATTAATGTATAGTATACAATTAAGATGTATTAATTTTATCTACTGGGCTTGCGCAGTCCATCATAAGTTTTGAATAATATATAAACTATATAAAATGTGTATAATTAATGTTCAGAGTGCCGATAGATGTGACAAAAAGACTCATGTTAATGATTTCAATTTACAAGTTATGTAATTTTAATTTTTGACTCGCTAGTACCCGGCGCTTTGCTGCTGCAAAAGCAATAATTGTGAACATGTCGGATTAAATTAGGAAGAACTTTATTGTTCAATAATTAGGAATGATAATACATTCTTTGATACGCGCACCACCTACTATAAGCTAATTGTATTATTTCTATAACCGCAAAATTGTAAGCAATAAGTTAATAAAGTTTTAGCGCAATCTGATGAAAAGTATCGCAGCGTATAAAATACGAACAAGCATTAAGTTTTATATATTAGATACGTCACTTAATTTGAAAATCCAAAACACAACACTGTCATTCTAAACTACAAGTGTAAACTCAATACTATGTTAAGTTAACACTTCTGCCAACAGTCCCCGTTAGCTGGTGTTTTAAAATTATTTTTAAAGAAGTAAACCTCCCTTTTTAAAACTTATATTTATAGTCATAAGTGGACTTAAAAATATCACAATGTCGTCTAAACAGTTACATTAAAAACTTTATCCACTATTTTGCCACCTTTAGTAACATCTTTAATAAAAAGAATTATCAAAATCGGTTTAAAATTAACGAAGATATCGCGTAATGTACAAAAACATAACACTCGAATTGGGACGCTCCTCCATTTTTAAAGTCAACTTAAGCCCCGTGGCATCTGGCGCTGCGCTTACCTTCACAAGGGTAATCTTCCTTCTTCATCATCCATTACAAGTTAATTGGGGTCCACTTAGCATGTCTTTCTCTTCCATTCCTTTCTACTAGCGTCATCTTTTCACTCGCACCTTTCTTACGCATATCATCCTTAACACGGACCATCCATCTTTTCTTAGGCCTCCCTCTGCTTTGAAACGAGAACTATTTCACATATATCCGCAGGCCCATAACACCAGAGGCTCTTTATCGGCGGCAACTCTTGTGAAGACAATACCTTCTCTATTCCTATTGTTGTAACTTTGCTATAAAGTCGCGCCGGATCACAAGGTATGCTTTTTTGTACAGCCACCGTAAATTTTAATAAAATAATAACTTGCGTTACATAAAACACAAACAAACTGATATATCTCGGGAGTTCGTAGTCCTGATTAGAAATGTTACATGAGTATTCTGAGTTCGATTATTAGTGCCGAAAGTTGGTAATTGTTTAAATTTGTAAGATAAAAGTTTGAAAATGTGTTTTTTTTGATATTTAGAAAACAATTCAACCACCACATTTCCTTTTATATTATCTATTTATATTATTTTACAAAATAAAAGTATACTGATAATGTAATTTTAATTGTTACTTTTTTTAGTTGTGATTTTTAAAAAAATATACTGAGACATCGCACTCCTTAGTCCCATATTTCCACGTTACCTAACACGGAAGGTTTGTGAAAACCGTTGAATTTATTGCAATAGCTTTGCAGTATTCCAAGTAATAGAATTCCTTAGGTTCATGTATTTAGGGTTATTGACTGGAACACTTTTATTATGGTGCTAAATACGGATATGGCTTGCACAACGTTTTAGCTGTAATAAATTTTTTAAGATTGAGAAAGACGATCGAGTTTTAAAATTATATGAGGGGTTTGAATAGAATTGACACACAAATAAAGTTTGATTGAACCAAAAGAATGCGTATTTCTTAAATCAGCGAACAACACGCGTTGATTAAGTGCTGGATCTCAGTGAGAATACTACTTCATAATAATTTAAACTTATTGTCATCAGTTCTTAATACATTTGCAAAATTTCAGATAATTCAGATGTTATATACATTCATATATATGTGTATGAATTATTAATAATTCAGCTTTTAAAGACATAGGTAAATATACATAGAGGTAAAGCTATAAATAAAATCGAGTTAATATATGGACTGCGACAAGAAGGTTTTCTTTTAAATATAAACCATATTCCATTACAGCCTATCAAAAGTCCACTACTGAACATAAGCCCATAGATTACCTCGTGGGGGGGGGGGGTATTCGCTAAAGTTGCCACGCTTGGAGGGCGGGTTGGCAACATTTTTATTTAGCTGTTAGTAGGAATATGCTGCCGCCCTCTCCTGTTCTATTTCCTTCTGACTTCTTGCTACACGCACAGGATGATATAGTGGAGAGGATACTTTTAAACCGCCACTACATGGTTAGAACTATTCAGAACATCTTCAGAATTGGTATAATTGATTTTATGAATTATTTAATGGAAAGAGTTTTATTTTCTTGTGACATCTCTTTGACTGGTATAATAGCTCACCCACTGTACCTATACTTTTATAAGGTCTTCTTCTTTCATATTTATCAGCCTGTAAAAGTGTACTACTGGAAATTGGCAAGTCATTGTCGTATCTTTTTTTTTAAACTGAAGTTGTTGTTGAATAGAGCTAGTGCATTCCCTAGATACCTGCAGCATTTAAACTATACTATCATTGTAACTTCTGGTGACTAAGATACAATGCTCTGCAGCCTGTAATTAAAAAAGCTCTCGGTAGGTAGTTGTAGTAAGGGTATGCCTTCATAACGAAACTCAGCAGCGCACGCCGCAGTAAGGAATACCTAGAATCATCTAGAATTCTACCACTATATTGATTTGCCTTATTGCACTACATCCACACTCGTAGAATGTCATACTCTCTCACACATATCCACTCATTATGAAATTAAGTGTAAAATGGAATTAGACTACAAATGAAAACACAATTTTGTATTCAGACGTGCAGACCAAAAAAGTACAAAAACGTTAGAACGTACATGTAGACAGACACGTGCTTTTAAAAACAGAAGATTAGGAAACTAGGAACTTTATAACATAGATATATATATATATATATATATATATATATATATATATATATATATTTTATTTGGTACAAATATCGAATCAATTTTAAGAAATTAACTAAAATAAAAATGAGCATTAATATTGCTATTTCTGAATATCACAGCAATGTCATCACAGTTACAGTAAACTCAAGTAAATAATATAACATTTTAAGCGATGGATTCATACTGCAGCTATTTTATGGTTGTATCACGAATGAGTTGGTTTGACCGGAGAGGAACTATGCGCTCACTAGTACTAGCGTGAAATAAATGCTAAATGCTGTGTTTCATACAGTGAGTGTAGACAACCGAAACTTTTTAATGAAAACGAGGTATTTTATCTTAATCAGAGGTGACAACGCATCTGCATTTTGATTCATAATTGAGGAGAGATGTAAATGTATATTGTCTAACTCCGAGCTCACTGTCTCTTACCATCAGGTGGACTGTGAGCTCGTTTGTCAATCTACAAAAGAACCTGACTGATTATACGCTACTGAATTTACACATTTAATTAATTCAAGTGTGATATTTGATTCGGTCAGCTCGAAAGTATTCACGATTGTTTTGAAATTATTTAATTGTTTTTATTAATTAGATGGCAATGAATCGGGCTGTATACTTATTTATTGTGTGTATAATTTGCTTATACCTATACACTAATGGACAAATTAAGTGGAACGAAAAAAGTGTATATAAAACACAATGACATGGATATTTGTAACAATTGAAAATATTTATTCGAATTTTGATTATTATTAGCTAATTTAAAATTACAAATGCCGAATGGCAGTAGATGGGATTAGCTCCATATTAAATATTAATTTCCTTGTGTTTATTGGAGAAGCTATCAATAGAACCAATTAACTTTGAAACTCGTGATTCTAAGATTGGCTTGTTTTGGTGTAATATAATTGACAACGTGACTGAATCTCTGCTGCGTCTCTTCCGCCCCTGAAGATTATTTACTCTGTTAATCTTTACACACTCTGGTTCCAAGCTTTTACAATATATTTTAAGATGAAATATGTTATCCTTTAATATCCTTTACGAGCCTACAAAGAACTCAACAAAGGAAGACCGAAAACTGAATTCAAAATGTCATTACATTTATAGATACATTATTAAGTTTCACTCTCTTACCTACTTTTGCTGTCAAATAGTAGTTACAGATGTGTTCCGATGGGAAGGGTATAAAGAGTGAGTATAATTACAGGCACTCACATAGTCAACAACTATAAACAAAGAAACAATGCTACAAGTAATTGTTTCTTTGTTTATAGTTGGTTGTAGAATTTCATGGACTGCAGTGGTCACTTACCATCAGATGGACTGTAAGCCCTTCACTTCAGTTTTATAAAAAAATCGTGGCAAAAACTAATGACAAAAAGCTTTGTGTAAAGGGCAATTAAATTATGGTTTTTGATAGCACGCGATTATATGGGACAACCACCTTTTTATACAGAAATGCGTACGAGGGAAAACTTCTCGGTTTGGCGTTAATTTTTTTAGCTTTTCAATACGATCTCCTAAGTAATTCGCACATTTTTTTAAAAAGTGTTTTAAATTCAGTTAAGCTTGAGCTTCTAACAATTAAATCTCATCCAATGCAACTTGTGTTTCTCCGTAAATTTAATAAAACATCTTTTTTGGAAGCCGTTAATTTTTTTACGGCAGGCGTCGCCATTTCACGAGAACACTGGCTTGAAATTTATTCGTATTATTAAACCCATCTAGCTAATGCAAAGAGAAGATAACACACTAGAATATTATATTGCTATCCTGACTTCAACACAACCTCGTGTAATCAGGGTATAAGTGCCGTCTTACTACGTGCTTTATGGTTTGTGACGATAAGTATTGTGAAGAAAAATGTTTAAGATATTACAATATTTTTAGAGCACTTGAATTCCTTCAATTTGTTCCATAACCCTCTAATAGGTAATCTTCTTTTACTTCTGTATTTACACTAATATTACCATGGTAATATGCCTTGGTTATAGTTATATACATAAGCACCCGCTGTATATTTCACACCTTGTGAGCAAATTAGATTCAATTCCCACAGGCACCAGTAAAATTGTTCCATTCCTCCTTTTTAAAGGAAAATATTATTAGAAAACGTAAATGTCTGAATAATCATGCATTGAGGCACCGCGGTAGACTCGTGATGTAATAAGGAACCCTCTCAGAAGTGAGGGAATGTCCGTACCCATAAGAGTG
Organism: Parnassius apollo; assembly: GCA_907164705.1. Lineage (NCBI taxonomy): Eukaryota > Metazoa > Arthropoda > Insecta > Lepidoptera > Papilionidae > Parnassius > Parnassius apollo. Next base: position 462,478 of record CAJQZP010001062.1, on the reverse strand, counting down.
ACTTTTATAATTTTTAAACATATATCCTTTTCTTTTATTATATTACTTTTTTCTTATACATCTGTTCTTTTAGTTTTTTACTACTTCTTCTCAAGGCACAGATTTTCTCCGAACCAATAAGAGAAAACTCAATATTTCAATTGTTGTTCATAATGTATGTTAACGAAATTTTGTACTATTTGATTTTATTATAATATACTTTAAAAGTTTCTTATGATGTTTAAGTTATAACAGAAAGTCAATATTACACCAGCTTTAAATTATTGTATTTATTACAATATTCTTTAGTTAAGCACGAGTGCATCAGACCCAGCAATCGGCTGCAACGCTCTCACTGAATATCAGCGTAAATAGCACTATTATAAGCCGGTGCTTGAGTACTATCCCACCAAGTGGTGATGTCGACGAAGATGGTAAAGTGCATTGACTAAGCTCTGGTTTTAGGAGGAAAATATATAAATTAAATCATATCCTGCGCATGGTTTATTAGCTCGTAACAATTCAATTCATAGCTGGAAGTAGACCTCGCCCACTTTAGGAATAATTTGCTATAATCAACCAATATTAGCTAACGAAAATCAACCATCATGACCATTAAGACTATGGGAGCAAACATTTTTACAATAAAAATGTACAACAAATTACTACCGACACGTGAAGTCCGTAAACACGCATTGGAGCATCGCGATGGACTAATTGCATCAAAAGCCTTTTATTCCGATACAAAGCCCGCGTCCAGCAGTGGAAGGTGTACAAAATGTACTTTTCCTTTATTTAACACTAGCTGTTACCCGCGGCTTCGCCCGCATGGTCACTGGGAAATGAACTATCCATTGCTTTTTGAATTGAAAGACAACTGAGTTTTATACATTTGTCAGAGATGCAGCCATTAAAAGGAAACTGAGCAAAATTGATTCGTCAGCCTATTTAAATGTTTTGAAACGCAATGTATAGGAAAGCATGAAAATAGCCTGGTTGCGCGGAAAACCACTCGTATTTATTTTATTTGACGGTAGGCTGCCAAATCGGTTATCCCTTTTCAAAACGATATCATTCGTACCCTCCTGTCGACACATCGGGGTGGTGGGGTGTGAGGGAAAAGAAGATGATTCTAGAACATCACGTAATCATCGGAACCGAGGATATATAAGACACGCGCGACCGACGCGTGGCTCTCTTCCCGCCGCGCTCGTTGTTGGAAACACATCACTAGTAGAAACCGCTTTAGCTTGGAAGCAGTCGAGCTCCAGGAAACCCGCTTCACCTCGTGTGAGATATAGTCGCGCACCGCCTCTCTCCGAAATGTTCCAGAAGTCGCAGTTATAGTGCTCGACCGCATAGAAGAAACATCCCGGTGAGTCAACATTTTCCTAAAAGTATTTTCCTGCTTGATATAGTTGTTTTAACCCGCTCCAATTTTGTGTTTTCCTAATCAAGTAGGATTCCTTTCATCGATTTGGCAAATAATAGTTCGTTTTTTAGGGAAGAGCGAGTGCATTGTACCGCATATGTAAGTGTAGAATCGTTTAGTAGATACAGTCCACTTAGATTAATATCTCGCGTAATAGGTTTAAGGTTCGACCGGGGAACTAGACTTCGACAGCCTTAAACACGTGGCTCCACCATTTTATGGTCACTTCGGAAGGATTTGGATTGGTGTTTAGTGGTACTCCAACCAATTTCTGTTCGAATTATTAAATTAATTATTTAGATAATGCACTCTAATCTATGGAATAGACTTAAATAGTGTTTGTTTAAATTTAAATTTTGATTAGGTACTCGCAAACAGAATTATTTATTTTATAGCGCTCGTATTTGGTTAAATTTAAAGCTTATTAAATAATTGAAACAGTGTGATAGCAACCGTTTGGTACGCTTACCCGACAATCTTTATAAAAACATTGAGTTAGCAAGCAACGCGTCGCCTCGACTGTAACAGGTGTTCGATTTAATTACGTAATACGGCATACCGAGCGTCCATCGTCCATCGTTTATGCGTGTGAGATTAATTGTGATTAATAAATTTGTTATAATAATTTAAAATGGCAGTTAGTGGAAGTGAATTTAAAATTAAAACGCTTTATGCCAAGAGGGACGTACTTTTTTCACGTATACAAAACATTAGCGATCATATAAAGAACATTAAAGTAGAAGCGGTGCGGGAAACTTTTCTGAATGAAATTGAAACGGTGGATTCTTTGCGGACGGATTACGAAAGAATATTAGACCAAATTAATCATTTGGAATTACAAATCGACCCGAAATACATAGTGAACTACCAACCGCTGCTGGCATTCGAAGATATGTTGTGTCGCGTGAAAAGAACGGCAAAACTCCTACAATCTCAAAACGAAGCAAAGCCGGAATTGCAGGTACGTCCTCGTGACTCAATTAGGTTGCCGCCAATAGATATTCCGGTATTCAATGGTGATATTAAGACGTGGCCCTTCTTCTTCAGTAGTTTTCAAAACAATATACACAATAACCCATCGTTATCGGACGCTGAAAAATTATATTACTTAATTAGTAAACTTAGTGGCAGGGCACAATCGATCTGCTCTGGTTTTACATCTACAGCAAACAATTACTTATTAATATTCGAAACGCTTAAAACTAAATATGAAGATAGGAGAATGTTAGCTTCCGAATATTTGAACCAGATATTCGATCTCAAACCTATATCATCCGCGAACATCAACGGCTTAGAGCAGTTTCTAGATAAATTTGTAGCATCGGTGGCTGCACTTAAGAATTTAAAATTTAATGATCTTATGGACGTGGTGTTTCTCCATATTGCACTAAAGAAATTAGACCCCGACACCGTGCGTGTGTTTGAAATGGAGCATCGTAGCTCGGAGATGCCTTCCTTTCATTCATTAGCATCGTTCGTGCGAGATCAAATAAAGGTGATGCAGCGCTCTCCGAATGTTAAACAGGAGATTAAAAGGTGCGTCGACCGTAGACAGACTCAACCATCTAAAATAGCAGGGTCGTTAACTTACATAACCGCAACGTCAACATCACTTCAGCATACTTGTATCGTATGTAAAGATAAACACGGTAATTTATATAATTGTGCGACTTTTCGTAAATATTCACCAAGCGAACGTTATAAATTAGCAAAGACAAACAACCTCTGTTTGAACTACTTAAGCGATAAGCATTTTGTTGCAAAATGCAATTCGAGTTCCGTATGTAGCAAGTGCGCCAGGAAACATCACACGCTATTACATTTTGAAAATAGCAACATAGCGGCGTCAAGTAAAGCGGACAAGGAATTCACCCTTATTAAGGTCAACGATTCTAGCGGTCGACCTGGTGATGTCGCTCTGTGCTCATTGGCAAATATGGGAGCACAACCTCCTTCAACCGTGTTACTGGGTACGGCGCGTATTTTGGTTAGGGATTCGCGTGGGAACGAACAAAGCGTTCGTGCACTGCTGGACAGCGGAGCCCAAAATAGCTTTATAACACGACAATGTTGTCAGCGCTTAGGCTTAGTAATAAATAGGCCACTTTCATGTCCTGTAGTTAAAGGCATCGGAGGTACTAGTAAAGCTACCCAGGGATATATTAATTTAAAATTTTATTCTTGGATAGATCGTAATGTTAACTTTGATATAAATGCACTAGTAGTAGATAGGGTCACTGAACGGTTGCCAACCGTTTCGGTTGACACCTCGGCAATGATTGAATTTAAAAATTTGATTCTAGCGGACGACACTTACGCCGTTCCTGGAAACATAGACATGCTCATTGGAGCATCGCTTTTCCCTCATCTTTTGTTAAACAATAAGGTCAGGGGCAACTCCTCGCATACCGCGCCTTACGCACTAGAAACCGTATTGGGCTATGTTATCATTGGCTCCGCCCCCATCATAGATAGTATTTCGGCAACCTCTTATTGTGGTATGGCTGTCGAACCGCTCGAGTCGTTAGTCCGCAAATTTTGGGAGATGGAGGAGGTGAACCTCCCACCCATAGCTGGCTCAGATGACAGATTATGCGAGGAAATTTACGTCCGCACGACCGTTCGTGATCGTGACGGTAGATATAGTGTAGCGCTGCCCTTTAAGGGAGATGTTTTATCTCTCGGCGATTCGCGTCAAATTACGGAAAAACGTTTCTACAGCTTGGAGCGTAGGATGCTCGCTTCACCCCAGTTAAAGGAAGCTTACGACGGCGTCATTAACGAATATATAAGAGAAGGTTACATATCACTTGTGGCTTCGAAATTAGATAACTACGAAGACACACCGTCGTATTTCATACCACACCACGGGGTCATTAGGGAGGACAAACTTACATCTAAGTTACGTGTAGTGCGCGACGCTAGTGCTAAAACTAGCGCTCACCTGTCGCTTAACGATATCCTCTATAGTGGGCAAAATTTACAGGGCAGTTTATTTAATATAATAGCCAATTTTCTTTTTTTTAGTATAGCACTATCCGCCGATATTCGCCAAATGTTTCTTTGCATAGGGGTCCGTGAATGCGACCGTAGATTCCAACGCATTTTATATCGTTTCAACCCAAAGGATCCTCTAATGGTGTTTGAATTTAACCGCGTTTGTTTTGGTTTAAAGTCGAGCCCATTTCATGCGTTACGCACGATGAAACAGCTCGCCCACGATGAAGGTCCCTCTTACCCTAAAGCTAAGAGGGCAATTGAGAGCGGATTATATGTGGATGATTTTGTGTACTCGGTCGATAGCGTGGAGGAGGCCACCCTAACCACCGCTGAGGTTATAAAACTCATGAAATCGGGTCAATTCGATCATGTGAAGTGGACTAGTAATTCGCGTCCGGTTTTAGATACCATCCCACTATCACACCGTCTTTCGGCGATAAAGGAATTCGACGATTCCGATACACACAAGGTGCTCGGTCTGTGTTGGTCACCAGAGTCCGACGTGTTTAGCCTTAAGGTAAATCCGCCGGTAGAGAAATGCACAAAGCGCACAATACTGTCATGCGTTGCTAGATTATGGGACGTCATGGGTTTCGTAGCTCCGGTGGTATTATACGCTAAGCTTTTGATTAAACAACTTTGGTTATTTGAATGCGATTGGGATGACTCGCCGCCTGACAGCATTGTTCGTTTGTGGCAGCGCTTTAGAGAGGAACTTCCTTTACTAAGAGAAATTAAAATACCGCGTTATAAACGTAGATAGAAATAGCGTCATAACGGTCGTTGGGTTTGCAGACGCCAGCGAGAAGGCTTACGGGGGCGTTGTATATTTCCACGTTCAGAATAATGGTAGAAATTCGATTAGCCTCATTAGTTCTAAGTCGAGAGTCTCCCCCCGTAAGGTTGTCTCTCTGGCGCGCTTAGAGCTTTGCGCAATATTAGTACTCACCAAGCTTATTACCGCAGTTATCAGCGCATGTAGGGATAGAGTTCGCATAGAAAGGATATTTGCCTTTTCCGACTCCACCGTCGCCTTATGCTGGGTTCATTCTTCACCCCATCGTTGGGATACGTTTGTCGCGAACCGTGTGGCCAAGATCCAAGACGAGTTAGAAATGCGGAACTTTTATCACGTGTCCGGTACGGAAAACCCTGCCGATTGTCTATCCCGGGGACTCACCCCGATGCAAATAATGGACCACCCGCTTTGGTTCCATGGACCTTCTTGGGTTCACTTGGATCCCTCGCAATGGCCGATAACCGATTTCGAACCTTCGTCAGTGTCACAACCGCCGGAAGAGAGGAGACATGCTCTAGTGGCGAACGTTTCGAGCGAGGTTTCTCCAATTATTGGTTTGGCGAACCGCTTGTCCTCTTGGTCGAAATTATTGCGTAGCGTAATTTACGTTTGTCGATTCGCGAAGCTTTTACCGCGACGTTCGTATGTCTTAGCGTCCGATTACAACTATGCAGAGTCGCTAGTATTACGTGAACTTCAACATGCGCACTTCTCTGAAGAAATTACAAGATTACAATCGAATAGAGCTTGTAGTCGCGCCTTTCAACGCCTTAAGCCATTTTTACAGGATGGGATTGTAAGGGTAGGTGGACGCTTGTCCAACTCGCAGTTGAGTTTCGACCAACGGCACCCTATAGTTTTACTGCGTAAAGACCATATCATGAACTTATTAGTCGATTACCATCATAAATTGAACTCGCACGCTGGCCTAGACTTGTTGATGTCGATTTTGCGTCAGAATTATTGGATTCTTTCTGCACGTAGTTTAATACGCAATCGGGTGCACAGATGTATAGCTTGCTTTCGGCCACGCCCCAAGCCGTCATTTCCGGAAATGGCGGAACTTAGATCTTGTAGAGTAATACAATCGGTAAAGCCCTTCACGCACACCGGGTCGGATTTCGCTGGTCCGTTTAAGGTCACACTCACTCGCAGGCGTGGTTTAAGATCCACAAAGGCTTACGTCTGCATTTTCGTATGTCTAACTACTCGAGCGGTGCATATAGAACTCGTTGGTGATCTAAGCACAGCAGGCTTTATGGGTGCATTTAAAAGATTTCTATCCCGTAGAGGCCCTGTAAGTAAATTATATTCGGATAACGGTACGAACTACGTCGGTGCAAAACGTATTCTATCGGAACTACATGAGCTCTTAGCTAGTTCGCTCACATTCTAGCCGAGAACCGCATTGAGTGGTCTCTGAACGTCCCAGCCGCGAGTCATTTTGGAGGCAATTGGGAGACTAATATTAAGAGTCTAAAGAGTCACTTATACCGAGTAATAGGAGATCAAATTTTGTCCTTCGAAGAGCTAAGTACGGTGCTCGCTCAAATTGAATGCGTAATGAATAGCCGCCCACTTTGTCGTACATTTTCTAGTGACCCCTCGGAACCGCTGGCTCTAACTCCAGCACATTTTTTGAATTTAACGCCTTTAAAGTATTTGCCCGCCTCAGATATGGATGAGAACAGACTTAGCATTTCCGCACGCTACAAATTATTAGACCGGTTAGTGCAATCGTTTTGGAAACGATGGAGGATGGAATACTTGCATACTTTGCAGTCTCGGCAAAAATGGAACACAGCGACTGAGCCTTTAGCTGTAGGAACTGTAGTTGTGCTCACTAAGGAGAATGCGCCGCCTCTCCATTGGCTGTTAGGAATTGTCGAAGAGGTCTTTCCTGGTTCCGACGGAGTAATTAGGATAGCTCGCGTTAAGACCACGGTTGGGTCTTACCTGCGTCCTGTTGTCCGTTTTTGCCCCCTGCCTCTTCCGTAATTTAAATTAGCTTTCTAGATTAAAATTGTAGTTGAATTTAGGTAGTCTTAGCGTTAGTTAGTTATTTGTTAGTTGATCTTAGCTCTAGTTGTTTTAGTTATTTTTTGAAGGCGATCCTTCAAGGGCGGGGGGAGATGGTTGCGCGGAAAACCACTCGTATTTATTTTATTTGACGGTAGGCTGCCAAATCGATTATCCCTTTCCAAAACGATATCATTCGTACCCTCCTATCGACACATCGGGGTGGTGGGGTGGGAGGGGAAAGAAGATGATTCTAGAACATCACGTAATCATCGGAACCGAGGATATATAAGACACGCGCGACCGACGCGTGGCTCTCTTCCCGCCGCGCTCGTTGTTGGAAACACATCACTAGTAGAAACCGCTTTAGCCTGGAAGCAGTCGAGCTCCAGGAAACCCGCCTCACCTCGTGTGAGATATAGTCGCGCCCCGCCTCTCTCCGGAGTGTTCCAGAAGTCGCAGTTATAGGGCTCGACCGCATAGAAGAAACATCCCGGTGAGTCAACATTTTCCTAAAAGTATTTTCCTGCTTGATATAGTTGTTTTAACCCACTCCAATTTTGTGTTTTCCTAATCAAGCAGGATTCCTTTCATCGATTTGGCAAATAATAGTTCGTTTTTTAGGGAAGAGCGAGTGCATTGTACCGCATATATAAGTGTAGAATCATTTAGTAGATACAGTCCACTTAGATTAATATCTCGCGTAATAGGTTTAAGGTTCGACCGGGGAACTAGACTTCGGCAGCCTTAAACACGTGGCTCCACCATAGCCTGTTTATTGCAAATAGAAATGGGATATTTTTTAATTAAAGGAAACTGAGTATAATTATCCGTCAGGGATGCAGACTTTTGAAAAGAAACCGAGCTAAATTGATTCGTCAGAGATGCAGTTTTCTGAATTGAAAGGAAACGGAGCCAAATAAAAGATCCGTCAGAGATGTAGCATTTCGAATTGAAGAGAAACTGAGCTAAATAGGAAATTTTGAATTGAAAGGGAAGATCTGTGGGAATTCTGAATAATTGATTGTAGGATTTTTGGAAAAAAAAAACTAACTGAACCCTATTTTAAGACGCTACTGTACATAATGTTATATGTTTTTCCATTCGTGGAAAGAATGTGGAGCTTCTGGGCATTGGACACACGCGTATGTAAAAAGAGAGAGCACGGTTTTTCTAAGTTGACCCCCCGCTACCTGTAACGTTTGCCCTTGCGCTTTATTAATTGTCATTGCAAAACTGAGCTTAATAGGGAACTGCAACCTTTTGAATTGAAAAGGAAGATCTGTGGGAATTATAGGAATCCGTGGTATAATAACATTTTCACCTTTTCCTACGCTTGTCAAAGTTGTAGCACCGATTATGTTCCATCCAAGATGTGTCACACGCAGTCTTGTCCCGTTACATAACCGAGGAGCATCTAAATTTCGCATTAGCATGACTGGGACGCCTAATTTTAATTGAAGCTTATGTGAGGGCACACCTGACAACTCTAGAGAATTTAGAAACTCTGCGGGATATGAAGTGCTCGTTCTGTGTCCATAACTATGTCTACTGACAAATACTCTGTTATTTCTCCTGTTACTTCGCTTAATATATCTGAATTTATTTTGTTAACGCTCTCATTTTTGGTGCAAGAATCGCCCTTTCACATAACCATTTGTCTTCATGCATGTTGTTCGTTAAATCTGAATAAACGCTCGCAATTAATTCGGAATGACTCTGTACTAAATTACAAAAATCTCTCGTCAATTTAATGCAGCCCTCAGCATCCGTTTCCAACCGCCCATCGCCAATTTTTAATAGTGTGTCAGTATAGTTTCCAGCATTGATATCGTTGTACAAATGCACTCTCATATTCGTAGTTAAACTGAATTTTGTCACCTTGTTCCATAAAATAGACGACTTGAGGCATGATTTAATTTCATCTGCAGGTGTGCCCTTTTGAATGACAGGTAAAGTTTGGCGAAAGTCACCAGCCAGTAAAACCACCATTCCTCCCATTACATCGGTATTGCTGCGCAAATCCTGGAGCGTTCGATTTAGTGCTTCTACAGCTTTTTTATGCGTCATTGTACTTTCGTCCCACACTAAAAGTTTGCATTATCGTAGAATTATACCCCGTGCAATATTTTTGCTAAAGTTGAAAATCGGCATTTCTTCCTGGGCTAGATTTAGAGGGAATTTTAAAACAGAATGTGCAGTGCGGCCCCCGCTTAGCAGCGTGGCGCCTATATCGGAGGAAGCTACGGCCACAGCAATGTTTTTATCTTTCCGTACTTGCGCTAATAATAAATTTAACAAACATGTCTTCCCGGTTCCTCCAGGGGCATCTAAAAAGAAAAGTGCACCATTTTCAGATTCAATTTGTCCTAATACTTTGTTAAAAACTCGTTTTTGTTCAGGAAGCAAGCGGGGTACAAACGGGATACTTGCTGCTGCAAAGCTGGTATATCATAATTTGTTTCACGTATAATTTCATCACTTAGTTCATTTTCGGTTGTTCGCTGAGGGCTTATCATTCCAAAGTAGCTTAATTTTTTGCCTAACATTGCCACTACTTTATTTTCAATTTTTCCAAGTGCTTCATTATAAATGTGATCATTGTATGTCATGTTATAGCCCGCAAGATGATATGAGAGTTGCATAAAGATCCCTAATTTTGGGTGGTGACTGGCACTGCACAGCTTCCTCCATGGTTTCATCCCAGTGATTATCGTTTTCTAAAAGATGCAGAGCTTCACATGCTTCTCTATAAGTTGCACATTCCTGACCATTGACAGTTTTAAGGTCTTTAAATCCTGTAGGACCCCGAACATGGTGCAGCAGCAATCGTAAACAGAAATATTCAAAAATAGTAACATGGACGGTATAGGCAAGGGCATCTGATGACTTTACACCGGGACAATTTGCAACCTTTCCACTCCTTCCTAGATGTGTTCCAAGTATAATAGCGTGGGACTTCACAATATAACAACGTTTTTGCAAAGGGGTTGGTTTGACAAGGTTGAAAGAAGGCTGTTAGTGTAGTTTTAGGCGGTGATGCAATTCTTTCTTGGAAATTTCTTTCGGTGAAATATACACGCTCTCCATTTTCTAAGTGCACAGCAAGGTGATAACTGTTGGGTGCCTTTCGTGTAAAGGAAAGCCAAGGAGACGCCACGCTGCCTCGTTACTGCTGACATAACGCCCTGCTTGAAAGGTCTGTACTTCATTAACGGGATTTGCCTCACCTTCACTCCTGAGATTAAATATTGCTTGGTCGCTTCCTTTATTTATGTACTTACAGATATATTTGATTGCGCGGACAGAGCTACATGCTTCTACATTAATGTGGGCATTAAACATTTTACATAGAATGGGCGAATACGGGACAATCCAGCTGTTATCTAAGGTTTCGAACGCTTCAGAGCGAGATTTGATTGTAACTTTCCTGCCACCATCTTCGGGAGCTCTACGTCTGTATAAAGGGTAGCCATTGTCATTGTGCACTGTTTCTTTTAATAGCTGTTTAGGGATTTTTTTTGTACATTTTCCTTCTTTCATACATGGCGATAATGAATTTAGTGCTCCAAATGGACCTTGAATCATATTTCGAACGATGGTATCATACAATTCTTTATCTTGCTCAGAATCCGGAATCTCGGCGCTTATTATGTCGTCTAGTTGGCTGGGCTGCAACTTCTTTTTAAGCCATATTAGAATGTGGGCATGCGATAATCCTCTTTTTTGCCATTCAATTGAATACATGAAGCACTGCACCTCTCCGAAAATTTTCCCTTTGTTAATTACATACATTAATTTTTGTACTTTTAATCTAAATACTCTAGCAACTAAATCGTGTCTGTCAGTACTTTTTTGGCCCGGCATTAGCTCCTCGTTTACTTCTTTCCAATTTGGAATTGCAAGTTAAAGTAACAAAAAGATCAGGTCTTCCGTAAGTTCGTAAAAAGAGGAATGCGTCTCGTGTGTACTCATGTAGGTAGCGGGGACTGTTAACGAATGATGAGGGCAGAATTACCATTTTACCTAAATCTCTGGGGTTTACATTTGGGTCGCTAGAATTTGCATCTTGTAAATGTATATAATTCTCAACGCGCAGCCTTTTTTTGATTTAAAGATATATAACGTAGACGTTCACTTTCTACCTTCACATACATGTCATCATATGATACGCATAAAAATCCATACATGATACTTTTTTGTTCGGAGTAGGCTCCTTTGTGATCGGGTTAATGAGTGGAATTTGAAAATGATAACCCTCTTGTCCTTTGCAATAAATCAATGGTTATTGCAGAGCGTCATAAAAATTGTATGTATCGGCTACCCGTCGCAACGTATCATCACGTGCTCGCAAGACAATGTCTCGTGAAGAAAATTGATCACCACTAATTACGGCTGCTATTTCATTTATAAAGGTGCATTGTAGCGCCTTTCATGCTCTCCTAGAGGGGTCCGATCTGCGTGAATGACGACTTTATAATCTTCTTCAGGTAGGTTTTCTAAAGCAGTTTTAAATGTTTTGACTAAAATGTTACGTTCATGGAAGAATCATTGAATTTTGAACACTGTGTCTCTCTCAACTCCCTGGATAAATTGGCAGCGACGGTCTACCTCAATTTCTTCGTCACCCATAAAATATACTTGTAAAAATTTATGCTGTTCGTTTTCAGCTGGAAGAAGTGAACCTATTCTATGATAAATTTGTCCTTGTACCATAAATGTAGGCGAAAATCCCGGCATTATTATTTCCCGGTCAACCCCGCAGGACATCATTTGAAAGCATTTCCGGATCCTGTTTTATAAGCGCCGTAATTCATTAGCATCATATAAAAAGAGAGTTTTCAAAGGTTTTTCTGGTTCCCCAAGTAACTTAAGAGACACTTTGCCATTGGAACAGCACATGAACAGAAGAAGCCTTTCCTGACTTTGAGAAGGTGTTAAGGTAGAGATTCTAGCGATCGAGCTAATCTTTTCGCTTGTCTTTGAGAAGATACTCTTGAAAGGCTGGACTTACATTTGCAAGGCATTATGAAGTAACAAAAAACCTATTTATAAAAAAAACGTTAAAATACCTAAAAGGAATAAATATTCCTTTTAAATATTTTTTAAAATCAAAACAACAAAACCAATTCAAGACACAACACGAATCCGAAAACGATAGCCAAAAAAATCGAATCAACTTAAACCAAATCACAAAACAAATCGCAGAAAACCGAAATCGAAAGCAGTAGTCAATATAAATATAACCAACGAAAAAAGAAGTAAGTGTATAGGTACCGTATACACTATCTATATTATTAATATTCCTTTGAAATATTGTTAAACAATCTAAAACAACGAAAAACAATTCACGATTCTCAATAAACAAAATCCAAAATCAAAGCCAGAGTCTAAATACGTATAAAGGAATACCAACCAAATCAACAAAACCGATCCAAGAAAATACACAAATCCGAAAATGAAAGCCAATATAAATCCTTTAAACCTTAACCAAATCACAAAGCAAATAACAAACAACCAAAATCGAAAGCAGGTCGCATAAGCTACGAAATAGAAACAATTTAAGCGTATAGGTACCGTATGCACTATAAGTTAGCGGCTCAACGGCGGAGATTAATTACATGTCAGGAAACATTTAGTTACCGCGTTTTAAAAACCTAGTAACAACAACTAGCGGAATCAATTTAAACTATGTATACGTTAGTTAATAAGAACTCTCAAAAAATATTTTTCTTATAATTTTGCACAATTTTTCTTATTGTAATACCGATTCATTCATAACCACATATAAGAACTATATTCATTTCCGTTCAATAAATATTACTAAGGCTTATTAATAAGGCTTACTACGAACTGTTTCTACCACAGTTAAGTAATAGTTAAGGGTGAAAGCGTGACAGGTGGTGATAGTATTTCTGATCCATACCTATAATCACGCCTGTAACCCTTGCGGGGTAGGCAGAGCATCAAGGGATTACTTAATATGGTCTGCGAGGTTATCGCCTATTCTGTGAATTACAATGCACCAAACGTTTGAAGAAAATCAGCTGGTGAATTTTATGTTTTTTATCGCTCTCTTCCTGGTCCTGCGTGGAAAAATACAGATCCATACATTTTTTATCTTAATTTTGGTAAAAAGACATAATAATCCAGATATTCTGACCTTCTGTGTTCGTCCATCGTACTGTCGTCCATCTTGTAGGTGGCGCCATTGTAGTAACATATTCGATTTGGAATTGATATGTTTTTCCGCTGAAAAAAGTAGCCTATGTCACTCTACAGCCACCGAACTATCCCCATACAAAAAATCATGCCATGCCGACGCTCTGTTGCGACGTGAAAGAAGGACAAACTTGTGCAACATATTCGATTTTCCCACGGGAATGATATGTTTTTCCGCTGAAAAAAGTAACCTATGTCACTCTACAGCCACCGAACTATCCCCATACAAAAAAATCATGCCATGCCGACGCTCTGTTGCGACGTGAAAGAAGGACAAACAAATAAACAAACAAACAAACACACTTTCGCATTTATAATATTAAATATAAAGTATGGATTTAAAAAATTTGTAGAAAATACTGTAATTTAAACTGTAAAAGACAAAACTTCGCATCTACATTTCAGCATATATGATCACTAAGTCGTAGTAGAGAGTTCGGAAGCTACTGTATTGTTTCTCATTAATCGAAACATTTGTTTAGTTAAATGCAGGGCGCATTAGCTCAGCTTTTTCCAGTTTTTAATGAAACCTATTGCTGCTTAATTTAAAGTAATTTTTTTTCGAAATACGTTTCTTTTTCCGGTGTGTTGTTTTTTTATGTAATCGCTGTCGAAATACGAAGATTTCCTTCCTATTTCTCTCCATTATTACTTATAATAGTAACTTGATGCCTCAGGACGGATAATGATGTCCTTCTGACCGATTTCGAGCACAGCGGCGACTTTTAAATCGGGAACTGTAAACTAAGAGGGAGATATATTGTAATATCTTTTGTATGTTTTTCGCTTCATTGGTATTCGATAAACTTAACTATCTCTAACCTTATTCCGTGGGAAACTTTCCCCGCCTCGCTGATGTAAGGGCGTGTTATGTCAGGTTATTTCCTTTTATATTCTCTGTTTATATTATTTTACAAAATAAAAGTATACCTACAGATAATATAATTAATTATTACTTTTAGTTGTGATATTTAAAAAAACTCAGATATCGCACTCCTTCATCCCATATTTCCACGTTATCTAGTTTGTGAAACCCGTTGAATTTATTGCAATAGCTTTGCAGTATTCCAAGTAATAGAATTCCTTAGGTTCATATATTTAGGGGTTATTGACTGGAATACTTTTATTATGGTGCTGAATACGAATATGGCTTGCACAACCTTTTAGCTGTAATAATTTTTTTAATTTTTTTTTGAGCAGACGATCTCCAAATGCATGCGGCGAGACTTACGCAACTTTAATACTGCTCGTATTAAAGAATCGATCGAGCGGAACCAGGGCTCCAAAGTCTTTGCCAGAGATCTGTCTGCCAGAAAGAGCCAACTGTCAAAGCTGAAGACTGAGTGTGGCAACAAGACAGGGTGATGTTATATCCCCGAAACTTTACACCGCTGCGTTGGAAGACGTTTTCATGCTACTGGACTGGAATGGATACGGTATTAACATCAATGGCGAGTACATCACTCACCTTCGATTTTCCAACGATATAGTCTTTATGGCAGAATCGCTGGAGGATCTTAGCACTATGCTCAATGACCTCAATGGTGTCTCCCAACGGATAGGTCTTAAGACGAACATGGACAAAACAAAGATCATGTTTAATGTCCATGTCACACCTATGCCGGTAGTTGTTGGGAGCACTATGCTCGAAGTTGTTGACGAGTACGTTTACCTGGGAAAAATAGTCCGACTAGGTAAGTCCAACTTCGACCGAGAGGTCAATCGACGGATTCAACTCGGCTGGGCAGCGATCGGGAAATTACGACACATCTTCTCGTCAGGTATACCTCAATCTCTGAAAACTAAAGTCTATAACCAGTGCGTGTTGCCAGTGATGACTTACGGATCTGAGACGTGGTCCTTCACTGTTGGCCGTATGAGGACGCTCAAGGTCGCTCAGTGAGATATGGAGAGGGCTATGCCTATGCTCGGAGTTTCTCTGCGTGATAGACTCAGAAATTAGGATATCCGCAGTAAAACCAGAGTGACCGACATAGCACAACGGATTAGTATGCTGAAGCGACAATGGGCCGGCCATATAGCTCGAAGAACCGATAACCGATGGGGAAGAAAGGTTCTCGAGTGGCAGCCTCGTACCGGTAGGTGTAGTGTAGGGCGACCCCCCACTAGATGGAGCGACGACCTGGTAAGACATGCAGGAAGTCGATGGATGCAGGTGGCTCAGGACCGTGCTTTGTGGCATTACTTGGGGGAGGCCTATGTTCAGCAGTGAACTTGTGGGCTGTAATGATGAATGATGAATTTTTTTAAGATTGAGAAAGGCGATCGAGTTTTAAAATTGTGTGTGGATTTACACCGGATTGACACATTTACTTATTTAACTTACTGAAAATGTTTCTATTAATCAAAATAAAGTTTGATTGAACTCAAAAACCGCGTACTTCTTAAATCAGTGAACAACACGTTGAATAAGTGCTGGATCTCAGTGAGAATACTACTTCATAGCAATGAAAATATATTGTCATCAGTTCTTAATACATCTGCAAAATTTCAGATAATTCAGATGTTTAGAAGTAGCCGAAAACTGTCATACATTCATATATTATGTGTGTATGTATTAATAATTCAGCTTTTAACGACATAGATGAATATACATATAGGTAAAGCTAATAAATAAAATCGAGTTAATATATGGACTTAAAAGAGGTTTTTTTTAAACTAAATATAGACCATATTCCAGCCTATCAAAAGTTAACTACTGAACATAAGCCTCCCCCATAGATTACCTCATAGGGGGGATATTCGCTAAGGTAGGCATGCTTGAAATGCGTGTAGCATTTTTATTAAGCTATCATCAGGAAGATGGTGTTGACCACTCCTGCTTTATTTCCTTCTGACCACTTACAATATCCACAAGATGATATAGTGGGGCAGATACTCTCAAACCGCTACTTACATTGTTAGAACAATTCAGAACATCTTCAGAGTTGGTTTAATTGATTTTATGAATTATTTAATGGAAAAAGTTTTATTTTCTTGTGACATCTCTTTGACTGGTTCAATAGCAAACCCATTGTACCACTACTTTTTATAAGGTCTTCTTATTTCATTTTTATCATCCTGTAAAAGTCTACTACTGAAAATCGCCTCATCAATGTCGTATCCTTTTTTAAAAGCTGAAGTTGAAGTTGAAAAAGGCTACTGCATTCCCTAGACACCTGCAGCCGATTTCAAATTATACTAACATTGTAACTTCTGGTAACTAAGATACAATGTTCTACAGCCTGTAATTAAAATAGCTCTCTAAAATAGTTCAGACCGAAACACAGCAGCGCACGCCGCAGTAAGGAGTACTTACCTAAACGGACTCATAGACAGAGAAGGTGTCCTATCGCCTAGAATTCTACCACTATATTGATTTGCCTTATTGCACTGCATCCACACTCTTTGAATGTCACACTCTCTCGCACATATCCACTGATTATGAAATTAAGCGTAAAATGGAATTAGGCTAGAAACGACATTATTTTGTATTCAGACGTGCAGACCAAAAAAGTTCGCAAACGTGAGAACTGACATAAACACAGACACATCCTGTTAAAAAACAAAAGAACAGGAATCCAGGAACTTCAAAACATGGATGTATATGTTTGTATTTGGTACAAATAGCGAATCTGTTTTAAGAAATTGACTAAAATAAAACTAGGCACTAAAATTGCTGTTTATGAATATCACAGCGTTGTCGTCACTGTTAAAGTAAACTCAGGAAAATAATATAACAATTAATGCGGCGGAGTCATACACGTCATACAGCAGCTTTTTATGGTTGTATCATAAATGAAAATCATCTATTCACAATTGAGATTAGATGTAGATGATGTCTATGGTCGGTCTACAACATCCACGTACTGGATGCTTTGGACTATAAACAACCACATTAAATACCCACCTCACAGTCTTTTATCATCAGGTAAATTGTGAGCACATTTCTTACACTTATTCTATAAAATAACCTGACTCTATGATCGCTAATGAATGTACATATTTAATTGATTCAACTGTGACATTTGATTCAATCGGTTCGAAAGGATTCACGATTATTTTGAAATGATTTACTTAGTTTTGTTTACTAGATAACAATGAACAGGGCGGTAATCTTATTTATTGTGTGTGTAATTTGCTTACACTCACTTATATACACTCATGAACAAATTAAGATGACAGAAAAAAAAGTATGTATA
Organism: Parnassius apollo; assembly: GCA_907164705.1. Lineage (NCBI taxonomy): Eukaryota > Metazoa > Arthropoda > Insecta > Lepidoptera > Papilionidae > Parnassius > Parnassius apollo. The sequence goes on along the minus strand of CAJQZP010001062.1, from coordinate 444,825 downwards.
AAACACAATGTCATGGACTTTGTGGCAAATAAAATTGTTAATGCGGATTTTGATTAATATTCGCTAATTTAAAATGTCGATAAAAGATACAGTAATAGGACAAAAATAAATTAAATTAAGAAAAAAATTCACATGAGAGATACATTTTTGTACTCAATTATTTTTCATAAACGCTTACAAATATAAAAATACCGCTTACAAAAGTTCATGCTGATCATAGCCACCCCTCCCCCACCCCACGTTTGTAGCCACGCTTAGCAGGTGGGTAATGTTACAATAACAAATATTATTTAGAAGCCTTGTCATACAATCTATTTCACATTATGGACGCAAATTATCGAATGGTAGTCGATCGAATTAGTTCCAGTACTTATTCCCTTTTGTTTAATTACTATTACGTTGTTTAATTTTGTTTAGTTAGTACTTATTTCCTTGTGTTTAATGGATAAGCTACCAATAGAACCAATTAACTTTCAAACACGTGATTCTAAGATTGGCTCGTTTTGGTGTTATATAATTGACAACGTGACTGAATCCGCGTCTCTTTCGCCCCTGAAGATTATTTACTCTATTAATCTTTACACACTCTGGTTCCAAGCTTTTACAATATATTTATAAGATGAAATATTTTCAGAAATCCTTAACGAGCCTACAAAGAACTCAACAAAGGAAGACTCGAAAACTGAATTCAAAATGTCATTACATTTATAGATACATTATCAAGAACCACACATTACATTTGCTGTGAAATAGTAGTTACAGATGTGTTCCGATGTGAAGGGTATAAAGCGTAGACAGAGAATGCTAAAGAGTGAGTATAATATAGGCACTTAATCAACAACGTGCCTGTAGCATACTTTCTTTGTTTATAGTTGGTTGTAGGATTTCATAGACTGCAGTAACCACTTACATCAGTTCAGTTTTATAAAAAAACCGTGGCAAAAATCGTGGCAAATGCTTTATGTACAGGGCAATTAAATTATGGTTTTTTATAGCACGCGATTATTTTTTGATACAGCCACTTATACAGAAATGTGTATGAGGGGAGGCTGAAAAGTTTTCGGTCTGGGGTTAATTTTTTTTTAGGTTTTCAATACGATCTCCTAAGTATATCTCACATTTTTATAAAGTGTTTTAAATTCAGTTAAGCTTGAGCTTCTAACAATTAAATCTCATCCAATGCAACTAACTTGTGCTTCTCCGTAAATTAAAAAAAATCTTTTTTGGAAGCCGTTACTTTTTACGGCAGGCGTCACCATTTCACGAGAACACTGGCTTAAAATTTATTCGTATTATTAAACCCATCTAGCTAATGCAAAGAGAAGATAAGACACTAGAATATTATATTGCTATTCTGGTTTCAATAAACCAAACTCGTGTAATCCGGGTATAAGTGCTGTCTTATTACGTGCTTTATGGTTTGTGACGATAAGTATTGTGAAGAAAAATGTTTAAGATATTACAAAATTTTTAGAGCACTTGAATTCCTTCAATTCGTTCCATAACCCTTTTAGAGGAAACCTTCTTTTACTTCTGTTTTTACATTAGTATAACCATGGTAATCTGCCGTGGAAATAGTTAATAGGCTATAATATACCTAAGCGCCTGCTGTATATTTCACAGGTTGTGAGCAAAGTGGATTCAATTTCCACAGGCACCAGTAAAATTGTACCATTTGTTACTTAGTAAAGCAAAGTATTATTAGAAAACGTAAATGTCTGATAATTATGCGTTGGGGCAGCGCGGTGGACTCGTGATGTCATAAAGAACCCTCTTAGAAGTGAGAGAAGGTCCCGTGCCCAACAGTATGACGTTTATAATTTTTAAACATATATACTTTTATTATATTATATTCCTTTTTTCTTATACATCTGTTTCCGAGAAATTTAGGGAAAAAGATTTAAGTATGTTTTTTTTAACGTGTGCACCATAAGTCATTTCATCACACACCATACATGCTAATTTTTAATAATTGTGGCCTAATTGAAAGTTACTTATGATCACCGTTACCGTTACAGCCTGTCGAGAATCTACAGCTGAACATGGACTTACGTCCTAGATTGCCTTATGGGTAATATTTTTCATAATTGCCAATTTTGTCAGGAGGTTGGGAAAACGCAGATTTTTAATTTTTTTAGTCGTAAACAGGATCACACTGCTTCCCAAATCCTGAATTGTTTCCCGCTGTCGCCTCTTAGGGGTGGCTGTTCCATAGGACGGTATGGGGTAGTGGATATTCTTACAGCGCCACAACACAGTGAACTTAGGTTTAGTTTTAAAGATCTTTATGACTCTTAAAAAGAAATATATGATTATCACCTACATGAATACATAGCTCAGGGTAAATTCCACAGTCGTTCGCCAAATTAATTTAAACAAAAACACAGAAACGTCACCCGCGCAACGCATTCACAATTATTTACAAACTTATAATCGGAAATCATTAAATAATTAGATTGTTATAGTCTTTAAGATGATATAGTAAGTCAGCTCAAATTCTAATTTCGCCCCTACTTCCCCGCCCGTCGTATGCTATGTACCGACATGTTTGTAATCACTAATACTGTAAGTAGATAGGTCGTTAGATACTTATTTCATTAGGTTTATCATATTTATTCTTAACGCCAACCTAGTCGCTTCTTATTTTTATTACGGTTATTTCCCATTTTAATTTTACGTCGTCCTGTTGCGTAATGTGTATTCTGATCGTAAGCGACACAACCTCCCCCTTCAAAGGCCGAAGCGAAACTGAGCGGGCGGCAGGAATCAAGCTTCAAGAAGCCGACAGTTTAGGTAATTTCTTTTTACAGTGAAAATAATGGTATTTAAAAAAAAGGAAATCACATAAGCACTGCTTTATAGTTAGCTCAGTTAGTGTGCAAAGTTTCATGATCTTATTTCAAGTATTTTATGAATAACAGCGGTTTATTGTTTATTTTGGAGGTAACTTTGGATTTTTTTTTCTATCGAGAAAATTTTACGGAATCGTGTTTTCATCTAACATAGTCTTTAAAATTAATCATCAACTTTACCATATATTTATTTCAAAATAATGCTGCAATATTTTCGGCATAACGGAGGATCTTGCTAAGCCATTTGAGGTTATATTTCCCCTTAATTTGTGTATTAGAATTTTCTCAGATTTCTGAAATGCGTTATCACTCGTATCAATTATTGTCAAAGTATCCACTGTCATTTTATCTTTATAAAATCTCTTACTTATTTGAATACTCATTTGAACACTCGTTTGAACACTTTAATAAATACAGTAATATTATCACAAATATTAACACGTATTTTGTGAAATTTGCTTTATTATACTACCGCATTAATCTTCCTTATTCGTCACGGTGAATTAAATCCGGTTGGAAGCTCATTGGCAGACTGCCATCAAAATTTGAGCCGAAGTTTTGTAATCGATAGTCAACCAAGTGACAGGGAGATTGAGCCTCGTCATTAGAGTTAATGGATTGGTCTTTTGTCGTCCTGCCGGGATCATTAAAAAGTTTTTGCCAACGTTGACTCCAATTATTATTATTAACTTAGCATGATGATCGATGGTTTTCCTTTTTGTTCAAACTTAATAGAATATTTTTGTTAGGTCATACAAATGCCTTAAGTTTATTAAAATAACAATGTAATGTCCTCCAGACCTAATTTTACGGCGGCCAGTCTCAACGGAGACTATCCATCTGCGCAGAAAAGGATTTTAGTGCGCGTGTGGGTGTGTGTGCGTAAGCACATGTGCACTCTGTTATCTATTCCCTCACTCTTATAGTCCAATGTAACGGCAATCCAACCATAAACAATTAAAAAGCACGGTGTTTATATAAAAAAAAAGATTAAGTTAAAACCGATGGCAACATCTCAAATAAACATGATGCCGCACAAATAGTTCGTCCCATTCGGAGAAGGTCCACGCTCGCATAGAATACCAGCGTGAAGTGGCAGCTAAACGCTGTTTCGCGTATTGAGTGGCGATAACCGGATATCCAATACTGGTGACTAACCATTACATCGTAGTCCTTAAGTTTTACAACACATCCGCATTTTGTTTCTTAATGGAGGATAGAAATGTAAGTGTTGATTGTTCACAGCATTCTATTACACAAATCACAACCGTACATTATACCATTAGGTGGGCTGTGTTGTTTGTCACCTAAAAAGGCAAACATCCAGCAACTGACACTACAAAGGCTATTAAAGAAAAAAACCTACATATGTTTATCTCCAAGGTACAGATCACTTTTTAATTCTGAGATGATGAATTTCTGAGATGCTCATTAAACATATTTTTTGGTTAAAACCAATAAATAACCGGATGAATAACAATTACTGCTAACTGAATGATAGAAGAAAACTAGCAGTAGAAAGCTAGTTGAAGAATACTATCCGTTTTATTAAGACTAAATAACTTACAAACACATTAAGGATTATATAGTTATTTCAAAATGCGTTAGATCTTAGGCATTCATTTCTTGCAAGCTATCTATTTCTTGCACGTTATTTAAAATTATACAAGCACATAAAATATTGCGAGGCAATATTTTCTTTTATTGCATCGCAATGCAATTTTCTCTGAAATATAAAATACTGTTCAGTAGGTATTTTTCAAACCCTATGATATATTCTTTTAGATACATTCTAAAGAAAAAATAATGAAATAAATAAAGAAAAATAAAAAATAATAAAGACGAGTTAGTTTCCTAACGCAACCCCGTTGCGACTACTTTGAGAAAATTTCTTAGTTTTTTACTGCTTCTTCTCAAGGCTTTGCATAGGTTTTTCCGAACCAATAGAAGAAAACTCAGTATTTCAATTGTTTATAATGTATGTTAATTACATTTTGTTCCATTTGATTCTGTTATAATATACTTTAAAAGTTTCTTATTATGTTTAAGTTCTTACAGAAAGTCAATATTTCACAAGCTTTAAATTATTGTATTTATTACAATATCCTTTACACCAAATTTTTTCTTATTCATCCTAAAATTCTAGACCTGTACTTGGGCCTCTCCTTAGAGGGATATGTCTTAGTAGTAACTTTGTGCAGATGGATTGATGATCGCAGATTTAGACTTATCACTTCTGTGACTGCTATCCGTCACCGATATGAGTATTTTTTTTACAAAAGTCAAGTGACAAACGAACTTGCAGACTACCGGATCGTAACTGGCCACTTCAGTCTATGGACAACTTTTTTTACATTATAAGGATGACAACGAGCACACAGTCCACCTGATGGTAAGTGGATACTGTAGCCCATAAGATCCTCAATTAAGAATAAATATCAAAATGCGTTGTCACTCCTGAGGACTAAGAAGGAATGTCTTGTATCCGGTAAAATGTATCTCCGGTTGTTTACACTCACCACATTATATACAGCAGCAGCTGCTATTTTACGCTAGTATTCTGTGAGAGCGTCGTTCAACTCCGGTCGAGTCGAATCGTTCGTGTACTGCCATAATATAGCTGCAGCATGGTTCTACCACATAAGCCTGCACTGTACCTGCACCTGCAGCAAATTTCATACAAGATGCGTTGTCAGCGCTTAAGATTAGATGGTGCGAACGAGATGGTTAGGAGTATACTGGCATCTATAATCAGCCATACAATTTTATGGCATCACCCATAGCCGCCTCTGATGACATCCATGGGATGGAATGAGGTGATGGATTCTCCAACGTAGACATCAAAACATGGCAATTATTTTGGATAAACTGACATATTGAAGTGAAAACTTTTATATCGTTGTGATTTGAAACTGGATGAAACGAAAAAGCGACAGTAAAAAGAGACAAACGTATATATCTATAGGATTTAGTCTGAGTGAGAATGAGATAAAATACAGTGTAGTAAGCAAAAGTAGAGGGTGCGGACCGCGAACTCAAAAGGTTGGGGGTTCGAATCTGTCACTCGATTATTATTTTTAAGCTTATCTTTATGCGGTGTTTTAAAGATTGTTAATATACATTTTAACTGTTAAAGTAAACGGCTGAAAATTAACAAATTAATGAAATAAATAAAATTAACCATATTGAATAAAATTATCTTTATCAATCCTTTTTCATTACAATTCTGATTTACCACGTGCTCGGCGGTGAAGGGAAACATCGTGAGGAAACCTGCATGCTAGAGAAACAGCGCGGCGGACACTTCCTTGCCCTAAACCCTCTCAGAAATGAGGGGAGGACTGAGCCCAGCAGTGGGACGTATATAGGCTGTAACTTTACTTTTTAGTTTTATGTGAAGTTCGCCAACACGCATTGGGGCAGCGTGGCGGACAATTTCTTGTCCTAAAACCCTCTCATAAATGAGCGGAGGCCTGTGCCCAGCAGTGGGATGTATATTGGCTGTAACTTTACTTTAACTTTACTAGTGGATAAATTATGATAACGTTAAAATAGTAGTAATATATCGAAAAATAAGAGAGTGAAAGTGTTAATATTATATTATATATACATATGATATACGTGCATGCGTAGAGTCGTCTGTCGTCGGTTGTGTTCGGCCTATTTTATTAACAATTTTAAATCTGTGAACGTACGTTGAATTTGTTGACTAGGTGTAGTTAGATATATAGGTATTAATTTTTCGTAAAATGTTATTGCGTAACAACGCATCGACCACGTTTATTATTTTAGTACTTTCATTTGAAAGTTTCACTTCTACCGCGTGCGAACTGCACACATGTTTTTTAATACATTTTGTTTTTTAAACCTGATTAATGATTTAAATAATTTTATTATATAAATTATTTGATTATAAATTGTTTAGTAAAATACTTCGCCCACGTTGCACGCCGTGGTAACCTACCATTAAGATAATATTTAGTTCTTAATCCTAGAAGAGATATATTGTAACATTAAATTCCGTATGTCTCGTTGGTTATCCTAGATAAAGTAAAATTATCAAAGTGGTATTTTGTTCTTAAGATGCAGCCTCATACCGGCAAGCGTTGAACGATTTCCTACTAGATGTAGTACAAATCTGATGACACATGCAGGTAGCCAATGGTTGTTCATGACGATTTTACGGGGTGTATATGCTCTCTATGGACTATGTTAATTTTAAACAGTGCACTTGTGTTCATGCAGTTCATTATAAAAAAAAATATTAATCCATCTTTTCGCGAATTATTCAATTCAGTCGCTTTAATAGAACACTTTCATGCAAATCATAATTCCGAAATTATGCAATAATTTTCCCTGCATACGTCACAACTGAGACTGGTAATTATATTATGAAGACCTAATCGTTATCAATCCGAGCATTGGTCGGTCTATTTAGGCGCTTAATCGCGTTACTTCGGTCATGAAATTGTTAATTAATGTGTAACGGGACGAGTCCCCTTTTACGTTGCTGGAGTCAATTTTATTTTAATTAATTTATACAATGGATTGAATAAAACTAAATTTACGGATTTTATCGCGTTTATTTCACTACTTTTACTTATTTTTAATTCCCGACGTTTCGGTTGCTTTACAGCAACCATGGTCACGGGGGGGGGGGGGGGGCGACTGAGATATTTGACGTCGCAATGTCATAGTTAGTCCGGCTACCTTCAGTTTTTGAATATTAATTTTTGGTCCGATTTACGCAAAACGAGCTTATAGTATCATGAAGTCTTGCAGTGGTATGCTTAGGTTTGGGTTTAATTTTGTTAATTATAGGATCCCAAGCAGGTGGCAGCACCCATCCATCTTCTCTATTAAAATTTGGATGCTTTTTAATTTCAATAGCCTCGCGTATCATCCTTGGTAGGAATCGGTGTTCTTATATGTACATATAGCTGACGTGAAGCACCGACGCTCCGGGAAGTCTGCAGTCTGCGAACATATTCAAGATCGTCCCCACCATTACATTCGATTTGATAAACCACAAATTCTCGCAAAAGAACACTGATTCCTACCAAGGATGATACGCGAGGCTATTGAAATTAAAAAACATCCAAATTTCAATAGAGAAGATGGATGGGTGCTGCCACCTGTTTGGGATCCTATAATTAACAAAATTAAACCCAAACCTAAGCATACCACTGCAAGAATTCATGATACTATAAGCTCGTTTTGCGTAAATCGGACCAAAAATTAATATTCAAAAACTGAAGGTAGCCGGACTAACTATGACATTGAGACGTCAAACATCTCAGTCCCCCCCGTGACCATGGTTGCTGTAAAGCACCCGAAACGTCGGGAATTAAAAATAAGTAAAAGTAGTGAAATAAACGCGATAAAATCCGTAAATTAAGTTTTATTCAATGTGTAGTGTTCGCGTAAATTTAAGAAATCATTATACAATGGAACTCAACTAAGTTCGGTTATGGTTGATTATTTAATCAACAAATAAAAGTTATTCATAGGAAAAATACAACAAAAAGAATTACAAAAATTACACACATTCAGTGTGAAAAATAAAAAATATAAAAAAACTGTTCAATTGCGTTACTTTTATATTCACACATATATTTACAAAAATACAATTATTAAATATAAAACTATAATATTTATTTGATAGAAGATTTATCTGACCTAATGTAACAATGAAATACTCAGTGATACGGTGGAACAGGCATGTCGCTAACGCACAAAGGGAGCCTCGGCTGTTATATTCCTCACACTCTTATCCATGTTTTATTCACATACCTAGTGATTAAGACGATAATTGTACCAATAGTGAAAAATAAGACTAAGAATTTAGCAACGGTGACGGCAAAGGTCCACGATAGGCTACTAAGCTATGAGTTAGAAAGATGTCCTCAGCTTCATGATGCACAGTTTGGTTTTAGGGCGGGGCTGTCAACAGAAAGTGCAATATTAGGTTTACAACATATAGTCAGATATTATACAGATCTCAAAATGCCGGTTAATGAATGCTTCTAAGACCTGTCAAGAGCCTTTGACCTGGTGTTGTATTACATTTTTTAGAAAAAAAAATCCGAATGTAATTTGTCTCCTGTTTTCCTTGGTATCTTCCGCTATTGGTACAATTATCAAACCTATCATAAAAAATGGGCGTAAAATGGGCAGATAAGCTTTCTGCAGTTGAAATTTGGTGCGAGACAAGGTGGAATTAGTTTTTTTTTTTTTTATAGGATAGGTTGACAAACGAGCACACAGTCCACCTGATGGTAAGTGGTTGCTGTGGCCCATAGACATCTACATCTATCCTCGATTACGAATCAAAATGCAGATGCGTTGTCACCCGTGAGGACTAAGATGGAATTTTAACTTGTATAATAAATGAGCTGTTTGGAGACTCAGCGGCACTCAGGATGGTTGCTTGCGTTGCTTTGGATGGAAAGTGTGTCAACAACCTAAGTTACGCTGACGATATGTTGCTGAGTCCCTTAGCAAGCGAGCTCAGAAAGCTTCTAGGAATCTGCGAGGCTTATGCAAGTGAACACAGTCTTGTTTATGATATAAAGAAAAGTGAGTTTGTGTTGTTTAAAGCTAATAATAAGAGTTCCACGCACATACCACCTATCCGACTCTACAACACTGCTTTATCGAGGGTATCACTAAATTGACATGTAGAGGGCTCAGGGCTTTAGCGATTCAAATTAATTTGTTGGCCTGTAGATTTTCACTATGTTAGGGCCGTTAAAATAACTCTTTTCAAGGCATACTGCCAGTCTTTCTGTTCGTGCTCCCTATTGGTCAACTACACAAATAGGGTGTATGAAGCATTTAAGGTGCAGTATAGTAATGCATTTTTAGTTCTGTTGGACCTGCCCAGTTGCTGCAGCGCTTCAGGCATGTTCCGCGAGGCCTGCACCGACGGGTTTGATGCGATAATGCACATAAAAGCTGCATCGCCACTAAGCTAAGGAACAGCGCCAAAATATGACTGCCCTATAATGAGGCAAATTGTTAAGATGGCTGACTTACTTGTGCATGTAGCTGTATGATTATTATTACTTTGTGATTTTTTCTAACTTCTTGTCTGATATGGATCTCATTTGATATCCGTGTTAGCGACGAAAAGTGAATTTAATTACTTAATTCCATTTTATTATTATTTGTGATCTGAAACTACGTAAAGAATGTGAGTGTTAGTAACGAAAAGTGAATTTAGTTACTATTTTAACTTTATTCTTATTTATAATCTAAAAAACTACATTAGAAATGCTAGCAACGAAGTGTGAATTTAATCACTTGTTAAATTCTGTTTAAAAACTTGTCGTAGTTTTTAAACAGAATTTAACAAGTGATTTAACTACTTGTATAAATTCGTTTTCTATTATAAAAATAGATCTTAGTCAATAAGAAAATTCAATTGTACTCTGCATAATTTCTTAAGATTAAGCGTAATATATTGGAGCCGTGGTAGCTCAGTGGTTAACGTTCACTGTAAATATCACAGAACGCGAGAGTAACCCGGGTTCGATCCCCGCCGGCACCAATGAAATTGTTAATTGCAATTTTAAGTGCTGATTTACCACGTGCTCGGCGGTGAAGGAAAACATCGTGAGGAAACCTGCATGTCTGAGGAATAAGAAAAATATTTCGAAGACATGTGAAGTTCGTCAACACGCATTTGGGCAGCGCGGCGGACACTTCCTTGCCCTAAACCCTCTCAGAAATGAGGGGAGGCCTGAGCCCTAGCAGTGGGACGTATATAGGCTGTAACTTTAAGCGTAATATTGTTATCATGATAAGCGTTGTGCATTCCTGCCGCCTGGCGGCGCTACGTGTATTCGCTTCGTATTGAGAGTACAATGAGACTACTGTTATTTATCCCATGCAGGTTCGGACCTCGGGGAGTTCCCCATTACCCGGGTAATCCTCACAGCCCATATCTAAGGGCCGGTCTTGGGAGCCGTACGTTTGTACGACATTGTCGGTTATCTTCTTTGGCGTATTGCGCGCCACCAGGTAGGTGCTACGGGAGGGTCAGCCGTCTCGAAGCCCCGCGGAGTCCCGAGGTAAGGAGTCGACGTAGGGCCAATCTTGCCGACCGGAGTGCGCTCCTGACAGCAGCACTCTGGGCCTCCAGTGCTCCTTTCTGGCTCTAGGTGATGGCCTGGTATCCCTAGGCGGAAGTTGGCGTGTCTCGCGCCTCTGGGAAGGGATCTACCAAAGGGTCAGCAACCTCCAGGTCCCGCGGAGACGAAGACCGCTTACTAGCGCGGTCCGGACGAGACTCTTACGTGTATTTTTATTTTTGCGCCCGAAGCAATTGGAAAGGGCTACCCTTTATGTAGGGAGGCGGAAAATGCATTACGCATACTACGATAGCCGGTCTATCGTGGTTATGAGGGACTCACTGCCTACCGGGGGGAACATAAGTGATACCCTCTAAAAACCGCCTTTGGGGACTGGAAACTGGCTGTTTAAGCTTCTTATGCCGTATCGGAAGCGACCCTCTTTTGGGAAAAGAGGGCGCAGGCGGCTACGAGCCGCTGAGGGAGTGCCTACGAAGGAAAATTAATTATGAATAATTTAATTAGAGTTGGCCTGAGCCGCCAGGAGGCAGTTCAGGTCGTTTGACAGTTTATTAGGCGGGTCCGAGTGAGAGTTTCTCGGCCTGCGGACTCGATAGTGAGAGGGGGGGTGGGGCTGCATAAGTAGCTGCCTCACGAATAAGATGATTGGAGTGCGACTCCGAGGCTTTGAAGAAGTTCTCAGAGAGTTTTTTAAGAAATTGTTGAATTGTAGGGAGCTCTAGGTCCCGATGAAGGTCAGCATTACGGACGTACCAAGGTGCGTTCGCAGCTCAACGACAGAAAAGGTTTTGAACTATTTGGATTTCATTAATAATTTTAGGGTCGGCGTGGGCAAAAATGGGGCACGCGTAGGACATGACTGGTCGTATACAGACTTTATAAAGGGTACGCTTGTTTCTGAGGGACATTTTACTGTGTCGGCCCAACATACTGTTGAGCCTACTCAGGTAAAAACGTGCATGACGGGTTACTTTTACGGTTTTGACGTGGGGCCTGAAAGTGAGCCTTGTGTCTAGAGTGACACCTAAATATTTGGCAGACGTATGCCAGGGGACAGGAGTCCCTAGCATACGTATTGGTGGAGTGTTTTTGAGACGGCGTCGTTTATAATCGAAGTGAACGGCGGAGCTCTTCTCCGGGTTCACATCGATGCGCCTTTTTTTGAACCAAGCTCCTAGATCGTTAACTGAATTTTGAACCTTGTTCCGTATGAAAGGTAGCGAGATACCTTTACAGTAGATAGCAGTGTCGTCTGCGAAAGATAATAGATAAAAAGGTAAACACCTGCTCAGGAAAGTGTTTTAGGGCTTGGTTGGAGATGCCATCCGCGCCCGGTAGTGTATATCGTGTTGTCGTCTGCATGGACTGTGGAGTCCTGCAGGTCTCGGGCCTCGGGGTATGCCCCCATTGCCCGGACTTTCCCCATGGCCCTCCACTATGAGCCAGTCCTAGGACCCTTTAACAGGCTAGGTACTCCAGTACGGATGTTCCGTAGTAAGAAATTTTTTCCCGTAGTCGGTTAACTACGAAAAAAAAGGAGGTTGTCCAGTAAAAGTTGAAGTTGGCTTATCAGCGGCATTGAGGGTTGTTACTCGACTCTCTAATCGCTATAGAGAGGAATTCTCTTGGAAAAGGTCGCCCTACCGGAGGCCGGGTGTGCAACGGCGCGAAGCCGTTGAGGTGTTCATGTGGCCCGTTGTCGGCGCGGTCGAACATGCCGCGCACCATCCGAACCACGAAGTCGGTGATGGTCTCGACTTTCAGATCGGCCGCTATTATGTCATTCCGGACGTAGCGACCTGCTCCGACGGTCGTCCTTAATGTCAGATTCTGCTGGGCCTGCAGTCGCCGCCTCAGAGGGTCACTCAGGAGCGCGTACCAGGCCGGAGCAGCGTAGGTTATAATGGTCCGGATATACATCTGAGTAGGCCGGCGTTTCTGAGACGGCGAGTGAGCAGAGCGGTCGTCTTACCAACGTTGACGACCATCCTCCACTCGTCCAGCCATGGTATCAACAGGTCCAGCAGACGCTGCATCCTGGCAGTGGCTATGTGGGCTCTTCTGGGCGAGGTGAAATAGGCGCTATCGTTCGCATATAGCGCCAGCTCAACGTCGTCCTCCCACTCTTGGAGCCTGCTTGCCAGTGTTGGGATGTCGTTAGTATAAGCCGCGTACAGGACTGGAGACATTTAGCTGCCCTGTGGAACGCCGGCTCTGATGGATCTGGTTGCGGACTCGGCGTCCTCTACGCAGACGTAGAACTTCCTGTCTTCCAGAAAAGATGCCACTAGCCGCAACATAGCAAGAGGGACACTGGTCTGTTCGTACAGCTTATAAAGCAATCCTGAGTGCCACACCCTGTCGAACGCCTTCTCAATGTCGAGAAAGATGCCCAACGATATGCGGCCACGATTGTACTCTGTCGCAAGCAGGTGCAACACTCTAGTCAACTGTGTGACTGTAGAGTGACCCCTCCTGAATCCGTGCTGGTCCGCCCGAAGTTGGATGCACGGACGGAGACGTCTTAGCAGCAATCTTTCTAGCAGTTTATCTATGTGCGGTAATAGCGTGATCGGCCTGTAGCTGGCAGCTCTACGCCTGTCCTTCCCGGGTTTCGGCAAGATGATGACTTTGCCTTTCTTCCAGTCCTCCGGGAAGTGGGATGTCCGCAATATCCCATTGTAGAGTCGACCAAACTCTACTAGGACTCTATTGGGCAGCTGTCGGAGTGCAGCGTTGGTAATCCCATCGTGTCCAGGCGCCTTCCTAGGTTGCAGGCGGGTTACTGTCCTCCGCAGTTCAGCGGGGGGAGATGAACCACTCTCCTGCAAGAGGCGGCGCGGGCGACGACAGGAACTCCTGTACGCGACTTTCCTTCCGGGCATGAAGCTTCATGAGCTCCGCACTTGCTGGGTTCTGCATAAATTGCTCCTCGAAGTGCTCGACTAGGATATCCGCTCTGCCTTTGGCATCGTAGCAGCGTTCACCCGCGCTGTTGCTCAGCGGGCAAACGGGAGGTCTGGTTTTGGTCAACTGTCGGTTCAGTTTATAAAGCGACGCATCATGCTCCTCCGCCTTCCAGATGCACCGATCCCAGGCCTCTCCTCTGAAGGCCTAGACTGCAACCGACAGTTCCTTCGATAAGGTGTTAAGTTGCTTTTTCAATCTAGGGCAGCGAGTGCGCGCTCAGAGCTTCCTCAACGCTCTCTTGCGCCTGATCTGCACGCATATCTCTCGCGGCAGATCGTCTCGCCTTGCAGTGATCGGGACGATCGTAGAGGCTGCGTGGAATGCCTCCTGGATGTTCTTGGTGATTCTAGTAGCAGCGGCCTCTACGTCGTCCTCTGTGCTTATGGGATGGTGGACTGGAGGTCTCTCCTGCAGATGTTGGCAATAGAGCCTCCAGTCGATACGTGTCTTGAATGCTCTGGGCGGCGTTGTCACCACCTTTAGGCCAAGGGTTATCAGAATCGGGAGGTGCTGTGAGCTGAGGTCGTACAGCACTTCTACCACTATCGGGTAGTTGACGTTCCTAGTGAGCACGATGTCCAATACATCCGGATGTCTCCGTGGATCAGATGGAACGTGTGTTGGTTCTTCGGGACCTAATACGTCATAGCTGTTGTTCTCCGCGTCTTCGTAAAGTTCAAGACCCGGCGGGGTGATCACTCTGGACCCCTACGCCGGGTGTTTGGTGTTTAGGTCCCCGGCGATGATGGTGGGTGTTTTGCCTTCCATCACCGTCCGGATGTCTGAGGTGCAGAATGGAGTCCCTGGCGGGCGGTATACTGCGTAGATCCTTAGTTCATCGCCCGCCGCTTTCATTCTTAGGCCGATAGAGCGCATTGTCTGGTATGATGGTAAGTCCAGCTCTTGATGGACGATGTCCCTCCTCACTAGAACCGCCATCTCTCTATAGGCGGCCCCTTGAGAAGTGACCTCGTCCCTTCTGTACAGTTTGACAGCTTTATATGCGTCTTTGGATTAAAATTTGTCTCTCCCAGCAATATGACATGTAAGTCCTGTTGATGGGCGACTGTGCGGAGTTCATGCAGCTTCCGCTGTATTCCGTCCGGGTTCCAATAGAGGAGGCGCAGATTACTCTCCTCCGTAATGCCGGGCCAGGAGGTTTGCCAGCGCCTTCATTATCGCGGTTACTGGGTCGGTCCCGGCTCTTATATCGGCCTGGACTTGTGTGCCGATCTCGATGGCAATGCCAACCAGTCGTTGGATTGCATCTGCTGTTTCGAGGCCGGCAGTAGGTGGTCTCCTATATGAAGGCGTTGGCACTGGTCTCGGGTTTGATAATCCTGCACTCTTGGCTTATGGGTAGAGCGCACTCTATGTGTAGAGCGGGCTCTTTTTTCAGATAGAGCCCTTTCGTGCACTCTACCCATGCTCTTTATGGTTGTCTCCCCGAGTAATCTGCACCTGTGAGGCTACTGGTCCTGTTGGTGTCGGGGTAGAGGTAACAGCCTGAGGAGGCTGCGACTTCTTCCTGCTCCTCTCCCGCCTCCTCCTTTTAGAGGGTTGCCGTTCTGTGGCGGGGTTGGCGGGGGGGCTGTAGAGTCGCCCCCGGTGGTTGCCCTTATCTCTGCGGGTTCCACCGTTTCCATAGGTGTTACGGGTGGGGGGCGGGGGCTGATTGCCTACCCTTTCTTGTGATGGTTGCACACCCGTCTTTCTGGATGGATACGGCTTTTGGGCGACTCTGGGGATCTATTTCGGGTCCTCCGGGAGTTGACCCGGCAAAGTTATCCCTGCCTCCTAGCAGTCCTCCTCAGGACTGGGCAGCGGCGGTCATTTGGCGTGTAGTTTTTGCCATAGTTGGCGCATTTAGGTTCCTCCTCTCTACCGCGAGGGCAAATGCTCGCTATATGCTCCCCGGTACAGCGCACACACTTCACTGGCCTGAAGCAGTTGGCGGAGGCGTGTCCGAAGGCCTGGCATCGGTGGCATTGAGCCGGTCCTGCTTTTCTCTGCCAGGCCTGGATGACGACCCCTCTCATGTCGTGAGAGAGAGGAGTTCGTCGACCTTGTATAGGTCCTGGAGCTGCTCCAGGCTCAGGTGATCCAATTGGGCGAAGTAGAGGCAGTCAGGTCTGCCCCTACGTGGTGGGATTGCCTTTACATACTTAATGAGGAAGACCTTTGCCCTTTATAGCCTTCTCTATGATTTTGGTATACGTGCCCATTGGTAGACCCCGGATGCCCACTTTTGTGGGCTTGTCTTCTTCCGGGGTGTACCAATACCACGACAGTGATGGTGTCTCTTTCGTGAGTTCTACCATATACCGTTGGAGGGGTTGACCCCCAGCAATAGGCTTCCTTGCCCCCCTGCTCTTATTGGGCCGAGTCATGGCTTCTCCGATCCGGTGATATTGAGCGGGGGGGTTGTGGTGGTGAGGGCGACTTTGGCGGTGATTTATGCACCTTCTTCGTCGTCTTCTGTGTGTTTTGTAACCTTCCTCTTCCGATGAGGATGTTGGTTCATCGGAAGATAGCTGGGAGCCGATTCGTTGCCTCTTTTTGTATAAAGAGGCTTCGGTCTCTGGAGGCGTATGGTGTCTGGCCGTTTTCTTTGCCCGCTGCTGCTGGGGCGACGGTTCCTGCCTGACCGTGTGCTCAGACACGGCCGGCGTGAGCGCGACGCCCGGTGCGGGCTCTTTCCGCGGCGAGACGGGTTTTCTTTGGGGGATCTGCGAGAAGGATGACACTATTCTCGTGCGCTCCGGATTCGCCAGATCCCTCACAACCAGTGGTCGATCCAACACACCTTTTCGGTCCGGTGGTTTTCTTATCGTAGGGGGAGGTTCCCCCCTTATCCCTACCTGACATGTCCTAACCTACCCTAACAGTTAGTGGTAATCAAGAGCCCTATCTATATACCAGCCGGTCGATAATGCGCGACGCGGATGGTGGTAATAATAAAAAGTGGCTATCCACACTTGGGGCACTGCCTACCCCTTTTGCAACAAAAAGGTTGGGGGAAGTGCGGTGGTGGCACTTTAAAACGCGACTAGGCACTATAGACACAAACGTCTTAAAGAGCCAAGAATCTGCCTAGGGCCGGTGAACTCGACGCCTCACGGAATCACGGGACTCAACGCGGCGGAATATGTCGTACTGGTGGCTGTATGTGTTCACTGCTAAACACAAACAACGCACACCTAGGAGATCCTTTGATGTGTGAGTCCTTTGAGTGGGAAAGTAACTAAGGTTGAAGCAGGCGTTGAAAATAATACATAAAAAGGTTAACACCTGCTCAGGAAAGTGTTTAGGGCTTGGTTGGAGATGCCATCCGCGCGCGGACGTGTATTTAACGCAGAAAGAGCTTAGCTACTAGGGAGCTATACCGTGAGAAGACCGCTAGAGTATTAGCTAATAGGGAGCTATACCGTGAGAAGACCGCTTCAGTATTTTTATTTATTAAAGGTATAAAATAAGGAATTTAAGAATGTTTAATACGATAAATATAAACTAGTTCTAATACCAGAAATGTATAAAAATATTGTATGGTATGTTTTACCATAAAACTACATTTGTAAGTTTCTCTTAGAAAAGGTCGCCCTGCGCTCCGATTGGTCGACGGAAAATCATTAGTGCCGTATGCAATACATTAGTTCCGTGTGTAAAATTCAACCATTGTGATTGGTCAGCATTGCCTATAAAAAAAGAGGCGTTTTTTTTTGGTTAAACATTCCAAACCCGTCAATGTAAGAATAAAACATCAAGAAAATAAATAGAAGAAAACTCTGAAGAAGTGTTATTATTGCTCATCCTACTGCTACTGCATGCTCTCCAGTTGACATCCCGCCAGCAAACCCGCTCCATTACTAACATACTCACACACGAGCAACAACAATCCGAAATAAAGATTTCATTATTTATTATTTTGGAGTTTTAAAAGTGTTCTCATCTGGTTAGACTGAATACATTTATAAAAGGAAATGATAAATATACATAAATATAAATTTAATATACTAACATAAATAAATAAATAATGCATAAATAAATAAAAGCCCAAGCAGATGTAATGCCGGGGGGAAAGGGGGAAAGCGAACGAAACCGGCGGACGATGCGGGCGGTATCGAGGAGCACCGCCTTCTGTAATTGGGCCTGAAACGGTCCCTCACGGAGTCCCTGCCGCCTCAGATGACCCGAGAGGCTGACTGGGATTAGCCCGTTCGCGGAGACGACTACAAGAATAATTTCGGTCGAAAGATTACCCCACATATCAGTCACCTCGTGAACCAGGTCCAGATATTTTGTTTGCTTATCTGTTTCGACTTTCACGTGGTTCTCGTCATACGAGATGGTAATGTTGACCAAAAATATTATTGATTGTGTGCGGTATATTAGCACAATATAAGCGAATAATTTGAGACCATCCATATAGAAAAGGTGCGTCCTTTTGTATCTCCTTTCCGAAACTGGAATCCCCTTTCAGATCCCTGCAGTAAGGTACTGAGAGAGTTCAAAGAAGGCTGAATGTTGAGGCTGAAACAGATTGGACTCAGACAGTCGCCCTGGAAGATATCCCTATTTATCATATTATTACTTTTAATATTATTTTACTTTTGGTGTTTTCATTTTTTCTAAATATGTCGGATTATTTTCCAAAAAGGAGGTGTTCGTATTAAATAAACTAACGCTTATGATACATATAATTACAAACCTGCATCCAATTAAAAATATCATTATATGGACCAAGGACTATTAGATTGTATCATCTCATCCTTTTCACTTTTGATTTCATAGTAGTATTAAACATTTTCATACATTTCATACAACATTTTCATTGTTTACGGCAATGCGCTTGGGGTATTTCATTGCTTCTTTTCGCCTAGGAGACCTCTTTTATAAATTTATTCTTCATTGTATTTCGTCTTTTCTTCTTCAACCCGTGAAAGTCCAAACAGTATTAGGCGGAGAAATTAATGTATGGAAAATATATTCATAATGATCCTTTTCGGTGATAAGGAAGATGAGAACCCCTCCAGGATTGAACAGTATGTATTAAGCTCCTGCAAAAGTGAATCGGTAGCCACTTGAGCTGTTTTTATTTCCCGAGGGCTAAGATGTGATTCCTCCCAGCCTCTATCAATGTATTTACACATTTGTTAAAGTTACAGCCTAATGCATCTTATTGCTGTCTCCTCTCATTTCTGAGGTGAATTTAGAGCAAGGAAATGTCCACCATGTTGCCCCAATGCGTGTTGATGGACTTCATATATAAATACATAAACAATCACGCCTGTCACCAAGAGGGGTAGGCAGAGACTACGGACTTCCATTTGGCACGATGCTGGCATACCTCCCTCGCCTCCTTTACATCCATATATCTACGCATACACGCTCATCGGTAGGGTAAGGGTAAGGGTAGGGTATCGGGTAGGGTAGGGTACACACATACACGATACCTGGTAACGATACTCCTTTTGCAGTTCTTAGGCGAAAATATAAAAATCTAGATCTTGTTGAAAGCTATACGGAACTGTATTCACAAATTGTTTGAAATTTTATCCTAGAAATTGTGAAAAGAAATCGTCAGAGTAAAGCAACAATGTATTACAATTCGAATACATTCAAAAGTAATAATTTGCTTAATTACACGCGCGGCCCAATTTTTATTATTTTCAATAGTTATTGGGAAGATACATAATAATGCAATCAACTTATATTTTCTACCAGTTACTGATGAACAAAAAATTTTATTGCCACATATAAAGTTGAGTGTTGTTAAAGTCTATTTAAGATTATCACTATTCGAATCGTCGGCGACCGACCTCTTTCCAATCGGCTTGACTCACTGGCATTGCGAAGAGATGTTGCATCTCTTTGCATATTTCATCGCATTACCACGGGGAGTGCTCTGAGGAATTGTTCGGACTAATTCCAGCCGCACAGTTTCACCATCGCACATAACGACAAAACTCGCGATACCATCCATACCATCTGCATGACTGGCGGTCCACCACTGTGTGAGTTAAAAGAAGTTTTCTGTCTCGCACATCTTCCTTGTGGAATCGACTACCACCAGAGATTTTTCCGGACCGATACGACTTAGGGACCTTCAAGAAAAAAGGCTACTCCTTTTTAAAAGGCCGACAACGCATCTGCAATTGCCCTGGTGTTGCAGTTGTTCATGGGCGGCGGTAATCCCTTACCATCAGATGAGCCGCATGCTCGTTTGCCCCCTCTTCTATTAAAAAATGATCACCATTTTCGTTACTTAAACAAATTGAAAAGAGGTCGTCTCAACTACGGGATGTTCCTAAGAGCATTTTTTAACCAAAATTAGTTTAGAACTCTGGATTGAATCTCCGTCATATTAAGTCCACACGTCTAAAACAATTCTTTGATAATTTCAATTTTTGTGATTAGCATTAAATTCTACCGGATATCCACTGCTGAACATAGCCTTCTCCATATATAAAATCATAGTAGGTATATTTAACATACTTTGCAGGACACACTCACACACACCCATACGCGCACACACACACACACACACACACACACACACACACACACACACACACACTAATAAATTTTAAATTATAAACATGGTACATGTACATGATAAAATATTGTAAAAGTGTAGTGTAAAAGATTGTAATAACCCCATGGTGTCCTGAAATACATGCCTACCACAGTATGTCATTGAGGTGTGATATTCTAATATTATGTAACCCACATACTTTTATTAATTTGAGTTATTATCAGGGAAATGCTGCTACCATCCCCTGTTTACTGTCTGTCGCCTTTTAAGACACCTACGGTGTGATATGGGTCAGTGTTCTCTCATATATCGGCGTTACATATACCGGCATGTCTTAAATCAACTAAGACCTTTAATATGCATGTGACTTAAACGCTTTTATTAAAAGGTAGTAACGTAATTGTAAATATACTGTCTGTAAGTCTACCCAGGGTTAAAGGTTCTCGTCTGCTTCAATAAATTTAAACGAAATCCACTGAAATAAAGAACAGCAAAGAGTTCATTTGTAAGCATTTGCGTCTCTACTTGTGAACTCATAAAGATTCATTTTCGTTTCAAAATTATTCGCTCCTCATAGAACCCTTGCCACTTTATTTAAAGTTATTCCTGAATACGTAATATTGCGAGGCATTATTTTCTTTTCAGAAACTCTCCTGAAAGTCCGAGTCGCATTGCGATGCAGTTTCCTTTTGAAAAATATAATTTTCAACCATGAGTGGATTATTTTTTAATAATATCTGTGTTTTAATATTATTTGATCATAAACAAATATTTTGGGAGGGTCCATTAATTGCAGGGATAAAAATGGCATAGTGTACACACCATGTAAGTGGAAGTAATTCATCACACAGGTTTTTGAATGGTGGAGGCCTTCGCCGATTTTAGGAAAATAGTGGTAAATAGAGGGTATTTTGAGTAATTATTATGGGGTATTTAACAGAGTTAAAAATATATTCTATAGTATACCTATCTGTGTCTAAAAATTAGAGATGGGCCGAATATTCGTTTTATATTCGGTATTCGGCATATTCGGCAGCTTTGCCGAATATTCGTATTCGGCCGAATATTCGGCTAAATTATTGAATATTCGTATTCATAGTGTCCAATGTATTGAAATGTACGAATTGACTAATTCGATGTATTTTACTGTTGAAAGTGTATTTTATTTATGGGTTAAATCTACTTACTCTAGAGTGTCTCAAATGCATAAATCTAGATATTTATATTTTAAGGCACTGTAGATTTATTTACGATTATGGCAAATAGAAATTTGATAAAATGTTTTTGGAATCAAACAAAGAAACATTACATTACATTAGTACATTTTCTTTACTTTGGTCGTCAGTTTCACTAAAATAAGTCCAAATAGTAAATCTCCTGCCGCTCATTTTTATCATATAATTATCAATTTTCTCTAAGAATAAACCAACGACATACTTTTTTATCACAAGAATGGTCAAAACATAAGCATGTGCCGGCAATTTGCTCAGTACTAGATGATGCAGTAACTGTCAGGTGTGGCGGGGAGCGAGAGGCAAGGTCCGGTGGTAATTCCGCGCGCTTTACAGTAACAAGTTTCGACATAAATTGGTTGGGTCCCGAGGTTATCCTGCCGAATAATGTTCGTATTCGGTGAAATCCATATTCGGCCCATCACTACTAAATATTATATAGTATACCTATCTATGTTTGAAGCGCATGTTTTTATGTGTGTTCAATAATTGCTCGGAACCGGCTAAATAGAATTTCTATACAAGTTACGAGTATATTATTATTATTATTTAAATATATTATAATTTGAGAGATGTCCAATATAAATATATATTTTTTAAATATATTTATATTTATATTTGCACGAGTGTGTTGTTAAACTTCGGGAATTTTTATTCCACCTTCATGATATTATATTCCTGTAAACCAGTAGCAAAATGGCGTAAAACCGTAGAAATATAATTTATACAAGTGGTTATCAGCTGTGGTTTGACGCAGCGATCGATTTGCTACCGTCGGTGAAACGCGGTGACCAAGCCAGGCAGTGTAGTTTGCAATACATAAACCTCATTTTAAATTCCGTCTGGGGCGGTTTACGAGCGGAAATGCGCGGAGTATTTTTCTGGCTGTAATAATATCTAAATAGCAGTGTCAAAGGTGCGATACATCTGTTACTGCTTTTGTCAATCTCTCTGCCAAGTGTAACGATCAATCAATCAATCAAAGCGTGACAACAAATCTTCTTTTACGGAAAGGGTCTATATTTTTATAGAATAAGGGTGACAACCGTGCACGCACTCAACTCGATGGTAAATAGATGTTGTAGCCCATAAATACCTCCTTCTATCCTCAATAAGGAATCAAAATGCAGATGCGTTATCTAAGGTGGTTGTTGGCTAAGGTGGAATACCTCGTTTCTAGTAAAAAGGGTCTCTGATTCTCTACAATCGCCATTCATAACACAGCGGTATTGAGCCGCTATTTTACGCTGGTATGCTGTGAGAGCGTGATCCTTCCCCGGTCGAGCAGACCAACTTGTGTTACAACTATAATACACGTAGCTGCAGCATGGCTCCACCACGTATGTCTAGCAGTGGAATTTTATAGGTTGTTGAGGAAGAAAAATAGTATCATAATTCCTATTTAAAGTACAAGACAGCTGAAGTGTATCAATCACAATAAATATAACATAGATCTTAGTCAATCACGTATTTAATCAAGTATTTAATAGGGAGTGAAAATCCAGATTAATCAAATGTGTTAAAAATGAATTTGCGTTTAACACCTTTAATTAATCTAGTGTGCTAGTTTGAAGAGAACCTATCGTCCTCCCTCAATTGGGTGCACTATCCCCGTCACCATCACCAATCAATATTAAGAACATTATATTTAATAGGGAGTGAAAATCTAGATTAATCAAATGTGTTAAAAATGAATTTGTGTTTAACACCTTTAATTAATCTAGTGTGCTAGTTTGAAGAAAACCTATCGTCCTCCCTCAATTGGGTGCACTATCTCCGTCACCATCACCAATCAATATTAAGAACATTATATTTCAGATATCGATCTACATAATTTGATTAATTTGACTGCAATTTTCTTAAATAATATTAGTGTAACAAATAGGCTAATAGACAGCCTAATGGTCAGGGGCTACTCCAGCCCATGGATATCTGCAATAACTAGTAAATAAGGTCATAGTTGCGGTGTCCATTAAGGTTTTAGATGAAATACCTTACAGTATTTACTCACTAGCCATTTATTATTAGCACTAACTTCAAACTAGAACACCACAGTGGGTGCATTTCTGTTTAGGTATAGGGGCGTTAACAACCCAAATAGACTTGGAAGCGATTTACATACAATAATTACCCGGACCTGTGACAATTTTTGTAGGACGTTACTGTTTTGTACGAAAAACAAACTCCTGGCTCCAAGCACCGCAGCCTAATAATAAAAGTAAGCGCTATAAATTTCTAAACGATTTATTCTACATTAGTGACGTTGTTTATTGTTTTATGATCTATGTAATATTATATGTAGAAGTAGTAAAAGTTTTTCTCAAGGTTCAGACCAGGAGGACAGGTTTAGCCATTCATGAAATTGTCAATTAACTGACAGCTGAACGAGATCCCAAAACCCCTTCAAGGCCCGTGCAAATAAATTGTCGGGTCTATTTATCGATGTTAAATTAAATTGTTTTTCGATTTGATATGTAATGGGAGGGAGTTGAACTAGGCATGTTTTCAAGTTGGTTTAAGTCAGTATATCGTGCCATTGTACTTGAGATATTTATTTTTGAAACTTACAACTATCATTACAGGATTAATTATCTAATGGTACGGACAGACGTGCTCATTACTAGCATGAAAGCATACTTTTATTGAGCAAGTGCTCATTAGTGGCACGTGTGTACACTCATTGCTAGTAATGAGCATGCTTATTTTGAACACGCCCGAAAATCAACCGACGTTTGATTTTCGAGCATGCTACCTGAGGCGCGGGTAGAAGGGCGTGCTTCGAGCGCGTCTGAACCGAACATAATTGCTTATGAGCATGTTTTATCGAATAGATATCGAATCGCAACAGTTGCTGCGTCAATTCAAAATAAAAAAACCCTCGTTATGTCGCGTTGGGGGGAAGTCTTCTCACGCCATTCGGTTCCAAGAAATATGATTATTTTATTAAGTTCGGATAGCACTATCACTGTCTATTTTTGTACATCCATTTCGGCCGAGAGCCTGGTACCAAATAGCACGTCTCATGCTTTAACCGTGCTTATTAATGGCAAATGTGAACAGTTGCAGAGCATGCTCATTTTAAGCAAGCTTGTGAACATGCTTTTTTTTTGAGCACGTCTGTACGTACTATAATGCGATAGTGTAGCTCTCTAACTGATTTGTATCAATTATTTAATTTTTGTAACAAATTACAAACAATGCTATCTTTGTGAATTCACTCAGAGTACAACAAAACAGGTCCGTCTCACAAGCTATTAAGTTGAGCGGCAGAGGTGCCTCACTCAGAAGGTTGGTCCGACCTCGCGGCTCCACCAACAGTCGCGGCTCCACCAACAGTCGCGGCTCCACCAACAGTCGTGGCTCCACCAACAGTCGTGGTTCCACAAACAGTCGTGGCTCCACCAACAGTCGTGGCTGGCGCCGGAACCACACATACCTCTCAGGAACAAATAGATTAAGCTGCCCTAATATTTCAGCATTATACAATTTGAATAAAACTAAATTTACGGATTTTATCGCGTTTATTTCATTACTTTTACTTATTTTTAATTCCCGACGTTTTGGGTGCTTTACAGCACCCATGGTCACGGGGGGACTGAGATGTTTGACGTCCCAATGTCATAGTTAGTCCGGCTACCTTCAGTTTTTGAATATTAATTTTTGGTCCGATTTACGCAAAACGAGCTTATAGTATCATGAAGTCTTGCAGTGGTATGCTTAGGTTTGGGTTTACTTTTGTTAATTATAGGATCCCAAGCAGGTGGCAGCACCCATCCATCTTAGTATTTCAAGACAACAAGCTTCTGGTCCCGCGCCTACGTCACAGTGACCGAGTGAAGCCGGCCACAGTCGAGCGTGTACCTGCTGTTCTACTATATGTCAGAGGAGTCACAGATAAGGTTGGCTACATCTTGAAGCGAGCTTCCATTAAAACATACTACAAGCCGCCGAAGAAGATTAGTCAATTTTTACCATCCGTCAAGTGTAATATCCCTCTACAAGATGCAGGAGTGTACAATTTAGATTGTGAATGTGGTCTCTCTTACATAGGTCAAACAAAAAGATACATAAAAACCCGCGTGAAAGAACATATAGCTGACGTGAAGCACCGACGCTCCGGGAAGTCTGCAGTCTGCGAACATATTCAAGATCGTCCCCACCATTACATTCGATTTGATAAACCACAAATTCTCGCAAAAGAACACTGATTCCTACCAAGGATGATACGCGAGGCTATTGAAATTAAAAAACATCCAAATTTCAATAGAGAAGATGGATGGGTGCTGCCACCTGCTTGGGATCCTATAATTAACAAAATTAAACTCAAACCTAAGCATACCACTGCAAGACTTCATGATACTATAAGCTCGTTTTGCGTAAATCGGAACAAAAATTAATATTCAAAAACTGAAGGTAGCCGGACTAACTATGACATTGGGACGTCAAACATCTCAGTAACCCCCCACCCCCCACCCCGTGACCATGGGTGCTGTAAAGCACCCGAAACGTCGGGAATTAAAAATAAGTAAAAGTAATGAAATAAACGCGATAAAATCCGTAAATTAAGTTTTATTAAATGTGTAGTATTCGCGTAAATTTAAGAAATCATTATTATACAATTTTCCTAGCAGTATTTTAAAAATATACGAGGTGAGCGCGAGTATTTTTTACGACTGATGATAAGCTCCATTCAAGA
This sequence comes from Parnassius apollo, assembly GCA_907164705.1. NCBI lineage: Eukaryota > Metazoa > Arthropoda > Insecta > Lepidoptera > Papilionidae > Parnassius > Parnassius apollo. The sequence goes on along the minus strand of CAJQZP010001062.1, from coordinate 418,444 downwards.
TTTTTTTCGCTTCGTTTAAAGACAACAGTAAGAAACGTACATAAAAGTCTGAAAAAGAAAGGGGAGTATTATTTGATTGTGATTTATATTTGAAAGAAATTCAGGATGCCGGTCTTACAATTAATTTCCTACCATAAACAAATTGAAAGTTGCGGCCTTTATTTATCTTCCGACTTTGTTTATTATTTATTGTATTCATTCACAAAAAATGTAGTTTACGTCATTCCAAAATAATGCCATACAATAAGCAGTGAATGACTGCTCGGTATTTATTCCGTTTATTCAATAAGAGTAAAATTATTACAAAAAAGGTAATAATTAAGATATGTTTTTTAATAGCGTAAGGGTTACAAACGCTCACTTAGGTTACCTGAGAAGATGTTGTGGTCCATAGACGTAAAGAATACAATAATATTCTCGATTAGGAATCAACATGCAGAGCATTTTTACCCTTGAGGACTTAAATAGAATGTCTCGTTTTTAGTGAAAAGGGTCTCCGGTCACACCCACCATACGAAACACAGCAGCATTAAGCTGCTTTTTTATGCTGGTAATCTGTGTAAGCGTGATCCTTACCGGTCGAAGCTACCCATTCGTGCTACAATCATAATATTGCGTGTGCTGTAGCTTGGCTCTACCACATATAAAATATTTATTTATATCTTAAATTATATACCTACCCATCAATTGCAAAAATTGCATTTATTTGTTTAGTCTTGTGTTACTCATCCGTATAAATCGTTGGGCACAGTCCTTTAGCTCAGCACATTGCCCATTACAAGCGTGTTATGAAAATCGATTGATATACTGGAATTGCTTTATAATATTCAGCTAACAACGCAATTCGGTTGTTTTTAACTTCCCGCTACGAAAATCAGTGATTTACAGAAAATCGGGAAGTTTTCAAAAATCGAGTTCTCAGATCAGATCTCCACGTACTGAGATCCTAGGAAGACGTTCTGACTATTTGTACGAAGATGTCACTATGTCTATATCATAGAATACTATAATACATATATCATAGTAGTCTGTATCATAGAATATTATAGTATTCTATGGTCTATATATGCATGTGTGTGAATGCATATGTGTATGTAATCTCTCATAATTTTTGAATGGCTTGATCGATTTGAACGAACTTGGCGGCGTTCGAAAGGGCTTCATCAAAGGGCATACTTAGATTTTGTATACCATTTGCACCAACCCAGACCAGTAAATTTAGAGAAATCTCAAAATCTAAAAAATCCAAAAAATTTTTTTCTTTGAAATCAATTTTAAACAGATCTAACGATCATTCCAAAATCTAATCAGAACTTAAACTCAAAAAACGCCGTAAAAAGGCAAAAAGTGATTACCGTAAACCGCATTAAAATCAGTTGATGCTTTGAAGAAAAATCGTAAAAGTAATTATTTTTTATTTCAAACTACTTCGAAATTTTTCTTCGGATTTTTTGATGTAGTAAATTAACTATTAGTACGTAAAAATATAGAAATTTTCTAACTTTATTCAAAAAGCATTTGTAATTCTAAATAAGCCTATGTAAACTAGAGCCCGTTTTTACTGAAAATGAGGCATTTTTACTTTACCTTTTTTTTGATTTCATTCTTACTTTAAGATAAATAAATAGGCTACGGCATCAACTTACTATCTTGAGGACCGTGTGCTCGTGTCTTATTTCTAATAATGTTTAATAAGTAACTTACAGACTTATCTTAAATATATGAACTGAAAGAACCCTATTATATGGAACACCGAAAAGCTATTACCGTAAATTTCGATAGTATTCTCAAACCTATAATTTATAGTGCGCTTATCTGAAGTTGTGGGTATGTGTCAGTTATTTTACAGATTTACTTATTTGTAGAGGTAGAAGGTTGAAACAGAAAACATATAAAAATAATTAAAATAATGACTTAAATGTCAAATGATCAAAGAAGGCTAGATATCTGCGCTGGACATGTGCACGAGTGTGTAAGCAAACACAGGTGCGCTTTCATTTCACTCACTCTTAAGCTGGGCATTCACGGACGCGCCAACGTTCCATAAGGCTCGCTGTCATTTCCAAAAAGTGCTCGTGAATGTCAATACCTATGCAGTCCAATTGGACTGGCACGAAAAGAGAATTCCAAACGATCCAACTGTGGATGCGCGTCATGCCTTCGCGCCGAGTTGTTCAACTCGTTCGTTAATGCGAAAACGCGCGCTCCATTTATCTCAGTTTGCTTTAGGCCTGGGTCATATCGCGTTTTCTGAGAATCGTCTCTATATCAGATTTCGGGTTTCAATATCTGATATTAAAACTATATACATATGTATTTCAATATCTAGATATCGAGTTTTTACTCCGATACGCTGCTGATACAAGTTTGTGATTCACACCATAATCGACTTCTTACCTAGCCGTATTTATGCCATCTAGCGTCATCTTTACGTACCACCTTGAGAGCCAATCAATTTTCGTTCGATAAAATGATTTTAGAATGGAGTAGATGGCGGTTTACAAAGCAGTTTTCCTAAGAAAGTATTTTTTAAAACATCAATACAACCATGTATTCTTTTGATTTATTTCATTAAAATTTAGGTTTCACATATCTAAAAATAAGGATTGTAACAATTATTTTCTATACTTAAGGTTAAACTTATATGCAATATTTAATACTGAACTTGAGGTTGAAAATTATCATAAAAATAAATCGTTTGCCGTTATATCTTTTGAAATGTTGAAAACGCTTTTGACTTAATTCATTAGTGGTTGATGTTAAATTTTATGTACTTTGTTGTTACGATATTGGCTCAGGTATTGTTTTATAGTAATTTAAACGGAGCGCGTCAGATTAATATTATTTATTTTACATTTTTATCAAAATATTTTAAGAGATATATTTAAAAAAAAAATTCAAAAAAAAAAAAAATAAAAAAATGTCGGTAATTAGATTAATACCCATATACTCGCGATGACTCCCTGGCGTGCCTGTGAGTGTGATAAGAACTTTACAACGCTCCAAATCGAGCCGATCCAAATGGAGCGGCGCCGAATGGAACGCCTGTGAATGACCACCTTAATAGTTCGATAGGACGGCAATCCGACACCATCGGAGACACATCAGGGGCACGACCAACGGCATTATATGCTTCGGTCAAGGGGGTCAGAAAGTTGTTGGAAATACAAACAACTTCCTGACTCCACTCGAAAACCATTATTCCCAATAGGTTGTCGCTTTTTTGAGTTATGTGACCGGTGATTTGCCTCTTCAGCTTACTGATTCGTTAGGTTACATCAGTTATTCTATTTTTATTGCTGATTTCATTACGAAGTCTATCAAGCAGAGAAACTCCGACCATAGTCCTCTCTATAATCAGCTGAGGTTAACATTACCGTTACTGTTACAGCTTTTTAAAGTCCACGTCTGAACACACCCGCCACCCTCATAGATTGCCTCATATATTTACCACAGTTGCCACGCTTGGTAAGCGGGTTGGCAACCGAATGTTTTTATTTTTATTCGTTGTTAAGAATACATGCTGCCTATCTTCTCATTTGCTTCCCTCTGTCGTCTCCTACGACACCCACGGGATGATATGGGGTAGTGGATATTCTTTCACCGCCACTACACGGTATACGGAAGTTAACATTATATTATGGGGTATCTATATAGTTTTCTCATCTGGTTGGGTTCTATAAATATATAATTATAAATGAAAATGAAAAGATAAATATACATAAATATCAATAACATAAAATAAATATAAAAGTACATAAATAAGTAAAAGCCCAACCAGATGGAGGCCCTCGGCAGGGGAGACCAAACGGCCGAGGGTTAGGGGGAAAGGGAAAGAAACCGGCGGACAATGCGGGCGGTATCGAGGAGCACCGCCTTCTGCATTTGAATTATTATTATGTGGGGTATCTATATAGTTTTCTCATCTGGTTGGGATGTATAAATATATAATTATAAATGAAAATGAAAAGATAAATATACATAAATATTAATAAAATAAAATAAATACAAAAATACATAAATAAATAAAAGCCCAACCAGATGGAAGCCCTCGGCAGGGGAGACCAAACGGCCGAGGGTTAGGGGGAAAGGGAAAGAAACCGGCGGACGATGCGGGCAGTATCAAGGAGCACCGCCTTCTGCATTTGAGCCCGGAGCGGTCCGTCACGGAGTCCCAGTCGCCTCAGATGACCAGAGAGGCTAACTGGGATTAGCCCATTCGCAGAGACGACTACAGGAATAATTTCGGTCGGCATACCACCCCACATGTCGGTCACCTCGTGAGCCAGGTCCAGATACTTTGATTGCTTATCTGTTTCGGCTTTCACGAGGTTCTCGTCATACGGGATGGTAATATCGACCAAAAATATTCTTGACTGTGCCCGGTCCATCAGCACAATATCAGGTTTATTCGCAAGAATAGTCCTGTCTGTGATGATGGCCCGGTCCCAGTAGAGCCTGGCGCGGTCATTTTCGAGCACGGCTTCCGGCAAGTACTTGTAATACGGCACTTTCCGGTCCACGAGACCGTATTTCAGAGCGAGCTCCTGGTGTAGAATTCTGGCTACTAGGTTGTGCCTGTGCAAGTACTCAGAGTTAGAAAGCGCCGAACAACCGGAGATGACATGCCTAAGTGACTCCCCGGGATGGCGACAAGCTCGACAGACGTCGACGGTGCCATCCTTTAGGATGTATCTCCGATAGTTGTTGGTCTTAATAACCTGATCTTGTATTGCACAGACAAAACCCTCGGTTTCCCCCGAAAAGGTCACCGAAACGTAGCCAGTTGAGGGAGGCGACTGTATCTACGAAGGGCTCATGTAGAGCCTTGTAGTACCTCCCGTGGAGCTCCTTCTCCTTCCATACGGTCTCCCGGTCGGGAATGCTAAGCACTGCCGGGTCCTGCCATTGCTCGTTGGCTAAGGATAGAGGGGTAAGCCCTTTATCACTAGAAATGACGTCATTATAGAATGGATCATCCGATCTCGTCAAGAAGTATTGACGGAGACTGCACACTTCGCGATTATGCATGGTGAGCGCGCTCAGAAAGCCACGTCCACCATGCTTTCGCGGCAAGTACAGCCTCATTACCGACGATCTCGGATGATGCATCCTATGGGACGTCATGGTAGTGCGGACTTTTCTATCCAGGGCGTTAAGCTCAGTCTGAGTCCACCTGAGTATGCCAAAGGTATACATGAGGACAGGCATGACCCAGCAATTATATGCGTGTGACTTATTCACACCGGACAAAAGGCTGTTAAGCACTTTGGTCAAGCGTGCATAAAACACGTCGCAAACTGACTGTTTCATACCAGCCTCATCGATACCGATGTTCTGTGACATACCCAGGTATCGGTATGTTTCAGCCTCGGAAAGGGTCCTTAAGTTGACGGGCATAGACAAGTCTATGCCCTCAGAGTTAGCAACCCTTCCCCTCTCAACATGGAGGACCGCACACTTATCCGTCCCCAGCTCCATTCCAATGGAACTGCTAAATTCACAAGTGATGTTTAGCAGTTCCATAAGATGGGAGCGACTGGAAGCGAATAACTTGAGGTCATCCATATAGAAAAGGTGGGTCACTTTTGTCCCTCCTCTCCGTAGCTGAAATCCCCTCCCGGAGCCCTCCAGTAAGGTACTGAGAGGGCTTAGAGAGAGGCAGAACCAGATTGGACTCAGACAATCGCCCTGGAAGATACCCCTTCTTATCCTTATGTGGTTCTCCGCAGCCATCATCCGCTCGCCCAGATGACAAAGGATCGTACTCCACTGCCCCATACACTGCTCGAGGAAGTCTCTAACTGTACAGTCAATCTTGTACAGCTCGAGGACCCTCTTTAGCCATGTATGGGGCACCGAGTCGAATGCCTTTCTATAGTCTATCCAGGCGGCAGAGAAGTTCCGACGGTTGCGTTTCACCACTTTGCCAATGACCGCGTCAATGAGGAGTGGTTCCTTGGTTCCACGACCACCGCCCCGACATCCATTTTGAGCGCGTGACATCAACTGGTTTAGCTCCAGGTGCCGAGTGATTCTCGCGCTCAAAATGGATGTCAGTGTCTTATATATGGTGGGTAGACACGTGATGGGGGCGGTATTTGCTCGGGTCTGTGGTATCCTGATCTTTAGGAACCAAGTGAGTGATCCCAGTAGTGAAGAGGCTCGGGAGCGACTTCTGGTCGAGAGCCTCTTGAAACTGTCGGGCGAGCACAGCGTGACACACTATGAACCCCTTCAGCCAGTAATGATGCAGCCCGTCGAGCCCCGGACTTTTCCAGTTCGGGGCCCTACGGACCGCCTCAGCCACGTCTTCCGGCGTTACGGTGATGGGGTCCATAGGCGTAACACTCGCACCCTGGCTCGCCACAGCTTCCATCCAAGGGCCCTCGCTGTGGTTTACGGGCTCTGACCACAGGCCACGCCAGAATGCGATAATGTCTGCCTGATCCGGTCCTTGGCCCGCTCCACATACCTTTGGCCGCTCCAATGATTTATAGAGCCTCTTCTGATCACTCTGGAAGAGACGATTCTGGTTGAACCGCCTTGACCTGTCGGTAAATCGTCGAATCCGCTTCCCCCAAGCAGCGATCTTTTGCTTCAGGTCGTCTATGCGCTCCGTTAGTTTCTGCGTGATATCCGGCTGGGACAAACTGATATTTGTCCCAGCAAACGCCATCCTAACGGTGCGCATAATCCTCGGTCTATTATTACCCGACCTGAAGCTTGTCAGTCTGCCGATAAGGGCCCTTGCCTTTGCGATACGGTCCTCGATTCTTTTTCTCCAGGCTGGGATGGCGCTACTTTGTGTAGTAGCGCGTCCAGCCATGGGAAGTTTGGCGCCAATAATACGGCAAACTGCCACTGCGGCGCCAAAGAGAATTGAGTCCGTCTCGCAAAGGTCCCGGCTGGCTTCCAAATAGGTCACCAGCATTGGGTTAAGAGCCCTCACGACAGCCCAATTTCGCTTGCTTAGGGGTATGCGGGGAAGTCACGGTCGATTTTCGAGAGGAATGCTGCGCGTTTCCAAAATCGCCTCATCCAGTATACTCCTCATTTTCTCTAGTTCGTGGGAGACCATTTCATCGTCGTTCGCATCAACCACAACGGGAAGATCCAGGGTGGCTTCCACGTGTGGATGCTGGTCTGTCGAATGTGGAGCTGCATCTCCAGCCATAGCCGATTCATTCGACGACGGAATAGCCTCACGTCGTAGTCGTCCGAGTTCGGCATCATCAAATATTTTCGAGCGCATGATGTACCGAACTCGGTCTGCCAGGTTTTGTTCCGTGACGAGGGTAGAAGGCTCCAGCTCAGCAAAAAAGCAATGCATCCGAGACCTATACGCTATTCCCACAGTTTCTTCCCCTTTCGCCCTATAGTACGCCCGCAATGCGTTTTCATTCATAGGTTTTGTCCAACGCATGCGACGTGCTCCACCAGCGGCGGGTGCCGCTTGCTGAGTCCGAGAAGACCCAGCCGACACCAAGCCTTCTGGTGGGGATGATGGATGCGAGGGGCTGCTAGGTGATCGTGCAGCTCCTCGCGCTCGGCTGGCGGCCCGCATGCTGCCGCGTCCAGCGCCAGCTCCAGACGCGCCCCGGCGACCCCCAGGCAGCGGCCCTATGCGCGTTCCTCTTTGTGCCATCATCCATTTTATGGGCGCCAAATAACGGGAGACGCCCAAACCCGGCACCGTTTCGTGGTTGGGTCATATGCACAAACGGACCTTTGCACCTACAACACACACCACCTACTTGCCTAGGCACGGCGCTCACACCTCTTGGCAGGATGCTGACTGACTGCGCCGACGTAGCAGTTTTGTCACATAACTGTTACGTCAGCGGGCGATGGGGTCGTCACTTCCCTACGCCGCTATTATATTATTATTAATATTATTATTAATAATACATTAACATACTAGCAGCTAAAAGCTGATGAGTGTGCCGTTTAATGTTTAGAGATTTTATCCAATCCATCCATCCATTTTATCAAATTTTTTTACGTGGTAGAGCCATGCTGCAGCTATACTAATTGTATAGTCGTAGCACGAATGGGTCGGCTCGACCGGGGAAGGACCATGCTCTCACAGAATACCAGCGTCAAATAGCAGCTTAATGCTGCTGTGTTTCGTATGGTGAGTGTTGAGAACCGGAAACCCTTTTTACTGGAAAAGAGGCATTCTATCTTAGTCCTCAAGGCTGACAACGCATCTTCATTTTGATACGCAAACGAGGATGGATGGAGATGTCTATGGGCCACAGCAACCACTTACCATCAGGTGGACTGTGTGCTCGCTTGTCACCCTTTTCTTATTAAAAAAAATCCGTATTTGAAAGCGTTCACTGTAGTGACAAAACGATTTGTAGTAAAATTCAATTGGCAGCCCTATGGCAGAGCTTAAGTTGATGTCATCTCATACGTTTGTTGCTATTCAGTAAGTATAAATTTTGCAAAGTAGGCGCATCAGTCAGAATTTTGTATGTTTCAATCAAACCACCTCTCTATCTGCGGCACTCTAGTGTCGTTAGGTTTAGCATTTTCATTTGCTGTTTATATTTCATGTTTCGCTGTAGTTTTACCATTTTTGCAGTCTTTCTTTGCAACAAACTCTAAAAAAAATTATATGCCATGAGCTCCGCAAAATTGCTTGTTTTGCGGTTAGAGTAGTATCTGTAGCAAATGTGGATTGTCGGAAGAAACATTTTTATAATTATGACGTAAACTATTATGCTACTATATTCAGGTATTATGAAAAAAAAACACAAAAATTCGTGTTTACACTTATAATATTAAATATAGTTTATTCAATGTTCTATTACGTAAAAATGAGATAACGTATAAAATATGTAAACTATGTCAACCTATTTTTTTCGTTTAATTTTGACCAAAATCCTATCTGGTGCTAAGCGGTTCCTAGTTAGTAAATTGCACTGTTTTAGCGTAATAAAATCCTAAAAAACACAAAAAACAAACAAAACAACCCGAGACACATATTATATATATATATATATATGCGTTAATTATGTTACATGTATATTATACAACACGTAACATAACATTAACGCACATCCTGAAAGTAGTTTGTTCAGAATCGTTTACTGAATCGATTTCACACACTGACTTTTTAGTTAAATATATTTATGCATTGATTATTTATTATATTAGTTGTAATAATTCCGGAAGAATGTTGTGTTCACAGTACATATCCACAAACACAAAGACTTTAACGTGCTTGAAATAAGGTTAATTTTTCTTTATTTTGTATTGAATAACGGAATTTGTATTAATACAAATAAAACTGCTCTTTTAACTCTTTTAACTGTCTTTTGTGGTTACGATCTTTATTGTTTTGCGGTTTTACGTATTCGTTTAATTATTTTTGGGATAAAAAATTACTTATATTAAAAATGATAGAAATTCAGGGTGTGCGTTAATTATGTTATATAATATGTGTCTCCCATTTCCATCATCGGACACTACCGCCATACCTTTGAACAAGTACACCCAGTTTTCCTGCGTTATCATATAAAACCGCCTTATTTCCCTACATAAAAAGAGTAACTTCATGAAAGTTACATTTTTAAACTGTTCAAGAAGAAATTGCATCGAATAGTCCAGATGTTCAAACAAATTGAACAAAGAGAAATATTTCTTCGCGTTCAAGATATGACGAAGAATGAATTATAACGTAGCAGTGTTTTAAAAGTTCTTCCTTCTTATATAAAGAGCATTTTAAATGAAGTTATAAATTATTGAAAAGTTAGATTTTAACTATTATTTTTCATTCTAAATACTCGACAAAGAAAATTTCCTAAATTAAAAAATAATATGTTTCCTATAACCATAATAATAGTTTTTGTGATAAGGAAATAATAGAAGTGCCCATCTATTTCCATGTTTTGCAGTATAATTATAAGATTACTTGTGTTAATATATTTATAGAACAGTTATTTCTGAGTTTTTTTTTTCCGAGTTTAGGTGAATTACAATTTGGAATCTGTATAACAATAGAATATAGCTGTATTTTTTATTCATTTGTAAAATATTTCTACTAATTCTACTTTGTTAGCCCGTAAATGTTTCGAGTCTCAAAATGATAATTAATAATAATTCATAATAAATAGGTATACGTGGGTGACATTGAAAGTTCTTAGAAAATCAAAAACTGAACAAACTAGCAAGTTATTAGTTTTATTATATCTTTTCAAAATGGTGTCTGTTTACATCAATACATCGCTGCATCCGATGGAACCATTGATAAAAGCACTTTGCCAAGTCGTCCTTATTGGTATCTTCGACGGGATTTTGAAACGCAGCCACTGCTTCCTCGGCGTCCATAAAACGTTTTCTTCGAAGTTTTTCTTTTATTTACGGAAATAAATGAAAATCGCAAGGTGCGAGGTCAGGGCTATAGGGCAGGTGACTCAGTAATTCCACGCCTGACGTCGCCAAGTAGTCGATTGTTTGCTTGGCGTTGTGCGACGAGGCGTTGTCGTAGTGAAGGAAGATCCTACTGCGAGGTCGTTTCTCACGAACTTTTTCCAAGACAAGCGCAAACAATTGTTAGTATACCACTCTGCATTTACTGTTTTTCGATCCTCTAAAACAATTGTTGCGTAATGACCGGTCCTTCCGAAGAACGAGGCCACCATAATTTTTCCCACGTTTCGACCTCTCTTCACTTTAGTTGGCAACTCCTCGGAAGGAAACACCCAGATAGCAGACTGTCTCTTAGTTTCAGGATGATAACAATAAATACAGCTGTCGTCACCCGTAAGTATGTCGAACAAAGCATTTGAGTCAACTTCGTAAAATTTTTGAACCATTTCACGACACCAATCAACACGACGGAGTTTTTGGGCATCTGTCAAATTATGAGGTATCCACCGGGTACAAAGCTTCCTGACCGCTAAATGTTCATGGAGGATTTTGTGCACTTGACTCATACCGATGCCTAAGCTTGGCCGAATCTGCTGATAAGTCACTGTTCTGTCAGGATCTATCATACGCCGCACAACACTGATGCTATCTTCAGTCATCGCCGTAGAAGGGCGAAGTTTTAACTTATTACCAGTTGTAAACAGTGGCATGAGATGGGGCTTCATCGTGAAAGCCCAGTCGAAGTCTATCATAACTTTGTTGTTGACTTAAATGTCATCGAAAGTCATTAAAAATCATTGTACAAATATTTTCTCGCGTGAAATTCATGCTGACAAACACAGACAATTTTCAATTTGCCGCCAAATCGTAAACAAATGACAAATTAGTAAAATACATAAACAATAATATTGGCAAAGAGTTTCATTTACAAAATTTTAACTTATTTTTTTATTGTATCGTTTACAAATGGCCAGTCTATAAATTTTCAGTGTCGCCCTTATAGGTAGCATAAATATAATAATACCGCAGTCAGACAATTCTAGCATTAAGTTGACCGATAGATGGCGGGAATGCCGAAGCAAAAATCGATTGACGTGTTGGGGAGATAGACGTAATTAATTAAAAAAAGTTATTTAATTAATGAAAGAATTTAAAATAAAATAGAAAAAAAATTAAGGAAAAAGCTTAGTAAAATTGATAATATTTTAATTAATTCCTTATTTTTAAGCCCTCGAACTGTTGTTGAACATGAATGTCTGCTATTGTGAAGGAAGGTTTGCCGAAGTAACCGATAATCGATCGCATCGACGTCTCGTTTCTTACATGTTGCTTGCCATCGCCGACCTGGATATTTAACACATATTATAAAAATCGATAGCCGTGTAGTGGCGGTATACAATATTCATTACGCCATACCGTCCCGTGGGTATCGTAAGAGGCGATAGAAGGAAACTGATACAGGAAATGGGTCGCCAATCCGCCTGCCAAGCGTGGCTACGATGGCAAAATTACCTTTAGAGGCAGTTAACGGGGACGTCTATGTTCGCAATAGACTTTTATAGGCTGTAATGGATAGAAAGATGGACAAAACTGTTTGTTGGTATATCTACGAGATTAATAGACTTCGACACTCAAATAGTTGACAAATGTACGTAAATGTGAAGGTTTTTACCGTATCTACTTTAACAAACTTACTACTAGATGGCGCTGCTGAACATCAACACTTACCGTACAACAAATTCTCATGAAAATTGTTATACACAAGCAGAATAGCGTCTGCCGGGTTTTGCTAGGTTGATATAAATATAAGATGCATTGTGGGGGGAGGGGGCATGAGAGAATACATCACCCTATTTCGTCCCTTGGGCATCGTAAGAGCCGACTATGAGAAATAACTTATGGCTTCAAATAGATAGCGATATAACCATCTCGTTTATGTAAAATATCCAGATTGGCGACGGTCAGTAGTAAGGCGTGGCGATTAAGACAAATGTCTAGCAGTGCACATTAACAAACCGATAAACATACACACAATAGCTTAATGCTGATGTGTTTCGTTTGGTGAGTGTAGAGAAGCGGTGAAACTTTTTACTAGAAACAAGGCACTCCATTTTAGTCCTTAGGGATGAAGATGATTATTGGGAAAGTAGATGACCATGAGCCACAGTGTTCACTTACCGTCAGGTGCTCGTTAGCCACCCTTATTCTATATATATAAAAAAAAACATAAATACAAGATGGTTTTTGTGCCTCCAAAAGCCATGATATTGTTCTTGTATTTCCTATAGTTAAATTTTACGGCATTTCAATTTGAATTAAAAAACCAAAATAATACATCTAAAATCTTAGACTACAGTATTTTGTTTCGGAAAGCGACCCCTTGTGGTGTTCATAAAATTATTAAAAATTGAAACTCAACTCGGCTAAATCCCCACGGTGGTCACCATCAGCGTATGCGTGGTCCCGGGATATCCGTTCAGAACGCAACCGGGGCCCCTCTCTCGCTTTGATTTTTTAATGCATGCTCCGGAAGTAGTCCTTTCTACTTCCACCACCCCCGTAGTGCTATCTCGATGTCTCGAGACCATTTCCGAGATATTGTCCTTCTTAGGGGTTATATTTCTAGCCACTCAGTATCGCCAACACAACTGCTGGCAGGGAGAGCTTCCGCTCGATTCGTTTCACTAAGATCGTCCACTCCCGTTCCCATGCTGGATATATCGCAAACGTATGGGACGCGGAGTCTTGGTTCTGTCCACCACAGTAGAAGCAGTTCGCCGTCGTACAGCAGTTCCCTAAGTGAACCTGACTAAGGGAACCGCCGTAAAGATCTTGTGACTTTTCCTGCGTCAAGGGAGAGATGGGGTGACTATATCCACCATGACATAATTGTAACGGAATATAAGAGGGGAAGATAATCCACTAGATTTAGAGGAAGATTGTAAAAAAAATGAGTTTACATAAAAATAATAAAGAAACATACTCCGTGTATAATTACAATAAAAAATACTTTTGTTAAAAATATCATAACAACATAAATTTTAATTCCATGCAACACTATGAAGAACTTTCTAATTTATGAAAGATCAACACATAAATACGTTGAGACTTTGTAAAATGTCCCAGTGTCCGAGCGCAATTATAAATAAAATGCAAGCAATTACTGTCACCATTTAAATGCTTTGTTACTTCGTCGTCTTACGTAAGAAATCTATTTTGAAGAAACAAAGTACATCAGATGACTGAAAATTTTTGTTGTTTGACTTTTAGGGCAACGATAATAAATAAGAATATTTCTTTATTTATATCTAGACCGACGACTAGAAGCGGGTCAGAGGCGCGGGATGACCTGCATGTAGCGGATACGCCAAATCTTCTCCACTATTCGAGAGGCACATGTTCAGCAGGTGGACTTCTTTTGGGCTGATGAAGGCGAGAGGGATTGTTTTGGTATCATCAATATCAGTCCGGAAATCACCACACTGTTGGATATAGGTCTGCCTTACAATTGTGAAGATTTTCCGGAATCGCTACCCTGTGCAAGTCGTTATTTTTCGAGCATTTTGTCTTTCTGGTTGCCGTTTTATTTTTGTTTGTACATAATATACATATGAGATGGTTAGGTAACAAGCTGTCGAATGCTTAGTTTAGATTAAGACTTCGCTTAGTCGTTTTCCACAGGAGTTGGTTGATTTAGCATCTCATAAATTACAATATACAAAACAAATTTCTCAATTAATATAATTGATATTGATTAATATAATTATTCAATTAATAGTAATCTACTGATAATAATTCAGGGAATGAGTTGAATGATAAGGCTACGACAAATTTCTCTATTAATATTTCTTACTGCTTAGTCCACCGTAACCATGCACCAATATGGTACCAAGTAAAGGTGGTATACAGTTACAGGGTGGATAAAAGAGTGACATCACATGAGGAAGCTTAAATCATAGGAAGTCTAAGTTGGTCGATTAATGATTAAAACAAAAGTACCTGGTTGACCGGTTTTTTTTTTGAAATTGCATTTAAATAAAATTACACACGGATGAAACATGAATAATATTTTTTGATCTTTTACTGACATAATAGAAAAAACTGAACAGGTTATTTGAATAAAAAATCATGAGTGCAATTAGTTTAATTAAAATTTTCGTATTTTTAAAAAAATACTAAAAAAAGGGCTTGAAATAATAGATTTTCTCATAAAAAGGGACCTTGAAAAAAAAAAGGAAAAAAAGTCGGTTAGAAGACAGGACGTGAACCAAGGTATTAAAATTTCGCGACCGCTCGATATCCACTTGAGCTATTACGATCATTAACACAGTGTCAAAATTTACCTTCTTATATTCTAGCAGTTTTTCACTGCCTGAAAACACGGACAAAAAGGCATTTTCTAAAAATAAATCCTAGCTAAATCGATTTATTGCTCCCGAAGCTCCCTGGACACAAAATTTTATGAAAATCGTTGGAGCCGTTTCCGATATTCCGATTAGGTATGTTAAAACATTAAAACAAAATATTGTAATACATGACGACGATGATGATGTTTGTCATAATCGAAAAAAAGAATAGTCACGTATCAAGACCAGAAAACCTTTAATATATGTTTTTGAATAGATATTGGCCACAGCTGTGAATAAACTGGTGATGCAGTAGCAACGTACTCTAATGCCACGAAGTCATCATAATATGAACAAAGTTATTTCTGTTTTTAATGGACGAACGTTAAATCGTAATAGTGTTACTATGATTTAAGGTTTCTTTATTGCATGTCATAATGAATCTTTATTAAGGCCATACCTGTAATAAAGATCCATGTCGCCACGTGGATTGTATAAGAATCAATTCGGGCTAATACTGCAGTTATTATCGCTGTTTAATGGTTACTGCTGGTTACTTTAATGGTTACTGTTGTCAAACAACTAATGCATTAACAGTAATGAGAAAGTAAAATGTATTAACTTCAATAAACTGCGATAAAATTGATCGTTTGTCATTTTATTATGTGGTTTAAAAAAACCAGTAATACAACAAAATCATTTTTATTTTGTAGGACTTTTTATCTCATAAGATCTTAATAAAATTACGGGTTGATGATAAAGAAAGAAGTTAATAATCAACGATCTCACTATTCGAATTGAAAATATGTGACTCTTTAGATAAATATTTAGTTATTAAATTTTTCAGATAATTCAAACCACCATATTAGCATATGTTGACTAGTGTTCTTTTAGAGCATCTTGATTGTCAGCCACTTAAATTGTATGCTTCTTACTCAAGCCTTATACGGGCTTAAGGCCGTATGATATTGCATACGGTTTAGAACAGTATAATACTAGTCTGCAAAAATATTTCGAGTTGACGAGATAGTGACGGAAGAGTCAGAATAGTGACGGAATTCAAGTAAAAGAAAGGAATCCCAACATAAAGTATAGTTTTATGACATTTATTTAATACTAGCTTTTAACTTTACGCAGGTGATTTCTGGTTCTCGACATCAATGACAACGGGTCTAACTGAGTGTTGAAACCATCTAGGGACCCACTCAAATACACACCAAAATTTTCATCAAAATCGGTCGAGCAGATTTTGAGATTTAGCGAGACTAACGAATAGCAATTGATTTTTATATATAAAAACTAGCCTTATTTCTAAATGGTAATAATAATGAACAACGGTTTGACGGCTAGGTGGCGCAGCATTGAATTGCGGCTCCAAGGTCCGCGGGTTTGAATCCCGCACGGGAGAAGTGTTTGTATGGTCTTACAAATATTTGTTCCGAATTTGGATATTTCTTCTTTCGCAATTTATGAAAGATCAATACATAAATACGTTGAGACTTTCTAGTAGAGAACTATCTTATTGATACAGGAGAAAATTCAAATGTGAAGGTAATGTTTTGACAAAAACGTATTAAGAAAGAAAAAAAAAACATAATTGCTTTAGATCTTTATTTTAGCTTTTAGATTATAAAATCATAATACCATTTTCTATTACGCAAGTTTGTTAGATAAAAACATCACCTGTAGGAGACGAATACACAACGTATTCGTCCCGATGTTCGTTAATTAACAATTTCATGACTGAATAGAGCTCTAAAGTACGAGATTTGATTGACTATAGACGTAAATTGGTGTCTATAAAATAAAGGACGGGTCGTATAGTAATATTAGAACATATTATTTAGAAACTATGCTACATAACGATGACAATACTATACTTATCGAATGATCAATGATGATAAATCTATCTTAAGACGTTAAACATAAATTTCATGGATTGGTGATGAAAATCAGCATTACCATTGCCAAGGTATTACTCTGTGCTCGAGCTGTTTATGCGATGGAAAACTTTAAAAAAATCAATAAATGTACTTAATTCGTAATAAGATAAATAGCGTACAAGGTTGCTTAAAGGTTAATTAATAGAATCTGGCTAGGGAATGCAATCTCGCGAGATTTTAGACCTAGCCGAGATCTCGCGAGACTGGCTTTACGGTCGTTACGATTACGAGATTTCCGAGATCTCGCCCAATTGGGTATTTTTACTAAAAGCATTCGCTTATACTATTAATTCCGTTTATTGATTTTCAATATATAAGATAAAAATAAAACACATGTAATTGGCATATTATAATAATTTATTTTAAAATAAAACACAATATTACGTTATATATAATATTCGTCAGTGTTATTCTTATTATATAAACTGAAAATCAGCCTTCTGCATCTGCAGTATTAAGAACAAAAAACTTAAAATAAAACAAAAAGAACACTTCGAAATATAACAAAGATCAGCCTTCTGCAGTCTAAAGAACAAAAAACTTAAAATAAAAATAAAAAAAAGCTTCAAAATATAACACTAAATCAGCCTTCTGCAGTATTATGAACAAAAAGCTTAAAATAAAAAAACTTCGAAATATAACACTAAATCAGCCTTCTGCAGTATTATGAACAAAAAGCTTAAAATAAAAAAAAACTTCAAAATATAAGACTAAATCCCCTTCCGAAGTATTATGAATAAAAAGCTTAAAATAAAAAAAAAACTTCGAAATACAACACTAAATCAGCCTTCTGCAGTATCATGAACAAAAAATTTAAAATAAAAATAAAAAAAACTTCGTAACGTAACACTAAATCAGCTTCTGCAGTATTATGAACAAAAAGCTTAAAATAAAAATAAAAAAAACTTCGAAATATAACACTAAATCAGCATTCTGCAGTATTATGAACAAAAGCTTAAAATAAAAATAAAAAAACTTCAAAATATAACACTAAATCAGCCTTCTGCAGTATTATGAACAAAAAGCTTAAAATAAAAATAAAAAACTTCTAAATATAACACTAAATCAGCCTTCTGCAGTATTATGAACAAAAGCTTAAAATAAAAATAAAAAAACTTCAAAATATAACACTAAATCAGCCTTCTGCAGTATTATGATGCGATTACGATATATACACCGATTTTGCTGCGCCGCTCAATCTCGCAATCTCGCGAGATCTCGTACAAAAATCATCAGTATCAAAATACAGTCAATCAAATCAGTCTCGCAAAATATGGACGAGATCTCGAGATCTGCATAAACGAGAACGAGATTGCATTCCCTAAATCAGGCGTTACTTTGCGGAAATAATCGTCAAATTTAATAATTAAAATCCGCGTAATAAAATATAATGATAACGCTACTTCCAATATCTAGTTGGGATTAGTGGTGACGGAGGGAATTGAGGAAGGGCGGGAGGTGCTTTTCAAACTAGGCAAGACAAATCTACAAAATAAAGAATTATACGTGGTAGAGCCACGCTGCAGCTATGCAGCTATATTATGGCACGAATGGGTCGGTTCGACCGGGGAAGGACCACTTCTTACAGAATACCAGCGTAAAATAGCAGTTTAATACTGCTGTGTTTCAGATGGTGAGTGTATAGGTGCTTTTTGACCCCCGACAAAAACAGAGGGGTGTCATTATACCATTTGTACTGTGTGTTTGTGAATCTGTGTATCTGTGTGTGCGCATGCGTGTGCGTGCGTGTGGCGCGTGTGCGTGTGTGTGTGCGTGTCCGTGTGCGTGTGCGTGTGCGTGTTTGTGTGCGTGTGTGTGTTTGCGTGTGCGTTTGTGCGTGTGCGAACAGATTTCGATTTAGTTTGTTTCGTTTGAAAGGCGTCTTAATCGAAGGTGTTCTTAGATATGTTTCAAGAAAATCTGTTTTTTGTTTAAGTTATTGAAACGTCCTACCAGCAGTGAGTTTAAAAAGAATGACAATGATGTTGATAATGTTGATGACACATATGCTACAGTCAGAACCAGTTTTTAGATAAACGCCTTTTCCTTAGTTAATACTAGTTATTACTTAATACCTTTGTTATAACTAGAATTAACTAATGCTAATAATTGAATATCAGGTAAAACTAGTTCTTACTAGACAAAACCGCCTTTTTCCGAAGCAAGTTAGTTAGAACTGTTCCGACCGAGGTTAAACGAAAAAAATAAGGGTTAAAAACGGCTTTGGTCCCGGATTTGACTGAGAATGAGCGATTATTATAGATAAGATAGGTCGAATTAGTACTAAAACCGAATCAGAACGCCCCGATTTCACGTAGTCTGGTCTGCTCTACCCCTAAAGTGTTTTTGTAAAGCCGTAGGCGCGATGGGAGAGTAGCCCCGCTCGTTGTGGCAAATCGTAGACATTTGTGCAAGCTCCGCAGCTTGCACAAATGTCTACGATTTGAGCATAGGTGCCTGTGATTTGGTACGCAAGGGCGAAGGGGCTGCACTTCCCGCAGCACCGAAGCCGGTGTAGAAGTAACTGTGTCAATATTCCTGTGTAAAAAAAAACTTTTAATAAATATTTAGTAAGTATATCATGTTTTCAATCCTAAATTAGTTTCTCTAGTGCTAGTTTTAACTAAAGCTCGGAGAGAAAACTAGTTTCTGCTTTCTCGATTCGGGTTTCAGCTTTCGCGATTTGGGTTTCAGCTTCAGACAGGTGGTTGTCATGTTGAGCAACCCTATTCTTCACCTCCTTTATCTCCTTTCCGAAGGTAGCGTGAAGGTCCTTCATAAGGAGCATCTGCTCTTCCAACCGACGGGCCTGTTCCTCTAGTCCGCCCCGCAGCTGCTCTTCCAAACGACGGGCCTGTTCCTCTTGTCCGCCCCGCAGCAGCTCTTCCAAACAACGGGCCTGTTCCTCTTGTCCGCCCCGCAGCTGCTCTTCCAAACGACGGGCCTGTTCCTCTTGTCCGCCCTGCAGCTGCTCTTTCAAACGACGGACCTGTTCCTCTTGTCCGCCCCGCAGCAGCTCTTCCAAAAGACGGGCCTGTTCCTCTTGACCGCCCCGCAGCTGCTCTTCCAAACGACGGACCTGTTCCTCTTGTCCGTCTGCAGCTGCTCTTCCAAACGACGGACCTGTTCCTCTTGTCCGCCCCGCAGTAGCTCTTCCAAACAACGGGCCTGTTCCTCTTGTCCGCCCCGCAGTAGCGCTTCCAAACAACGGGCCTGTTCCTCTTGTCCGCCCTGCAGCTGCTCTTCCAAACGACGGACCTGTTCCTCTTGTCCGCCCCGCAGCAGCTCTTCCAAACAACGGGCCTGTTCCTCTTGTTCGCCCCGCAGCTACTCTTCCAAACGATGGGCCTGTTCCTCTTGTCCGCCCCGCAGCTGCTTTTCCAAACGACGGACCTGTTCCTCTTGTCCGCTCTGCAGCTGCTCTTTCAACTGACGGACCTGTTCCTCCTGTCGGCGAGCCTGCTCTTGCAGCATCACCATCAGAGCACCTAAGTTAGGTGCTGCAGATGTAGGAGCTCCTGACGGGCCTGCAGCCGGTGGCTGGCCGTCCGACGTCTGCGGCGTTGCACCACCAAATCTTTGGTCCGTCTCCTGCTGGCGTTGACTTCGGGTACGGACACCCTTCGTTTCCTCCTTAGGTAAAATCGGCATGATTTTATCCCACTTCTGACACCAATTACGACATATTATACAACGAGCTTAGGGTTCGTGACAATAAAAATTGCCGATAGAATTACCAAAATTAACACTTTAATTCACTTTACACTAATTAAAACTTAAAAACACACTGATTCACTTTATTTCACTCCGAAGCTTCGCTTGTCTCGCCAAATTCAATACTGCCCCGATCACGTATTGCAGCGCCTTTAAATACGCCTTTCACCGAAACATCCAGAATATTCAAGTAAATACGCGCGCCAATCGACCAGGCGCCGAAAGTTCGAGTGTAGGGTTTCTAGAAAGCTTAGTTCTTCAATACGATACTAGATGGCGATGTTGGTTAAAAGATTAGTCATGTCATTTTCTGGAAAGCTCTCCTCGCTCTCGTCACCGACACTAGATGGCGCTAGTGCCGAGTACATGACGTCAACTTAGGCTCACAACAATATATTTAACATACACGGTGTAAAAGCGTTTATTCCGCAAAATACAACACCAAACCAAATTAAATATGTCCACCGGATTACGGAATGATAAATGAAAGCGTCTACTTCGCACATCACTACACAAACATACAATGTGGTTCCAGCATGGAAATCTAAACAGACAACAAGAAACAGAGGGCTAATCCCAACTCAACCAAACTTATTGTAGTAACAACCGCAAAATAACTTATAAACTATAATAAAACAACAACTTGCTCAAACGCCAGGCCGGTAGCCATTAATGTCATATAAAGTTGCTACTTGCCAGTTCGAGAATAACAAGAATCGGTGTAGTCGCCATCTAGCGCACCTTTTAGAAACTAATGTTCGAAAGTTTATGCGGACAATGTATAAGATGGCACTAGTGTCTTTGCAAATTATTGGACCCCAACCTAAAGTATGGAAGTGTACCCCCCCTGCTGTAGAACACGGGGGATTCCATATAAATTTAAATAATTAAGTGGTAAAATTAAAATTTTTGTACAACCGACTTTAAAATAAATAAAATGAGAACATCACCAATGTAGTTGAAGTCAAAATACGCATTATTGAGAATAAATCAAAACTACAAGTCAGATTTTGATCAAATTTATAAAGGACCATATGAAAAGTATTAACTTTCAAATAAAAAAAAAAATCAAATTTGGTTCACCTACAAAAAGGTTGCCACGTATAAAAAATACAATCGAAATAAGAACCTCCTCCTTTTTTTAAGTCGGTTAAAATCATTACAAGGGAGAAACTTTTTTCTGGATTGAAGTTTTAATGTAACTGTTAAACGACATTCTAACTTGCGATTGTGATATTAATTAGTTTTCAAAAATCTAAAATGTATAAATTTTCACATTATATAAGTTTTCAAGTTGAGACTTGAATTCCTCGATATACCATTTTTTAATATTTTTTTTAAATAAATAAGTTTACTAACACACTGGTCATCAAATGACATGTTGATGCTGTAGCCCATTAGACCCATCTCATCACCATTGAGGTCTAACATAGAATACCTCGTTATTAGTAAAAAAGGTCTCCGGTTCTCATCATTAGAAATCGATTTATTATTTCACGCAGGTACTCTGTGCGAGTTCAGTCATTGCTCAGTTAAATCGACCGATTCCTACATATAACTTCTAATTGACTTTTCCCGACACTACCAGACACACCATCATATTAAAATGTTTTATGACTAGCGCTCACAGACCACCCAGTATGTGCTAGCGCTCCACCACGGTTTTGCCTGTGGAGAATATTTTTTTAATTTTTTTATTAAGGTTTACCAATGTTCGATTACACTGTATTTAACAAAATGGCTTAAGAACTAACTTACGTAGCTAAGTGTAACAATCGTTTAAGGTAAACACCACATGCATCGAGAAAGATTATAAATACGAATAAAAAGAAATATAATTACCTAATAATGAAAATAAGTATATGGTAAAAAAACTATCATTACTTGTTGGTTTCAGACCAGGCTAGTTAGAACTAAGTTAAAGTTAGAACTTTCTTAATTTTGGCAAATGAGTCGGCGTGAATGTCAACTTTGTCACTATGTCCATATTAATGTGGCTATATTAAGATTTAAGATCATCGAAGACCCTTTATTTTATATACCCTATAATTGTTAAAAATGTTCCACAACAAAGATATTATCCAAAAAAGATACAACAGGGAGTGTAAATTAAACTACGTCATACATAATAAATACATTTTACACTACTTCATAATAACTTTTAGGCTAAAGGCTTTTTAAAACCTTTTCGCATTCGCGTGATAATTTCTGTAATCGAATAAGGTTATGTGTTTATTTTAAAAATCCACAGCTGAACATATGTATCCCTTTTTTTGCACCCAGAAGCAAAGAAAGGGCTACCCTCCGGGAAGCGGGGGAGGGATGTGGTGAATGCTCTAAGCATAGCCCTCAGCCGGCAGCACGGTTATGTGGGACTCACAGAGAAACCACAGTGCCTACCTAATAAACACCATCTGTGAGACTGGCTTTAACCTGGTAAGATCTTTTTGCCGTATTGGAGGCAACTCCCCTTGACATTGGTCTCCCCTATAGATTTAAGATATAAAGATTGCCTCAGAAGGGATATATCTATTAAAGTTGCCACGCTTTCGTATCAGTTGGTACCCGTAGTTTTTTGTTGCGCTGCTCATCTCCAGGGTTGTTTCCCTCCGTCGCCTTTAACAACGCCTTCGCGATAATACAGAACGAATATTCTCATAGAATACTATAATACACAATAGAATGGCTGTCAACCTTATTTTGTAAGAGATTCGGCGTCGCCGGGAGAACACATACAAGCAATTACGTCCTATTATCAGTTAATCACTATTACAAACACGATTTGCTGTGTTGACAGACGCATTTTGATACATATTTATTTCCTGGCCTAAATAATTTGCATGCGAAATTTGGACGATTGTAACGTCAAAACACATCTCGTGTTGACATTTATACGTGTGAATTGGCTAGTGGCTACACGGGCTCCGCCCACTCCTCCGTTCTATTATGTACGTATTATAGTATTCTATGGATATTCTTATGCCGTAACTACACTTATATATTATAAAAACGAGATTGTTTAACAAAAGCAATTTAGTAAAGCTGAGAACTCTATTATAGTGATCGGATCATGTCACAGCTGACTCAATCAAGTAATGTGTTTTCGTGCGCACTCGGTGAGCGTTATCCCATGTACGGTGCGGCTGTGGTGCTTTGATATTGGAATCAGCACTTCGATAATGGAAATTTTAAGCCTTTATTGTTTGTTGCTTCGCTTATAAATCCCTAAAATAAATAACGAATTTGATCAAATTGTTTTTGATGTATAGACGGAATTCTTTGTTCGAACAATTTTCGATTTTATTTTTTAAATTGTACATTGCTCAGCAGTTGAAAATTGTGAATATAAAATGAAGTAATTTAAAATATACGATATGAGTTTGGACGTTATTTTAATGAATGTAAAAAGAGAAATGATTGGATGAATAAGAGATTTATAGAGCATCAAAGGCGTGCAAAGTGGCATTACAATCGTCCATTCGTCCAGGTGTGGTGGAAGAAAGTTGTAAAAAATGGAACATTTTCCTTACACCAGGAGAGCCCCATGACTTTAACTGGCTGATGATGAAGAGTCACCATGTAGTGGCGGCTTAAGAGAATCTACTACCCTATATCATCCCTTGGGTGTCTTAAGATACGAGAGACAGAGGGATACAAAACAAAATGATACAGGTGGTGGACAACAGCATCTTTATAACAAACAAAAAAAATACTGCAACCGCCATCTCCAGCGGGGCAACTAGAGGGAGGTGATGTAGATGATGGTGAAGTCACCGCCATTTATCGGTTACGAGAGCCGCATTTGTTGACAAACAGAATGCAACGCGTGTTAGATACGCTTGAAAAAACACTGCTCTTATTCTGTTATTACACTATTAATTCTGTTGATTTTGGAGGACTAGTCTATTATATAGTAAAAAATTGAGTGTTGAGAGCCATACTGTAGCGTACTAAAGCTGCGACATAAATGGGTCAGTTCAACTAGAGTAAGATCACGCTTGCACAACAGCTTCTTCTTCTTCTTCATCTGCTCGCAGAAGTTAATTTACAAGGCGCAGGTTAGATCTCTGGACAGGAATTCCTTAGGGCCAGCTTATTCCACTTGACCGCATCCAGCGTAGAGTGGCTCGAATCGTTGACGAATGAGTTTTCTTATTCACACAAATATTTTGTAGAATCGTTTACCATCGGCGATTTTCCGGACCGATACGACTTAGGGACCTTCAAAACAAGCTTACTCCTATTTAAAAGGCCGGCAATACATCTGATATTCCCCTGGTGTTGTAGTATTGTATTAAAATATTTAACAACAAGGCAATCATGTATTGACACAGGCTCACCCGATTTTTAGTGTATATTGCTGCTGTGCTCCGTATGGTAAGTGATGAGAACTGGAGACCTTTTTGTAGTAAAGAATAAGGGTCAAAATCGAGCATGCAGTCTACCTTAATGTAAGTGGATACTGTGACTCATAGACATCTGCATCCTCGATTAAAAATCAAAATGCAGACGCGTTGCCACCCCTGAGGACTAATATGGAACGCCTCATTTCCAGTAAAAAGGGTTTCTGGTTCACTACATTCCCCATACGAAACACAGCAGCATAGAGCTGCTCTTTTACGCTGGTATTCTGTGAGAGTGTGGTCATTCCCCGGTCGAGGTAACCTATTCATGCTACAATCATAATATACCTGCAGCATCGCTCTAACACGTAAAATAACTCGTTTTCTAGTAAGGAGGCATCCATTTTAATCCTTAAGTGTGTATTTAATTTGTATTTTATTTCAAACAACGATATATTATGTAGGCGCTATGGGCAGCGGCATCTATTAACCATCAGGATATGGCACCCTAATTTCATTTAAAAACAGTAACTCTAAGCTCAATGAAGTCACTGTCAAAAGTGTAATAATATTTTATGCGTGATAAACTTAAAAACGAGGACATCCGCAGTAGAACAGAGTAACCGATATAGCCGAACGGATTAGTTAGCTGAAGTGGCAATGGGTCGACTATATAGCTCGAAGAACCGACAACTGATGGGGAAAAAGGTTCTCATGTGGAAGCCTCGTACCAACAAGTGGAGTGTAGGTTATCCCCCCTACTAGATGGAGTGATGACCTGGTAATATAAGTAGGAAGTCGATGTATGCAGGTTATTCATGACTGGGCTTTGTGGTATTCCTTTGGGGAGGCCTATGTTCAGCAGTGGAGTTGTGAAGGGCTGTAATGATGATGATGATGAATTGTGATAAATTACAATTAGTGTGATGTTTTAAACAGTGCTCGAATATAATACTAGTGTGCCCGGCAGATGTTGTGTTGCCCTGAAAATTAAAAAAATCCTAGAACCCTATTGCGGCGATCCAATTGTAAATCTAAACCATCCAGGAGTTCACCCAAACACACAAAAAATTTCTCATTCATTTTATTTTAATCATATTTTACGCTGGTATTCTGTAAGAGCGTGGTCCTTCTAAAGTCGAGCCGACTCATTCATGCTACAACTATACTATATAAGTTAGTACTAACTCTAACTAACAGATCCACCAACGGTTACATGTGTATAAAAATAAAGTCTATAAAAATAATTCGATAACATTTAAAGTAGTTTATTTTAGAGATGGGCCGAATATGGATTTCACTGAATACGAATATTCGGCCGAATGTTCGGTAAAACTTTTACCGAACCGAATATTTGGCCGAACATTATTCGACAGGTTCACCTCAGTACCCAACCAATTTATGTCGAAACTTGTTGCCATAGCGCGCGTTGGACTAGCGCCGAACCCAGCCGCTAGCTCTCCAGCACACCTGACATGTTATTGCATCATCCATTACTGAGAAAATTGCTGGTATATGCTTATGTTTTGACTATTTTTATGAGAAAAAAGTATTTCGTTGTGTTAATCTTAGTGAAAATTCATAATTATATAATAAAATGAGTGGCAGGAGATCTATTCTTTGGACTTATTTTAGAGAAACTCACGACCAAATCAAAGTGAATCATCATCATCATCAATTCATCAAAATCGGTGCAGTAGTTGACCAATTGAGCCAGTGGCATACCAACGTACAGAAGAATTGTATGTATATAAAGTTATTCTACATTAAAATCGACAGAATTCCTGAGCACAGGTGATTCAAATTCCTACTAATAAACCCAAACGTGATGTGTTTGGTTTATTATTATATAAATTCACAGGGACGCGACATGAGAGCATTAAAATAATAGTTAGGACGTTGTGCAATGAAATACACTACGTTAGTGTCTACGTGGTTAAAACGTCTATTCCTAGAGACAAATGTGACATTAAGCGCTATTCACGAATAATGTGTTTATTAGTGAATAGCGTACATTACGTCTAACATTATCTATGTTAGCCTTAATGTGTCATTTCATTGTACTTAAACATAATTATAATTGTTTTAATGTAGCATTTTATATTCCGTAAAATAATTAATATTTTTACTATTATAAATAAACTTAAACTATCATACAGTCCTACTCGTTGCGCGATAGTGTCAAGAACACTGGCTGTATTTCCTCGCTAAATGGCTATACTTAGCCTTTGAGCGAAAAAAGAACCGGTTATTTTATTGCCAATAGTAATGACGTTTACCTTTACGTATTAGTGGTTGCAGCACGAATAGGTCGTTTCGACCGGAGTAAAATAGCAGTTTAATGCTGCTGTGTTTCGTATGGTGAGTGTAGGGAACCGGAGATTCTTTTATCTGGAAACGAGGCATTCTTTCACAGTCCTCAGGGCTGGCAACGCATTTGCATTTTGATTTTTAATTGAAAGTAAATGTAGATATCTATGGGCCACAGCATCCACTTATCATCAGGTGGACTGTGTGCTCGTTTGTCACCCTAATTTTATAAAAAAATATGACAGGTTACGAATATAGTTCTTCTAAACACTTCACTGCAAGTAGAACACACGGAACTATAGTCTCTACAGAAAAATATGTAGAGACATCTCTCAGAGACTCATACTTGCACCACTTAGTTTAGTCGCTTTTGATGCCGCCTCTTATGAGCCTGAGATATTTTGTATGATAACGTTTTTTTATATACTACAATTGAATGGTTAGTAGGGGTGTAAGAATAAACACTACCCCTCAGGGTGTCGTAAGGTAGATGGAAACAAACCAGCAGATGGACTGAAAAATTTAAAAAATAACTGTGGTCGACAACCTGCCTACCAAGAGTGGCAACTATGGCAAGAATCCCCCTTATGTAGCAATCATTGGGGTGGCCTATGTTCAGCAGTGGAGTTTTGATAGGCCGTAGTGATAACGGTTACATAACAGATGAGAATCGTCCCAGACCCCAGATTAGGATTTCCTCTGTTGTCGGACTTGGTTATTTTTTTGATGTGTGTAATGTGTGTCGGATAAAAGATGCCAAATTAATTTTTGAAAGCTGTTAGAATTGCTTTTTATTGCTAACCTGATAGGGATGTAAAAGAGAATATGCTAACTACCCTAATAGTGTTATGTATATAGTAGTACCTTACAGTTTGTAATTGTACAGGCTCTACACTCTAATCCGAAATAACCGGAATGAGAGAACAAATGCAGGACCAAAGGCTATACGTAATTTCCGAGGCACGGAGTCCTGACGCCGTCGGGTCCGACCTTAAATTCAAACACAGGGTCTCATGTTAAGCAGTCAAACTTACGAAAACTTCATCAACGAGGCAGTTATAGTTAAATTGAATTTCGCCCATGTTCAACCTTTTCAGTTGATAAATTTCCAACTACCCCCTTACCGACTCTGTTGCTCACTTATACAGCATCTTTTTATAGGTTAAGAGTGACAAACAAGCACACAGTCCACCCGATGGTAAGTAGTTACTGCGGCTCATAGACATCTACATCTATCCTCGATTACGAATCAAAATGCAGATGCGTTGTCACCCGTGAGGACTAAGATGGAATCCCTCGATTTTAGTATGAAGGGTCTCCGGTTCTCTACACTCACCATACGAAAGACAGCAGCGCTAAGCTGCTATTTTACGCCGGTATTCTGTGAGAGCGAGGTCCTTCCCCCGGTCGAGCCGACCCATTCGTGCAACAACTATACAATTAATATAGCTCCAGCGTGGCTCTACCACGTAAAAAGCTTATAAAAATAAGCTTTGTAAGCATAAATGTGCTTTGTTACTCTTTTCTCATTCATTCATTTTGCGTGTCCATGTCCACGTGATCATATTACCAAGAATCATCCTTATCGTCACCAACGGGGTTCAAAACCGTCCTAAATACCATCCGAATGTCTGTTTAAAATTAATGACACATAAACGATTAGGCCTTGATAGTACGCAGTGTTATGTGCTGCGATTAATCTCGTTAACTGATCCTAGTACAAGTATTTTCAACTGTGTTGAAGTGATTAACGAAAACACTAGGTATTTATTTATATATTTACTAAAGGCGGGTCCCCTTGCTTTCGCCCAGACAGTAACTTATGGTAAAATTTACTGTTCGGGCGAAATTACGTGTAATTTAATCTATATTGAATGAAAAAATGTTCTATTCTTTTCTATTCTTTAATGTGTCATTATACAACATGTAACCAATACCCTGTGGTTCTCGTTAACTGCGTTATCAGAGTCTGTATTTAAGCGTATAGAAATATATATTTTTTCGGAAATCTCGACCTTTTAAAAAAAATAATTTAGAAAATATTTGCAAATTGTATGTGGTGTTATTTCCTCTAATTCACACGAGTATCGGTAATGCAGGGTCTTTGACAATCCTCTTACTCCTCGGCCAATGCAGAGATAATAAAACCACAAAGAATTTTCAATTTGTTTAAAATTAAAGTAATTTTTTTAATGTTTATTTGAAAAAGAAATATTTCTTTACGCTTGAATACTGATTCTGATAACACACTTAACGGGAACCACAGGGTTTTTGTTATATGTTTTTCTAAGATACTTAAAAGCCATTTATTTTATAAATTTTACGTTCTTAAAAAATTCGCTAGTTTTTCGTATAAAATGGAGCCTTGATCACTCCTGGCTTTGTTCTTTCTCTATTTATTCCAAGAGCGGTATAGGTTATAGTTTAACCAAAACGCTAAGACATTTTCAGAAAAAAAGTACAACTGATCAAATAACCAGTTTGTCTTAAATCTAAATGTCGCCACTTTAAGAAATCTTAACCATGAGAAGCCGGGACGGGTTGCTAGTGTTAAATATCTTTATCCTCTATGCGTTGTATCCATAAGACTGTAGATGTAACAAAAGTATGAAACACAATAGTGCGTATGAAACATGTAAATACACCATTATTTTATAATCGTGTATTCTACGACGCAATATAATGCTACATTACGTTTTCATACGTGGGCGGACCGTCTATTTCCAGACAGATATAGCAATGTCGGACAATTCCAGAAATGTTTGTTGCGTGCAATGTCATTTAGATATTTTAAAATGTTAATTTCCACTGCTGAATATGTCTCCTATAATTATAATATTTACCATAGTTACCACAAATGCTAGTTTTTTTTATTTTTACTTGTAAATAGGAAGATGCTGCAATCTCCTGGTTTGCTTCTCTCTATCGCCTCTTATGACACCTACGGGACGATACGGGGTATTGGATATCCTTGTACCGCCACTACACGGTCGACGCGGGAGCACTGTATTATCTTCAAAGTTGTTATCTATTTCGGAGATATTTTAGTTTTATTGTTATCATATTTTTATAGAATAAGGGTGACAAACGAGCACACAGTCCACCTGATCATAATTGGATGCTATGGCCCATAGACATCTACATTTATTTAAGAATCAAAACGCAGATGCGTTGTCACCCCTGAGGACTAAGATGAAATGCCTTGTTTCCAGTAAAAAAGGGTCTCCGGTTCTCTTCACTCATCATACGAAACACAGCAGTCTTAAGCTGCTATTTTACGCTGGTATTCTGTAAGAGCGTGGTCCTTCCCCGGTCGAGCCGACCCTTTCGTGCTACAACGATAATAATGAGAGCTTGAGGTTGTGACAATAAAAATTGCCGATAAAATTACCTAAATTAACACTTTATTTACTTTAAAAATTACTAAAACTTGACTCTCCCAATCGCATCTTGCAGCGCCTACTTATTTAAATTAGCAAAGAAATAAGAATGTGTTAGGCTGCTGCAGCGTGGTTCTACCACGTATAAAATACACAAATACGTGTATATATAGATGGAAATATTCGTTGTTACATTGAAATGTCCGTTCAATGCCTTCCCAACAGTTACGTATCATTGTATTCTTAGCCCGTTAGCTCTGGTAATAAAATAAATATCTTACGTTCTCTGCTAGAAGAGACGAGAGAGAAACAAATCCCCATTAAATAATTCCCTTTTTCATAGAATTCGTGCTACAAACGTATGGTTGTGAAGAATTAAGTGAATTTCACTTGCAATTAAATTTCTTTTACGTCTATCTTTTTTTAATTCATTTTTTGTTGCCCACTAAAAGTTCACTGCTAAATAAAGGCCTCCCGCACTGATTACTTCATCAGGGAGATAACTGCCATAGTTGCGACGTTTGGCAAGCGGTTTGGTAACCATAGAGTTTTATAATTTTGAGTTGTTATTTAAAAGATGCTACTGCTTATCTCCTATTCCATTTGCCTCTATCTCCTCTTACGACACCCACGGGAAGATACGGATTCTCTTTTACCGCCACTACACGGAGCTAAATGTAAGGTACGTGAGAGTAATATGGTCAACTTAAGCTTTGCAGCCCTTTAAAACCAAATCTAGGAGAAGTATAGAGAAAAAAGCACACAGTCGTACACTATAACTAATATATTAAAAAAAAGACCACAAGCATTGGCAACAATTAGGAACACTTCAAAAAATCTGCTTAAAAATAACTACACTATACCTAAAGATATACATGTAATATATATATATATATATATATATATATATATATATATATTATTTTTTTTATATTTCTATAGAGCGGACATGGGGAACATTTTAATACAAAAACAGTGAGCACGCGCTTGCGTTAAGCCCTCTAGCGAAAAATAGCAATACTACGCTCAATTTGGAAAACATTGTAGTTATTTCCCATTAGGTGACGCTACTAAATATAAGGTAAAAATCCGTTTTAGACGCGTCGTCAATCACTAACATATTTAAAAAAAAATTGTGACGTTACTGGATAACAGAGGGCACTTATTACAATAATTTTTCTTTCTTCTAGAACAATCTACCAGAAATAATAACATTTAAAGATTATTTGGTAACTATAAATTATTTTTAGGACAATAAGCTGAAATCACGTTTATTTTTTGCTCCATATCGTGACTTACAATACCTTAATTCATAACCGGGCGTATTTTCTGTAAAAATACTTTTTAAATTTATGAAACGAATGCAACTTGACGATGTCTTCTTCTGACGATGTCACTAAGACTAAATGACAAAAATCAGAGATATATCCTATAGGACAAAAGTTAAAGACGTCAATTTTGTTACTGATGTCCGGTCTATTACTAATACTTAAATGTCTTTGACTATACCATACTAAAATCGACTAAAATATTTACTACGTCAAATGTCAAAATGGCGTCGATAAAGCATCGCCTTTTGACCTTTTATTATTTGATTAACCGATGACGAGCTATTTTATCACAAAGTCATTTATGCAAACAAGGCTGTAGTGTTTTTGAATTACAAAAAAGTGACCATATTAACCGGATGACCATATTAGCCTCACGTACTATTTTTTTTTAAATATTTACCCCTACACTACCTTGGATTTTCTCCTGTATGGTAGGGTCAGTTTACAAACATAAATCGCACAAGGATGAAGATCCAGACTCGGAACAAATATTTGTAGGCCATACAAATACTTGTTCCGTGCGGGATTCGAACCAGCGACCCCCCACTCGCGCAGCCACTCATTGCTAAGCCACTGCGCCACGGAGTCGTCAAATATTTTAAATTATGTCAACACTTAAATTTGGTCCTATTTTTAATTTTAATTCCCTTACGTTTCGATGTATAATTTGAGTGGGTGATAAATGTGTTTACATCCACTAATGTTTACGTAAAGACGCGGGAGCTTGTAACCTTCGGTCAATGTATTCCTTGATATTTGTTTTTATTTCGACCGCTTTGCGTATTTGTGTATTGTCCTCCGTAACCTTTTTGTCATTGAAAAATTGTCGCGTCAAATAATTTCTTTAACTCAAGAATTGAATCAACAAATAATAATTATACTAAATATTCCTGGGTTTTCAAGTTTAATCAAATAAAACCATGATATCATTAAAGACGTGCTTGTCAGTTGACGTATTTTCAAAAAATTATGTTTCCGGCGGCGAATTTGTATAGGTGAGACCAATGTCTTTACGGGTTTTCGGAGTTTTTTTTTTTATTGAATAAGGGTGAAAAATGATCACACAGTCTACCTGATGTTAAGTCGATGCTGTGGCCCATAGACATCTACATTTATACTCGGTTAGGAATCAAAATGCAGATGCGTTGCCACCCCTGAGGACTAAGATGGAATGTCGCGTTTCCTGAAAAAGGGTCTCCGGTTCTCTACACTCACCATACGAAACACAGCGGTATAAAGCAGCTATTTTACACTGGTATTCTGTGAGAGCGTGGTTCTTCCCTGGTCGAGCCGACTCATTCGTGCTACAACCATAATATAGCTGTAGCATGGCTCTATCACGTGCAAATGTGGTAAAACACCGCTAACTTCTCGATTTTGGGCTTCTACGGAGAATTTCCGTGATTACATTAGCAGTCGCCTTTACAATCAACTAGATAAACGAAGCAGTCTTGAAAACAAGCATTATTGAAAAAGTGTTAATCTTAAAATACAATACTATACATATTATAGTAGTTCGCTTAGATAGTGTCGATAAATCCGAAGGCGCTTATTATTTTTTTTAAATTATTTTTTAACTGTGTTTGTTTAATCAATGTTTTTCTATTCTAAGAATAATATAAAATACTATTTTATTCATAGGGTTATTGCAATAAAATACGAATATAAATAATAAAAATAAATTAGGTAGCAAAGATATTTAAAATGAAAAATATGAATAGTTAAACATAAATGAAACTAAATAGACAATGTTCTTCATCAGAAGTGTCGGAGTCATTGCCACCTGTATTTATTTCAAGAATTCAATTTCAGGAATTCAATGTCATCACGTTCTGAACCTATACTAATATAGTAATTTTGTTATTGGTTCACAGAAAATATCATCATGAGGGACGTCACTGTCCTCCCAAGGGTTATATGATGATGATAAAATACGAAACCATGTAGAGGCGGGTTACAATGGGAGACGTTCATGTTCAGTAGCGGAATTTTATAGAACAGTAAAGGTGGATGCCATCAGATTTGCCTGGCGTGCTGTGACTGATGAGGTATATTTATATATTTATTATTTATGGCATTCCTTAAAATAGAAAATGCAAAGGGCGGACATGTTGCCTTGATGCATTCTTTCCCAGTCAACCCAAGGAGTGGTGAGAATTTGACGTAGTTGTAGCAATATAGAATGAAAAACAAACTAAAAATCATAATTAACTACGCAACATACACATTTTACTAATAAATTAACTATACAAATATAAGTCACGAGCACTCGGAGTAGGCATAAATTTGTAATTTCAGAACGTAAGATCGAAAATAAACATTTCTTAACAAGAATTACTAATTTTAAAAGGATGAAACAAAAAATTGTCCCACTTGTTGCAATTTAAGCTTATTTAATTTTTACTAACAAACGTTATTTTCTCCTAAAAGTTCCTCTTTATTGTCACTTGCATTTGAATTAATTTTGTAATCTATTCACGTATCCTCTCGCTTGTGAATTTACGTACGTTAGTACGTAACGTTGACTGTTTTGTAATAAAATAATAATTTCTATATAAATAAAGGTGGTTGTCGGAAACAGTATGTCAATGAGAAATAATGAGTTACTTATATTTATATCGCATGATTGTCATGATTACATACTTTACGTGGTAGAGCCATGCTGAAGCTATATTATTGGTATACTTCATGATCAAAATTGGTTCACCTGGTGGTTTTATACGTGGTAGAGACATGCTGTAGTTATATTGTAGTTGTAGCACGAATGGGTCGGCTCGACCGGGGAAGGACCACGCTCTCACGGAATACCGATGTCAAATAGCAGTTTAACGCTGCTGTGTTTCGTTTGGTGAATGTAGAGAACCGGAGACCCTTTTTACTGGAAACGAGGCGTTCCATCTTAGTCCTCACGGGTGACAACGCATCTGTATTTTGATTAATTATAGAGGATAGATGTGGATGTCTATGGGCCACAGCAACCTCTTACCATCAGGTGGACTGTGTGCTCGTTTGTCACCCAATGCTACAAAAAATAGTCCTTCCGCTTTCCGCTTATCATTACCACTAAGCCTGTGTAGTGAGTGGTGATGATAGTAGTCGAAAAATAAATAAAGCCCTGACGTTTTAGTTTCGTAGTCTGCGCTCTACTATTATAATAGAAAATGAAAACTAAAAAAGAAGGAGACTGTTGCTTGTGTAGGATATTCAAGTAAAATAACATTCAGTAAAGTCGGGAAGTTATAACTAACTATAGTTATTACGTAGTGGAGCCATGCTGCAGTTATATTAGTAGTATAGTTGTAGCACGAACGGGTCGGCTCGACCAGGGATGGACCTCGCTCTCACAGAATACCAGCGTAAAATAGTAGCTTAATGCTGCTGTGTTTCGTATGGTGAGTGTAGAGAACCGGATACCCTTTTTATTAGGAACGAGGCATTCCATCTAAGTCATCACGGGTGACAACCTATCCTATAAAAAAAAACTAAATTTTCGAGTTGCGGCACTGATTACCGCGGTTTGGAATCCCGCACGGAACAAGTATTTGTATAGCTTTCAAATAATTGTTAAAGGTCTTCTGCGATTTATGGATGTGAATTGCCTCCACGATATACCAGAAAATAAGTGTGAGAGCTGTTGAATTATTTTTAAGAAAATATCAATATCAATTGTAAATATGATGTAATTTTAATACAGCTAATTTATGTCAGCACTGTCGCAGCGTACAGAACATACACTGACGCGCATATTCAAATATTACAGAAACGTGACAAGCAAACGAATGGAGCATTTTAATTTATGCTCATGTTTATTTTGCCCAATAAAATGCTAATATATGATGCAAATAATTGCAGTTATTTCTAAAAAGCTTTTAATACAGCTAAGCAGAAGAGAGCCGTACGGGTGATTTATAAAGAGTCCTTCAGAGAAAGATTTAAAGAAATATATATATCACAGCAGTGTTAGTTTGATAAATTTCAGATTTTTCAGTTCAGTTTCAGTTTTATTATCCAAAACTATCACAAATACAAAGTTATTTAATTCGAAACACTTTTACAAGTTGATAGGACTAAAAAAGTCTATAATATTGTCATCGGAGTAAGTAGCCTACGTGGACGCCATCTTGTATTCAATAAATTAACAATTTTCACGGGAGAATGGACTTGGAGATTATAGGTATCAACATAGCGCCTGTGTTGATAGCGATGAGAGCCCTGTAAAATGAATGTCGAGCGAATAGCTACATAATAGTGAAAATAAATTAAACCGTTTCCTTCCACAATGGTTGTTATTTGACGGTTGTTGAGCATGGATTAGTTAATTGTAAAATAAATCTTAAATAAATAAAAAAAAATTAAAAAAAAATTAAAAATTACTATCTCTTCATCAAATTTGTAAGAAAAATCCATAGCTACAGGTGGACTATGAATAAGATTTTCTCTTCAATTATATAAAAGTGGTAAAATTAAAAATAAAAAACAACCGACTTAAATACGACCGCATCAATGTATTCGGAGTCAATTAAACACGCGTTATTAAAGATAACTCAAAAATGACTAGTCAGATCTTGCTTAAATTTATACGGAGCAACGCAAAAAAAGAATATGCGGTAGAATTGAATACCTCCCCCTTTTTTAAGTCGGTAAAAATAATCTAGTTATCAGAGCATGTAGTAATTGAAGTGGCAAAATTTTCGAAAAACACATATTTTCGGTAACATTTATTATGGTACGTAACGGTACTTACAGTATTTTAACGGTACATTTATTCACATTAATAACATTGTTTAATGCCGAATTTTTGAGTTTGGAGTATTTAGTGTAAGTATACACTATCAATAAAATATAATCAGCTAAATCGGTTTACTAAACAAAACATTACGTGTTTTGAGTCGGTTTCTGCAAGGGGAGCAGTTATTCCACTACGCTAGCAGAAGACTTGGGTATTTTAAACAGCCAATTTCTCATACTAGTGATGACGTCAAACAGTCAACAGCTATTTTCGGGTGTTATCAAAAACGCGGTTGATCGTGAAGGACTCGTATACTACATTAAATGGCAGCCTTGTTTATAAATCACAATGTAAAAAACAAGTTCTTTCAATGAAAATTGTAGTATTTTATTAATAATAAAGATTGTTTACGTGATACAGAATACAGATAACTTGCAGTAGCGTGTTATCGCTGTATTACGAATGAATAGGCTCGATCGGTAAAGAACAACACTCACACAGATTAAATTATTAAAGTCGTAGCTTATATTCGTCTCACAGTTAGGCACAGACCTCTTCCTATTTCTGCAAAGGTTGTTGAGTAATAGTCTAAACTGATGCTCCAGTGCGTGTTGCCAGACTTCACTTGTCATCTATATATTGTTACGAGCTTGAGGTTCGTGACAATAAAAATTGCCGATAGAATTACCTAAATTAACACTTTAATTCCCTTTACACTAATTAAAGTTAAAAACACTAATAATTAATCACACTGATTCACTTAATTCCGCTCCGAAGCTTCGCTTGTCTCGCCAAATCAACACTTCTTCGGTTCGACACTAGATGGCGCTAGTGCCGTCGACTTTGGCGCGAAACAATATTTTGTTCCTCATACATGCAGGTTACCTCACAATATTTTCCTTCACCGTCGGAGAGGTAGTAAATCAGCTTTTAAAATTAAATTTACCGATTGAGATGCTCTAAATGCTCGTATACTGTGAAAGTTACGACGAGCGCCCAGCCCCTGAGCTACCATAGCTCAGAATACTAGTCTAAAATACCATCATAATACTGCCGTTTTATAGGGTGACTTACAAAAATCAGATGCCTTTTTTATTGATAATGAGGCATTTGAAATGAGACCCAAGAAGGTATTTATGGGCCAGATTAATCCCCTTATCAATAAATATATACATATATCCTTGATTAAGTATCAAGCTGCTATTTTACGCTAATATTCTGTGAGGTGTGGTCCTTCTTCGTTCGAGCCAACTCATACGTGCCCCAATAATAATATACCTTACTACAGCAAGGCCCTAACGCATAGAATAGACAACTAAAAAAATATCATTTAATAACAACATAAGAATTTTAATTTTCTAAACGCCGGTTCTTAAAATTTATAGCGTTTTCTAGCTTAAGACGGATGATTTCGTTACGTGGCGCTTTTACCTCACTGAAAATTCTATAAACTTTGCCGCTGTTTACGCTGTCGCTATTGTGAGTGGAGTGCACCCAGAATGTACCTTGGCAGCGAGCACCTTGACAGCTTGTTAAACTTTGTAGCTTGTATTAAATCTACATTCCTGTTGGTTTTTGACTTAAATTTGCTTCTTTACTTTGTAGTAATCAGGATTAATAGAATATTTAAATTTAAAGTAGAAACTTTTTAAATACCTTTGGTATTTTTTTGTATAAAAAGGGTGACAAACGAGCACACAGTCCACCTGATGGTAAGTGGTTGCTGCGGCCCATAGATATCTACATGTATTCCCGATTACAAAACCAAATGCAGATGCGTTGTCAACCGTGAGGACTACGATGGAATGCCTCGTTTCCAGTAAAAAGGGTCTCCGGTTCTCTACACTCACCATACGAAATACAACAGCATTAAGCTACTATTTCACGCTGGTATTCTGTGAGAGCGTGGTCCTTCCCCGGTTGAGCCGACCCATTCGTACTACAACTATACAATTAATATAGCTGCAGCATAGCTCTACCACGTATAAATTGTGTTATTTAAAAGAAATATAGGTAATCAAAGTTGATTGCGCACTGGTTGTGAGGTGTCAGTGTAAAAATTATTAAAGTATAAAAGAAAAATAAATTGGCTAAGAGGGCTCTTGTCATTTATTTTGGAGGAAATAAAAAAATGTAAGTAAGGTATTTGACTACTCGGTAGCGCAGTAGCTAAGCTCTATTGGACGGCAGCTGCGAGGTTTGAATCCCGCTTGAATTACTTGTGTGTGCTACAAATAATGGGTCCAGATCCGATTATTGGTCCATGTGTAATTTTAGTTACAGTTGCTCACTGAACTATAGAGAGGGCTGTTCTAGAAATTTCTTTGCTTGTTAGAATCGGTAACGTTTATATCTGCAGTAGAACCAGAGTAACCGATATAACCAACGGGTCAGTAAACTTAAGAGGCAATTGACCAGCCATATAGCTTAAAAAAAGGTACAGATGATAGGTAAGAAAGCTTTTCGAGTGACAGCCTCATACCAGTCAAGTGTAGGGCCGCCCCCCACTATTTTTGACGTGGTAGAGCCATGCTGCAGTTATATTAGTAGTATAGTTGTAGCACGAATGGGTCGGCTCGACCGGGGAAGGACCACGCTCTCACAGAATACCAGCGTAAAATAGCAGCTCAACGCTGCTGTGTTTCGTATGGTAAGTGTAGAGAACCGGAGACCCATTTTACTGGAATTGAGGCATTCCATCTTAGTCCTCATGGGTGACCACGCATCAGCATTTTGATTCGTAATCGAGGAAAGATGTATATGTCTATGGGTCACAGCAACCACTTACCATCAGGTGGACTGTGTGCTCGTTTGTCACCCTTGTACAATACAATAAAAATTAAATAGAGTGATAACCTGATAAGACATCCAGGAAGTCAATCATTGCAGGTGGCTAGGGACCCTATTTTGTGGAATTCCATAGAAGTCAATGATCGTAAGTGGACATAGGAAATAGCCCAACTCCAGGAGAAATTTTTCACATTTTTTAGTTAGGAGTAAACCTATTATATTTTGATTTCTATCTTAGGTAAAAATATATGTTAGAAAAGCAAAATCTACTATATAATATGACTTATTTCAAATAATCTTTTTATAGTAATGTACAACTTTCTAATATAAAATTTCCTCAATTGACAGCATTATTAGAAAAAGGTAAAATTTACATAACATTCAAATACATGCAATATTAATTATCAACATTTTAATTATTGGACACTGGTTGGCTGGCGTGGAAAGACCGAACAGTATAAAGATATACATTGTTTGCGGATTGAAGTTTTGGTTGGCTTTGCCAAATGTTGTTTTCAAAATAAATAGAGTATTGGATTGTGACGAAGGAATAGTTTTTAATATATTGTTCTTGTGAGTAAAACTAAGAGTTATAAGTGTCGGTGATTATTGTTTACTATTATTATCGACTGTAGTTGAAATTCGAATGATTGTGTAGAAACAACACTAAGTATTATTTTGCATATTTTTTTTATAGTTTTCCCGCGGGGAAGGCAAATGGATGTTAGTTTGTACAGAAAGTACCTTTTGATTTAAAAACGTTTTATATCTTTGGTAATAATTTTTTACGAATAAATACTATATTTTTTATACTAAAGTATATAATAAAAACTAAAGTAGTGTACTTCAACGTTTTTCTTATAGGATAGGGGTAACAAACGAGCACACAGTCCACCTGATGATAAGTGAATGCTGTGGTCCATAGACACTACATTTATCGTCGATGAATAATCAAAATGCAGACGCGTTGTCAACCCTGAGGACTGAGATAGAATGCCTCGTTTCCAGTAAAATGGGTCTCCGGATCTTTACACTCACCATACAAAACACAGCAGTTTTAAGCTGCTATTTTACGCTAGTATTCTGTGAGAAGGTTTTCCTGTACCAGTTGAGCCGACCTATTCGTGCTACAACCATAATATAGTTACAGCGTGGCTCTACCACGTTTTCTACCTGTTTATCCTAATAACAACTAGAAAAAAAGCTGCGGTTGCCAACCTATGGAGACAGTTGGATATCTGTGTAGAGATCTATGTTTAGCAGTTTACTTTGAGTTTGACTTTGAGAGACTGCAAGGAATGAATGAATGTTCACTTTTTAGATTTTTTTGCCTGCAAATTCTAGTAGTTGGCTGGATCTTTCACGATTTTTAGTATGATGACGATACTCATATTCCATAATTACGCGAAATTTTAGCGTATCTGTGATGACGAAAAAGATTCTAATGCGACGAAAACATAACGTTTTTCTATTGATAAATGACTAATTATAAAAAAAATTGCATATTTTTTAAATAAAATTATTTAAAATTTAGAATTCTTAAGCAAACAAAAATTATTTTGATTTACGATGTCCAGTACTGCAGAACGGCAATTTAATAGGTAAACTCTTATTATTTTATTTGGCTTTTTTATTATGTCTTACATTCAGTTTTGAATGTCATTATTCTAAGACGTTTATGTCTACCATTTCTTTCGCGTGGAGTTCAACTGTAAAGCCTAAGTAGAACATTAACTTTAATTCCAGTTTATGCGAGGATATGATGATATGATTGAGTAGGCAATTCTGTCGCCACTGTTAAAATTACAGTATCTATCGACGAGTAAGTCTTTGCCTCGCCGATTACCACACATTTTTTTTAAAATCTTATTAACAGAAAAATGTTTGGTGACAGCACTGTCCTCTTACATAACTAATCTTCACTATGCATCATTCACTGCGGCTATATTATGATTGTGACACGAATTGGTCGGTTCGACGCTCTCACAGAATAACATCATAAAATAGCAGCTCATTTCATATGGCGATTGTAGAGAATCGAAGACCTTTATCACTGAAAATGAGGCATTTCAACTTAGACTTCAAGGGTGACAACGCATTTGCATTTTGATTCTTAATTGAATACAGATGTAGATGTCTATGGGCCTGCATAAGGTGGACTTTGTGTTCGTTTATCACCTTAATTCTGGTGGTGAAGGTCATGCAGGTTGAGTTTTAAGGCATCTACCATGTCCTAGTGTCACATCGTGTACTCATCCCACGTGATGATCTTTAACTGCTGCAGGAGTACCACGGCCGCTTCTCTTGTTGACGTTGCACGTTAGTTTTCCTGCGAAATTATGACTTGAATGAAGGCTAAGGAAATTTTTGTCAAGTTTTTTTGCGGTCCCTGCCAAATTCCGCCAGTAATAATCGGGAATTATTTTGCCGGTTATTGATATCATTCTGCTTTACTTCAATTAACGTCAACGCCTTATTGATAATTAAATCTTAAAATGTATACTAACTCCTCACCTTATAAACAATACTAACCTTGTGGCCTATGTGTGATTTATACTGATAATATGTCCTTGTATTTATAACACAGCTAGAGCGGAACTATGGCAGAACTTAATATAAATGTTTAGCTTAGTATATAGGCTGTAACGGTAACAGTCGCCATTAAGTTCACTGCCGAACATAGGCCTCCCCCATAGACTGCCTCATAGGGGGATAGTTGCCATAGTTGCCACGCTTGGACGCTGGTTGGTAATCAGTTTTTTATTTTTAGTAATTATTAGGAAGATACTGCAGCCCATATCCTTGAGGATGATCACTCACGGGACGACATTGGGTAGTGAGTATTCTTATATCGTCACTACACTGGTAAAAAAAGTTTTATCAAAATTTTTCAGCCATTTTCGTATGAACAGCGAATTCCACTTGTAGAATTATGATGAATGCTAATAGTAATCCTAATTAAACAGAGTATTTTTCTAATTTGTGTAATTGAAAGACCTTAGATACTTTCATACTTAATTTTATCAAAATTCGATCAGAATTACGCTCGCTACGGTTATAACCCAGATCAACCGCATATTTTCAAGGAATTTAACCTTTAATTTTGTTGAATTTATATTCGTTGTTTGGTTGCTGCCTGAAAGAAGGACAAGCCAAAAAACACAAGGAATTACAATCCACTGCACTTATGCCCAGCTGGTGTTATATTAAATAATGTGTTCAGATTTAAATATTGTTAAAGAAGCAAGGCCTAGTCAGAAATATGACGAATGTTATTTGCAATAAATCATATTGGTATTTCAAAGCTTACACTACAATTTTCTCTCTAAAATATTATTTTGAAAACTCTCTCTATGTTTGCCTTGTTGCAGGTGTTCATGAAGCATTGTGGGTTGGATTCGATTCCCGGGTCTGGCCAAAGTCAATTATGTGTGTTGTCTGGCTAAAGTCAATTGTGTGGTGTTTTCTGTCAAGAAATTCTTAGCAGCAGTCTGGACAATTTACACCAAGTTTTTCTACCATTCAAAACTAAGCTTATGTTTTTTTTATAGGATAGGGTGACAAACGAGCACACAGTCCACCTGATGGCACAGCGGTGATACTCCCTGTACGTGAGAGATTAAGCGCCGGTGACCTTGAGTCGACGCGGGTAACGCTAGGGTTGATATCAAACCGAAATGGAATGTTATAGACTTGTACCAAAGAAGATACATAGTAGGTATGTGTTATATATTAAACTTATGTATTTGGGTAGTGAAAGATACGTTCAATTTTAAATCAACTTTTATTAAATGAGGAATATACGACAGTTCATGGTAATCTTAAATAATTAACCAACACTTAGTATTTCAGTACGCAATAATCAGTATTACCTACTATCCTTTAAAAATAATCTACTCTTATATATTTTTGAATTTTTCGATTAATTTTTAATTTTCATTATTATTTCTAACAATTGCAAAAATTCGTAGCATGTATATTTTTTTAGAAAATCCAAAGGTATTCAGGTTTCCTGGGACATTAAGACAACAAATTGTTCCCTATGTGTTGATGAGATAAGTTATTTCTATTTCTAATGAAATAATCCATAAATACAACAATGAACAAATACAAAAACTCTTTATAGATATCTAAAATTTCTTGACTCTCTAGTGGTATTTTAATAGTGTATATTTCAGTTAATGTAATATAATAAAATTATTGGCGATATATTAGTTTTATTGTCATGGCA
This sequence comes from Parnassius apollo, assembly GCA_907164705.1. Lineage (NCBI taxonomy): Eukaryota > Metazoa > Arthropoda > Insecta > Lepidoptera > Papilionidae > Parnassius > Parnassius apollo. The sequence continues at coordinate 374,944 of CAJQZP010001062.1, read as the reverse complement.
TTTCTCCATAATTATTGTTAAGATCCATAAAGATTGAGAAGACATAAGAAGAAGATATGGATCACTTTCAGATTGAAGAAGATTAAGATTAATATCGACTTTCATTAAAATGAGTTCACATATTTTTAGGTATCATAAAACATTATTAAAAATTAAACTAACAAAACAAGGGCCCTTGTTTTGTGCAGTGGAATTTATTTTAATTCTAATCACTTAAAATCACTTTCAGTAATACTTATACATATACTATAATATCATTTATTTAATAACAACATTAATATCTATCAAAGCATATAAACGTAGCATACACGGCTATAAAAACTAATAACGTTACTTGGTAACATAAACTTAATATTCATGTAGGTACATGAATAGAGTAGTAATATGTACATTAAGATATCAGTAATATTCATATATTAATTGAAATATTATATCACTTGACGAATATATTCATATTAACTAATACTGATAAATATCGGTATTACTACTAGCCCTCGGCCAGGGCAGTCGGCGACTGCCCGTTCCACGCCCCGCGCGCCTCTCAAGGCACACATTCAGACACCCACACATAGCCGCAAGTGATTTTACGTGCACACATGCTTAAGTGTCGTTTCTTTTCGCGTAGTGTATATATTCTTTGCTGATGGTAAGTGGTTGCTGTGGCCCATAGACATCTACATTTATCTTCCGCGGTATTATAAGTTGAAGTACTTGCCTTATAATTCTCTATGGTTTATTTACGATTCACTTTAGGCAAGAATGATCATATATTTTCATATATTTCAAAGCTTAAATGGTTGCCTATTTGTCAAAGACGTAACTCCAGACTTTCTCTAGCAGTACGTATTTCAAATTATCTATATTTATCTTCTTATCGGGAAGTTTCTCCCGATCGCGCTCTGTATAAACGTAGTTTGATCCTATTTTGAATATGAACCAGTGAACATAATTTCTTTGCTTATGCTTTGTTTGATTTCATTTTTATTTGAGTTAATATATAGCTCAATAATTTAAGTCACGCGGCCAAACATTTGGCAAATTATTTCACTCCTTTGTTGTTAGCATTACAAAAGACAAAGTATATCGTTTGGTTCTAATGCGTGGAATATCGACAATAAAGTGGTGAAGACCCGCCGATAACTTGGTGGTCCGATGTTGGAAAGGAGAGGGAGGAATTAAGTATGTAATTCCTGGGCACACTCTCCGAAATGCATCCTATAGTATTCTATCGATATTCCGATTCTCGGTATTCCGAGAGGCTGGATATTATGTACCTGTGCTCGAGGTTGACAGGATTGGTTTCAACCAAATCAAGGTTTCCAATGAGCCTCTTATCACATCTCGCATCCCATATGTGAGAGCAGTACTCCATCTACGACTGGACTTGCGTTTTATATAAGGTAAGAAGCTATCCCGGCGGCGGCGAAGCAGTACCGCCACACCCTTGCAAGGATATCTAGTTTCCTTGCGGCTGCTTTGGACCTGGACTCAATGAATTGCCCATAGTTGAGGCTCAGAGAAATATTCGATCCCTAACAACTGAAGGCGGTCAGTGTATTTCAAAGATACATTATGGAAAGTAGGTGTCAGTTTGAGCGGGTTCCTTCTAACGGAGAAAAGACACGCTTGTGTTTTAGAGGCGTTGAATCTCATGAGATAGGCATCACCTTATTCAGTGACTGCCTGCAATAAGAGATTCGCACGCACAACGATAGTCTCACTTTCAGACTGGATTTCATCCTGACTATCCCGAGTACTCGGCACTCTCCACAACTGTACTGTCGTTTGCATACTCATAGATACCAGAATAAGTAGATCATTAATATGCAGCAGGAAAAGAGTTGCGGAGAGAACGTACTTCTGAGGAACAACTTCTGACGACTCCGTGGCGCAGTGGCTTAGCAATGAGTAGCTGCGCTGGGGGTCGCGGGTTCGAATCCCGCACGAAACAAGTATTTGTACGGCCTACAAATAGTTGTTCCGGGTCTGGATGTCTGTCCTTGTGCAATTTATGTTTGTAAATTGCCCCTACGATACAAGAGAAAATCTTAGTGTAGGGGTAACGTTTAAAAAAAATATAAAAAAAAAACTCCGGCGTTTGTCGCGATAGGATTGGACGAGCAGCCATTGATGACGATTCGGAGAGATTTTGGATTCAGAAAGACCTTCAAACAGTCAAAAATGCCAGAGGATAAGCCGTACGCTCAAATTACGAAATTTAAATATCACGCGCTGAGATATTATTATAATTATGAGATTGTGTGATATTCTTGCTTTCTTGCTTCATGACTAAAGGAAATCTGAGACTGCTACAAAACCCAAGCGATAAAGAATTCTTCAATTGTTTAAAAGCCGAATGGTAGTTTACTCGGTCTAAAGCTTGATTATTTTGGGCCTAATTTTATTTTTATCTACTGATACAATTATAATATTGATAGTAAATATATTGATTTTATAGTATTAATTTAATAGTTAATGCTGATCCAGTGAATGGATTACTTCAACATCGAGGTATGCCTCTCTCGATGTCAATGTTGAAAATTCTCGATGAACTGTAATAAGAGGGTTTCGTAAAAGATATATAAAAACTTAGTAACGTAGACGTGAATAAGAAAAAAGAAGAAAACTAAGCTTTGAAAGTGATTTATAATGACCCTTTCTAGGAAAATACGATAATTATTTTAAATATTTAGGTTATAAAGTTAAGTGAAAAATATAGAAGAAACATGTATTTGAATCTTTAGAAAAGAAGTTACAAAAGTATCGGCAAATTAATGAAACACATTTTGTAGCATAATCGACTACCACCAGAGATTTTTCCGGACCGATACGACTCAGGGACCTTCAAGAAAAGAGCCTACTCCTTTTTAAAAGGCCGGCAACGCATCATTCATTCCACTGGTATTGCAGTTGTTCATGGGCGGTAGTAATCACTTACCATCAGGTATTTTTTTATTTTTATAGAATATGGGTGACAAACGAGCACACAGTCCATCTGATGGTGAGTGGATACTGTGGCCTATAGACATCTACATTCATCCTCGATTAAGAATCAAAACACAGATGCATTGTCACCCCTGAGGACTAAAGTGGAATGTCTCGTTTCCAGTAAAAAAGGGTCTCCGGATACCACTTACCACACGAAACAGTAGTATAAAGCTACTGTTCTACAATGGTATTCTGTGAGAGCGTGGTCCTTCCCCGGTCGAGCCGACCCATTCGTGCTACAACCATAACATACCAGCTCTATTACGTAAAATAAAATTACAAAAAAAAACCATCAGGTGAGCCGTCTGTCGTTTGCTCCCTCTCCTATAAAAAATGAATTGAAAACAATGGCCAGTAAATAGATCAACAGACCTAACTCGTCAAAAAAGTTTCATTTAGCATTTTTAGTATAGAGCATTAAAAAATTTACAGGTTATGTTGATGTATCAAAATGTCTCTTCATAATTGGATATTTTATTTTGTGGTGGTAAGAAAAACGCAACATTGCTGACGTAGGTCAGTGCCACGGTTAGTTGACCAAGTGATCCTCTCGTGATATCCGTGCCCTGAGATTTATTAATTGTCACTGCAAAGCGAATATTTATGAGCACTGAGGAACTGTCTATACAGAAATGTGTTATTGGGTAATTATTGGGAGTTATTGATGTTTGTGTAATAAAACAGTCTTTCAACTAAATCATAACGGTAGCAAGCTCTGCGTCTACCACGTTCTTCTAGGAAGCAATTATTTTGAGCAGCTTATCATTATAAAGATTTGCAAAATTTTCAATAAAATATTAACCAGTGAAAATGGACACTTGTCGGTATTTATTTAATTAAATCTATGGCTATATCGTAATACCTTAAAGTAAATACTGTATTTGTAAATAAACATTTACGGTTATTGTATAATAAACATTATTTTTAACTTTTGCAGATAACAGTAAGATATGTGCATCTTCGCAACAATTTCGCAATTAATTGTTTTTGGTCAGAAATTTTAAAGTAATTTATGTATATAGTTCAGTTCAGTCAGTTTTTGTAATATGTGTTTAATATGAATATTAAAAGAGATAAAAATCAGGTCAGTAATTAAATAAAAAAATATTTAAAGAAAAAATCTCTGAAAAAATATTATTAAAAGAGAGATTGTATTAACATCAATTTTTAAAAATGAAAGTCATTTACGTTATCGATTATAATTTCATGTGTAAATTAATAACGGAAGGGGAATCTGCAGTCTGTGTAGTGTAGGGATTAAGTGTCTATATAGTATGCGGGCAACCCAAATTCGACCCGTAACGGAATCAAATGAATTGTTAATAGCACCAATGTGCAGAAATCATTCCCCTAGAGTTTCATTATAGTACATACTCGTAGGTATAGATATAGATAAAATGTAACAGGTGTTATCTTGACAGAAATAATTTCATTGAAAAAAAAAAAGGATGCCTATCGTGTAGTTACTTTTCCAGTGCCTGGATTGACTGGCAGATCATGACATATGCCATTAACTACGTTTTTCCTGTGGGGAAATGTGTGAAAAATACCGTTTCATAGGGGCAAGGATGGGTTATATCGCTTGTACTGATTAAAATCCCATGGTGTCATCTTCGCCACATATTGGTAGCGCCAAGCAAACGCTTTCGCAAACTTTGCGGCCCATGCGTTGCAAGTGCCTCTAGGAGAAATTAAGGCATGAGGCCAGAAAAATCGTGCGCTCGAAACATCAAACTGTCAAACAAATAAAATAGAAGTTTCTACCTGTAATATTGAAATAATGACTGTCGTTTGGTTTCTTATATTTACGCGAACACTACACATTGATTTAAACTACTTTTACGGATTTTATCGAGTTTAATTTACATGATTTTGAATTTCTGACGTTTCGGGTGCTTTCCAGTACCCATGGTCACGGGGGACTGAGGTGACTGACGTCTCTATTATTTGTGGTCTGATCTGCGCAGAATGAACTGACTGTGTATTGAATTCTTGTTAGGTTTAGTTTTAATTTTGTTAATTACAGGATCACAAGCAGGTGGTATATAAAGCATATCACTGCAAGACTTCAAGACACAGTAAATTCGTTGTGCGTATATCGGACCACAAATAATAATTACAAAGCTGAAGGTACTCCGGGTTAACACTAACATCAGAACGTCCGTCACCACAGTCCCCCGTGACCATGAGTGTTGGAAAGCATTCGAAACGTCTGGAACTAAAAATCATGTAAATTAAATGCGACACAATCCATAAAAGTAGTTTTAATCAATGGCTGTTTTTATTAAGCTCAGGGGTTTATATGCATACTAAGATATTAACAAACATTTAAAAAAAGTTACCTGTCTCTCTATCTATCTGGCTGGGCTAATCTTCGAAATGGCTGAACCGAATGTGATGAAACTTTATAAACGAATAGAGAGTAAGCAATACCAGGAGTAATCAAGGTTATATTTTATCCTTTTTAAAAATTGAAAAATTGGTAACATAAATGCTCTCTTATTATACCCCACATTAATCCATCCTAGTGAACCAGGGAGGGTCACTAGTTTAAGAATAAATAAAGTAAAATAAAGTTACAGCCTATATACGTCCCACTGCTGGGCACAGGCCTCCCCTCATTTCTGAGAGGGTTTTATGGCAAGGAAGTGTCCGCCGCGCAATGCATGTTGGCGAACTTCACATGTTTTCGAAATATTTTTTTATTCCTCAGACATGCAGGTTTTCTCACTATGTTTTCCTTCACCGCAGAGCACGTGGTAAATCAGCACTTAAAATTGCAATTAACAATTTCATTGGTGCCGGTGGGGATCGAACCTGGGTTACTCGCGTTCTGTTATATTTACTGTTATATTTAAGAGCCGTAGTAGCTCAGAATAAGTAAATGTCTATTTTATTGAATACTACCTATCCGCCCCGGCTGCGCGCGGGTGATTTCTGAATCTCAACAACAGCGCCACCTATAGGATCCAAATGTAAATTTAAACTATCTAGGGACCCATTAAAACACACACAAAAGATTATCGAAATCGGTAGAACCGTTTTTGATCTTTAGCGGGACCAACAGATAGCAATAGATTTTTATAGATAATGGTATCTTGATATAATATAATGCATATTAAAATGAAAAGCAACGCATGTTTTAAATGTATAAAGTAGAGATCAAAGATCTATCACCGTCGTCGTCACCGAGGTCGTTGCGTGGGCGGCAGACGAGCGGGAAACAACATATTTTCGGCATCATTACGCAACAATGCATACGTTTTCAAAACTTTTAACCGTTCACATTTCTACTTCCTTGATAATTAGTAAGATTCTTCCGCTTTTTGTTTATTTTAGACTTGATGTTTTCTTAGAATAAGTTTCTATGTGTTTTAGATGTGGTAGAGTCACGCTGCAGCTATATATATTATGAATGTAGCACGAATGGGTCGGCTCGACCGGGGAAGGACAACGCTCTCACAGAAAACCGGTGTAAGATAGTTATAGACTTATTGCTGCTGTGAATTTTGGTGAGTGTAGAGTACTGGAAACCCTTTTTACTTTAAACGAGGCAATCCATCTTAGTCCTCAGGATCGACAACACCCATTTTGATTCTTAATTGAGGATATATATAGATGTTTACAGGCCAAAGCATCCACTTACCATCAGATAGACTGTGTGCTCGTTTAATTTTGGATTAGATTTCACCATTGTCATTATTTTTTTTTCAGATTGATTTTCCGCTATCATTCGGCAGCAGCGTCTTCTTAATAACAAGTAAACTGTGTGGACTTTAATAGTGTGTAACGGTAGCGCTGAAGTATATATATATATATATATATATATATATATATATATATATATATATATATATATATATATAATTTCAAGTGTTATAATCGAAATAAAGACGATTGAAGTTCGTTCAAAAACCGTTGAGGTCGCGCGTATCTTTCTTGCTCTAAAATCCTCTCATAAGTAAGACTACTCTCTATATTTATATTGTGAGAAGTGCGTAAGTTGTTACTTTACTATTATTTTGTTATAATATACAGGAAGATTTTTAACAATAACGTAGCCTGGAACTGTAATCGCTAATCCACTTGCTATATGTGACGCTTAAGACAAATTCTTCTCACAGTGGGAGTTACTTATGTTGAGTTAGCTAGTTAGTTATAACCTACATACGTCCCACAGCTGGGCACAGCTCTCAGTTTTGAGAGGATTTTATGACAAGCAAGTGTCCGCCGCGCTGCCCCCAATGCGTGTTGGCGAACTTCACATGTCTTCAAAACATTTGTTTTTCTTATTTCTTATACATGGTTTCCATAGGCAGATTTCCTCACGATGTTTTCCTTCACCGCCAAGCCCGTGGTAAATCAGCACTTATAATTAGTCATTAATAGGCCGATAAAAAGTGTAAGGATATAGGTTTAAAGAAACTTTATTTTTTATGTTTTATATAATATTGTTTATACATATCTATATTGATGTGAAAGAGTTTAAAATTTTTCATAAAATCAATTCGCTTATGATACCAGATTATCAGACGCAGTCATTATTTCGTCAATTCTGCGTTGCCTTCAATGCGAGTGTGCGAATTTTCGTGATAGTACATAGTGTTTCAATTCGGTTAGCGATGATTATTTATGTTGGTGCAGACGGTGTTAAAGATTACATAAAATTAGTTTATTTTCTATCAGTTTGTTTCTGTTCTTGTTTAACGATCGCGGAAATCCTATCTTTGGCTTCACAGTAAAATCTGTGGTAAACTAAAACTAGATATGTACGTATTTTTGTAAATTTTATTTATCCAAGTATAACAAAGGTATACTATTTACGCCGTGAGGTGGCGGTGGAGTGACTCTATCACATCATTATATTCCTATAAGTGTCGGAACGCCTACGGCATTTTCAGAAAGAACTCATTGCTTCCGATAGGTAATGATATTATGATTCCTTTTACATCATAATTAAAAAGGTAACGGGAAGCAGCTTTATAGGTGCGTGATTGATTATACCTAGTACCTAGTATATATAACTTTAACCTATGTATACCGGTTGATCTTTTTTACCGTTGGAAAAAAATAGAGTGTAACAGGTGAACGTAATGGAAGCCTTGATATTTTACAATTTTTTTTATTTTACATTAAAATATTATAATGGATCTATCAATAAATACTACTAATTTGAAACAAACTTTCGGTAATAAAAAACAACAACAAAATTTATGAATTAAATAAATGAATCGATTAAAAACTATCGAAATTAAAATAATATGTACGTACCCATTGGTAGTATTTATTGATAGAAAAATTTCATAGTATTTCATAGTATGTTAATGTAAAATAAAAAAAATTGTAAAATATCATTACCATAGGCTCCTATTCCGTTCACCTGTTACACCATATTTTTTTCCAGACAGTAAAAAAATCGTGAAAAAATTATTATTAATTAAAATCTATCGAAATTCAAATCATATCCACCCTATTTTAGGAACGGCAATAAAACAATACATTTAGTTCTTTTGCAGAGGTGACTCTGCAAAAGAACATATATAGCTGATGTGAAGCATCAACGTTCCGGGAAGTCTGCAGGTTGCGATCATATCCTAGACGGCCCCAACCATTACATCAGATTTGATAAAATACAAATACTCGCGAAAGAACACCGATTCCTACCAAGGATCATCCTTGGTAGGAATCGGTGACGTGAGGCTATTGAAATTAAAAAAACATCCTAATTTCAATAGAGAAGGAGGCTGGGTACTACCACCTGCTTGGGATCCTATAATCAATAAAATTAAAACTAAACCCAAGCATACTACTGCAAGATCTCAGGACATAGTCAGTTCATTTTGCATAGATCGTACCATAAACAATAATTAAAAAAGCTGAAGGTACTCCGGGTTTAACAATGATATCGGGACGTCAGTCATCTCAGTCCCCCGTGACCATGGGTGCTGGAAAGCGCCCGAAACGTCGGGAATTAAAAATAAAAGTAATTAAAAGTAAAATAAACGCGATAAAATCCGTAAAAGTAGTTTTAATCAAAGTAAATCCTCCTTCAAAAACATAAGTAGAATGAAATACACTCCACGTAATAGCCTTCTAAAGTCGGTGCTCAGAGATAGTGTACATTGAAATTAAAGCCTCGGCTTCAGCAGCTTTATGTAGAAATTATTTTATTCTTTCTTATTTTACCTTTTTGAGAGGACAAAATCATATTACATGTTCAAGTTAACAACTCAAATGTCGTCTAAATGGTTACATAAAAACTTCATACACATTTTTACCATCCTTAGGGGTGAAAATTTTTCGTAAAAGCTTGGTACCACTCCTTTAGTATAAACTGTTTACTAAAAGAAAAATTATTAAAATTGGTTCAGCTATTTCCGAGAAATTGGTAAACATACGTAAAAAATAGATTCTAATAATATCTAACTCTTGCCGTTTAAGGACAAACTCGTAAAAACGCTATTTCTAAAATAATAGCTAACCTAGGTCTGTTAAGACGTGTCTTTGTTAAAAGAGAATGGTATGAAATAGTATCAAAACCTTTTGATTTTTGTGTGTGTATTTCTTACTACTTTTGTTGATTTGGTTCCATTGAAAATGTTTTATGATAGGCGCACAAACAAGCTTTTGGTTTTATAAGCATTTAGCACACGATTTGAATAACAATATTTTTCATTAAGTCACAAACTAGGTGATAGGATTAGGTTCAATAGAACACAATAACTGATTTAGGACCGACCCGAGTATCGAATTCAGACCTCATCTTTTAAAACTAATGCACCGAAGTTGTTTTTCTTATTTTACTCTTAAATAGAAATAAAGTAATAGTTTTCTAATAAAAATGGTTAGACTCAGTCTTTATAGACATCCACTGGAAGTGAGAAGTCAAATGTGAATGTGCAAATAGCCCTATCAAACTTACTTAAAACTTTTTAAGGGTAAGCTATAGATATCCGGTACTGGCGTACGGTGTTGGGAGGGGGAGGGGGGAGGGGAGGGGAGGGGATTTGGGATCATCATTATCACCCCCCTTCCCTTCCCCCGTTATGGAAATGTCTAGTTTATCAGTAATAATTTTTTGTAAAATTATAAGCTCACTTTTTTATACAGGAATAACAAAAATTACTTCTGCATGGCCCTATGGTGTTAGAAAGGGCGAGAGGGTCATGGGAAGCCCCTCCTACCCTTCCCCCATTTCGGAAATGTATAGTTTACGGGTAATATTTTTTTTGTAAAACCATAACCTCACTTTTTTATACAGGAATATTGACCCAAAGTTACTTCTACAACGGCTTTGGCACCGCGGGAAGTGCAGCCCCTTCGCCCTTGCGTAGCAAATCACAGGCACCCTTGCTCGCTTCCGCAGCTTCGGCTTGTTGGTCGCCTTTGGCGACCAGCCTTAGCCGCTACGGCTCACTTAGGTGCCTGCGATTTGCTACAGCGGGCGTGGGCTGCTCTCCCTCTGTGCCTGCGGCTTTACAAAAACACTCTAGGGTAGGGCAGACAAGACTACGTGAAGTTGGGGTGTGCTAATTCGGTTTCAGAACCGATTCGACCAATCTTACCTGTAAAGTCTGGTTGCTCTAAACTCTGCTATGATAGTAGGTAAATGAAATAATGTAATGTGAATTGTTATAATTTTTTTTCTGAAAAACCTCTTAACTGCTCTCCACCGCGACTCAATTTGTATGTATACGAGTCCCGTCTCCAGCCACAAATGGATTGTCTGGGTCCGAGTGTTTAACTTTTTTATGAGTGTATCTGTATTAAAAAACAAATTGACATATTTGCGTTTCGTTATATGCAATTTTCAGTGAAATTTATTTTTATCGTAATTAATTCAAAAGGCATTTCCGAAATTCAAAAAACAGTGTATATGGTTCGTGCTTAACCATGACTATCCTCCTAAGTTGAAAACAAAAATAGCAAATAAAGTACCGGATATCTACTTCATAATACGAGAACAAATTGACATATTTGCGTTTCGTTATTACACAATTTTTAGTGAAATTTGTTTTTATTGTAATTAATTTAAAACGCATTTCTGACAACTAAAAACAAGAAGCCCTTGGCAAGGGAGACAAGACGGCCGAGAGTTAGGAGAAAAGGGAAAGAAACCGGTGGAAGATGCGGGGTGGTATCGAGGAGCACCGCTTTCTGCATTTGAGCTCGGAGCGGTCCGTCACGGAGTACCAGTCGCCTCAGATGACCCCAGAAGCTGACTGGGATTAGCCCGTTTGCAGAAACGACTACAGGTATAATTTCGGTCGACAGCCCACCCCACATGTTGGTCACCTCGTGAGCCAGGTCCAGATATTTTGTTCGTTTATCTGTTTCGGCTTTCACGAGGTTCTCGTCATACGAAATGGTAATGTCGATCAAAAATATCCTTGAATGTGCCCGGTTCATCAGCACAATATCAGGCTTATCTGCAAGAATAGTCCTACTGTGATGATGGCCCGGTCCCAGTAGAGCCTGGCGCGGTCATTTTCGAGCACGGCTTCCGGCAAATACATGTAATACGGCAATTTCCGGTCCACGAGACCGTATTTCAGAGCGAGCTCCTGGTGTAGAATTCTGGCTACTAGGTTGTGCCTGTGCAAGTACTCAGAGTTAGAAAGCGCCGAACAACCGGAGATGACATGCCTAAGTGACTCACCGGGATGGCAACAAGCTCGACAGACGTCGACGATGCCATCCTTTAGGATGTATCTCCGATAGTTGTTGGTCTAAATAACCTGATACTGTATTGCATAGACAAAACCCTCGGTTTCCCCCGAAGAGGTCACCGAAACGCAGCCAGTTGAGGGGGGGCGACTGTGTCTACGAAAGGTTCATGTAGAGCCTTGTAGAACCTCCCGTGGAGCTCCTTCTCATTCCATACAGTCTCCTGGTCGGAAATGCTAAGCACTGCCGATGCATGCCATTGCTCGTTGGCCAAGGATAGAGGGGTAAGCCCTTTATCACAAAAATGACGTCCCTATAGAATGGATCATCTCGTCAGAGAGTAATTATGGAGGCTGCACACTTCGCGATTATGCATGGTAAGCGCGCTTAATAAGCTACGCCCACCATATTTCCGTGGCAAGTACAGCCTCATAATCGAAGATCTCGGGTGATGCATCCTATGGGACGTCATAGTAGTGCGGACTTTTCTATCCAGGCCGTTAAGTTCCGTCTGAGTCCACCTAAGTATGCCAAAGGTATACATGAGTACAGACATGACCCAACCGTTATATGCTTGTGTCTTATTCACACCGGACAAAAGGCTGTTTAGCACTTTGGTCAAGCGTGCATAAAACACGTCGCAAACTGAGTGTTTCATACCAGCCTCATCGATACCGATGTTCTGTGACATACCCAGGTATCGGTATGTTTCAGCCTCGGAAAGGGTCCTCAAGTTGACGGGCATAGATAAGTCTATGCCCTCAGAGTTAGCAATCTTTCCCCTTTCAACATGGAGGACCGCACACTTATCGTTTCCCAGCTTCATTCCAATAGAACTGCTAAATTCACAAGTGATATTTAGCAATTCTATAAGATGGGCGATGGAGGCGAATAACTTGTGGTCATCCATATAGAAATGGTGGGTCACTTTTGTACCTCCTTTCCGAAGCTGAAATCCCCTCCCGGAGCCCTCCAGTAAAGTACTGAGAGGGTTCAAAGAGAGGTAGAACCAGATTGGACTCAGACAGTCACCCTGGAATATACCCCTTCTTATCCTTATGCGGCTTTCCCCAGCCGTCATCTGCTCGCCTAGATGACAGAGGATCGTACTCCACTGCCCCATACACTGCCCGAGGAAGTCTCGAACTGTACAGTCAATCTTGTACAGCTAGGGGACCCTCTTTAGCCATGTATGGGGCACCGAGTCAAATGCCTTTCTGTAGTCTATCCAGGCGGCGGAGAAGTTCCGACGGTTGCGTTTTACCACTTTGCCAATGACCGCGTCAATGAGGAGTGGTTCCTTGGTTCTATGACCGCCGCCCCGACATCCATTTTGAGCGCGCGACATCACCTGATTTGAGTCCAGGTGACGAGTGATTCTCGCGCTCAAAATAGATGTTAGTGTCTTGTAAATAGTCGGTAGACACGTGATGGGGCGGTATTTGCTCGGGTATGAGGTACCCTGGTATAGTTTTTGCATTATATCCGGCTGGGACAAACTAACATTTGTCCCAGCAATCGCCATCCTGACGGTGCGCACAATCCTTGGCCTGGTATTGCCTGACCTGAAGCATATCAGTCTACCTATGAGGGCCCTAGCCTTTGCGATACGTTCTTCAATTCTTATTCTCCACTACTTTGTCCAGTAGCGCGTCCAGCCGTGGAAAGTTTGGCGCCTATAATACGGCAGACTGCCAGTGCGGCGCCAAAAAGAATTGAGTCCGTCTCGCAAAGGTCCCGGCTGGCTTCCAAATAGATAATCAACATTGGGTTCAGAGCCCTCACGACAGCCCGATTTCGCTTGCTTAGGGCTAAGCGGGGAAGTCGCGGTCGATTTTCGAGAGGCGTACTGCGCGTTTCCACAATCGCTTCTTCCAATGTACTCCTCATTTGCTCTAGTTCCGGTTACTGGGCAACTGTTCCATCATCGTTTGAATCAACCACAACTGGCGTATTCACGGCATCCACATTTGCCGTTTGCTCAGCAAGTTGTGGTGCCGCATTCTCAGCGGCAGCATTTTCACCCGATGAAGGAACAGCCTCACGTCGTAGCCGTTCGAGTTCGGTGACATCAAATGTATTTGAGCGCAAGATATACCGAACTCGGTCTGCCAGGTTTTGCTCGGTGACGGTTACAGATGGCTCCAGCTCAGCAAAAAGTCGATGCATCCTTGCCCGATACGCAAAACCTCCAGTTTCTCCCCCTTTCGCCCTAAAATACGCCCGCAACGCGTTGCTGTTCATCTGGGTTGTTCAACGCATGCGGCGTACTCCACCAGTGGCGGGTGCCGATTGCTGGGCCCGCGAAGACCCTGCCGACACCAAGCCAGCTGGTGAGGATGATGCTGCTGGGTGGTCGTGCAGCACCTCGCGCTCGGCTGGCGGTTCGCATGCTGTCGCAGGCAGCGGCCCTTTGCGCGTTCTATTTAATTCCATCATCCATTTTTAGGGCTTCATTTAGCCGGAGACGCCCAGACCCGGCGCCGTTTCATGGTGAGGCCATGTGCACAAGCGGGCCTTTGCACCTTCAATTTTTGCCGAGGCACGGTACTAACACCTCTTGGCAAGGTGCTGACTGACCGCGCTGACGTATCGGTTTTGTCACATAACCGTTACGTCAGCGGGCGATGGGGTCGTCACTTCCCTACGCCTTTTTATTATTATTTATGGGGTATCTATATAGTTTTCTCATCTGGTTTGGTTCTATAAATATATAATTATAAATGAAAATGAAAAGATAAATATACATAAATATCAATAACATAAAATAAATATAAAAGTACATAAATAAATAAAAGCCCAACCAGATGGAGGCCCTCGGCAGGGGGAGACCAAACGACCGAGGGTTAGGGGGAAAAGGAAAGAAACCGGCGGACGATGCGGGCGTTATCGAGGAGCACCGCCTTCTGCATTTGAACCTAGAGCGGTCCGCCACGTAGTCCCAGCCGCCTCAGATGACCCGAGAGGCTGACTGGGATTAGCCCGTTTGCAGAGACGACTACAGGAATAATTTCGGTCGGCAGACCACCCTACATGTCGGTCACCTCGTGAGCCAGGTCCAGATATTTTGTTTGCTTGTCTGTTTCGGCTTTCACGAGGTTCTCGTCATACGGAATGGTAATGTCGACCAAAAATATCCTTGACTGTGTCCGGTCCATCAGCACAATATCAGGCTTATTCGCAAGAATAGTCCTGTCTGTGATGATGGCCCGGTCCCAATAGAGCCTGGCGCGATCATTTTCGAGCACGGCTTCCGGCAAGTACTTGTAATACGGCAATTTCCGATCCACGAGACCGTATTTCAGAGCGAGCTCCTGGTGTAGAATTCTGGCTACTAGGTTGTGCCTGTGCAAGTACTCAGAGTTAGAAAGCGCCGAACAACCGGAGATAACATGCCTAAGTGACTCACCGGGATGGCGACAAGCTCGACAGATGTCGACGGTGCCATCCTTTAAGATGTATCTCCGATAGTTGTTGGTCTTAATAACCTGATCCTGTATTGCACAGACAAAACCCTCGGTTTACCCGAAGAGATCACCAAAGCGTAGCCAGTGGAGGGAGGCTACTGTGTCTACGAAAGGCTCATGCAGAGCCTTGTAGAACCTCCCGTGGAGCTCCTTCTCCTTCCATACGGTCTCCCAGTCGGAAATGCTCTGCACTGCCGGGTCTTGCCATTGCTCGTTGGCTATGGATAGAGGGGTAAGTCCTTTATCACAAGAAATGACGTCCTTATAGAATGGATCATCCGATCTCGCCAGGAAGTAATCACGGAGGCCGCACACTTCGCGATTATGCATGGTGAGCGCGCTCAAGAAGCCACGACCACCATGCTTCCGCGACAAGTACAGCCTCTTTGCCGACGATCTCGGATGATGCATCCTATGGGACGTCATGGTAGTGCGGACTTTTCTATCCAGGGACGTTAAGTTCAGTCTGAGTCCACCTGAGTATGCCAAAGGTATACATGAGGACAGGCATGACCCAGCCGTTATATGCGTGTGCCTTATTCACACCAGACAAAAGGCTGTTAAGCACTTTGGTCAAGCGTGCATAAAACACGTTGCAAACTGAGTGTTTCATACCAGTCTCATCGATACAGATGTTTTGTGACATACCCAGGTATCGGTATGTTTCAGCCTCGGAAAGGGTCCTTAAGTTGACGGGCATAGATAAGTCTACGCCCTCAGAATTAGCAACCCTTCCCCTTTCAACATGGAGGACCGCACACTTATCCGTCCCAAGCTCCATTCCAATGGAATTGCTAAATTCACAAGTGATGTTTAGCAATTCCATAAGATGGGAGCGACTGGAGGCGAATAACTTGAGGTCATCCATATAGAAAAGGTGGGTCACTTTTGTCCCTCCTTTCCGAAGCTGAAATCCCCTCCCGGAGCCCTCCAGTAAGGTACTGAGAGGGTTCAGAGAGAGGTAGAACCAGATTGGACTCAGACAATCGCCCTGGAAGATACCCCTTCTTATCCTTATGTGGTTCTCCGCAGCCATCATCCGCTCGCCCAGATGACAAAGGATTGTACTCCACTGCCCCATACACTGCTCGAGGAAGTCTCGAACTGTACAGTCAATCTTGTACAGCTCGAGGACTCTCTTTAGCCATGTATGGGACACCGAGTCGAATGCCTTTCTGTAGTCTATCCAGGCGGCGGAGAAGTTCCGACGGTTGCGTTTCACCACATTGCCAATGACCGGGTCAATGAGGAGTGGTTCCTTGGTTCCACGACCACCGCCCCGACATCCATTTTGAGCGCGCGACATCACCTGATTTGAGTCCAGGTGACAAGTGATTCTCGCGCTCAAAATGGATGTTAGTGTCTTGTATATGGTCGGTAGACACGTGATGGGGCGGTATTTGCTCGGGTCTGTGGTACCCTGGTCTTTAGGAACCAAATGAGTGATCCCAGTAGTGAAGAGGCTTGGGAGCGACTTCTGGTTGAGAGCCTCTTGAAACTGTCGGGCGAGCACAGAGTGACACATCATGAACCCCTTCAGCCAGTGGTGATGCAGCCCGTCAAGCCCCGGACTTTTTCAGATCGGGGCCCTACGGAACCGCCTCAGCTACGTCATCCGGCGTTATGATGACGGGGTCCATGGGCGTAATACCCGCACACTGACTCGCCACAACTTCCGTCCAAGGGCCCTCGCCGTGGTTTACGGGCTCTGACCACAGGCCGCGCCAGAATGCTACAGTGTCGGCCTGATTCGGTGCTGGACCCGTTCCACTTACCATTGGTCGCTCCAATGATTCATAGAGCCTCTTCTGATCACTCTGGAAGAGACGATTCTGGTTGAACCGTGTCGACCTCTCGGTATATCGCCGAATCCGCTTTCCCCAAGCAGCGATTCTCTGCTTCAGATCATCTATGCGCTCCGTCAGTTTTTGCGTTATATCCGGCTGGGACAAAGTGATATTTGTCCCAGCAAACGCCATCCTGACGGTGCGCACAATTCTTGGTCTGTTGTTGACTGATCTGAAGCATATCAGTCTGCCGATGAGAGCTCTAGCCTTTGCGATACGTTCCTCAATTCTTCTTCTCCATGCTGGGATAGCGCTACTATGGCCAGTAGCGCGTCCAGCCGTGGAAACCTTGGCGCCTATGATACGACAGACTGCCAGCGCGGCGCCAAAAATAATTGAGTCCGTCTCGCAAAGGTCCCGGCTGGCTTCCAAATAGGTCACCAGCATTGGGTTCAGAGCCCTCACGACTGCCCGATTCCGCTTGCTTAGGGCTATGCGGGGAAGTCGCGGTCGATTTTCGAGAGGCGTACTGCGCGTTTCCACAATCGCCTCTTCCAATGTACTCCTCATATGCTCTAATTCCAGTTCCTGGGCGACTGTTCCATCATCGTTTGAATCAACCACAACTGGCGTATTCACGGCGGCATCCACGTTTGCGGGTTGCTCAGCAAGTTGTGGCGCCGCATCCTCAGCCGTAGCATTCTCATCCGACGAGGGAACAGCCTCACGTCGTAGCCGTTCGAGTTCGGCGACATCAAATATATTTGAGCGCAAGATATACCGAACTCGGTCTGCCAGGTTTCGCTCTATGACGGTTAAAGATTGCTCCAGCTCAGCAAAAAGACGATGCATCCTAGCCCGATACGCCAAACATCCAGTTTCTCCCCCTTTCGCCCTAAAATACGCCCGCAATGCGTTGCTGTTCATCTGGGTTGTCCAACGCATGCGGCGTACTCCACCAGAGGCGGGTGCCGATTGCTGGGCCCGCGAAGACCCTGCCGACACCAAGCCAGCTGGTGGGGATGATGGATGCGAGGGGCTGCTGGGTGGTCGTGCAGTACCTCGCGCTTGGCTGGCGGTTCGCATGCTGCCGCGTCCAGCGCCAGCTCCAGACGCGCCCTGGCGACCTCCAGGCAGCGGCCCTTTGCGCGTTCTATTTAATTCCATCATCCATTTTTAGGGCGACATTTAGCGGGAGACGCCCAGACCCGGCGCCGTTTCATGTTGAGGCCATGTGCACAAGCGGGCCTTTGCACCTTCAATTTTTGCCGAGGCACGGCACTAACATCTCTTGGCAAGGTGCTGACTGACTGCGCTGACGTAGCGGTTTTGTCACATAACCGTTACGTCAGCGGGCGATGGGGTCGTCACTTCCCTACGCCTTTCTATTATAATATAGTTATTATTTATTATTATTATCATTATTATTACATTTGCGCGGTCTCAATATCGTTTGCGGAATATGTATTTCAGCGCGTATTTTATATGTTACAATAAAATTAAATTAAAATAAGGTTTTAAAGTGTTTTACGACGTGATAATAATATTGGTTGGCACATGTGTTGTGGCATCAACGTGTAATTCTTATAATTTGATTTAATGTAAAAATTTTATTTATGAAGTTGCTACTTTTATTATATATATATATATATATATATATATATATATATATATATATATATATATATATATGTGTAAGTATGGTATAAATATTTTTGTGAATATTAACTTATAACTGTATAGTAATAGATATTGTTAACTTAGTGTTTGTTAAATTTTTATTGGCACCCACGGAATATCAGCTTCGAAGTACTTTGTATAACCAAAACTATGTATGTATAAAATTTTATTTATGAAGTTGCTACTTTTATTATATATATGTATGTAAGTATGGTATAAATATTTTTGTGAATATTAACTTATAACTGTATAGTAATAGATATTGTTAACTTAGTGTTTGTTAAATTTTTATTGGCACCCACGGAATATCCGCTTCGAAGTACTTTGTATAACCAAAACTATGTTTAGTTGCGTGTCTTTTTAGTAACTATGTATATTATGTTATTTTATTTTTGTAAGCAAATTACTGAAATGTGTTACTAAATAAACATTTTTTCTTTCTTTCTAAATCTAACATTTAAGGTATGCTCTCAATAGATATATGTTTGAACTTTTAATTTTTATTATTTTTTGGGAAGCTGTGTGCAATTTTTTGAAGGGCAGCTCATTTAAGTCTCATACACATGAATTCAGTGAATTCTTACTACTATTTATGTTTTTTTTTAATTTTACAAAAATGTTACCTTATAAAAATATATATCTCAGAATCGCTGTTCACAATTTTAACATGAGACAAATGACGAGAGTAAATAGACGTCCATCCTTCCATCACAGCCTATAAAAGTACACAGTTGAATATAGGCCTCCCTCATGTTTGATTGCCTTATGGGGAGTTTTGCCAGATTACTAATATTCCATTCGAAGATTTTTTTATATTCCTCCCTTATTTATGCAAGGACACTCTAATTCTGCGCATTGCTGACTAATTTGAATGAATGAGACTGATATACTACCATGTCTTTTTTAAAACGAGATGTTAAAAAAATCCTATAACGCTAGCAATCAGGCTATATAAGCCACACGATCACAATAAGGGGGGTAAAAAATCTAAACATCATAATTAAAAAAATAATAAAACTTCTTTGAAGACATGTATGGCTTTTGGTTTTAAAACGATAATCCATTTGTATAAATTTTTTAAATATATCACCAAATATAGAAAATACTTCTTTTCATAGTCAGTATGGCTCATGGATAATTATAGAATTTGTAGTTCATCATTACTTGCAGCGGAAACTCGAGCGAAGAAACAAATTCCTTGTATATTCAGAAGCAGTCTTAGTGCATTTGGTATGAAACAAGAATACTAATTATCAATATCAGTAAGACGTTTTAGTGGAAGTACGTGCAGAGACTTATATTATAGAAAGGAGTCAATGGAGTCCCTAGAAAATTAATAACTTAAGATATTTCTACTGCGAGAAAAATAATGTAATGTGCTTAGCTTAAAGGCTATTCAATTCTTGGTAAAGTTCAAAAGTTGAGGTACTTTATGTTATCACAACAGTAAACGACGTAACCTACTGGAAAAAAATAGTGTCGTTATGAAATATAAGTCAAAATTTAACGAGATGTTGAGGCATCTCGCTACCGAGGTACTCTTTGGAGCATTCACAATGGAGACAGAGTAAATATCAGCGAGTTTATAGAATTTTCACTCAAGTCAAGCTACAAAGTAAATCTACTTGACTTAGCGGACGAGGTTATATTTTATTAGTGTGCACGAGATTTATTGTTGTCCAAATATGTGATACTTATTAAATACTAATTTTATAAATTCTTTTTTCTTTCTTTCTTTAATAGATCATCACAGTCACTGATGAATATTGGGTTGCCTACAAGCAGGAAAGATTTGCCATAGTCGCTACGTTTAGCAGATGACCAGAGCACCAGACGTCTTTCACATTCATGGTTGATTTTCGCTATTGGTTATCTCATCTTGTATATACAGGATAGTTATGACGTAATTTGATTCATACTGTGCCACGATACTTTCTGGCATTTTAAATTCCAATCGTCATTTCCAAGCAATATAGAGAGATAGATTCACTTCCAAGGTTATCAATAAATCTACAGCAGTGTATTATGGTTGCAGTGTGACTGGTAGGTTGGTCCAGGGACACAACACAGTCACAAAGAATAACCAGCGTCAAACAGCAGCATAATATTGTAGCTGTTTAGTATGGTATGTGACGACAGCCAAAGACCGTTTTTACTGAAAGAGAGGCAGCCATTTCAGTTCTCAAGGGAGAGAGGGCATCAGATTTTGATTAGTAATCGAGGGTAGATGTAAGTAACCATAGGCCACAACATTCAATTACGTCAGTTGTCAGTCGCTTATGTGCTCGTTTGTTACGCTTTCTTTTTTAAAGAAAAAACAAACGTGCATATCAAAATTTTGCTGATAGCAATTCAATAACTGTAATAAGAAACTGCGACTATACATCCGGTTGCCAAGCGTGGCATCTTTGGCAATTGTATCCCCAATAAAGAAATTTATGGAGAGGGGGGGGGGCAAGTTCAGTAGGTTAGTAGTGTTCAACTAAAATAGCGCGTGTGTGCGTGCGTGTGTGCGTCTGTATAATATAAATAAATAAATAAAAGTACAAACAATTGAAGCCAAATAAGCTAAAAATATAATAACTTACACTTATTGCTAAATATACCTTTTAAAAATTATTTGTGTATGTTTCAAAATAAAGAGAACGCTAAACATTATTAAAACTTAACAAGTCGGATGAAACCTATTATGTTAGCTACGCAGCTACAAAGTCTACAGACTACGGTGCTACGAGCTACGTCAGCTTGGTGTTGTGTTACCAATTTGAAGAACTTGCACCCGTCGGCTAGCAGTTTATAGGATGCTAATAAAATCAAACATTAGAACATGCAATGTTATACTTTCATTTAAGGCTTTATAGCTTTTACATGTATATGAAAGCAAAATATTTGTACATGATGTAATGACTTAATCAATTTTTAAATTCATGATGTTGTGATAGAGTAACTATAGCTTATTATGCATGCAGCATAAATGGGTCGTCGGTACTGGGAAAATAGCATAAATTGCATTATAATGCGACACAATTTTTACCGTAACTATAGACGGTAACGTAGCATTCGATTTTAGCCCTCAGAGGTGACAACGCATCTGCATTTTATACTTAATCGAGGATATATGTTAATGTCTATGGCTATGAGCATCCATTAAAATTTAACAGCACTGTGTGCCCGTTTCTTACTCTTAGTTTTATATAAAATTACATACAGCTACATTTATATTATTCCATTTGTTAGTTTTAGCTTGTTTTTCAAGTATGCTTACCCTGCTAATATTCTCTAATTAACTAGAATAAAGCATTTATTTTCTAAAACAGAAAACTAAAATTATCATATAGTCCTTCTCTCCACCATATAGTGCCTAGAACGCTGGTTGCGGTCACTCGCTGAATTGGCTATACTTAGTCTTTGAGTGAGAAAAGAACCAGCCCTCTAATATCAGTGTTGGCAGCAAGTCGAGGATAATTTTCCTTTAGGAAATTCACAGAAGTCAGTATAATAGTAATCTCTTGGATGATATCATATTTGGGCTATTTTCTCTCTTTAAACGCCTCTGAATTTTAATACTCGTAAGTTATAAGTTTATACAGTCAGTAGGTGTGAAGTAAATTTAGGAGAGGGTTAGGTTCAAACTATCCTAAGACCGCAATTTATATTTTTACTAAGCGCAACATAAGTATCTATGAGATATTTTTGTAATGTATGGTTTTAACTAGTCTTTAAACTTTTTTTTGATAGTTTAATGGCTGATTAATTTAAATAATATTAGTACTTTAAATTTAAGAGCCATTGAAGCTCACTATCTGAGCGTTTGTCGTAGATACCTATCCTATTAGGCGAGCAACTTCAGCTCCTCTATCCCTGCCAACAATTTTAAGTGTAAATTGCAATTTTAAGTGAAACTTTACGACCCATTAAAACTGTTGACAATCGTTTTAAATGTGCAGAACTATTCGCCTTTTAAATTAATTAAGAATGATTATTTAATCGATTTAGTTACTTATTGTACCGTTTAATTTATCATCATTTTCATCATTACAGCTCGTAAGTAGTATACTGCTGAACAAAGGCCACCCCTGTAGCTTGCCACAAAGCTCGGTCCTTAACAACTTCTTGCATCCATCGAATACATGTATGGTTCATCAGGTCATCAATTAATAGTTAATTAATCTCAACATTGTATGAACATATACTTTGACCATAAGTTAATTTATGGTTTATTCATCGTAACCAACAAATCACCATCACCATTACAGCCTGTCACGAGAATCATCAGTATCACTTGACTCCTTGTATCTTTTATGAAGTTTTCATTTTAAGGGGTAATCGTCATTATCATAGTATAAAGACCATTAACGTTTTCCCTTGCGTTTAGGTTTCACTGTATTTTTTTTTATTTAAGCAAAATGAAATACAACGTCGAATAGTGAAGAAACATGTATGACTGAGGAAAAAATATTTTGAGTACAAGTAAAGTCCATGAACATGTAGTGGTTCTATTTGGTAGTGGTGCTGGAGGTTCGAATGCCGCACGAAACATGTCCTTTAAATATTTTTTTCAGTTTTGGATATTTGTTCATTCAAATAAATTTCTCTGGTCTGGGTGTTTCTGCGTGTTGAATTTATTTCTTTGGAATGCATACACTTTCCAGATGTAGATAACGGAAGTAGATTAACTAGCTAGCAGACTTAGTTCTGTAGCATATGCTGTAAAAAAAGATTAGAACTCTTACCAGTGTTGAAATAGAATAATTTACTTTAGTTATTTCCATAGCATTAAGTCGTATGGTGTTTTGCTATGGGGACACGCGACTGACACTGAAATTATATTTATTTTGCAGAAGAGGGCCTAATTATATATTAGAGCAATATATAATTTAAAACCAAAAGAGTCACTGAAACAAAAATTTAAGGAAATCAATATATTAACTCTAGCCTCTCAATACATTTATGAAAATGTAATGTAGGTACACAAAAATAAAAGTAGTTTTGCGAAAATAAGTGATATTCATTCTGTAAATACTAGGAGCAGACACAAGCTAGTAATACCAGTTACTCGACTCCACCGAGTCAGTAATTCATTCTTGGGGCGATGTATACGCTTTCACAACAAAATCCCAGAAAATATATAAAATTTGTCATACACAAAGTTCAAAAATGTTATTAAACTAAGTTTGTATAAAAAGGGTTATTATAATATTAAGGAATTTATGGATGATAATAACCCCTGGGAAGGGTGATCGCTACCAAGCTATTTCTAATTTGTCTTGTGTTGTTAATTGTAAACATGATTGGTAAGCTATTTTTGGAAAAAAATAGTCCCGCTGGGTTTCTTGCTGGTTCTTCCCAGGACAAAGGTTTTTTTTGCAAACCAGTGGTAAATGAATAAAGTGACTTTCAATAAGTATTGTTATAATCTACATTGAATAAAAAAGTTTCTGTTTCTGTTTCTGTTTCTGTTTCCAGGACACAATGCTAGTGCTGGAGTATAAAACAAAAAATACAACCATATAATTAGATTTTTTTTGGTGATATTCGTGTAAATATCAAAAAAACATTATAAAAATAAGGAAAACAGAACCAAAGAAGAAGTAATATTGAAGATACTTAGTGTATTTATTATCCTAAGTAAGTTCAATATTATTTCTTCTCTCACTGAAATACACAGAAGAAGTAATGTTGAAGTTACTTAGAATAATATTTATCTTTTAACAACTAGGCAAGATGAAAATTCTAAAAGAGAAAAGTATTAAAGCTCCGACTTCGGATGCTATTATGTGATTATTATTTTTAAGTTTTTTGAATTAGACTTTCAATTTTTATTTAAAGTTTAATTTTCTAGTGTGGTAGAGCCATGCTGCAGTTATATTAGTAGTATAATTGTAGCACGAATGGGTCGGCTCGACCGGGGAAGGACCACGTTCTCACAGAAAACCAGCGTGAAATAGTAGCTTAATGCTGCTGTGTTTCGTATGGTGAGTGTAGAGAACCGGAGACCCTTTTTACTGGAAACAAGGCATTCCATCTTAGTCCTCACGGGTGACAACGCATCTGCATTTTGATTTGTAATCGCGGATAGATGTAGATGTCTATGGGCCGTAGCTACTACTTACCATCAGATGCTCGTTTGTCACCCTATCCTATAAAAAAATTGTCTCTTTTTAGTTGACTAATGGATGTTACAAGCTCAACGTAACAAATGGAATGTCATTTAAATTTCATCCCCTATTTTTCCGCCCTTAAGAGTTGGATTTTTTGTTTAAACTTATATAGCGCCATCTCTAAAGTGTAACCTCTATGATAAAAAAAAACTATTGAAATCGGTTCACAATTGATAATGATATCGGGTAACTTACTTAAAAAACAAATGGTCATTAGTCATGGAACATACCAAATTCAGAACGTCCCCATTTTTGAGGTCGTATAATTTAATAAACGTAAATATTGTAGAACTATTTTTAAAATAATCTTATTTTAAAACTAAGATTTAATTAATTAAAACAAACATAAATATAAAACGGTTCCAATAGTAATACACGATATTGTACCAAGAATCTGCAGACGCTACCGCCAAGTTTATTATTTCTTGTTGCGGAACGTATGTTAAATTTGTATTATCAGCCCATAAAATTCCGCTAGACGTGGGTCGCTAGTATTGTGGGAAAATCAGTCATAATCGTGCAATTGATTGCAGCGGATCGATGTTCGCAATACCAGAGGTCTTGAATCTTTTACATTGTTGGCCTGGATGGGTATTTTACGTGGGCTTTTGGCGTAAACAAGGTGGATATGCAAACGTTACTATGACATCTTACGAGTAATGACTTCCAAAATGCTTCTGGGATTTTACCACATTCCTGTGACGTCGCTCCTCGTCGCTTGGCAATTAAACTTGCAATTTGGCAACAATACGAAGTTACAATGTTTTTAAAAGAAACAATTATTTAAGAAAGATTAACGTAGGGGCATTGGATTTACAAAGTTACAAAAAGAGAAAATAATACAAAAATTTACATCAAGAGGATATGTTTGTATTTCTGTAAAATTTAACATTAATTCGAAAAATAATCAATAGGGTTGTGAAGAGGAAGGTAAATGATTCCGCAGGTAACATGACGGTAAGTCATTCGCTACATGCTCATGAAGACTAAAATCGTTGACGGATGTACATAGATGCGTCGTCATATTTTACTCTCCACACTGGAATACACAATTCGTTATACTACTGTTTTCCGGCATAAGTACCTGCCCGCATTACATTTTCCATTTTCCTATCAAATAAATAAATAAATAAGGAGGGCTATTTGGTAATCTGTACTTATTTTATTGAAAAGGAAAAACATATTTTCTTTATAAAAATATTTTGTAATAATAGTCATTACTATATAAACCACATTAGATATAGAGATACGATGCTCGGTAGCACAGTGGTTAAGCATTCGGCTGAGACGGTGCGGGCCCATGGGTTTAAAAACCCCACGGAAGAAGAGTTTGTATGGCTTATAAAGTTCCGGGTCTGGATGCTTGGGCTTGTGCAATTTATGTATGTGGTAACGTTTTAACCAAAACACGACATAAAATGAGAATGTTAAATAGGTAAGTACAACATTCTTTCATTACAGCCTATCAAAGTCCACTGCTGAGCATAGTTGCCACAGTTGTCACGCTTGGTAGGCAGGTTGGCAACAACAGTATCTTCAATTTCCAGTAGTTATTAAAAACACGCTGCTGCCAATCTCCTGGTTTGTTACTCCCCTTACGACACCGCCTACCCCCTGTCGCCTCCTACGACAGCGGTGGGATGATATGTGGTTGTGAATATTCTTATCCACCAGATAATAAGGTCATTAGAGGTCAATTTATGTAAAATATCGAAATATAATATGATCACGTTAACTCACAAATTAGCGTGTAACATAGGGATTCTCTGGCAAGGGACGTTGGCATTCGAAGTGTTGCGAGCATCGCGCGCACTTGTCGCTTTTGCTAGATTTTCGCTCAAACAATAAAATTATAAGCATCTAAAAATAACGGTGGGGAGCGTTGCCGACGGCACGATCGGAGAACTGGGAGTCGCGCCAGTCTGGAGGTCTGGAGGCGTGCGGAGCGCCCGCGCATCAACAATCGACTACTCCCAGGTCTGTACCTCACCTGTTCCATCTTACAATGTCATTATCACTATTATTATAATACGCGCAAAACAAAACTTCGATCGCCACGTGTACACTTTTGCGTGGCGTCTAATGATGTCGTTTTGGCAAGAAAAATAAATGTTACTAAAAATTCTGGTCACAAAAATCTAAATTTCAGTTGTTAGTTGAATGCCAGAGTAATTAGATAAATATAACTTGCAATAACTAAAGCTCGGAGAAAATGTTAATATAATGCCAAGATAACTTATAGCTATACAGTTTGCTTTCGGTACATACTTAAAGATAATTATAATTAGTTCAATATTTTTGTAAGTGAAACTTTCAGTTAATTGTGCAAATTTATTCTATAAGTTTCAAATTAATACGTACTTGCGGCTTAATATAATTCACTCAAAATATTTTGTTACTAACTTCGTTATAACTTATAAGTTACCACTGTGTCTCAAAGCTTTCTTTAAAAGCTTTATATGATGTTTAATAATATTAACCTTACTTTATGGTTTTAAACAGTGTTATCAAAGAAAAAGAAATCCCTTTTCTAATACTAGCATATTGTCAACGTTTAAACATTATTAGAACTCACATTTGATTTAAAATTGGCCCTCTCAGTGTGAAGAAAGTAAATGATATTTTTATAAAAGCGTAGGTGGTAGATATTTTGTAACGTGTCTTGATGTTGTCGCAACAATAACGCAATATGAAGTTAATAATAAATGTATGTTTGAGTATCCAACAAGAATTCCTTACTTTACGTTATAGTTTTTAATAATTATTCTCCATTTGTAAAATATGCGTGACTTTAATAAAGCAAAATGAAGTATTAACAGTAACAACAAATTTTTACATTTAATTCCTGATGCTACAAACTTTACGATTTCACTTTTTAAATATCAAAGGTGGAAATTGAAATACAAATAGATTGATCAAAAATAAAAATGACCAAAAAAATTGATGGCTTAGGAGCAATGCACAGTGTTGTATGGTTGCCAGCTAGCTGCGAACTGCGGAACAGCTTATTATATGACCTAGAAAAATTATTCCGGGACTGGATATATGTTCACGAGCAATTTATATAATTATGTAAAACGCTTACACAATATAGGAATAATCCTAAGGTGTGGGTAATGTTTAAAAAAACTATTAAGATTTTTGTTTAATAGTCATGAAAACATAATACAAAATTCTAATACCGCTACATTTTTTTTCATATACAAAGAGTGTGGACAGGCAATTAGCTAGTGAGCAATTGTGGCAATTAATTAGTAGTAACCAGTGGGTTAACGCTGGGAAGTATACTAGGTCCAGTAGTTTAAACGTTTTATACATAAACTTATCTAATACACAATAAACGTAGGTAAACACAGTAGTACGTGAGTGACGTATTTAGCTACCTGTGTACGTGTGTGGGTGCGGTAGACAGGTGTCTGGCCGAATAGGTAATAATACTCATATACGCTTCCTGCACGCATTTGATTCACAACAAGTAGCCACTTAACATGAGGTGAGCTGTGAGTTCTACTGTCATTTCATTATATAAAAAAGTAAAACAAAATTGAAATTGATTATTACTCTAATAGATAAAGATCTTAAAATCGTTTAGCTCACGTATTTTATTTGTAATTTCAATTGATTTTTTTCTATAATTACTACTAGTTAGCTAGTTAGCTATTTATTTATATTTATATTATTTATAGACTGCCTCGTTGGTTCAGTCGTTGTAGTAGTGCGACTGCTGATCATGAGGTCTTGGGTTCGAATCCCGGGTCGGGCCAAAAATTAATTATTGAGTTTTCCGTCAAGAAATTCTCAGTAGTTGCCTGGAGTCAGGAAATTGACGGTGTCTCTCCCCGTGCCTCGGAAAGCACGTAAAGCCGTTGGTCCTGCGCCTAATTTCTCTCCGGTCGTGTCGGTTTACCGTCCCATCGGATTATGAGAGTAAGGGAATAGAGAGTGCACCTGTGCTTGCGCATATACTTGGGCACTATAATCCTGTCCTGCGCCGATGGCTAGTCTCCGTTGAGGCAGGCCACCATGGCCGGAATTCTGTCTGGAGGACATTATTATTATTTATTGGGGTATCTATATAATTTTCTCATCTGGTTGGGTTCTATAAATATATAATTTTAAATTAAAATTAAAAGATAAATATACATAAATATAATTAAAATAAAATAAATACATAAATAAATAAAAGCCCAACCAGATGGAAGCCCTTGGCAAGGGAGACAAGACGGCCGAGGGTTAGGAGGAAAGGGAAAGAAACCGGTGGACGATGCGGGTGGTATCGAGGAGCACCGCCTTCTGCATTTGTGCCCGGAGCGGTCCGTCACGGAGTCCCATTAGCCCATTCGCAGAGACGACTACAGGAATAATTTCCGCCGGCATACCACCCCACATGTCGGTCACCTCGTGAGCCAGGTCCAGATATTTTGTTCGTTTATCTGTTTCGGCTTTCACGAGGTTCTCGTCATACGGAATGGTAATGTCGACCAAAAATATGCTTGACTGTGCCCGGTCCATCAGCAGAATATCAGGCTTATTCGCAAGAATAGTCCTGTCCGTGATGATGGTCCGGTCCCAGTAGAGCCTGGCGTGGACATTTTCGAGCACGGTTTCCAGCAAGTACTTGTAATAAGGCAATTTCCTGTCCACGAGACCATATTTCAGAGCGAGCTCCTGGTGTAGAATTCTGGCTACTAGGTTGTGCCTGTGCAAGTACTCAGAGTTAGAAAGCGCCGAACAACCGGAGATGACATGCCTAAGTGACTCCCCGGGATGGTGACAAGCTCGACAGACGTCGACAGTGCCATCCTTTAGGATGTATCTCCGATAGTTGTTGGTCTTAATAACCTGATCCTGTATTGCACAGACAAAACCCTCGGTTTCCCCGAAGAGGTCACCGAAATGTAGCTAGTTGAGGGAGGCGGTTGTATCTACGTGGGGCTCATGTAGAGCCCTGTAGTACCTTCCGTGGAGCTCCTTCTCCTTCCATAAGGTCTCCCGGTCGGAAATGCTCTGTACTGCCGGGTCCTGCCATTGCTCGTTGGCAAAGGATAGAGGGGTAAGTCCTTTATCACTAGAAATGACGTCATTATAGAATCGATCATCCGATCTCGCCAGGAAGTAATCACGGCGGCTGCAAACTTCGCGATTATTCATGGTCGTTTGCGATTCTCTGCTTCAGGTCGTCTATGCGCTCCGTCAGTTTTTGCATTATATCCGGCTGAGATAAACTAACATTTGTCCCAGCCGGATATTCCTTGGCTTGGTATTGCCTGACCTGAAGCGTATCAGTCTGCCGATGAGGGCCCTAGCCTTTGCGATACGTTCTTCAGTTCTTGTTCTCCAGGCTGGGATAGCACTACTTTAATAAATACATTAAAAAATTATTTTTCAAAGGGTAGTACTTGTGGTACACATGTGTATCTTGATCGAGCGAGCGTAAGGTGTTTATGTTTGGTACACATGTGTATGCTAATCGACTCTACAGGTTAAAGAAGCAGTAGTAGTTTCGGATTATAATAAAAAATTTAAAAACTTCAGAAACTGTTATATTCTCAAGTATGTATAGTATAAAAATATCATATTTATTTATTGTGTATGTATTTATTGTGGGTATTTGTGTATATATATATAAAATAATATTGTATGCATGTAAGTAGTAATGTAAATGTATATGTATGTGTATTGTTTATTATCATTATATTATAATTTTGTATTTTTTCCTTAAACCTTTAATTTTTTTTTTAATTATGAGTTTTGCACCCATCACTAGATTCTCTGCACAAACCAAAGGTAGACTGGTAGAGAATGCCTTTAGGCATTAAGTCCGCCTTTTTGTACATTTCTTTTATGTGTGCAAATAAAGCTTAAATAAATAAAAATAAATAAATAATTTGTCCAGTAGCGCGTCCAGCCGTGGAGAGTTTGGCGCCTATAATACGGCAGACTGCCAGTGCGGCGCCAAAGAGAATTGAGTCCGTCTCGCAAAGGTCCCGGCTGGCTTCCAAATAGGTTACCAGCATTGGGTTCAGAGCCCTCACGATAGCCCGATTCCGCTTGCTGAGGGCTATGCGGGGAAGTCGCGGTCGATTTTCGAGAGGCCTACTGCGCGTTTCCAAAATCGCCTCATCCAATATACTCCTCATTTGCTCCAGTTCCAGTTCTTGGGCGACTGTTCCATCATCGTTTGAATCAACCAAAACTGGGATATTCATGGTGGCATCCACGTTTGCCGGTTGCTCTGCAAGTTGTGGCGCCGCATCTTCAGCCGTAGCATTTTCATCCGATGAAGGAACAGCTCACGTCGTAGCCGTTCGAGTTCGGTGACATCAAATGTACTTGAGCGCAAGATATACCGAACTCGGTCTGCCAGGTTTTTCTCGGTGACGGTTACAGATGGCTCCAGCTCAGCAAAAAGTCGATGCATCCTTGCCCGATACGCAAAACCTCCAATTTCTCCCCCTTTCGCCCTAAAATACCCCCGAAATGCGTTGCTGTTCATTTGAGTTGTCCAACGCATGCGGCGTGCTCCACCAGTGGCGGGTGCCGATTGCTGGGCCCGCGAAGAGCCGCTGCCGACACCAAGCCAGCTGGTGGGGATGATGGATGGGAGGGGCTGCTGGGTGGTCGTGCAGCACCTCGCACTCGTTGGCTGGCGGTTCGCATGCTGTCGCGTCCAGTGCCAGCTCCAGATGCGCCCTGGCGTCCTCCAGGCAGCGGCCCTTTGCGCATCCTATTCAAATCCATCATCCATTATTATTATTATTATATTTATATTTTAGAAACAATGTACATGCTGGCTTACAGTATGCCCAAAACGTCGGCATGCTAATTTACAAATTATGTAGCTATAAAAGCTTTGCAATATTTCAAACGTACGATATATTATACGGTAGGCATAGATAATATAACAAGGTAGTACAAGGGTCAAGGAAGCGAAGAAGTTTTTAGGTTCCCGTTTATGATTGTCCATCATTTGTGATTTTTAAAAAATCCAAATTCAGGGTTAGATATTGATGTACGTAAGTGTTTATAAAGTTTCATAAATTATTTAATTAGAATATTAAATAAAAACACCTTAAAATACAATAAACAATAATAGCTTTTCATGTTTGATTAATCACTAAATTCAATTTTCAGAAATTTAATAATGCTCTCGACGACTTGTTGCTGGTGTTTGTAATTTAAAATTATTTTAAATGATAAGATATTATAAGTTTTTACTTATCGATCACTTTATTTGTTTGAATCTTACAGTAACAAATATATTATATAAATGTAACGTGTCTGTACAAGTTTTTTCAAAGAAAAGGAAAGAAAAGAAAATGTGTTTATCTAGTACTAAGGTCGTTATTTTTCCATTAAGTACTGAAATCATATATCCAAATTGATATACTTCTATTGAAAACGAATGTGATTGTTTCATTTTATGCTATTATTGTAAAAGTATTCTACAAATCATAAAATAATAAATTTCTATCTGGTTTACTTTAGTTTATTAAAAGCGGTAGGTTAAAATATGCGTTCAAATTTAGAATTTCATGAGTAAAGTTATAATTAGTTGTGGGTCATGGATGTCGTAAACTCGTTCTGTCTGTTTTACTAACACATTAAATTGTTCTCGTTTTGCGAAAATATAGTGAATTTATACTTTAGTACTCTTTTCATCATTAATATTCAATAATACATCAAAATACCACTGCTGATAGTAGCCCCGGTAAAGTCAAACCACCAAATGACCCAAGTCGTGTTCCGGTATGATGTTAGGTAAAATCCATTTTTTTTTGGGAGAATGTGTGTGTATAGTTGCGTTACGTGTAATAACCGGTAAAGGTGCGGCAGTCTCTTAGTGATAGGTGCCGGGCTATGGAGATTAGCGGGATTAGAAGCACGGTTGTACCGCTGGCCAATCGTTGATAGTTTGGGACCCAATTAATGAGCCAGCCACTCATAAAAGCCTGCCCCATATATTACGAAAAATCTTGGGATGGCCCCACCATGCCAGTTGGAGACAGGAGAAGAGGACCTGGTGGTGATTTCCAGAAGGCTTCAGGCAACCCCGCGATCGCCATGCCAGGTACCATCGATGCCGTGACTCTGTTTGCGTCCCTATGTTATATGTGTAACGCCTCGTCCAACTGCCATTCTCTTTAGTTATTCACGCCACTACTAATGAAAAAAGGAAAAAGAAGAAAAGTAATTCATTACAGTGGTTGCACTCCCTATCCCTCAAAGTTCACCTCACAAACATCCGAGGTTTGCACTGTAATCTCAATGCAAGCCTCTCTCACCTTGAGACTGACAAGCTGCACTTACTTTTCTTCACTGAGACGCAGATCAGATGTCCTCTAGATGCGGTGTACCCTGGGTACACATTGGAACATAATTCCTATCAGCGCACCGACGCCTGTGTGTATGTCCGAAATGACATCTGCTGCCAATTTCAAGTACTTTCATACTCTGTATGATTATAGAGCGTATATTGAACGCCCACCTCATGACATACCTAGAGCACAATAATCTACTCAGTGAGGTTTTACCAAAATCGATCAACTGAGACCCTCTAGCGCATGCCACTCACATATGAGGTGAAGCCCTTGTGGACAGTGGGGAAGCACTTGCTATTTCCCTTTATGTCTTGAAGGCCTTTGACGGGATTTGGCACGCTAGCCACTTGGGAAAGTTTCTAACGTATGACCTGATTGACTGGGTGAAAGACTTTATAAGTGAACGATCTCTCAGAGTCGTGATCGATGGCTGCTCATCTAGTCGTATCGCGACAAACACCGGAGGCCCTTAGGGGTCCGTTCTCTCCACAACACTCTTCTTGCTGCATATTAATTATCTGATTATTTCCGGTATCTATTGGTATGCAAACAACAACACAGTTGTGGAGAGGTACCAACTGAATGTTCGGGTTAGTCGAGATCAAATCCAGTCCGAAAGAGAAGCTATGGTTGAGCGTGCAAATCTCTGCCTGTAAGCAGTCTCTGAATGGGGCGATGCTAGCTTTGTGAGATTCTATGCCTCCAAAATACAAGCGTGACTTTTCACTGCTAAAAGGGGCACTTTCAACCTGGCCCTACTTACCGAGACGAATCCTTGCTATACACTGGCCGCTTTCAGTTGTTAGGGATTGATTTTACTCCGAACCCCAACTATGAGCAGTCATATAGTCTAGCGCCAAAGCAGCCTACTTCACGACGGTGCAATTTCAAACCTAATATAAATCGCAAATTCGGTTGTGCATGGAGTACTGCTGTCACATGGGCACCGCAAAACGCCACCTGGCAGTGTTATACTCAGTGGAGAGACGTGTTGAGAGGCTCATTGGTGACTTTGATTTGGTTGAAACCAATCTTGTCTGGTTCGAGCATAGGCGCATTGTAGCTAGCCTCTCAAAATTCAATAGGTTGTATTTACACGGTTTAATTTCTCCCTTTCCTTTCCACCACCGGACAACCAGACGGTCAACGGGTCTTCACACCTTTGTTGTCGATATTCCATGCATTAGAACCAAACAGTTTGCTTCTTTTTTGTAATGCTTACAGCAAAGGAGTGGTATAATTTGCCGACATCTATTTATCCGTCCGAATAAAATTTGGGCATTTTTAAAGCAATAGTGAAAATCATTTGTTACGCTACGACAGTGAGATTTACCATCTAGGGCTACGTCACCATTTACCACCATTTAGGATTGTGGTCAAGAACTGGCTTATAATAAGTTTAAAAAACCTCATAGGAAGGAAATTTGCCAGAGTTGTTACTTAGCAGTCGGGTTGGAACCTGCAATATATTATATTGAGTTGTTATACAGTAGTTGATGCTGTCATTTCCAGTTTAATTTTTCTCTGTCATCTCGTATGACATTCAAAGGATAATAAGGGGTAGTGGATTTATTTACGCTGCCACAACATGGCGAATTTCTTTTACTAACGTCATATTAACCCAAGCCGTAGTAGCTTAGATGGATAGTGCTCACAGTAAAATTCACAGTACGTGAGTATCCCGGATTCGATGCCAGCATTCACCACGTGCTCGGCGCTAAAATAATATATCTTGAGGGAACCGTCATATCTGAAAAATAATAAAAGAAATATTTCGAAGACATGTGAAGTTCACCGACACGCTTTGGGGCAACGCGGACTTCCTTGCCCTAAAACTCTCTCAGAAATGAGGGTAGGCCTGTGCCCAGCTGTGGGACATATGTAGGATGTGACTTTAACTTCAATGACATATTACCGCGTTTATTTTGTTTATCCTCCTTATTTTGTTATTTTAAATTCCATATTGGCCTATCGGCCTATAAGTACCCAAATTAGTGAACTTTAATATTTTCATGATGTAGCATAAATATCAAATTAAAAATATGGAAAATTTTGACATCTAAAGTATTTTTCGCCTTTTTAATTAATATGTGGGTGTCTTAAGACACGAGTGAACAGGTTTTTGTCTAGCTAAACCTGTATGCTTTATCATCTTCGGCTATATGCTTTTCATTTGGTAGGATAAATGTGAAGTATTGCCTTATAATGGTTAAAAATACAAAGGAATTATTTTAATAATTTGTTAAATTTGACATTTAAAAAAAATGTTTTGAAAATGTTAAATTTCAATTTTATTTATTTTCTGTTTAATTTTGAAAGAAAAAAACGTATTATGGAATTTAGCCACTAGGAATTAAATAAAGTAACTTTTTTAATATTTTATTAATATATAAATAAAAAAATTTGAAGCGACAGTAGCTTAATGGCAGGGCGCGGACCGCGAACTCAAAAAAGGTCGCGGGTTCGAATCCGCTATTTGACTACTGGCGTGAACCACTCGTAACACAAGCAATTTAAGCTTACCACGAGTGGTTAAGGGGGGAATATTAGGAACGTTTATAGCATTGTTAATATTCTTTTTTTTTAAAAGTTATGCTCTTAGTTTCTTTACGTGATAGAACTTTTAAAAAAAGATATCCCCACTAGGACCAAAGTAACCACATATACCAACGGATCAGTGGGCTGAGTAGCAATTGGCCGGCCATATTGTTCGAAAAATCGACAACCGATAGAGAAAAAGTTTCTTGAGTTGCAGTCCAAGGCAAGCGAAGTGTAGGCGCTCGCCACTAGATGCAGTGACGATCTATTAAATGCAGGAAGTTGAATGATCCTGACGAATCAGGGCCGTTTTTATGGATTTGCTTAGGGGAGGATGTTCAGCAGTAGACTTGTAATGAACTTTAATAATAATTATGATGATGGTGATAGAGTATATAGTTATTTTAGTTAAATATTTCACAATTACATTCGTTACTTGTGAAGTGGATAAAGGAAAATTGATTATAGTAAGGTTATGTTATATCTGTATTAATTCAAGATTTAATAAGCCCTATTCTTAGCTTACGAGTTCTTTTTTGGCTTTTTATATAATCGAGAGTTGAGCCAAATTTATTAATTTTACCTTTGTATGAAAGATCTTCAAATAAGATTTTTGCGAATAATGTTTTGTCAAGGAGTTCGAAATAGTTTGCTTTAACCTCAGTGAAAAATCATTTATCGAGACAATGTACATTACGATTCGATTAGATTTTTTGAATTTACCTTTCGGTATACGTTTCCCACTTTTGAAGACACAGGGTCTGTCTTCGAAGACATAAGCGTAAGCTGGCAGTGAGAAGTGACACTAAACTCACTTCGTATAGATTACTACGAGATTCTCTTTGCACATTATTGACAGACGACTTAAGCTTCTATTTATGTTTTTGTTTATGAATGATATCAAGATAGTTAAGTTTCTAAGTGCTGAAACTTTTTAAAAACAACCAATATGTCTGGATGAAATTTATTAACAATTTCATTTCAATAATAAATCAGAACTAATTCAATATAATACTGACTTTCTTAACTAGGTGATTACATTACTACGATAAGTAATTTAATGAAGACTTCTAAATGCAATGACTTTTATAGCGTGGTCAAAACAAGTCTGTTGACTGAAATTATAACACCTTGGTTTGAGCAGTAATAAAAAATATATATTGGAGTCAGCATCTACTGTAACGTTATACTTCCTAATTATAATATATTATAATATATCTAATATTAAAAGCTTAATCGACACAATTCATGATCAACATGTTTTTGTAAAATTATCCCTACTTGTAAATAATAAGATTTAGGTTCCCAAGACAGTTTGGAATCAACATGTTGTTATGATATCACTGTTAATTCCAGATTGTATAACTACGTTGCTTTTGGTAAACATCACAGAATACCAGCGTCAAATAGCAGCTTAATGCTGTTGTGTTTCGTATGGTGAATGTAGAGAACCGAAGACGCTTTTTACTGGAAAAGAGGCATTCCATCTTAGTCCTCAAGGCTGACAACGCATCTGCATTTTGATTCGCAACCGAGGATAGATGTAGATGTCTATGGGCCACAGCAAACACTTACCATCAGGTGGACTATGTGCTCGCTTGTCACCCTTTTACTATAAAAAAATACATGTAGAAATAACACTTTTCTGTTAATTTTATATAAAATTATATTTACCAAAGAAATTATTAGTTTTTATAGGTTGTTGGTTTGTATTGTTTGTATAAAGTAATAAATTACGTGGCGCTAGCTCATGAGAAGTACCACACTAAGAGATGAATTATCATGTCATTTTCGTTCTCTAAGAACTGAGAAATTTTATAACTTTATTATTTCATTATCACACTGAGTTTATTGATTTTTTATCACGACCTACATAAGAGATGTAGGCGAAGAAACTGACATTTCTTATGATACTAAATTTAGATAATATCTGACGTACATTTTAGGCGAAAGAGCTTTTAGAAATGTTGTTTATAAAATGTTGTTTTTTGGTTAGGTATTCTGTCTATTTAGTTTTTAAGTACTTACTGTTCTAAGCTCATTTTGTGGTCAGTTTCAAAACATATTTGTACGAACGAATATATGTGAAATTAATGTTTGTCAAAAATTATGAATTTAGTTTCACTTATAAATTTGTGACGACCACGTGACTTTGTGCGTAGAGTGCCAAATTGCTGTCTTGATTCATAGTCCTAGGTTCGAATTTTAGCCGAAGTTACAGTGTGTGAAATTATTTTTTATTCTAGGTTCTAGATGATTAGGTGTCCCTGTATCTCTAGCAAAGTAACCAAGCCAGGGAAGACTTGGAAACTATCTGCATAAATGTCAGATCGCATGTTATATTGGACAAGATGATTTGTTAGTGGAATAAATATATTATGGTTGTCGTAATTGGAAATGAGCAGAGAAACATTACGTTGCGTTTTGTTATTTTTGCCCTAGTTATAAACCTATATGCAAAAGTGAGAAATTTAGAAAAAAGTGACTGTCATTTTATATTTATTATAATATATCCGTTGTTAGTGTTGTTTTGTTTTGTATTTAACCCATTTCATTTATAAACATGATAACTAATAATTACCATAAGTTACGTTAGTAATCTCTGTTTTTAATTAGATTATTGTATATGTCTTCTTAAGTATCATTATACGAAAATATGAAATTTCAAATACCGACGTCGATGAATCAAGAAACGAACTTGTATTTACTTTCGGGCTTTAGACTTGTAAAGATTCTTGAAGTTCGTATTATCTAACCTTCGTGATTACAATTTCAAATTTGATGAATTTTATGTTTACAATAAATTTCTGCTTCGAGTTTATTGTTTAACGTTTGACTTTGCTAGATCAGACTTTACTGTAATTTGTTTACAATAAACACTTTGTTGATGGAAACTTTGGTGCTTTTCAATCATAGTAAGGTAAATATACAAAAATGTAAAATGAACATTGATTCTGGCAAATAAGAAAAATATATCAATAGGGTAACCTGACGCTATCCACAGGTAAACATACAATGATTTAAAATGTTTACAACATTTAAATTATGACTTCGGTAATAAACCAATTTTTAAAATTAATATTAAGGACGCGTTTGCAAATCAACCAAAATTAGGGTGTTTTTCGGTAGATTTTGTGACAAAACTAAACCAAATCAAATATAAGTAAAAACTACCATGTATAGATTGGTTCTTCATCTGCAAATGTCTGTAACTCTTTTGTTGAAAATAGTAGTTTTTTATATTGTAAAAACGAACTTTCGTTGCCATTTTCTACAAAATTAACGATACCGGCTTGTGTTTCGGTACATGTTTTGGTCTATTATCAACATATTTAAAAAATTTAAAAAATACTATAAGATGACAAACATATTCAATTAAAAAACCCTGGGTTTATTTTTTAACAAAATGTCACAAATAGTCGTAAAAAAATAAAAACTGATGCACATTTTTTCACATATTTTGGTAATACGGATGAATCATAATGTATTGCAATAAGGGCTATTTTATTGTTGGTGCCTGCTTTGATTTATTGTACAAAGATTTCGATGAAACCACAGTCCGCGCTCGGCCGCCGTCGTGAGTGGACACTGTATCGCCTGTTTGCAGCGGCTCATTCTGAAAAGATCGCTGTACATACACAAAATATTAGAAAAAAACAAATTGGAAACATAAGTACTTGACAAGTGATAAAATTATTATTTTTATACTCACAGTTTTTATTTAGCTAAAAATAAGTAGGATATATAAACTTACCCACTACTGCAACTCGTGGACGAGCGGAACTAGGTGTGCCGAGTTTGGGCTCGTTTTGTTGGTTATGATGAGACCTTACCTCTGGACTTGATGGCGTGACCTGAAGGTGTACTTTCGTGACCGCTATTTGAACTTCTTGCAGAGTAAAACTAGGGGTGACGAATTTGGGCTCCGTTTTGTTAGTTATGACGAGTCTATACCTCTGGACTTGATGGAGTGACCTGAAGGTCTAAATCGGTGATTGCAACTGGAACTCCTAGACTGGTAGAACTAGGTGTGCCGAGTTTGGGTTCGTTTTGTTAGTTACGATGAAACCTTACCACCGGACTTGATAGAGTGACCTGAAGGGTTAATTCAGTAACTACTGCTGGAATTTCTGAACGAGTAGAACTAGGTGTGCCGAATTTGGGCTTCGTTTTGTTAGTTATGACGAGACGATACCTCCGGACTTGATGGAGTGACCTGAAGGTATAGTTCAGTGATTACAAGTGGAACTCCTAGACTTGTAGAACTAGGTGTGCCGAGTTTGGGTTCGTTTTGTTAGTTACGATGAGACCTTACCACCGGACTTGATTGAGTGACCTCAAGGTGTAATCAGGTGGTTACAAATGGAACTCCTAGACTAGTAGAACTAGGTGTGACGAGTTTGGTTTCGTTTTATTAGTTACGATAAGACCTTACCACCGGACTTGATGGAGTGAAATTCGGCACACCTAGTTCTACTGGTTCAGAAATTCCAGCAGTAGTTACTGAATTACCCCTTCAGGTCACTCCATCAAGTCTGGTGGTAAGGTCTCATCATAACTAACAAAACGAACCCAAACTCGGCACACCTAGTCCTACAAGTCTAGAAGTTCCACTTGTAATCACCGAACTATACCTTCAGGTCACTCCATCATGTCCGGTGGTAAGGTCTCATCATAACCTACAAAATGAACCCAAACTCGGCACACCTAGTTCCACCAGTCTAGGAGTTCCAGTTGCAATCACCGATTTACACCTTCAGGTCACTTCATCAAGTCCGGATGTATGGACTCGTCATAACTAACAAAACGGAGCCCAAATTCGGCACACCTAGTTCTACTCGTTCAGAAATTCCAGCGGTAGTTACTGAATTACCCCTTCAGGTCACTCCATCAAGTCTGGTGGTAAGGTCTCATCATAACTAACAAAACGAACCCAAACTCGGCACACCTAGTTCTACTAGTCTAGGAGTTCCACTTGTAATCACCGAATTACACCTTCAGGTCACTCCATCAAGTCCGGTGGTAAGGTCTCATCATAACCAACAAAACGAGCCCAAACTCGGCACACCTAGTTCCACTAGTCTAGGAGTTCCTATTGTTGTAATCACCAAATTGCACCTTCAGGTCACTCCATCAAGTCCGCAGGTAGGTAAGGTCTTATTATAACTGACAAAACCAGTTCAAAGTCCAGAGCTAACATCTCACTACCAGTAGAGGGCTTCCAGTGCCAAGCAGTCTTTGGAGCAGGTATTCATATTTCGTATCGAAGTATATTTCTGAGGTAGGTATAAGAAATGAAAAACAAATTCAATCTTTCAAATTATCAAAATAATTTCATTTGACTACGATTCCCACAGCCAACCGTGCGTACACTAGTGTGTGTGTGACTTTTGTCAATGTAGTAGTGCGATTCTATACCTATCCATTTTGTAAATGCGTCCTTAAAAATTCATAAAACAAAACCACTTTACTACGTCGTAGGTCTACTTAATCTTAAGCGCGATTGTTGATCTTGCGATGAATGCTGGATCAGACAAAAACAGTTGTTAGGTTCTTCGGTCAAGAAATTTGAAAAAAGGCATTGATGCTGCGTCTTATTTCTATACAGTCGTGTTGGATACCGCATAGAGCAACCGGACTATAAGAGTGAGGGAACAGAGAACACCGGTGCTTGTGCATATAATCGTGCAACTATAATCATGTCTTCGTTGTGACCTGCCGCTGTGATCAAAATCGGTCTGGAGGATATTCTACATGACAGACCACTTCTTGCTCAAATGCAGAATGTGTTACCTACTGTACCTATGCCTTCTTGACACATCCCGCATAGTCTGCTGTGCCGGTTTTATTATATTTCCTGTTCATCCTCAGACGATTGTCTCTGTGTAATAGTGATTTGCTTGTCTACTCAACTACGTAAAAATGGCTATATTTAATCTATAAGCATATTATGCATTCTTTAAAAAACATACAGGCAATGGATGGATGCAGGTGGTTCGGGGCCGTACTTATTGATAATTTATGGGGGAGGGCTATATTTTTCAGTAGAATTGTTATAAGCTGTAGCGATAGTGTCATTATTTACTCTAATTGCATGAGAATCATCATCATCATCACATCATTACAGCCCTTCACAAGTCCACTGCTGAACATAGGCCTCCCGCAAGGAATGCCACAAAGCACGGTCCTGAGCTACCTGCATCCATCGACTTCCTTCATGTATTACCAGGTCGTCACTCCATCTAGTGGGGGGTTGCCCTACACTACGCTAGGCGTAGTGTACCGGTAGGCAGGGACGAAGCTACCACTCGAGAACACTTTTTCCCCATCGGTTGTCGGTTCTTCGAGCTAAATGGCCGGCCTATTGCCACTTCAGCTTACTAATCCGTTGGGCTATCTTGGTCACTTTGGTTCTACTGCGGATATCCTCATTTCTAAGTTTATTACGCAGAGAAACCCCGAGCATAGCCCTTTCCAAAGCTACTTGAGCGACCTTGAGCATCCTCATACGGTTAGCAGAGAAAGACCACGTCTCAGATCCATAAGTCATCACTGGCAACAGAAACTGGTTGTACAATCTAGTTTTCAGGTTTTGAGGTATACTTCATAAGAATACTACAGAAATATTCAAAATAAACAACATTGTGGGGTTGTAAGGGGAAATATGTAATGTCTTTTCAAATGCCAACATCACGTACATGCTGTGCCTCTATGGGCAGACGGAGCTAGTGCGTTAAACAAATAGCGGTATTAATCTCAAGTTTACACAAACTGTGTGGAAAACCAGTAGACAAACATTTTTAGTGCGAGCGTATGGGCTCTGTTCTCATTAGCCCGTTTAGTTAGTTCAGTTCATATAATTATTAGGCTTAGAACCGCCGTAGGCGCACACAAAGTGAAGCCATTTCAAGTTAGCCTTTTAAGGCTACGTACGACTTTCGGCGCGTCAGTACTCGAGTCCAAGTAGTCGTGTAAAGAGCTCGCGCAATTTTGCAAAAAAATGACGTACTGTGCTGTGAAAGGGTGTCACAACTCATCAGATAATTATGAAAAAGAATAAAAATCTCATGTCACGGGTCAATACTGCCTAGCATCTTATATTTATTTGAAAAAACATTTATCAAAACAAAATAATAAATCGTAAATTTGACAGACGCCAATATAATGAAAATGTTGCTAGGCAGAGTAAAATATTTTACTCCATATTTTCTTATTATTGTAATTACATGCCGCCAATATGGGACTATTATTGTCGCATTTTTATTTGGCAAATAAAAATACCTACAATATTCACGCATAAGGTGTTTTTATTTATTATTTAAATACTTGGGTATACAGTTATTTAATAAATATTTTTAATTTCATGTTTTATATGAAAAGTTTTTCTTCTTCCGAATCTTATTTCGTTTTAATACAAAACGCCTATTCAATAAAATATACTATATATTTATATAAATATATAATACTACATTTACACTTACCTATATAAATATATCACTTCTTACAGAATAATGTAATAACAAAATAGATTTGTAGATATATATTATAGCACAAGATATTACGTATATAAATAATTTAAATAAAACATTAGTTATATTAGTAGTATAGTTGTAGCACGAATGGGTCGGCTCGACCGGGGAAGGACCACGCTCTCACAGAATACCAGCGTGAAATAGTAGCTTAATGCTGCTGTATTTCGTATGGTGAGTGTAGAGAACCGGAGACCCTTTTTACTGAAAATGAGGCATTCCATCTCAGTCCTCACGGGTGACAACGCATCTGCATTTTGATTTGTAATGGAAGATAGATGTAGATGTCTATGGGCCGCAGCAACCACTTACCATCAGGTGGACTGTGTGCTCGTTTGTCAGCCTATTCTATAAAATTAAACAAATATTATTAATTTTACATTTCTCTCTTGGTAAATAATTACTAAGTAATTCTAAACGCAACCTAAATATTAATTCTATGACTATGTTTACTATTACAATTTCTCCATTTTATGGGGAAAACGTCATTTACTTGCAAGCATTACTCAATTGCTTGTGTCGGGAGTAATTTGGGCCGCTTATGCACACATTCA
Organism: Parnassius apollo; assembly: GCA_907164705.1. NCBI lineage: Eukaryota > Metazoa > Arthropoda > Insecta > Lepidoptera > Papilionidae > Parnassius > Parnassius apollo. The sequence continues at coordinate 331,252 of CAJQZP010001062.1, read as the reverse complement.
TTTCGTTGTTGCTTCAACTTTGAACGGAATTTTGAATGACACTATCACTCTAAGTCTAATTATTCTATGGTTTAGTTTATATTCATCTTCATGCACAAATATTGATAAAAAAAATTAAAACTACCCGCCAGTGACTAGTTCCGAATTGAATATACATACCAAAAAATGTTAAATTAGCCGTGTAGAGGCGGGGTAAGAGAACCCATTACATTCATCCCGTGGGTGTCTTAAGAGGCTAAGGACACAGGACATGAAAAATCTTCCTGATAACAAATCAAAACAACAAAAGACATTATTAGGCTCTCTATCGGAGTGTCTTATGTACAGTAGTGGCCTTTTGATAGGCGGGAATGAATGAAAAAATGAACGATGATGAACAAATGAAAATATTCAATATTTATTTAATAGCCGGCACATGTGGCATGAGGAGTGACACCGGGTATAGCATCTTGCAGACCGTACATCTTAAAATAATTTAAGAAGAACGAAGAAACTTAACAAGACACTTTATGTTTTTAATCACATTAAATTAATTTTTAAATTACTTTCCGAAATCTAACCGATAGACTAAGAACGAAGGAACCACACTGAAAGGGCTATATTTTTTATATATTTAAAAAAAATCTAGGATTCGTTTTAAAATTATTGTAAGCCCTCTAATATTTTATCAGTGCTCACCACAAACACACACACACACACACACACACAATTCACGTTTTTTAACTTTTCTATTGCTATGAGCAAATTTCCAAATGTTGGTTGTATACACTTTCAGAATTTTATTTTACAAATTCAGAAATAACAGATGAGATGAATATCGCCAGTAAGAAAGATGCATGTTTATTTCAACATCCATCTATCACGTCTCGTTATCGGTGCTGCCGGCTGGTTGCGAGCGGGCATTATTACTTTTGATTCCATTTCGTTTCTTGAATGGAGAACAAATCTATAGATGGTTGGCGTCTTGCCAACATTGTGACGTCGATTCCGGATGCAAGGTGATACAGGTGATGTCTATTAACTTTGCCAAGTGTTAATGAACTTAAGAGTACAAACACCTTCGTCGGTGAATTAGTTTCAAGAACGCAACGTTGCTGTCTTTGACCGCGATCTGTCGTAAAATATATATATATTTAAAGTTCCGAGTTTATTTTAGGGTAATATATAAATATTTCGTATATAATTACCATTCTGTATCATTTCTCATTCCATTGAGTAGATTATAAAATTGAGTTAAAATTAAAGAAATTTAGCGATATGAACCAAAAAAATTAATAAAATTTCGTAAATACTAAATCTGGAAGATCCATAAAATATAAAGAAATACTGAACTCAGTCGCTGGTGATATTTTTAAAGGAGGAAGGAGGCAATTTTGTTGTCTCCATATTCTCGCTGATATTGAATTCAGTTCTATCTCCGATCTTATCATATATGCGATACGTGAGAAAGGCGTAAGTTAGGAAAAATGAGTGCTTCGGTTTTTGCACGTATTGGTGTGATAAATTTCCTTTGCATATTATACTGTTAAATTATTTGGAAATACGACTACGTTCTGCGATTTTTATATGCATGCGACGAGGCTTACTTCATTACAGATCGTATCAAAAAAGCGACTGAGCGAAGCTAACCTTTAGGTTAAAGGCTTTGCCAGGGAGCTATGAGTCGGAAAGAGCAACTTGCTTCAGGTGAAGACTAACTGGGACAGTGTCATTTCTGAAACATCTGAAATTTAAAGCGAGATCGAGAGGTTCGACGAACAGTAGTTAAAATCGCCATAGGAATCACACGCACATGTGTCTAACAAAGCAAGTCTCATCAGACAATATTCCGGTGATATGCCTGACGTCTGTCTAAGCGAAACAAGAATAGCTCTCCAACACCTTAAAAACGTAAGGAACCGAGTGAGGTTAGAATTGTAGCGCAGTTTCTAAAAGTGGTGTAAAACCGGTATTCAAAACTACTCAAAGTCCTTTAGAAGCTGTTCAATTTCATCTTCTATGGTAATGCTACTCCTTAGGCGTGGAGCAAAATGCAGTGGTCTCTCTCTTCGAGAAATATAACAATATAGATTAAAGAATTGCATCGATTTCCCTTCTAAACCAAATCAAGATGCTATGTATTTCGCTCGCTGATTTGACGACTTCCAGCCTCTCAAACAAGCCAGTTTTCGAAAAGGCTTTGGTACCTTATACGGCATTCAGATCTTTCGACAAATTGGGATTCTTTTGAAATTTGGGTGGTAGTCTCTTCAGCAACGCCAGGTTGTCCGTTGTTAAATGGAAATGCTAAAGTGTTTGTACAATGGGTGCGTTTGGCAGAAAAAAGCGCTAGCAAGCGCTTATAAGCGCTGAAATAGTTTTCGGCCAGGACACGATTGCTACTTCAGTAACGCTGACACAATCCGCCATTTTGCTTATTTAATTTGTTTGTTTTGAAGTAGAGTTTATAAGTTGTTTTGTGCAATATTAGTTTTAAGTAATTTAATGACATGAATAAACATATACATGTTAATAAAAATTCATGATTGGTAAGTTTTTAATATGAATACTTTACAAATATATATTTAAATTAGGTTAGGTTCCCCGGTTAAAACTAGCATCGTGTCCTAGAGGAAAATAGCTACTTACGATTTGACAGCGCTTACCGCTTACGATCGCCATTTTGCTTACAAGCGCTTGCTAGCGCTTTTTTTTCTGCCAAACGCACCCATTAAGTCTACGTTGGCTATCTAATTACAATAACTGTGTACGAAATCTATCCAACTGCATAGGCAAGATTCATCTTCAACTTGCTGACGATATAGTCATTATTGCAAAATCGTTGGAGGACGTTAGCACTCTCACCGCTCTAATACAAATCATAATGTTATGTATGTGTAGTTTTTAAGAACATTACGATCGAAGTTGTTCACGAGTATGTTAACCTAAGACAAATTTTCCGATTAGATTAATCCTGTTATTAGCGAGTTTGTCTTCCAGAACGTTAATATTATCGGAAAATATTATACGTTTAGTAATAATTATACTTACCAAGGTGAGCCAAATTTCTGTAATTCCTGCTTTTTATATACGTGGTAGAGCTCTGCAGTTGTAGTATTTATCGGTAAGTGTTCTGCTGTATTTCGTAGTGAGTAGAGAAGTTTTGAGTTTATCATTTTGTAGGATAGATGTAGATGTTTGAAGGTGGGCTGTGTGCTCGTTTGTCACCCTATCCTATTAAAAAAAAATGTTATTTATCAAGGTTTTAAAATTGAAGCATTCAATAACTTCGAAAAAGCATAAATGTACGCTTAGGAATTAAACAAAATTGCTGATGAAAACATTTAACTCTCGTAAGCAAGCTTTACTAGTGAAAATTGCTGTTTATTTTCTGATTTTATTATCCTCAACCATTATTACGCGTTTGTGTTTATGACTGTACGCGGCGTATTGTGTCTTGCTCGACATATTATGTGTATTTTATCGCTCCGCGGCAAGCGCTGCTAGTACTGTATTTGCTTTGGTTACGACTGCGTCGAAATGTGCAGCTATTTTATCATCCCTGCACAACGTATTGGAAATAAATAATTGGTTGTAAAACATGACAATTTTAATTTTGTTATTTATTTTAAATTATAAATTTTAAATTATTTTATTTGTCTGGTCAACAGTGAGTACACTAAAATGAATGAAATACATCAGATATAATACTAAGTAGTTATAAGTATAAACAATACTAAGCTAATTACAGATTAGCACAGCATCTACTAATAGAAAGTAACTTTTAGTATATCATAAAACAAAACAAAATCAACAATATAACAACAATAAAGCATAAAAATTTCATTCACCATTATTGATATCAATGTCAAGCAGAGTCTTTTTAATTTTAGATACAGAGGTTGTGTTAATAACTAGGACAGTAGAATATGACTTATATACCTTGTAAAGACGAGATATTGGGTAGTGTGACTTAAGGTTTGTGCTGCAGTGACTGGTATGGAATAGTGTAAATTTAGTTCCTTGTCAAGGAAATCCTTTTGGGATCTTAAATGAAATTTTGGATAGTAAGTCAGGACAGTTTAAGTTTGCTATAATTAATTAGTGCAGGAAAACCAAGTCAAGCATGTTTCCGCGAGTCATAAGGTTTTGAATCATTATCAATGTCATATATTTCATGTCATATATCATCATTAAAACCTTGAATTAGCAAGCTTTTTTAAAATAAATTCAGTTTTTTAGACATGTCACAGCTGAAAGCTAGATGATTAAAAACCTTTTTGTATCCTTTCAATAAGATAGATGTGATTTTTGTAAGTAGTTGTCCAAACTTTTAAAAAGCGACAGTTGCCTAATGGCAGGGCGCGGATCGCGAACTCGAAGGTCGTGGGTTCGAATCCGCCATTGCATACTATCGTGAACTACTCCTAACACAAGCGTTTCTAGCTTATCAGGAGTGGTTAAAAGGAATATTAGTAATGTTAATTAATAATATTACTAATGTTTATTAAAAAAAAAAAAAACTAAACTACAATATTCAAGATGACTCTTAAATTGACGTTACGTTGACGTTAATACATAATATTTTTTATAATTTAAATGAATATTTTAATACCAAATAATTTATATCAAGTTTTGTTTCTTAATTATATATATGGTTAAACCGTATGACATTTAATTGCAATGTCACTCGCAAATTATACATACACGATAAGAGAGTAAAAAGTAAAAAACGTAGTAAGTAAAAAGTAAAAAGTCGAAAACTATCTTCTCCGTTACTGTTCTTTTAACGCTTTTAGATTCTCTTCATACAAAACCAAACATTTGCGATGTTTTACAAACTAAAGATCAATTACGTGTCGGCGAAGGAAAATAATTATTGTTTAACTATTTAGTATTATGAAAAAGGTTTCAATTTCTTGAAACGGTAGATAGTGAATAAAAGGATAACGTTTGATGAACAAAATTATTACTTTATTATTATTACCAACAAAAATTTTAACATAAACATAAATAAATTACATTTTAGTAAAAAAATAATTTATACCTTTTTATTCCCCTTAGAACGGTCAAAAATAAAAAAAACATTGTTTTTTTTTTAAAGAATAATGTTATTTCTTATTCTGCAGTGGCTTGCCGAGCGTAACAAGTATAGCAATATTCCTCATATGAGACAATCTAAGGAGAAAGCCGATGACCAGCAGTGGACTTTTATAGTCTGTAATGGAATGTAATGGAATGTGCCTAGTGACCGTACATATAAGTAGTATATCGTAACGCCTACGTATAAGTAGGCGTTAAGCCTTTTTGTGGCGATGTTTTCTTTTTTTTTTATAAATAGAGACGACAAACGATACGAAGCAGCAACGACAAAAATAATGGAGGACTAACGGTCCCATATATTAAGAAAGTTGTATAGTTGTAGCACGAATGGGTCGGCTCAACCGGGGAAGGACCACGCTCTCACAGAACACCAGTGTAAAATAATAAATGCTACTGTGTTTCGTATGGTGAGTGTAGAGAATCGGAGACCCATTTTACTGGAAACGAGGCATTCCATCTTAGTTCTCACGGGTGACAATGCATCTGCATTTTGATTCGTAATTGAGGGTAGATGTAGATGTTTATGGGTCGCAGCAACCGCTTACCATCAGGTGGACTGTGTGCGCGTTTGTCACCCTATCCTATAAAAAAAAGAATCGAAATGCAGATGCGTTGTTACCCCCGCGGACTAAGATAGAAGACTTTAGATAAAGTTCTTTACTCTCTAGTAGTAGCCTCGTTACCAGTTAAAAGAGCTTCAGGGTTTAAAACTTTCGTCATTAAGCTGCTATTGTTCTAATAAATAGTAACAATATGTATTTTTGGCTCTACCATGTAAAATATATACTTTTGGATTATTTTTGATTGCAATGTAATTTTATAATATTTTATTTAATAATTCAAACAAATCATCGCAGTTCTCATACGCGCGGCTTCTCGCACATATCAATGCAGATACTGTTACCCATGGGAATAACGACTCCAGTTAACAATCTTAATTTTCCTTCTACCACGCTCGAATTGTACTGTAGAAATACGGAGACAATGTTATTTTTATCCACAAAATAAATTCTCGACGCCTCGAAAACATCTAGCTTTTTTAAAATTAAAGAGTAAAGACTTTTCAATGTATTATAATACATTGAAAAGTCTTTACTCTGTTTCCAAGGTAACGATAACAAATGTGTCCGGCCTTGTCGATGTTTTAATGAAAATCATAGATTACTGAAATATACTAGCGAATGAAACTGATGCAGTTTTATTATAGCTTGGACATACGCCATTGAAACGAGCTAGTTTCCTACGGAATGTACTCGTATTACCGACCAGAATAACTACAAAGTTTATTGCGTGTAGATATAGTGTGTGCGTGGTTTATTAATTCAATGTGAGTTTATTCCGCTTCACGTAATCAATGTATATTCAGTAAGTATTATTTTTGACGTATAGTAGCGCGGAGGCTGAGAGTTTAGTTAAGCTACGGCATGGCCGCAGGTTCGAATCATGCATGAATCAAGTGAATGTACAGCCTAAAAATGATTTTTCCGTGTTGTAGGTTTTTCTTCATGTACAATTTAAGCAGGCAGTGAAACTGCTAGTGTAGATGAAACGTAAGTATATGTACTCGTATATATACATAGCGTCCTGTAACCCACGGGGGGATAGTCAGTGTCCAATGAGTTGCAATATACTCGGACCGTAAATATGGGTAATGGGTATAGATGGAGAATTATGAAAGAAGTGATAGTTGGATAGTAATAATATCCTATTATTCATCATCATTACAGTCCTTCACAAGTCCACTGCTGAACATAGGCCTCCCCCAAGTAATGCCACAAAGCACGGTCCTGTGCCATCTGCATCCATCGACTCTCTGCATGTCTTACCAGGTCGTCACTCAATCTAGTGGGGGGTCACCCTACACTACGCCTTCCGGTACGTTCTTCGAGCTATATGGCCGGCCCATTGTCACTTCAGCTTACTAATCTGTTGGGCTATGTCGGTCACTCTGGTTTTACCGCGGATATGCTCATTTCTATGTCTATCACGCGGAGAAACTCCGAGCATAGCCCTTTCCATAGCTCGCTGAGCGACCTTGAGCGTCCTCATACGTCCAGCAGTGAAGGACCACGTCTCAGATCCGTAAGTCATCACTGGCAACACGCACTGGTGGTACAATCTAGTTTTAAGAGTTTGAGGTATACCTCACGGGAAGATGTGTCGTAATTTCCCGAACGCTGCCCAGCCGAGTTGAATCCGTCGATTGACCTCTCGGTCGAAGTTGGACTTACCTAGTCGGACTATTTGTCCCAGGTATACGTACTCGTCAACAACTTCGAGCATAGTGCTCCCAATAACTACCGGCATAGGTGTGACATGGACATTAAACATGATCTTTGTTTTGTCCATGTTCATCTGAAGACCTATCCGTTGGGAGACACCATTGAGGTCATTGATTGATCCTATTATTCGCCTCTTACGATATGATGGGCAAGTAACACAATCAGCATTCTTTTTTGTTATAAGCCTCAGTTCCACATATACAGGACATCTTATGTCCTAGATCTACAAGGGACTATGGAGATAACGTGTTTTAATAAATTAAATTAAATTAAATAGATAAACTTTAATTAAAGTGCTGTTAGGTTGTTTTCTCGCGTTTCTCTGAACGACGTTATCCGAAGGGGTCTTAATTATTATTTAATTATAAATGTTTCCTCGGTTTAAGAACCTTGTGAAACATTAGATGACGACTTACCCATTTATGGCATGCTAAGTGTGTAATACTTTAGTGGTGTACGCATCGCCTACCTCGTTTTGGTCCGTGACATTATCATACGTGTCTGAACTGAGCAAAAAGGTGCAGCTATGAGTCTCTGAGAGATGACCTTATGTTAGAGCCATTTTCTGTAAAGATTACTAGGTTGTGGGCTTTAAATGGGCTAAAGTTTCTAAAGAAACTCTGAAAGGGGCTAGTAGCAACCTACAAAACAATGTTGGCTGCATGGCTCTGCCAAATGGCTTAAAAAGACAACTGTAATGCCATCAGTGGCGATAATAATCAGTCGTGGGTACAGGTCCTGTAAAAATTTATCCTTCGATAACACTCCTACGGTCTGAATGAAGATTTTAGTAGTCAGTAGTCAAATAGAAAGATTTTTTTTTATAAAAAAATCTTTAAGTAATGTCATAAAATTGGATCATAACTAGCATTATTAGACTTCAAATTAAATAATGTAGACTTTAAATAAATGTTATTCTAAATATTTTATAAACTTTGAATTTTAATGCATTACAAAATATAAAATTAATTATAATAATTATTCAACTTAAAATGCAAAGCAAAGTATCAGTGAAATAATAATATTTCATGCGAAATAACCCACAATTTATTCAGCGTTCCGCTCGGCTTAGCATCAACAGGCGTTACGTGGCAGGCGATCATATTATGCGGAGACTATTGCCTCAGGAAATCTCCACTAGCGGAACTTATCTCGCCGAAACACAATTTGCCTTTCAAACTATGAGATTTTTCCTGCATTGCGGCATTATTTCTTACAACTTACGACGTCTTGCGCGAGCTCCCATAAACAGAATCTTTAAGGCGAGATTTTCTTTGCTGTGTTAGAGATCATATTTATTTAGATTCGAGAAACCGTGACGGTTTGCAAGATTAAACAGTATAATTTTGTATTTTTACAGTTTTATGTAATTTCATTTTATTTTATTACTAGTGACCTGCCCCAGCTTTACTTGTGTAGGATCTTTTAATGTTGTTATTTAGATTTAAGATAATCAACGACATATTTAAAACGAGATGATTACACCGCCATCTATTGGAAGTCATAAGATTCTTCTGACATTTCCCATAGTCAGCACTTACTAAACTCCCGGGGCAATTGGGGTGATGGATTCTCTTACGGCGCCATCACAAGGAACCAAACGACTAGAAACCTACCCGTTTTAAAATATTTTTTTTTAAAACGGGCAGGACATTTCCTGCTTTAAAAACCCTTACGAAAATGAAATGTGGCGTGTGTGAACACGCACCAAGCACAGGCAGGCTTGTGTTTAAAAAAAACTATATTTTTTTAAAATGTTATACTTAAAATATTTTTCTGGCAGCCACGTACGGAACGTGTTTTTGAAAAAACATCTCTAATAAACTTTAGTTTCTTGTACTTGTGGGAGATTTACTTGTCCTTTACCATAAATTGAAAAAAAAAAAAAGATTGTGCAGTTCACACAAGATTGAAATGAAACATTCAGACAATTGTGAGTAAAATTGCTTTGTAAGAGCAATCTACATACTCCATTATATAGGAAAAGTCATTTTATCAAACAAGAATTGATTGATTCTCGAGGTGGGACAAAACTAGACGCCAGATGGCCTAAACACGATTAATTTATTATAAATCGGTACGTTATGAAATCGTGGATTGTTATGAATGGATTGGATATGATAATTTTATTCAAAAGGGTTAATTTGATTTATTTAAAAAAAGCTGTATTAACCATCGTTAAAGCAGAGGAGGCCAAGATAATAGGAAACACTGTATACGTGTATTTTACGTGGTAGAGCCATGCTGCAGTTACATTAGTAGTATAGTTGTAGCACGAATGGGTCGGCTCGACCGGGGAAGGACCACGCTCTCACAGAATACCAGCGTGAAATAGTAGCTTAATGCTGCTGTATTGCGTATGGTGAGTGTAGAGAACCGGAGACCCTTTTTACTGGAAACGAGGCATTCCATCTTGGTCCTCACGGGTGACAACGCATCTGCATTTTGATTCGTAATCGAGGATAGATGTAGATGTCTATGGGCCACAGCAACCACTTACCATCAGGTGGACTGTGTGCTCGTTTGTCACCCTATCCTATAAAAAAAAACTATCCTATTCTCTCGCAGGCTCAATCCTATGGAGGTATACGTTTGTCTCTTTTTGGTGTCGCTTTTTTGTTTCTATCAAGTTTCAAATCACATCTATTCTAACTGTTTCAATCATTCATTTCTCGTGACCGAATCATTCTAGTACATTTCGTCACGCGTACCGGGTACATTCAGATCGATTATTCAAATGGATCCTTCCGGGCTCCAGTACCGTACACTAAAAATAATTCATTCAGATCATTCGGGATTCGGTTGGTTTTCGAATCATTCAGAATTCACACCAATCACGGCTTAAAAAGTTTCCATCAATTGTTTGTGATTGGGGTTGTACCGGAACATTCGAAAATAGATGAATTTTTTTTCGTTTTCAAAAATGTGCCAGATGGCGTGCACCTGTAATTTATTGTATTTATTCACTTATAAATCACCCAAAATATGGCAGAAGAAGCACGAGAACAGAATTAACGCAGTAGAAATGCAGTCGTTAAGGAGTATTAGGGCTAAATCTGAGTAACAGGGTGAGAAATTATGTGATAAGAGAAGAGTGTGGTTTGCAAGATAATGTTGTGACCAGGATTAAGAAAGGAATGCTTCAGTGGTTTGGTCATGTAGAAATAATGAATAGGGAAAGAGTGACAAAGCAAATTTCTGTTGCAGAAGTGAACGGAAAAGTCGGAAAGGGACGTCTTAGGCGATAGTTTATTGACCAAATTGGCGATATATTGAAAAGGGGCCAAATTAGGAGTACCATTAACCGACGAGTATGTATGCTTAGGTACATGGATATGGAAGAGGCGAGAGAGGTACGTCAGGATCGTGCCAAATAGTCTCTGCTTACGCTTCTGAGTGACAGGCGTGAGTGTTTATGTTATGTTATGTCAAAAGATGTCAATATTTGATAGACCATAATCAAATATTCATTTAAGTATTATATGCTATAATATAATCATATAGCTCGAGTGATCAAATTATAGATTAGTAATTAAACTGCTTTAAATCGCTGAAATAAAATGCTATAGGTTCAATATTGCTGTTTTCATTCCTGCGCAGTCTATTTTAATGTTCGCTTGCTCGCGAAAAAATAGTTTATGATGACATGAATCTTTCCATTTCGTTCTGTGTGCATGAAAGCTGTACGATAACGCTTTAACGGGGTTAATGGTCGCGGATCCAGTTGGATTGTTGCCTAATGCGCGTCTGACATGTGTGATTTGTTTTTTTCGACGTTAAAAATCGGAATTCCAGAACGTTGAAAATAATGCAGTTTGCTATCCAGACCAAGTATCGATATTATATCGCTTGCCTTTATTTACGTTAAACATTTCGGTTTTGCGTATATGGTTTATTTTAATTCAAAATAAAACCATTATCGTCAACAACCTATCAACAAAGTCCTCTGCTGAAAATATGCATCCCCCCGTTGTATTTCATTTTGGATTAGCCTCGATCGCTACCTTTGACACTGCTCACCGTCGCTGGTCTGAGTATTTTACGCCTGATGTACACAAATAATTTTACCGCCATCTATCGGAAGCCATATTCTAGTATTTCTCATAGTCGCGTTTTATGAAACCCACAGGACGAAGGGGAGTGATGGATTCCCTTACGTCATCACTAAATGACATTGATAAAATGTTTGGTATTAAAATTAAAACTATAAAACTATATTTCATATGCAAAGTTGATGCATGTAACTTGAACTTTCGCACCCGTTACCCTGACGGGCAGGCACAGACTACTGGCTTCCAATTGGCACTATCCTGATATACCTCTCTCGCTTTTTTCACATCCATACTATCTCTGCATACACACTCGTTAATTATGGGTACTCTTAATTTGGCCCTATGGCAAATTTTCCTCATTTTACACAATTTATGGGTCGACTCAGCATTATATTTTTGATGTAACGGTAGCGGAAGGTGAACAAACTCATTGATAATGGAATTACAGAGTTATGCATATTTTTAGTGTATAAAAATTAAACACGAAAAGGTTATTTTATGTTGTTACTTTGTTATGTTAATCGGAGATGCTGCCGAGTGCTTACTTTTACTTTCAAAACAACCAGCCAGTAAAATTTGACCATTGTACACAGCTCTTATTCAATTTACTGTTACTCAGTGTTTACTAAAGATGGCGATGAAATAATATCAATATTTCATTGTAATTTTAGGTGAACATCGGACTTAAACATATTTAATGAATATATTCACAATTTTGATTAACTGGGAAAATAATATCTCTGATTACTTTTATAGAATAAGACGTAATACACAATCATCACAGACATCGAAATTTATCCTCAATTAAGAATAAAAATGCAGATGCGTTGTCAGATATGTAATATCTGGTTTCTAGTAAAAAGAGTCTCCGTTTATCTACACAAGTACCAGATGAAACACAACTACATAAGATGCTATTTAAGGCTAGTATCCTGTCAGAGTGTGGTCCTTCCCCGGTCGAGCCATACTTTACAAGGCGCAGGTTCGGCCGCACATGGAATACTGTTCCCATCTCTGGGCTGGGGCTCCCCAGTACCAGCTTCTTCCACTTGACCGCATCCAGCGCAGAGCGGCTCGAATCGTCGACGACCGAGTGCTTTCCGACCGGCTCGATTCACTGGCGCTGCCAAGAGATGTTGCTTCTCTTTGCGTATTTTATCGCATCTATCACGGGGAGTGCTCTGAGGAATTGTTCGGATTAATCCCAGCTGGCAAATTTCGTGAACGCACTACACGTCAAACGTCCCGATACCATCCACACCATCTGGATGCTTGGCGGTCCACCACTGTACGTTTCACAAGGAGTTTTCTTCCACGTACAACCTCTCTGTGGAATAGTTTACCACCGGCGATTTTTCCGGACCGATACGACCTGGGGACCTTTAAGAAAAGAGCTTACTCCTTTCTAAAGGGCCGGCAACGCACCCGCAATTCTCCTGGTGTTGCGGTTGATCATGGGCGGCGGTAGTCACTTAACATCAGGTGAGCCGCATGCTCGTTTGCCCCTTCTTCTATAAAAAAAAAAAACTATAACAATACAAACAATATAGCTGCAGCGTGGCTTTACCGCGTAAATGGTAGGATTTGTGGGAAAAACATTTAATGGATATTTCATTTTTCATTTCATGATTGTTTTCATCTTTGTCAGCTTGCAGGTATTCACTGCCAGACATGGACTTTTCTTAATAAAGATTGATCATTAATGCTACACTTGTTAGCCGGAGTGATGACCGTAGTAGATTTGTCGAAACTTACTATACTATACTACTATACTATACTACTATACCATACTACTATACTATACTACTATACTGTACTACTATACTATACTCACCTTACGAAACACATCAGCGTTAGGTTGTAATTTTGTGTTGGTATTTTTTGAAAGAGTGAATTGTTTTTTTTGTTAAAGAAGAAACAAAATCAATAATAAGAAATGCATAGAAAATATAATTATTTCAGTAAAGGAGACAATCAATTTTTGTATGGAGAATGGGCCCACCACAAATTTTCGCGTCACGCAATGAAATGGATGTCGATTTATTCCTTATAATCTATAGTTTACAAAAGTAATATCAGTTTTACCACATCTAGACGGAAAATCGAGAAATTAACAATTAAAATATGAATTTTAAAATAACCTAGAAATAAACTAAAAGCTATTTATAGTGGTTTTTACCGGTATTTTAAGTTAAAATAGTGCACTGTTGAATAATAGTTCATATAAAACCAAGTTGTAGGTACATTCAGCATTTTCAGGTACTTCAATATTTTTAGTAGTTACAAAATATAGTGCCTGTCTGTGTACAAATGTGGTATGGATACAATTTTTTACATATATTGATTGTGAGTGTACTTCCCAATTACCGTTAAAATAATATGATTAAATTCAAGATGACTAAGGTATAATATATCCATTTATATTTACAATATTACCAACACACGTTATATAGTAAGAAAGATGTTTTAAACTGACTGTGTAAAAAACAAGTTATAATGCAACCGTATTTATAGATAGTAAATCATCATTTCCAACATAGTCTATATAATTCAGACATATAATTCAGATCTATTTATGCAGACAGACAGACAGGCCTGGTGTCAAGACTTTTTTTAATATGCTTTAGTTGATTATTAAATACCTAATTATACATCTTAAAATGACTGGGTTCTAAAATACCAAAATGACTAGGTAATATCATGCTTATCTGTTATTACACACTGATAAATTGTGAGGAAGTAAGATGTTTTGAACTGTTTGTGCCAGGATAACAAACACACAGGTATAGTTTAATTGTATTTATTATTAGCGATCTGCCGCGACTTCGCACAGGTGATTTCTGGATTTCGACAACAGCGCCACCTACCGAGTCCATATGTGAATATGAATCATATAGAGACCCATTCAAACACACATAAACATATCATCAAAATCGCTTGGATGGTTTCTAACGGACATAGGTAGAAACATTTTTCGTGTTTTCATATCAAAAGATCATATTAAAAGATTTTTTCAAAATAACTTGATGGTAACATTTCTATTTATGATACGATATTGATATGTAATAAGTCCCAAAGATCATCTATAATCACTGCATTAATTATGGTTAAAATCGTCAGTGTTTTATGAGTCCTCTTTTAAAAATAACACAGCAGACTGACAAATTGTATGCAAGGTGTCTGATTTTACAAACATCAATCTGTGTACCAAAGCGATTGTGGCAAATCCTCTGGGCTGCCTATTTGAGGCAGGGGACCATTTACAGCCTTTTAAAATAAAGTAAGTACCTGGTGTGATGGTATCCACTGCAAAATAATATCTCTTTCTTCAGAGTTAATAGGCACAATCCGTCTACGGTGTGCTCTTAAAATTGAAGATCCACATGGAATACAAATATTCCTGTACACAAATCTTCTAATGGAGTGAGCAGATGCAACATTTTCTTGCAATATTCTTAGGCAGTTACAACAAACTGCATCAAGTGGGTGTAACTGAAAAAATCAGGAATTAAAAATAAAAGTGTAAATAAATATTAAGTTCAGATAAATGTACATTTTGAGGAGGGAAGCGAAGTTGGCATGAAAGTGAATGTTTGATGTGGAACCCTATATTATTTGAAATACAATACATTTTCAATTAAAAAAAATTGGAAATCCAAAAGACAAATATCGATTAATATATTATGATTTTACAATATTTACAGTATTTCAGGTATATCATATAGTGATAAATAAACTTTATAATATTAGAGTATAATGGAGTTGTGTAATATTAGTAATATATGGGGGAGGCCTATGTTCGGCAGTGGAGTTTAATTGGCTGTAACGGTAATATTACAGTGGATTGAAATATTTTTCATTGCACAAAATAACTTACTTTTCTATTTACATAATATTTTATCGTCAATAAATATTGACACATATATACCTATACTTTTTCGACTTTGATTTCTGATTGACTGACAAAAGATAATTAGACACACATAACATGTGATACATCATACCATGCCACAAAAACTTCTTTTGTGTATATTGTGTGACTTTATTTTATCTATTATTTAAATTAGATTTCACTAATAACATAAAACTTCAATACTTTAACATTTAACACATTAGTAAGACCTGTGTTTATCATTTGTTAAAGGTTAATTCAGTATAAGTTATAGATTTTACAAAATACTAGGAGGAAAAAATAAACTTTTATATTACTCACATGGACTTTTACTCGTCAGTTTGCATTTTCGAATGTCATTGGCAAATTATATACATAAATGTGATATAGGTATTTAATATTTGACTTACGTGCATGATATAACCCTTAGGTTAAACATTTTTTGCATCAATTAGACATTAACATACTAATCCACTTGTAAGCAGTAAAACTACGTGAATTTTCATTTTTAAACTTTTACTTTAACACGAACACAGTTTACATCAATTTAAACAAACAAGTTTATACCATATTATATTTTTTCTACCAAATAGTTTGAAACAACAGACTTTTTTCTTACAGTCAATGCCAGTCAATGGAGTCAATGCAAAGAACTATGCCTGTATGTTGGTAAATAGCAGGAAAGAATGCAGTGTCATCTTGTGTCAAAATGTAAAATAATTCAATCAATATAATATATCATTTATCAATTTAATATAACGAAAGATTAAAATTATAGCTATAGAAGGTATGAATTTATTAATAATATGAAGGGATATTTATTATTACTTTTAAAAACTTAAAATAATTAAGTACTTAATCATGTATAGATCATTATGTGTGCCTGGAGTCTGTGGATCGTTTTCTTTCGTATTATTTCTAAAAAATCGTACCATATCCCATATTATTCAACAGAAATAAAAATATTAAGTAATACATTAATAAAGAAAATATGTAATTTTCGTTTCCGCAGTATAGTAATATTGTTGGAATAAAATCGAGAGTAACAAAAATAATATATATTTTTCATAAAGTTTAAATCTAGATAATATGTAAGTAGATAGATTGTATAGTGCAGTCATTAGCTTTCCATGAGATAATATTATACCTACCTCATGAGAAATCCACACAGATAAAAGTTGGCGCACATCAGCAGTTGTCTCGGCCAGTAATTGTCTTCGCACACTGCGTTGAAACCTAACTCCACAATTGCAACATACACTTCTATTTTCATTGTATGCTGATCTAGCAGATTCCATTTTCTTAAAATCGCATATAAATACAAAAAAACAGTAGCGTGACGAACGTCAATGCCGTTAAGATTAAAGACGTAGGTAATACCCCGCCGCCCCGCCCCGCCGTACCCGGCCGCCGGCCGCTGGGAATTACCGGAAGTCAATGATAAAATAACGTTTTGGTTCACAGTCATTTAGAACTATGTTATAACGTGATATTAGCTAAAATTTTTAGAAAATAAACATAAAGTTCTTAGTGGTATCTTTTTTAAGTCAGCTTTGTGAAAAAATAGTTTTCTTTTTATACAAACTGCAAAATGACTAATTAGGTACACGCATTTTACCCATATTACACTAATCAGAACACGAATATCAAAACAACTAATTTTTTTCATATTTCTTGATTCCGTTTACATTTTTGAAAAATCTGTAGGCCATTTACTATTATAATTTGGTGTCTTTTTTTTGATGTAATACCATTAAGTGACGTTAATATTTTTAGTGGGCCCAAAAATGATTGTCCCCTTTGTGACGAAATTGTTATAAACGGTAAAAAATGAACATAAGCATTATCGGAAAATAATTGAGATTAGGTACAATGTTCTGAAATATTTGCAAGCTATTCCAATGTATGAACTGGCTAATTGCCAAAATCGGAAAGGAAGCTGCTAGTTGGAAATATACGAAGATTAAAAAAAGAAAATAGATTTAAATTTTACTCATTCATTTCGTAAAAGAATTACTTTTTAATCGCTCACATGTAAGCAGTATAATGCTAAAATATTTGTGTTATTTGCACGAATACTATATGCTGGTAGAGCCATATTGCGGTTATATTATGGTTGTAGCACGAATGGGTCGGCTCTACCGGGGAAGGACCACGCTCTCACAGAATACAAGCGTAAAATAGCAGCTTAATGCTGCTGTGTTTCGTATGATGAGTGTAGAAATCAGGAGACCATTTCTTACTGAAAACGAGGCATTCCATGTTAGTCCTCAGGAGTGACAATGCATCTGCGTTTTTGTTCTTAATCAAGGATAAATGTAGATGTCTATAGGCCACAGCATCCACTTCCCATCAGGTGGAATGTGTGCTCGTTTGTCACCCTTAGTCTATAAAAAAAACACTGAATAAAATTAATTTTACGGATTTTACGTAATTTTTAATTCACGAATTTTGATTTCAAGGATGTTCACTAGGTTCTCTCCATGAATACGGGTGCTGCGAAGCACCCAAAACGTCGGGTAAGTTAAAATAAATTAAACACGATAAAACGCGTAAAATTAGTTTTACTCAGTAAAATGCTGTTGAGTTTCATCAGGAGCATAGGGTAAAGGAGTGTGTGTGAGCACTAAAGGACCATGCTGGGAATTCGTGATATAAATTGCTAAGAATTTAGTAGAAGCTTTCAAATAATTGTAGAAAAAAAATATAATATTATGAAATTTACAGCCTTTAAATTATGGTCTCTATGGTTCTTGTATGGGTCTATGGTTCTTACAGTCAATCAGTCAGAACAAAATTATCTTAAAAATGTTACATAATTACATTTATTTATCTCGTTTCAGGATGGCTACTAAAGAGGAATCTATGGAAACTGAAGTAATAGTGAGTATATCCTTTGTTTTTTTGTTAAGAAAAAAGACGCATATCCTGGTGTGTCCGCGTAATAGAGTTCCAATAATCCATATTATCTCATAGATGTCATAAAGGGCGACGAGGATACTGCAATAGAAGTTGGGCGGAAGTATCTCCCCGATAGCAACTCAATGAGAGTAAAAAAAGCGTTCCTTGGACTTACTGAGTGAAGTGAAAACTTAAAACTATGAAATAAAAGTAGTTTGCAAAATAGCGTCCAACGCATTTATCATACGCGCAACATGGCATACTTACAGCTACAGATGTGCTGTTAACATTAGCATGTCGGATTCGAAATTATAAGACTTTACCCATCCAAATGTCACCTAATGCGCCTTAAAATGTCTTCACTTAAAGAAAACTGCAGTTTGCAATTCGCTCCTCAACCGTGGTAATTATAGCAAAAATACCTCTTATGTAACAAATTTCTCCCATGCAATGACAATGAAAAGCTATGAAGGGGCTGAACATAATTCAGTAGCAGACTTTCGATCAACTGTGATAAATGAGGGAAATAATATTGATTATCATAATTACGTCAATTCCGCATATTATTAATTATAATATAATTTATAATCAACTGCTAGACACATAATCGCACCTGATTTGCATTTAACACGGTCTAAATCTTTTTGGGCGGATATAATCTAGATAATTATTCCACATGTCGTAATTTTAGAAAATTTTTTGTGCTGTTTTTATATCATCAGACTGTAAAAGTCATTGACATGACCCGTTACAGGATTTACCTCAAAAGCCACTAGCCACACACTAGGCAAGCGGATTGACTATCGCAATACCAGATGTTGCACCTTTGATGCTGCCTCCCGCTGTTGGGCTGGTCGAGGTCTGGTCACCTTATCATTCATCACCATTACAGCCTATCCAAAGTCCACTTCTGAATATAGGCCTCACTTCCTCAAAGGTGGGATTATGGTATGGTTTAGCTTGGCAGATGGGTCGACAACTGCAGAATTTTATTATTTTAATTGATATAAGGAAAATGCTCTGACGACTTTTACGATACTTACGGGATGATATGGGGTGGTGGATACTTTTACGTCCCTACTACCTATACAGACCTACCACCTGGACACTTCAACACTAACACTCAACAAGACTTTTTGGCACATCTCATTCGCCTTTAACGACACTTACGGTGCGAAATGGGGTGATGGATTGTTTAAACCGCGGCGGAAGTTTGTTCTAAAAAATCTGTACTTGTAAATTTCCTTTATTTGAGTTTTACGATATCTATGTAATTGATGAGAGAGTTTTGATCTTCACTTCGCTTACCGGCACAAGGTAGGTATTCAAAGGTACTCGGGAACCATTCTTCCTCATTGGTTATCAGAGATGGTAAAAGGCGCAGGAAGTGGCTCAGGACCGTGCTCTGTGACATTCCTTAGGGGAGGCCTATGTTTAACCGCGGACTTGTGATGGTCTATAACGATGATGATGATGATGATAGATTTTTATTAGCCACAAACACACTGCAAAATCACTATATACATATTTGTTTATTGAATTATGTGTTATAAAACCGCCAGAAAGGCTTACGACATACCGTTTATAACTCATTTATATTAATACTAGTAATACATGTTAACATATTTCACGTTATTTATATAACATACAATTTTGTTTAAATAAGTATTTTATTAAAAAATGAAGACAGATTCAAAGTAGATAATGTACATTAAGGTGGAGTCAAACAAATTTTTAACTTCCCCGTGTGAAGTTATTGTAAAGAGTCCGATTTTGAAAATGGGAAATTTTAACATATCTCCACGTTTCAAGGTCTATAGAGTCGTATAGTATGGTTTTTAAGAGGATATCCGTGTGTGCACGTGAATGTATGTATGTATGTTCGGATTCAATTTTCGCCTCGTGTATCTCGAGAACAAAGAGTGATATTGACATGGTACCAGTTCCATTTAACGCATAATTATGTAACTTAGACCTCATTAAATTTTGAGCAAAATGGGTCAAGTCGCCGAATTTTGTGCCGAATGATAAATTGTATTAAATATTAAAAGATATAATATTTTTTATTCTTTGCACTTGGAAGTTAGTCCTGTGGATCTTTCGGGTCGCACCTAGACCGTTTATTTTTTTATATTCACTATGACATACCCACAAAAAGCTGTGTGGTGGGAATAATAAGCAAATGCGAAAATTTTTTGGTCTAGGTTTATATTTTAGACGTATGCCTATAGACATAAACATACATAAGTACATACATTAAAAAGTTTTGAAAACTGAAACACGTCAATCTTCGTTAAAGCCGAACTTTGTAAAAAAATCTTTGAAATTGTTCTTCTGTAGTTTCTAAACGCATTTAGTATCGTTAATTTTCACAGTTCATAGCGTCAATTTTCACAGTTAAACCTTTCAGTCTTAATTATAACAGAACGTTTTATAATTTATTTATTTATTTTATTTATTTTTACACTTTATTGTACTAAAGGTACAAACGGCGGACTTAATGCCATATGGCATTTTCTACCAGCCAACCGGAAAGTTAGTGGGAGATGTGTGTACTGCAGTGGGCTAAGATGAAACCTAAAATTGATAAATTTCACATACCCCCCCCCCCCACACACACACACATCACACACACATATACTCATAGCTCAAACTTAATTATATATACATATATATACATACATACACATACACATACATATATACATATACATACATACACACACGTATACACACGTATATACAAACATATACAATAGATATAATAGATTAAATGCTATAGATTATTTATTGTGTCAGATGAACCCAAATAATGTTCCTTTACCTTTGTTTTAAAAATCCACTTGCTGGGGGGATTTTCTTATTGCTAGGGGAAGCGCATTCCAGAGTCTTACAGCTGTAACAACGAAAGAGTTTGAGAGGAAACCAGTACGGTGAGAGGGAGTATGGAGCACGAGATTGTTACGAGAGCGAAGATTGCAATCATGGGAAGAACCCAGGTATTGAAACTTACATTTCAAATACTCTGGGGCCAATGGATAGTTAAGAATAGTGAACAGAGTGCTAAGAATTCTAAGGCTCCTGCGTTGTGGGATATTTAACCATTTAAGTTGAGAGCGATAGAAAGAGACGTGGTCATACTTTCGAAGACAGTTACAGTTGTTGAGAAGCCGATCCAATTTATTGACCAAGTATTTGTCTACATCTAAGTAACACACATCAGCATAGTCAAACATAGGAAGAATTAGCGCTTGAATTAGAAGTTTCTTCGTACAAGGCGGTAAGATATTTTTATATCTGTACAATTTTCTCAAAGTAGTACAAACTTTACGGCTAACTTCCTCAACATGACTACGCCAAGTAAGTGAACAATCCAAGGTTAATCCCAAGTCCCTAACATGGGAGCTGTAATGAATTACCTCGTTATTATAAATCAGAGGATCGAACGATGTGTGATTAAGTTTACCTAATTGACGTGCACTGCCTAAGACTATAGCTTGGCATTTGCTTGGATTAACAGCAACCCCATACCTTCTTGACCAATTAAGAATCCAGTTAAGATCGGAGTTAATCACGGTTACAGCATTATTTATGGAAGTAGCATCGGCATGAGCATAGAGTTGCAAGTCGTCGGCATACATATGGTAGGAAGAACGAAAATTAGAAGTGATCATGTTAATAAATATAGAGAAAAGTAAAGGAGAGAGAATTCCACCTTGCGGAACACCAGTGGTTAATTCACCCCAATCGGACACCATACCATCGACACGAATCGCCTGCTGGCGACCACGAAGATAGGAGGAGACCCAATTCCGTGCTGATAAGGAAAAACCTATGTTAGACAAGATGGCGATGAGAATATCATGGTCAACGGTATTAAAGGCGTTAGAAAAATCTATTAAAACTAACACCGTCAACTTTCCAAACTCCATGCCATCACGCATATCCTCTGTTATTTTTAAAAGCGCCGTTGTGGTGCTATTTCCTGGTCGAAATCCTGATTGGTGTTGATTCAGTAAGTTGCTTTTGGTTAAGTGAGTTTGTATCTGTTTGAGCGCTACAGCTTCTAAGACTTTTGACAAAAACGGCAAAATCGATATAGGCCGGAAGTGAATAAGAGCACTGGGCATAGAGATTTTTGGAAGAGGGAGAACAAAAGCCTTTTGCCAGCGTGACGGAAACTTCCCAGTAAGCAATGAGCGGTTTATAATGGAGGTTAAAATTGGTACAATATGATCTGAAACATATGATATCATGGTTCTTCCTATGTTGTCATGACCTACAGCCTTTGATTTAAGTTTTTGTAATACTTTTAAAATATCCTTCTCAGTGACAGCAGAAAAAGAGAAAGAATCAGTATGCGGGGATGACATGGAAGTAATATCCGAAATAGTTTTCATTTTAATATGAGATGGGAGACAAGCCGCTGTAGAAAAGTGAGCACTGAGATCATTTAATGAGAAAATATCTGAGATTACTTGTTTTTTAGTTTTACTGAGACCATGAGAGTGAATGAACTTCCATGTCTCCGATTGCGATGAATTAATTAGGAAATCATGAAAATATCGGCGTTTAGCAGACCTCACCACCTGATTGCAGCGATTCCTAGCCTTTTTGAAGGCCTCCCAGTTCTGTACAGTACGGCAAGATTTATATGTGACAAAAGCTCTATTGCGCCTGTTCATTGCCAAGCGTACGTCGCTAGTGATCCACGGTACTGATGGACGTTTGATTTTAACCTCGCGTTCTGGCGCATGTGTATTGAAAATATTCAATAATTTAGAATTAAACTCCATAACCATATCATTAATTGACTCAGTATTTAACACTGGAGACCAATCAATGGCGGACACATCATTAATTAAGTTATTTCTATTTAATCGAGCATAGCTGCGTAACTTTATTGTATGAGGGATATGTTTAGGTGGTTTTAATTTATATGAGAGAAATAACAAGTCATGGTCGAAAAACCAGGAGCTGGGTACTGACCATAACTCGCAACTTTATTAGAAGATGTAATAATTAAATCGATCCAAGAATCCGCGGTAGAAATATTAGAGTGAGTAGCTTTAAGGGGGAGAATGGAGAGGTTGACCGAGTTTATGATGGATCGTAACTTTTGAGAATTAGAGGAGTTTTTTAACAGGTCTGTGTTGAAATCACCCATAATGACTTGATGTGTGTACTCAGAGCAAATTTTATCTAGGATAAATTCCAAAGTGGAAAAATAATTAATAGAGGGAGGAGAGTAAACGACTCCAAGAATAGCTTTGGCCCCCTTTAAATTAATTTCAAGAAACAGATACTCCATGTCATTAGCCTGTTGATCAAAAGTGGATATTACTTTGAAAGTTATATCACTACGTAGGTAAATAGCGACTCCACCCCCACGCCTTAAAATTCGGTCCTGTCGTACCAGTACAAAGCCTGGTAGACCATATGATGTAGAACATAGGTTAGGTTTTAACCAGGTCTCGGACACTAGTATAGCATGGACGAGATCAGCTGAGAAAGTAGCTAATAATTCAGTATAATGACATGGAATACTTTGCGCATTAATATGACATATATTAAGATTAGAGTGAACAAAGTTAATAAATGTATCAGAAATTTATTGCCTTAGGGCGACCTGAAAGTTATAATCATCATCATCGAAGTGAAAAGACGAGCTCGTATCACTTGCTGACACAAAAACTTCATCATCAGACATAGTAATTTAAGATAAATATCATATACCTAAGGCAAATATTTACAAAAATAATGAGATATATAATGCAAGAATATAATTTATATGTATAATATAAGGTACTATTCTATCACACCACCTTTCCTCAAGTTGACTGATAGTTATAAAGCAGTAAACACGAAAAATTCAATTTTAAATAAAAACGAACGAACATGGCAAAAGATAACACAAGCTGGATACAAGTATTCCAAGTAATATTTAACAACAACTAATGCATAATTTCATTAAGGTATAGAACAATGTAAGTAAGGCTTAATGGTCCACATACCTTTGCCTTAACCATAATCTGTCACTGCCATTCAAGTGACCAAAATATTATGACAGAATCAATGAATCAAGAAAGTAACAAGAGCGATAGTCAAAATTGCAAAAAGAAAATAATAAAAAATTAACCATACCTACTTAATTAAATCAAAATTGCTAGATCAAACCACTAAACTTACTTATTACTACTTCCACTACTACTTTCAAGATTACAAAACTACACTTATTGTGGTGTATTAATGATCTCATTGCAATTAACTATTACAACTGTATGATGAATTGTATGACCAGTCCACTGAACAATATAAAATGTAATATAATATTATCGTAGTTTATTCTAGTAGTAACCAAGATTATCATAACAGTGTACATTAAACTTAATTAAAACTTAATTAAAAAGTAGAATGAAAAATTAAAAGAGAAACTTACAACAGTAGGAAATTATTATCAATATATCAGATAAAATTCAAAACAAGTCAGAATGTTTTCAAAAATATGCAAAGATCTATTTATATTTAAAAACTAAAAAATTGTACATATTAATCTCACAAAATTATTTGTAACATCCAGTTGATATAAATTTAAGATAAATACTATGTAAGGTTATTGGCCACAAATGTGAATTGGGATTGAAAGTGAGTAAAACTTATATACATTTCATCAATACAGTTAAAAGAAAAAGAAAAGAAAAAAATATATACATAAAACATGGACTATTTACAATGCCATTAGGGTAATATTATTACATTTTAATATCAACAACAATAACAACTATCTTAGAGTTATTTGTATTATGAAGTGGGACAAAAGTATATGCATGTAAAGTACATTGTAAGGATTCATTTATCAGTGTCAATAATAAGAAGTGAATTTCACGTTTCAAAAAACAGTATCTTAGAAGTATACCAAGTAGATGAGAAGTATAGTAAGTAGAAACTTATTGGAATATACATCTTCAACTCATGTATATTGATATAATACACATGTTTATCACAAATGGCGATTGCATTAGGCAACAGAAAACTAGCAAAAATGACACTATGCTCACAGAAAAAAAAATAATATAATCTATGTTTCATTCTCTAAGCGTAAGCGTATTGAACATACAAAATAATATTCCAATAAATTATTAGGGGTTTACGAAATTGTACTTTAAAAATACTTTCGTACTGGTGCATCTCAAACAAAACACAGGATATTTGACATATTTCATTATCTATTTAACGAAAAAATAACTCTGCGTGTATTTTCACTCCACCATAATGTACATTACTAAATAACAGGAACCAGGAACAGTTTTTGCCCCTTATTTACGTCATTGACTTTTGGAAAAAATTATTAATTTAAAAATTTAGTATTTAAAACATTTGATGACTACGCTATATTTTCCCAGCGTGACCTTATATAAGAATCGACGTAAAGAAATTTTTAATAAAATGATTTCGGAAAAGGAACGTGTATCCTTTGCGTCGTTATCGGTTAATTAACTCGAAATGTATATAATGTAGGTAAGCAATTTTTTTATACCAATTGCTATACGGGTACGAGCAAAAGCAATAATATGATGTTAATTTTATCCTGATCAGTATCACCAGATGCGCTCATATTCTTTTATTTTTAATCCGATAAAAATCATTTGTAAAAAGCAAATACAAAATGCTTACAATTAAACTTACAAAGAAGTTGTCACCACCAGTAGCATTATAAATGGAACAAGGCTGCCAACGATATTGCTTTAGAAATGAATATCGATCACAGAATGGTATTAATTCATTTAAAAGCTTGGATATCGATATCGACATTGGTATGCAATAATACTAGCCTATGAGAAGAAAGATTAATGTAAGCAAAAAGTAAGCGAAACATTCTTAGAAAATTATTACAAATGACCAATGATACGTATTACTTTTACCAGAATCGTTTTTTCGATCTTTACCTAGAGAAATTTTTGAGTCTGACCTCTATTATCACAAGCTGTTAGGATCAAAGTAAGCGATTGAAACAAAACTAGACTTGATCAGCAGAAAGGTTCGTCATGATAACATGAGATCACACAAGAGACTTTGTATTTAGTACAAATTTATAGAAATTGAATAATTAGTACGGTACACCATCTAGCCTTGACCTTGCAATTTTTGATAGTATACAGACATATCCACCTGTTTTGATCGCTTTAAGACTCTTTAATCGCAACGTAAAGAGAGGATTTTAAAGCAAAACGACATACATATATTTATTATTATTGGGGGGTATCAATATAGTTTTCTCATCTGGTTGGGTTCTATAATATATAATTATAAATGGAAATGAAAAGATAAATATACATAATTATCAACAAAATTTAATAAATATTATATTATTATTATTATTAATAAGTACTTATTTTTAATAATGCTTGTCTATAAAATATAAAAATGATTATCTAATTGCTTTAAGAGATGTTTAATTGATGTCAATTTATACATAAAATGACGATAAACTAATCCAAATTTTATAAAAAATGAATATAGGCGTAGTAGTTAGGCATATTATATAAAGGTATACCACGATATATTTTGTATGAAAAGTTCTTGAAATGTAAGAAAATGTTTTAGTACACTGCTGCTTTCACGAGTAGACGAGTAGACGAGGTGTTGGTTAATATTGGGGTCGCGACAAAAATACATGGCGGCAACGGATCAGACGGCAGTAGGCGGCAGGCGGCGTACGCGCCGACCGCGCGCAATACTTTACGAATCCATACATATAGGCTCATTTACTGAGCCCGTGCTAAATTTAACCGCTGCGACCAGATAATCTGTATGTTATAAAACATAAATAAGTGAAGAGTTATATTTAAGAGTGATGTGAGAGTCTACAACTAAAACGTGTGAAATTCTTGAATAAATGTGACAGATTAATAATTGAGTCAGTTTTTTTGGATGTCATATAATAACAAATAATAACTTTAAAATTCGAGTCAATCCCTGTGAGTATATGAAATATATTTTTTTTACAGTTTTGTCAAATTGCCAAACAGTTTTCGAGGTTTAAGACCCTTAAAATATATTACTCTAATAATAAACTATCTTTGAAACGATACTGTAAAATAACATTAAAATATATATTGCAGAAAAAATGAATCCACCGTCTGCAATTTACGCTGCAATGAATAAGGAACGCAAGCCATTTACCTACACTCCTGGTGGTTTGGACCTTTCGGAAATAAAATCCGAACGGATGGCGAAACGGTTAATGAGAAATGCCATGAGTCAAGGCGTTCCGGAGCAACCATCATCAAGTTTATATTCACCAGCAGCTCCATCAACAACACTGAATGCACCTAATTTTAATTGTTTGCCTGTTCAAGTATTTCCAACATTTCCTCTTCCAGCAAATCCAAAATCTTTATTAAGAACAAGAAGCAATCCACATAAACAAAATGATCGATTTGAAAATGAAATGCCTTATGAAGAACAATTAACAACGAATGGCACGCAACTTGATTCAAAATTAGGTTCGGAACATAATAATAGCTCGAAATATATTCCATCAAACTTTGAAAAGACTGATCGGTCCATGTCTTTTAATGAACATATCTATAATACACCAAAAGTTTGCACATATTCAAATGCAAATTATGGAAGTAGCGGCTACACAGAAGCACTTTCTCCCAAAACTAATACAACTGAAGGCAATTTATTGAGTTCTCCGGATAATGAGCAACAAAAGTTCATTGATGCCAGTCACGTGAAAATCGATGGCAGCCAAAGTCTTCACATGTCTAAACCGACCCTAAAATTTAATACGGATAGTCAAATACTTCCGACGTTAGCTTCAAACCGTATATCAGAAAAATTGGTCACTGGAACTGAAAATAAGCAGGTGGATGTAAAATCACTGTATATTTGCTATGTGTATATCTATATGTGTGTTTATGTTATCTGTTATACGTATTTGTTATACAGAATTACAGACCTATAAAGAAAATACTGCTCATACATAGTGAGTTCACAAATGTAATCTAATATTATTTTAATTTCGATAGTTTTTTAGTTACAGTTCATCGATGTTTTGGAAAATATTCATTGTTTTTGATTTTGTAATTAACTAATTCCTCGTGGCCTTCAATTGCAACAATAGATTTTATTACGTAGTTAGTAAATTTACCTTATCCCGCCGGAATTTACTCCTGAATGAAGGTATTTTCAAATTGCAGCATTTAGAGTTATGGGATATTGAAACGTTTGCGAAGGCGGATTTGTTTATAACATACACTTGCATTATAATGCTTCCATCACCAAAAGTCTGTGTTATTTTTTTTAATTTGTTATTGTAATTTGTTTATCGCTAGAGCTTCGTTCCTGAACTAACAACTTACATGGCGTGCAGAAAAAGTTAGTATTTAAGAAAAAGGTTGGACATTGGTAGAGCCTTACTGCAGCTATATTAGTTGTATAGTTGTAGCACGAATGGGTCGGCTCGACCGGGAAAAGACTGTTGTGTTTCGTATGGTGAGTGTAGAGAACCGGACACCATTTTTACTGGAAAGGAGGCATTCCATCTTAGTCCTCACGGGTGACAACGCTTTTGCATTTTGATTCATAATCGATGTTGGTTGTAGATGTCTATGGACTGCAGCAACCATTTACCATCAGGTGGTGCGTGGTGCTGCGTGCTCGTTTGTGAACTTCTCCTATAAAAAAAACGAATACTATTAATCTTCCTCTGTCTGATATATATATTTTGCTACAGTCGAATAGAAGATCGAATGCAATACATATTATGACATGACAAAAACCACCATTTACATTTTGCACAAAGATTTGTTTCTGGTATTTCGAATTTAATCCAAAATAGGCCTTTCGCGTTGTAGAGAGAATTTACTTCCTTCGCTACACTTGGTAAGCGAATTAATGATCGCAGCATCAGAGCGACTCTGACGCTGCTCTGTATGGTCAGTCTGGGCATTTTACATATGGCCTAAATGGAATAATTAATTTTTCATTTTTCACTGAAAATGTAAGGCCAAAAAATAACTGTTCCTGGTCTGGGTGTTGGTATATGTGCAATTTATTTATGTGATATTTACGATACAGGAGAAGCTCTCAGCATAAAAATATAGTTTTTTAAGCTGTATATATATACTATATATATATATATATATATATATATATATATATATATATATATATATAGATGAGATATAAAAGATATTATAATAATAAAAGTTTTAAGAGATTTTTTTTAAAAAGATTACTACAATAAATATTTTTGTTAGTGAGGGTGTCGTTCGTTTATTAGTCGATTTTCTAAGAACTATGATTGCCAAAAAAGAAACAACGACCTTTTGTAAATGATTCGCTCCAAAAATTAGGCTTTATCTATATATATATATATATATATATATATTTTTTTTTTTTTATATATATATATATATATGTCTTTGTTTTTTTGCAAACATAGTTCTTAGATAATCGAATAAGAAACGAACGACACCCTCTCTAACAAAAATATTTATTGTAGTAATCTTTAAAAAAATCTCTTAAAACTTTTTTTTATATCTCATCTATATATAAGAGGATGTTTGTATATATGAACGTTGAACGTTATGATCATAAATGATCATAACGTTCAATATATATTTGATCAAGCACCATGAAAATTGGTATGTATTTTTCAATGGAGAAGTTTATATTTATAAACAATTTTTTTTATATTTAAGCTTTTTAAATCAAGCGCAGCAATTAATAATTTAAATTGTATGCGCTAAAATAAAAATTGTTGCTGAATGCAACTTATGATATTAAATGCCAGTACAACGTCAGGGAGGTTCAGCTAGTCTCATATAATATCGCATAACAATTTTTAGATTTCTCTTTTTTACGTTTGAAACTATTTGACTGAAAGGTATATCAACGAAATATCGTTGCATGAAAACATATATTTTAGATAATGATATTTTTTCTCTAAAAACATAATTAATACAAATCTCTAAGCTTTATTGTTTGGATCATATGAAGTTTACTATACTGGTTCATGTCTTCTACGAATTTAGTGAATCAGAAATTATTATCAATAGATTAATTATGTGTCGTTTAGTGGCATAGAAGAACCCATCACTCCATTTTATTTGGATTTAGTAAGCGGTGACTAAAGGATAGCCCGGAATGAGTTTGTGACTTTTGATGAATTTTACAGTGGCGATATAAACATCTCGTTAACGCCAGATCTTAATACACTGAACGGCCAAAGGTAGGAACTTCAAATGTGCGAGCCGTCTAGTACTGCGGCCGTTAACCCGCCTGCCAAGCGTAACAATTAAGGCAAATCCTTCCTACAACAGGATAGGCCTATGGTCAACAGTTGATTTTTTCAAGCTGATGGAGATGAAAACGAAGAAGAAGTATGTTACTTACATAATAAAAACTATTTTTCAGAAAGAAGAAAAAGTCGTCAAAAAACAAACAAACACGGGTAAAGTAACCGAAGAACAAAATGGCGATACGAATGTTGAGGCTGCGGTAACTGTTAAATTGCCTGGGAAAAAAACATCAGCCAAAACGGAAACTAAAGTGGAAGTGGTAAAAAAGGAGTTACCGGATGGTTCTGTTGAAGAAGTAAAAACAACTACGACAAGAACCACAATTGATGGAAAGACAGAAATAACAACAAAAACGGAGACAACAATCATACCCAAGGAAGATGATCTAGAAGAGGAGGAGATTGTAGAAGAGGAAGAGGAAGAAGAAGAAGAAGAATTAGAAAATAATGGTAATGAACTAGTTCAAAAGGGATTGGAAGGAAATGTCGAATTACATGAAGAAGAACAAAAAATAAACAAAGAACCTATCCAAAATATTATTAAACAGAAAGAGACTTCAGAAACTAGTATAACAGAAAATGTTACTGTTATTAAGTCTACAGAAAGTCAAAACGATTCAGAAGAGGAAATAGAGGAAGAAGGAGAAGAAGAAGAAGAAGAAGTAGAAGAAAATGAAAACGTGGAAGTAACTGTTACACAAAAAGAAGTAGAACCAATTTTGCAAAAGAAAACAGACATTGATGATAAAATAAAGTCAGAAGCAGGTGATGAAGACGAAGAAGAAACAAGTGACAAAGATGAAGAGGTATGTTTAACAACTCAAGAAAATAATATAATGAAAAGTCAGACATGTGGGAAAGAAAAAGTTGAAGAAGTAAGAGAAATAGACAAAGTTAATGATATTTGTGAATCAGAAGAAGAAAATGAAAAACTTCCATTACAAGATAATATAAGTAAAGACATTTCACTAGAAGAAAAGGAAAAGGAAGAAGTATCGGAAGAGAAAGATGATATTATAAAAGAAAAATTAATAAGAGAATCAGATCCAGCAAATATAAACGAACAAACTAACGCAAGTAATAATGAAACTGTAAAAGAAGCTACAAGTCCGACTCAAGAAAATAAAGAAGAAACTGTTATTGAGGTCCAAATATTGAAGCCAGAATTATCGACGAAAGAAGAAACAAAACCCGAAGTATCAAGTGATCTGAAGGACAAAGAAGATAAACCAACACTGCCGACAGACAGGAACATTCCGTTAAGAGAACCATCAGTTCCTCTTGAAAAGGTGGAAGAGGTAGAAATTAAGCCTATTGGCCAAATAGTTTCGAAGTCTCACACTGAGAATACTGAGATCATCACAACTTCCATTGACAAACCAACAACAGGATTGAGTACACAAACTGAATACAATAGAATAGAAAATATAGTTACAGTGAATCGCACGACTAAAACATTAGATCAAGCTTATGAACAAATTTCTCAGCACGGGGTTCCCACAGTTAAGACCTATTTTGCACCAAATGATAGACCGTTAATTTCACCTCAATCTACTCGATCTCATCAGTCACCTTACCCTTCAGAACCTCAAGGTGAACGAAGACATAGTCTCTTACTTGATCGTCTTAGTGTCGATCGCCAAATACCACCAACAGAACTATATCAGAGTAACTATCAATATGGTAATCAGACTTATGAACAAAATATTTCTTCGCAAGAGCCCCAGTCAGAGGTATTAACAGTAAGCAATGTTAAACCTAGTTCTATTACAAAAAATCAGCAATGGTATCAAGAAACAAAAAAGGATGAAGTTACTTACAATAATACAGCTCCTTCTCTTAATGTGCCTTCCCAACAGTGGAATTTAAAACAATCTCATCCACAGTCACAGCCCCGACCACAGTCACAGCCCCAGCTTGAATCTGCATATCAATCTTCATTGCAATTACAGTCACCCTATGCACAAAATACACAAGATACGTATAGGACAAACTTAAACACATTAAGTAGTTATCAACAACATTCATATCCAAGCTATACACAAAAACCAATGCGAGCAACTCCTAGCATAAACAAACAATCAAATCAATTTTCCTATATAGAGAAAGCCACACCAGAAAGTTATCAAAGACCATCACAGCAATTTTCATCTACTTATATTCCACCTCCGTGGGAACAAGATCCTAATTATGTTGCGGATAACATAAATCATACATTATATTCTCCGCAAACAAGCAATACATTTACCAATAGTGCTAATCAAACATGGACACCACCTACAGCAAGTACATTTTCAAAGCCAAAGCCAACATCGTACATACCACCTGCACCGAATCAGTCATTTGTTAAGCCAGTAACTACTGTGGACCCTCCTAAGATGCCAGGACGCAAAACTTACTACAGTGAATATGAAAGACGTTATATATCGGTGCCAGAAACTACTTATATCCCTACCGAAAATAAGTTCCAAGCGCAACCTAATCCATCACCTCAATACTATTATGACAATTATGAACCGGCAGAGACAGTTGAGCATGAATGGCGAAAAGAACTTAGAGAGTTTTCTGAAAAAACCCAAACTCAAAGCCAATCTGAGAAAACATTAGTAAAACCTCCCTGGGAAGAAGATCCAAAGTATTATGTTCCTAAAGTTACTACAGAATATACCCCTACTCCTACATGGAGTCAGACTTTACGACCTAATTCAGGTCGCGAGAGGAGTTTTGAATCGGAATTTGTGAGATCACAAGAATTGCCAAAGACAAATACATTAGGACGAGGAAGGCCCCAAAGCTCATATGTAAAAAGTAACGTTTCTACACCAATTCTGGAAAGACCTCGCGGAGTATCAGTGGATAGATACAACCCAAACAATTATAAGTCTCCAACGCCATCAGAATATCCTCCAGTTCAGAGTCACACCCTAGACCCATCAATTGGCCCCAAAACATACCATAATCCAAATGTGCCTGTTTATCACGCACGAGCCTCAGCTGAACCTAGGTAAGACATAATGGATAATGATTAAATATAGAATTAAGGAAACTTTATTTTCCATTTATAAATATAACGTTAAATAATAACTGATGACCCTACTTACACCTAATTACTTAAACGTCCTCTTTATTGCCTTTAAATAAAAAGAGAGAGCAACTTAAGCATTACCTAATTTGAGTCGACGTTATGAGTAAGGCCGTTAATGTATGAATAGCTCCAGTGTTGAAATTTTGTATATTATTTCTAACACGTAACAGTATTATGGACAATATGTTATTTTTCAGAGAGCAAGTTTTCCCGCAAACAAGGCAATGGGGAGAAGCACGGGCTAGCCCCATTCAATCAAGATCTTTCAAATATCTACAGTGGATTACTGGAACTGAAGATTGAGCTTAGAGTGAATCAATTTTTAAATATAAGTCATATTTTAGGAATGAAGTTAAGAGAAAGATAAGTATTTATTAAATAAAAAGAGATTTTCATTTTTAAAATTTTCGATATTTTTGAAAAGAGAACATTTTCGGTATGTATATTTCGTGTCTTCTTCTTATTAATCTTATAATTAATAAGCTTGTTGAAGTATTAAAAAAGTTGAATATTGATCAGAATTGTCAAAATAAAATGCTTCCCTCTAAGGAAATATAAATATGAAAGCAATTCTCCAGTGTAGAACTAAAATCAATATATTACGTACCTTTTAAATTTACCCCTTTACTTGTATTGTACTTGTATGATTTAGAGGCATTGTTGCAATGTGATATTTTTGTATACTTAATTTGCTAACCTAGTCATGAGAGGCTAATATAATATTATCATAAGCCTCGAGTAAGAGGAAAACTAAACATTGTGTTTCTAATTTCGTACTTCATTTATTTTCATTTATTTTGGCATTGCGTTAATATTAGATCATCCTCGTGTACAATGACACATACCGACTTTTATTAAATTAAAAACGTGCTATGTGCATTTTTGTACATGTTTCTGCCAAATCTGTAACATAATACGATAAAAAAACTTTATTCAAATTAATATTAATTCTTAACATCACAGATATATTTTGTACTTAAGTTATTGTTAAATGCATGGTCCATTATGTTGTAACAGTTCAAACATTTTATATGTTATTTGTGAAATTATTGTTGAGTTTTATATAATAAAGACTTAATAAAGTGTTCGTTCATTAGTATAAATTATGACGATGGATTAGTATTCAGAACAGGGGTACTTCGTGTTTGTAATCACATGCGGCGACTTATAGAATACAAATTATAGATTTTCGGGCGAAGGTACAATAATAATTGGATTAAATAATAATTGTTCCTCTGTCCAATACAAAATCCGATTCGCAAACCATATTTAGTACTTGATACAGAGGTGTGTCTCTGTGTTTACCCGTTCGTACACACATACATACATAAACACTTACGCCCGTCACGCTGGCACGATCCTGATACACGACTCTGTCTTCCTTTACATCCAATACTTACACATACATAATCGTCGGTTAAGGGTACTCCTAATTTGAACCATCTTCAATATATCGTCAAATTGGTGGATAATCTCAAATATCCGTATGTATATTTGTATATATTCTGTTTAGTTGATAGTTTTTAAAGATATGTGGAAGTTGCTATCGTAGTCAAATTTGATCATTTGATAAATAAAGTAAAAGTAATGTTAGACTGTTCATGCTACAGCTGGGCAGCGGCCTCATCACATTTCTGAGAGAGCCATAGAGCGATTCGTCCGCTGCACTACTCTAGTGTACGTTGGCGGACTTCATATGTCCTCAAAATATTTTATTCGTCGGTCATACAACCAGCATATATGAGTAATAGCTCCTCACAATGTTTTTTCTTACCACCGAACAGGTGAGTAAATAGCACTTTTTAATTTATTAAGTGAATTTATGTTGCGTTACAGTACAATAATGGCATGAAAACATCCAGGGGTTTATCTACGCTAGAGAAAAATCTATGTATTAATATTAAGTTACTACATTAAATTAATACTACAATGTATATGGTTGATTTAAAATATAAGAGTTTGTTCCTGCTGGCGGGGATCAAAGCTAGGTTGCTCGCTTACTGCGGCACTTACTTACGAGCACTTAAACCTTGAGCTACCACGTTTTTGGAAAAAAGATAAATAAAAATAACTGTATAATAAAGATATTATATATAAGTAGTTGGTTTGGCAGAAGTTGTTCTGACCTTTCCAGTAGGTTGCACGATTAGATACAATCTGAATTTACTCCGTTCCAGATTTTGTAATTCTTGTTTTTGGCACGAAACCATTATATAATGTTAATATAGATATTACAATTACACTATGTAGTGGCAGTGTAAGAATATCCACTATCAAATATCGTCCCAAGAATGTCGTAACTGGCGACAGGGGGAAATAAATCAGAAGATGGACAGCGGCGTCTTTACAATAACAGTTAATAATTAGAAACTACGGTTGCCAAACCACCTAACAAGCTTGCTAACTATGTACATATCTTCCTTTGAGAGAATCTTTGAGGGACGCCTATGCCCACTTACCATTAGTTGGACTGTGTGCTCGTCCGTCATCCTTATTCTATAAAACGATGGTAAAGCGTATCTAGGTCAATACATAACCAAAACCTATTCACTCTTGGCTTAATGTTTCAAAAAAATAAAAATGCGTCAAAAGGCACTTAATGGTGTGTGTTACATGTTTATGGTAAAATCGGATTTTTGATTAAAAACCTAGGCTTTACAGCCTATTAAATGTCTACTCCTAAACATTCAATAGTGGACATTTAATAGGCTGTAACCGTTACGGATATTATTATTGGTCCATAAATATAAAATGTATGGACCAATATCACCCTTTTCAATATATAATTTATTTTTAAATATATATTTTATTAATAACTTGACTACAGCACCACTCATCACCATAGAAAACATAATATTGTGTGATTATGATCTCAATCGAACAAGTTATTTAGAGGTTATAGAATCTCGAGCAAGAGCACCAGCAACATAACAAAGATATAAATTAAGTAGGTCTATTTTCGAGATGTTTTTGCTGTTAGTCTATGCGACTCTTACATCTTCATCTGACTCAGGGTTAATATAAAAAAAGGGAAAGGCAATGAACGTGAGGATGATGATGATAATTGTTTATGGTTTGGTATTGTTACTGTTACGAGCTTGAGGTTCGTGACAATAAAAATTGCCGATAAAATTACCTAAATTAACACTTTAATTTACTTTACACAATTAAAGTTAAAACACTAATAATTTAAACACACTAATTCACTTAATTCCACTCCGAAGCTTCGCTTGTTTCGCCCAAATCAACACTGCCTCGATCGCATCTTGCAGCGCCTATATATTTGAATCAGCAAAGAAATATCCAGAATGTTCAAGTAAACACGCGGAAGGCACCGAGCGTTCGAGTTTCGACTAGGCGCTGTCAGTTGAGCGATTTGTGATGTCATTTTCTCAATGCTCCCCTCGCTCTCGTTCCTGACACTAGATGGCGCTAGTTGACTTATTCATGCAACACTGCCCCCTCCTAAGACATGCTCGTCCCGAGCATTATCGGTCCCATAATAACGCGCCAAGCGATCCACATGGACGATCTTAGGAGTCCCTCTTGCGCCTTTCTGTATCCGGTAGGTCACATCGTTGATCCTGGTTACAATCCGGTACGGGCCGTCCCATTTAGCTTGAAGCTTAGGAGATTTCCCTTTGCTGCGGACTGGATTGTGCAACCACACAAGTGAACCTTCGTCGAACCCTTTGTTGTTCATTTTGCGGTCGTACCGGGTTTTCATTTTCTCAGACATTTGCTGGCCCGATTGTCTGACGTGCTCATAAATGTCATTCATTTTGTTCCGCAAGTCATTTGCATAATCGGTTATACTGCGTGGGGCATCAGGTGGTATCCCGGTGATCAGGTCCGCAGGCAGCCGTAATTCTCTTCCAAAGTTTGCGAAAGCTGGTGTCACTGCTGTACTTTCGTGAACAGAACTTCGATATGACAACAAAAACGGTTGTATGTGCTTGTCCCAATCTCGTTGCCGATTGTCTACAACTTTTGCTAGGTACCTCTCCAATGTCTGATTAAATCGTTCCACCATTCCATCAGATTGCGGGTGATAAGAAGTCGTTCTTGTTTTATGAGTACCCATAACTCGGCAAGTTTCCTGGAATATTTGAGACTCAAAATTCCTTCCTTGATCGCTGTGAATCTCTAAAGGTACTCCAAAACGACAGAAGACTTCATGAACTAGTTTATCTGCAACTGTTGAAGCTTCTTGATTTGGAATGGCGAAGACTTCTGGCCACTTAGTGAAGTAATCCATCACAACCATGAAATACTTGTTACCGCTTTCACTCTCCGGAAACGGCCCCGCCACGTCAATGGCTATTCTCTCCCATGGTGCACCCACATTGTACAACTTCAATGCACCTCTACTACGAGTCTGAGGTCCCTTTACAGCCGCACAACTTGTACATTTGCGACACCAGTCCTCGACATCGTTTCGACAGTGGACCCAGTAAAACCGTTCTGGGATCTTCAGTAGAGTTCGTTTAACTCCCAGATGGCCTCCTGAATAATCATTATGGTACAGCTGTAGAACATCCGGTACTTTACTTTAGGGACAACCATTTGCAAATGACAGCTGTCTCCCCGAACATTTTCCCATTTACGGCACAGTACTCCATCCTGAAGCAGCAAGCTGTCCCACTGGGCCCAATAGCTTTTAGTGGTTGAACTCATTGCTGAGACGTCGCTCCACTTAGGCTTGGGAGCACTGGCCCTTATCCATTCCAGAATCGGCTTGATGTCCGGATCTTCCTGCTGTGCATGTTGTAAGCTGTTCTTCCATTCGTTGCTGAGGTGGTCCGTCCTGAGCATCCTCACGGATACCTCTTCCTTACTCTCTTGCCTAGTACAATGGTTGCAATCTTCAGGACAAGGTCTTCTTGACAATGCATCTGCGTTGCCGTGAGATTTTCCGCTGCGATGTTCGATCTCAAAGTCGTATTCCTGCAGTAGTTCAATCCACCTCGCAACTTGTCCTTCTGGATTTTTAAACTGCAATAGCCATTTTAGTGCAGCATGGTCAGTTCGTAAGTGAAACTTTCGTCCCAGAAGATATTTGCTAAAATGCTGCAACGACTTTACCACAGCGAGCAATTCGCGTCTTGTGACACAATAGTTCCTTTCCGGTTTTGACAACGACTTGCTGAAGTACGCTATTACGACCTCTTGGTCACCATTCCGTTGAGACAACACACCGCCGAGTCCTATATCACTTGCGTCTGTGTCAACTATAAATTCTTTGCTTGCATCAGGGTATCCCAAAATAGGTGTTTTGCACAGACGGTCCTTGAGCTCCTGGAATGCGATATTGCAACTTTCATCCCAGCAGAAATGTCGCTTCTCCTCGGTTAGCTTGTGCAGAGGTTTGGCTATATCTGCAAAGTTCTTATGCCGGTAATAGGAGCACAAACCCAAAAATGCTCTAACCTGCGTCTTGTCTTTTGGAACCGGCCAATCCTTGACAGCGGCGATTTTCTCTGGATCTGTGCGGATACCTTCTTCCGATACTACAAACCCCTAAAAGTTAACTTGCCGTTGAAATAGTGAACATTTCTTCGGGCTCAACTTGAGGTTGGCACTCTGAATCTTCATGAGCACGCGTTCCAGGTTTTGAAGGTGTTCCTCAAACGTACGGCCCACGATGATGATGTCATCCAAGTAGACCAGACAGGCATCGCCAATTAGCCCGGTAAGTACAAGTTCCATCAGCCTTTCAAACGTTGCTGGAGCATTGCACAACCCAAACGGCATTACTTTGAATTGCCACAGACCCTTTCCCGTCGAGAACGCAGTTTTCTCCTTGTCCTTAGGGTCAATTTCAACTTGCCAGTAGCCACTTTTTAGATCCAGCGTGCTAAACCATTTTACTCCTGTAAGCATGTCCAGCGTGTCATCAATTCTTGGCAAGGGATAGCTGTCCTTCTTTGTAACGTCGTTCAGACGGCGGTAATCAACACAGAACCGCATGCTGCCATCCTTCTTTTTCACCAGCACCACTGGTGAACACCATGGACTAGAGGAAGGTTCAATAACACCATCCTTCACCATTCCTTCAATCATGGTTTCCACTTCCTTTTCACGTGCTACCGGCAATCTTCTTGGCCGCTGACGGATAGGCAATTCCTCTCCTGTGTTTATTTTGTGTTGAACTAGGCCAGTCTTTCCTATGTCAGCATCATTTGATGAGAATACATCGGCGTACTTGAGTAACAACTTCTTCGCCTTGACCAATTCGTTCGGGGACAGAACACTGCGACAGTCTTCCAAAAGTGTGGTCACTCTCGTTTCTGAATCCTTGCTGGGGGTCCCACTCGATATATATTGGCACTGACGTAACCAATCCACTTCCTCACAAGTACCAACCAGTGTGCCTTTTTCTATAATCTGTTCCCGGTCGCAAAGGTTCAGCACACGTACTCCTGAGATGTCAGTGGTCCTGACCAAGGTTCGAGCTACTTTCCATGGAAGGTCATTGTTTACCCTTTCCACAAGTACACAACGGTGAGCTTGCCCAGCGTTTCGAGGTAGACTAACCGGAACAATCGTTTCCGATCTCGGCGGAAGAACAATCTTCTTGATGCTGTACACGTTCCCTGGTAACGCACCTTCCATAAAAAGTTCCTCCTGTCCACA
Organism: Parnassius apollo; assembly: GCA_907164705.1. Lineage (NCBI taxonomy): Eukaryota > Metazoa > Arthropoda > Insecta > Lepidoptera > Papilionidae > Parnassius > Parnassius apollo. The sequence continues at coordinate 291,009 of CAJQZP010001062.1, read as the reverse complement.
TTTCAAAACACCTTGCTTAACGTCGATCTCGCAACAATTATTCCTCATAAAGTCTAGGCCTAAGATGCAGTCGTCCATTATATCAGCCACGATGACATTATGCAGGTAGATCACGTTGCCTAGCTTCAACTCCATCTCCTTCTCTCCACGGACGGGTATACGCTGACCGGTGGCTGTTACCAAATTAAGGCGTTCTCGGTTGTATGCGGAGTCCCCAAGGGACTGACTTATAAGTTGGGAACTAACAACCGTACGAGAGGCTCCAGTGTCTATGGTCAGCTTACACGGCATTCCGTTGATCTCGCCCTTTATGATTAGGCTGTTCCCATCATGGGTTTGTGAGATCGAGATCCTTGGGGCTCTTTTAACATCAGCCAGCACCCGCCCCGCAGTTCTGGCTTTTACTCGTTTCCCTGCCGCTGCTGGGCGGTGCTGTTGGCCGCACTACCCTCCTGAGATCGTTCAATTTCCCTTTCTAGGGTTCGCTTAGGGCAGCTGGATCGAAGATGGCCCTTTTCCCCACAGCCATAGCACCTTGGGCTGTATCCTTTGTTGCGGTCGCGAACTGTAGCTGCTGCAACCTCCCTGACGCGATGGGAACGATGATCCTGTCGCACGGCTTCCACTTCCAGTGCATGGGCCAAGGCGTCCTTAAGCGTTTCGTGGTGCCCGAGCCTCACAGCAGCTCTGACTTCCAGGTCGCGGATGCCGTCGATGAATGTCTGCACCAGGTTCCCTTCAATGAGCGCAGGTACAGACCGGTATGCTTTTCGCACCAGCTTCTCCACTTCTAGAGCCCACTGCTGCAGGTTTTCGTTGATGCGCTGCACACGATCTTTAAGCTGCGCACGAAAGACGTGTTCCAGGTGAGCGTCGCCATATCTCGCCTCCAATGCCTCAAGGAGTTGCTCATAAGTCACTTCCTCACCGAGAGCTTCCAGAACTGTTAAGGCCTGGTCGCGCAGGCCTAGTGTGAGAGCAGTCATGGCCTGACTTTTATTCCAGCCGTTCGCCTTCATAACAGCCTCGAACTGGATTTTGTAGGCTGACCAGGAAGAAGTCCCGTCGAATGGTGGCACCTTGAACCCACGTAGCGAAGGTGTAATAGCTACTACGGGAGCTGTAGCTCCATCTCCAAGTTTGAGTTCGTCCAGTGATTTCTTCATGTCAGCCATTACGTTGTCAACCCGATTGTTTACTTGGTCGATTCGGGTTTCAGCTTTCTCGATTCGGTTTTCAGCTTTCGCGATTTGGGTTTCAGCTTCCGACAGGCGTTTGTCATGCTGAGCAACCCTATCCTTCACCTCCTTTATCTCCTTCCCGAAGGTAGCGTGAAGGTCCTTCATGAGGAGCATCTGTTCCTCCTGTCGGCGGGCCTGTTCCTCTTGTCCGCTCTGCAGCTGCTCTTTCAACTGACGGACCTGTTCCTCCTGTCCGCTCTGCAGCTGCTCTTTCAACTGACGGACCTGTTCCTCCTGTCGGCGAGCCTGCTCTTGCAGCATCACCATCAGAGCACCTAAGTCAGGTGCTGCAGATGTAGGAGCTACCGACGGGCCTGCAGCCGGTGGCTGGCCCTCCGACGTCTGCGGCGTTGCACCACCAAATCTTCGTTGGTCCGTCTCCTGCTGGCGTTGACTTCGGGTGCGGACACCCTCCGTTTCCTCCTTAGGTAAAATCGGCATTATTTTATCCCACTTCTGACACCAATTGTTACGAGCTTGAGGTTCGTGACAATAAAAATTGCCGATAAAATTACCTAAATTAACACTTTAATTTACTTTACACAATTAAAGTTAAAACACTAATAATTTAAACACACTAATTCACTTAATTCCACTCCGAAGCTTCGCTTGTTTCGCCCAAATCAACACTGCCTCGATCGCATCTTGCAGCGCCTATATATTTGAATCAGCAAAGAAATATCCAGAATGTTCAAGTAAACACGCGGAAGGCACCGAGCGTTCGAGTTTCGACTAGGCGCTGTCAGTTGAGCGATTTGTGATGTCATTTTCTCAATGCTCCCCTCGCTCTCGTTCCTGACACTAGATGGCGCTAGTTGACTTATTCATGCAACATTACTAATCATTATATCGCCATTATTGAGCTATGTAACCGCTCTCCGAGTGGGGGGAGTGCCTCTGACTGCTCAGCTCGTGTCTGTCGAATTTATTTAGGTATGGTAGGTAGGTAGGTAGGTATTATTACTGTAGGTTGTTTTAGATATGATTTTTTTATTATAAAGGTATTGTGGAGAATTAAGTTATGTAAGAGTTGTAACAACCAAGATAAGACATAGATACACCATACATACAGATATAGAAAATGTGTCGTCACTCATGAAGATTTGGATAGAATGCCTAAAATTGGTGACTAGTTTTTGACACTTACCATACAATTTTTTTATAGGATATGGGTGATAAATGAACATACAGTCCGCCTGATGGTAAATAAATGCTATGGCACATACAGAAATCTACCATTTATCCTGAATTAAGAATTAAAATGCAGATTCGTTGTCACTCCTAATAACGAAGACGGAATATTTCCACGTTTCCAGTAAAAAAGGTCTCCGGTTCTCTACACACACCATACGAAACATGGCAGTATTAAGCGGCTATTTTAATGCTGGTATACTATGAAAGCGTGGTTCTACCCCAGTCTTGTCGATTCATTCATGCTACAAGCATAATATAGCTGTAGCGTGGCTTTATACGAGTATATACACGCACGAAATTATGAAAAACGTTGATATTCCATGCGATTGTGCTCCTTCCCGGGTTGAGCCGACCCTCACGTATTGCAGTGTGACTCAATAACGTATGGAAGGCCCATCTATGGTACTAAATTTCAGTCACGGGCGCCAGTCTTAACGCAGAATAGCCTATGTATATGTGCAATCACAGTTGGAATCACATCGGGCGCAGGACCTACGGCTATACATGCTTTTCGAGACACGGTGGTGAAACACCGCCAACTTTCTGACTCCGAGCTACTAGTGAGAATTTCTTGACGGCAAATCCCAATAACTGATTTTGTCCTGACTTGGGATTCGAACCCAGTTTACGACCAATAGACCAACATGGCAGTAATATAGAACAGCTGAACAAAGTTTGGAAATGATTTTGAAAATTTAATTTAATTTTATATAATATTTTAATGTTGTATTTAAGTAATATACATAAGCGTAGTGTTATATACAAATAAACATTAATTATTTTTTTTTCAAGATTTGTTTATCTATTTTAATGTAAAAAGCCTAATTATAAGGACAGGGATGCGCTTAGAACTTAAAGCTGCTAAAACCGTTATACTGTCACCGTAAAAAAGCTCTACCCTGTAGTGGCGCTGAAAGAATATTCACTACCCCATATCGTCCCATGGGTGACGTAAGAGGTAACTAAGAAAAACAAACCAGAGAAGGGAGGTAGCTTCCTAATAACAGTAGAAACTGTGGTTGAAAATCCGCTTGTTAAGCATGGCGTTAAGCAAATATCCTTCCTACGATCCAAATAGGTTCAGCAGGAGAGAGCTTACGAGAGAGGATTATATACAACAATAAAAATAAGGAGAGAGTCTATGGGAATATATGAGAGAGGCTTATGTACAATATAATAAATACATAATGTTAGACAGATTTAATCGAAAAACTTTTCAAGTTGTTGAAAATTAATTGATAAGATTTGCGTTATAAAATAAAATAACGTGTCTTATCTTACCTAGTTTGAAGACACACGACCGTCGATAGTACGTATCCTTCCTAGTGTGGTGTTGTCGGGAGTAGTGGTGCTGGGATTAGGGGTGATGAATATGGTGCACGCAATTGACAGAGGGCGGGAGGTGCTCTTCAAACTCAGGTGATCTTAGTAAATTAATTATTAACAACTTTAATATTACAGATTTCCGCCTAATTCTATTAATTATTATCGAAAAATTTTGATTGTACTAAAGTAGTTTTAAAAACCGCACAAGGATGAAAATCGTGCAGAAAAGGAAAGGTAGGTACTGCCCGTCAGTGGATGTACACTTCACAGGTTGCTCAGGGTACGGGAGGAAATACCGACCCCTCGGCGTGCTTACTCACGGGCCCTGCTACACGCACTACGTAACGGCGCAGCCAAGCTATTCAGAGGCAAACCCGCTCGTCAGTCTGCACCACCTCGAAAGGCACTAAGCCCAAGCCCCGACTTTGGCACCGTTAGGTGTCGGTGCTTGATATGCTGGTGTCCGTTGCAGGTGACGCCTTTGATTAGGCAACCTCACTCCCGGCCGCAACACAAGTTCCTCTACTCCCGGCAGCAATGAGAGCTCTCACAAAACACTGCCGGCAGCAATCGTGGTTCTTCTATCTCCCTGCAGCTACAGTTCCAGGTCAATTTTCAGTGTCTTTCCAGCAGGCCTTTTATGCTGGCCTGGGAATTGGCTCCGAACAACCAAAAGGAAATAGTGTCGGGCCTTCTCCTTCTCGACTCCAAAACGCCACGAGGGGAAACGATATTCGAGCCTCTTTCTTAACAAAAAATTATATGATGATTATCATACAGATTTTAAGAGAATTAACATTCTCTATACTTCCTACCGTTAAAATCGCCCTACTAGAAATAAAAAAAATATAAAGTACTTTTTCACTGACGTGTTACAACGAAATGCTCTTTTCCTGCCACTGAACTATTCCACTTAGCGCCCGTGAATGGCCTGTCTAGGTGTCTTCAGCTAGAAATGTTTAATCCGCTTTAAAATCTCACGTAGTTGAGATAATTATTTTGTTAATTAAATGAATATTTCTCTTAAAATATTACATTGAGATAATATATTTGATTTAAGTACACAAAATAAACGGATTCTATGACGTGCTTTGTTTTCTTAAACTAGTTTAATCTAATGTGTTAAGAATGAGACAATGAAATCGTCCAAGAAATGGTTGCTAGCACTTGTTTTGAAACTCATGTGTTCAGCTTATTAAAATGCCCTTAATGTAAAAGTGCTACTAGAGATGAAACAAAATAATTAAATATATCTCTTGCCGCAATTAGTCTATTAATTAGTTGAGAACATTATTTAGTTTAGGAAATCAAAACGAGTTAATGAGTGTGAGGAACGTATAAGTGTAAGTAACGCATAACGTATTCGAGATTTTGTTATAAGGCGCGATCAGTTTAAGTAATTAGGTAAATAAAAATAACTTAAAACGCCTTAATTTACAGCATTATCTGGTTGAGTAGATTTTTGTATTACTCGTATCTTGATTTTCTGTCAAGTTTGATAACTATGTGACATGTGATTTCTAATGATACTTAGTTCTGGTACATGTTGGTGTATTGGAAAACTCAAAAGATTAATCTTTAGATCGACTGAATGAGAAAAGAATTAACGATAAGTTTACTTTATGAATTTGAGTACTACATTTCTTCATTTTATGCCGAACTAGTCATTAGTCATGTTTATTGTTAACAGCATTCACTTACCATCAGATGAACTGTGTGCTGTTTGTAATCTTTATTTGCTTAAAAATATTTATTCTGTGCTTATTTAATTTACCCGTAATTCGTCCAAGTAGAACTAAAACAATAGAACCTGCCGATCTATAAATGTGGTCTTCAGGTAAGTAGCTTTTTTGCTACTATCACAAAAACTATATGCGATATGAAACAATATTAAAATAACTCCATATCAGCGATTTTGCATCAAAACTTTAAGAGGTGAAAGATAGGATATTAGGAACTTTTTGTGTAAAATTGCGAAACCAAAGATGTTTTGAATGATACTTTTTTATATATTTTATAGTTTATGAGACAATCATCAAAATTAATTTCACAAAGAGTCCTGTATGTATTTTGGATTAAATATAGGCCTAAATCACTCCTGGCATTGGTGTGTCCACTGTCCAGTGAGATCAACCATTCATACAGATAGAGATATATGTTAAGTTTCATCACAATCGATTCAGCTATTGCAAAGATTCGCCCCTTTCAAAGTAACTGTTTTTTCTATCTCATTAACGATCAAATAAGTTTTTTTTTTAAATTTATTTATAATTTTCAACGTGAATACAAAAATATAAGTAAAATAGCCATCTATAAACAACAAAAGTTTGTAAATAATGCTATCATCTACATCGATATTTCCAGGTTTGATATAGAAAAATAGAATAAGGATCATCATCATCATCATTCATCATCATTACAGCCCTTCACAAGTCCACTGCTGAACATAGGCCTCCCCCAAGTAATGCCACAAAGCACGGTCCTGAGCCACCTGCATCCATCGACTTCCTGCATGTCTTACCAGGTCGTCACTCCATCTAGTGGGGGGTCGCCCTACACTACGCCTACCGGTACGAGGCTGCCACTCGAGAACCTTTCTTCCCCATCGGTTATCGGTTCTTCGAGCTATATGGCCGGCCCATTGCCACTTCAGCTTACTAATCCGTTGGGCTATGTCGATCACTCTGGTTTTACTGCGGATATCCTCATTTCTGAGTCTATCACGCAGAGAAACTCCAAGCATAGCCCTCTCATAGCTCGCTGAGCGACCTTAAGCGTCCTCATACGGCCAGCAGTGAAGGACCACGTCTCAGATCCGTAAGTCATCACTGGCAACACGCACTGGTTGTACAATCTAGTTTTTAGAGATTGAGGTATACCTGACGAAAAGATATGTCGTAATTTCCCGAACGCTGCCCAGCCGAGTTGAATCCGTCGATTGACCTCTCGGTCGAAGTTGGACTTACCTAGTCGGACTATTTGTCCCAGGTAAACGTACTCGTCAACAACTTCGAGCATAGTGCTCCCCACAACTACCGGCATAGGTGTGACATGGACATTAAACATGATCTTTGTTTTGTCCATGTTCATCTTAAGACCTATCCGTTGGGAGGCACTATTGAGGTCATTGAGCATAATGCTTAAGTCCTCCAGCGATTCTGCCATAATGACTATATCGTCGGCAAATCGAAGGTGAGTGATGTACTCGCCATTGATGTTAATACCGTATCCTTTCCAGTCCAGTAGCTTGAAAACGTCTTCCAACGCAGCGGTGAAGAGTTTCGGGGATATAACATCACCCTGTCTTACACCTCTCTGCAGTTGGATAGGTTTCGAACTCTGGTTCTGTACTCGGATAGCCATCGTAGCCCTACTGTACAAACACTTCAGCACTTCGATGTACCGACAGTCAACTTGGCACCGCTGAAGGGACTGTAGCACCGCCCAAATTTCGACGGAATCAAAGGCTTTCTCATAGTCCACATATGCCAGGCAAAGTGGCAGATTGTACTCTTCGGTCTTCTGTACAATCTGCCGCAGGGTATGTATGTGGTCTATGGTACTGAAGCCTTTTCGGAAACCGGCTTGTTCGGGAGGCTGGAAGTCGTCGAGTCTGCGTGCGAGACGATTCGTAATGACTCTCGAAAATAGCATGTAGACGCGGCTCAGAAGGGAAATCGGTCTGTAGTTCTTCAAGAGAGCGTTGTCGCCTTTCTTAAAGAACAAAACCACCGCGCTTCTGCTCCACGCCTCCGGAGTAGTGCCACCATGGAGGACGGAATTGAAGAGCTTCCGAAGGACTTCAAGTACCGGTTTTCCACCCGCTTTCAGAAGCTCCGCTGTAATTCCATCCTCGCCCGGAGCCTTGCCGTTTTTAAGGTGGTGGAGAGCCATTCTAATCTCGCTCAGACTGACGTCCGGGATATCATCGGAATAGTGTCGGATAAGACTTGCTCTTGGATCGTTACTCACACTTGCGTGTGGCTCCAACGATGATGTGTACAGCTGCCCATAGAACCTCTCAATCTCACTCAAAATCTCAGGTGTCCCGGAAACGATGTTGCCACACTCAGTCTTCAGCTTTGACAGTTGGCTCTTTCTGGCAGACAGATCTCTGGCATAAGGATACGCATTATATATTGCAAGTAGTTTAAAAATCGGGCTAAATTTATAATTTGATTAACTAAGTAATTAAATAACTAGATGCTCGGTAAATTCATATCTATGTGTCAAAATCAGTGTAAAGTAGGAAGTAACATTTTGTTTTTGTTATTACGTAAATACGAGGGTAAGTTGGTATTAATTGGGGAACTAAATATGTAGGGCTGATGGTTTTGCCGTAGGTGTTATTAGCACGGAAGTATAAAGCCAATGTTTTTGCGACTGCTCGCGTGTATACGGAATGTCTTATTTTTTAGTAAGTTTTACATTAATGGATTGTTCATTGTTATTGATCAATACATATTAAGAATCAAATTATTGGAATATTGAATACATCTTTTATTCACATATAGGTTGAATTCTCACCACTCAATGAGTCGACTGGTAAAAAATGCCTAGCTTAGTCCAGCTTTTGTCCACCTATAGGGTATTTTTTATAGAATAAGGGTGACAAATGAGCACACAGTCCACCTAATGATAAGTGATCGATCGATTAAGAATCAAAACGCAGATGCGTTGCCATCCCTGAGGACTAAGATGGAATGCCTCGTTTCCAGTAAAAAAAGATTCTCCAGATCTCTACACTCACCATACGAAACACAGCAATATTAAGCTGCTATTTTATGCTGATATTCTGTGAAACCGTGGTCCTTTCCCGGTCGAGCCATTCGTGCTACAATCATAATGTAGCTACAGCGTGGCTCTACTACGTAATAAATAAAGAAAGAAGAAAGAAAGAGATATTTATTTGGCTATTTCTTAAAAAATTTGCAATAAATACTCAAAACATACATTATAATTAGGTATTCTTATAAGTAGACTTAATTATACACTTACACAAACTTAAAAAATTGAACAGCTAACTTAAAAAAACATAATTTAAAAAAAAATGGGAAATGGTCCAAATAGGACTGCCACTCAGGAAACGCTTAGATGTGTCATCCTAGCCCTGATTTTCACCTTAAATACAACTGGCTACCTTAAATACATTATATAAATACACACACGTAAAATATATACACATATACATAGATATAATACACATACATACATAAATATATACATACGGATAACACACACATGGGCACATATTTTCTATATATACGGGCACACATAATATATACTTATTTGGATTAATAATACAAGTATATACACAATTGGTAGGTTTTTAATATTCTTTTTATATTTACTTTTGGACCACAACTGCCTTATCTTTGTAGTGCTATACCGGATGTTTATGAATGTTAATTTCATTGCATAACTGGAACCGAGGATATAAAAATAATTTAAATTTCATATAAAAACACTTACAATCGCAACCCGAGAGATATTTTCAACATAACATGCTACCGCATCCATTTAGCATGTTTTATCACAGAACCTGCGCTAACACTACGCGCGCAATGGAAAGAAAATAGATAGTGTAATGAGGTTGTACACCCGTGACGTATGAAGGAAAAAAATGACAATTATACGCACTGGAACATACATAGATATACACGCTAAAGCATAAAAACATTAAATTTTAAAAATAGTATAGCTCTGTATTTTGTACGAAAACTATACACTGATTGTAGGTTTCGAAGAGGCGGTGGAAGGTTATTCCAGCACTTAGTTGCGGCATGTCTGAAGCTCCCTCGGAGTGCGGCAGAATGATGTATGGGTATGAGCAACTTGTACGCCGAAGCTCTTGTCGAAATTGTAGCATTGTCTCGTGCCCATTGTAACTTATTATAAAGATAGGAGGGAGTTCTAATTTTGATAGTGCCAAACAATAAAGTGGCGAATTGTTAATATAAGGTGTTACATGGGCACGTGGAGAAATTTTATAACAGAAGCGGGCACAGGCATTTTGAACACGCTGGATTAATTTCCTTGAACGCGCGAGAAGTCTAGGCCCTAATACCGCGTCAGCGTAGTTAAATTTAGATAGTACTAACGATTCGCATAATTTCTTACGCACCTCAGTGCATAAAATATTTCAGATTTGATACAGAACTTTTAACCGGTAAAAGCAGTTTTTAGCTGTGTTAATTCTCTGTTTTTCAAACCTCAGCTGCTCATCCATTACTATTCCTAAGTTTCTCGCCTCGTTAACACGCTCAACATTTACATTTTTTATTTTTACCATTGGGTGGGCAGCTAACACTTTACTGATTTGTGCTTTAGTACCGAGTAGCATGTATTTTGATTTATTAGGATTTAAAACCAAGGTATTTGCTTCAGACCAATCTGCTATGCGATTTAGATCATCATTTAACTTTTGTATTGCATCAGTACTTTTACTGGAGCGGAAGGAAATATATAGCTGCACGTCGTCAGCATATATGTGGTACTTGCAGTTTGTTATGCTTTTTGTAATATCTGCACTATACAAGGCAAAAATCAAAGGACCCAGTATTGAGCCTTGCGGCACCCCTCTCGCAACAGGAGAGCATTCGGAAACTGTTCTAGAGCCGTCACTATCCGTTACTTCAACAATCTGCCTACGATCACTAAAGTAACTAGCGAACCAGTCGACTGCATCGGAACTAAACTCATAATACCTAAATTTTGCTAGCAGTAGACGTCTATTTATTGTGTCAAATGCACGGGAATAGTCCAAAAGTACTAAAATAGTAGCCTTACCAGAGTCTTGCGCATTTAAAATATTATCAACCACATCGGCTAAGGCTGTTGGTAAAGGTTGTTGTACTATGCTGTTTCCTAAAACCGGATCGAACGTTTGGTAGGATGTTATTCAAGTTTAAGTAATGCGTTAGTTGATCACAGACAATTTTTTCTAGAATTTTAGACATACATGGCAGTATGCTTATTGGCCGCAAATCCTTAAAGTTCATAATTATTTACTTTTTTAGGAATTGGTCTTACTAACGCCATTTGCCAGAGAGTGGGAAACCTTTTTGTAGTGAGAGAGATGTTTAAAATCTTTGTGATAGCACCTATGGAATAGGGGAGACTCGACAGTAGCATTTCCAATGAGATACCATCCACACCTAGAGCGTTTGATTTTAAATTTTGAAGTATTTTTATAACAGCGTTATTGTCAGTTTGAACAAGGTCAAATATTGCAGAACTAAATCGGTTCGTCTCGTAATAATCTATAGTTGACTGTGAGGCAGAACCCGGGCCTGGGATATTAAGGAAATGATAGTTTATATTTTCAGGATCGCTTAAATTAGGGGCAGAGATGCTTTGTGGTCATTTTTTATTTTAATTTGTCGTTTTATGTGGGTCCAGAGTATTTGAGGGTTACTTATATTATGATGTAGGTATTATAATAAGCAGACTTTTCATTGTGTATAGCAATAGTAACTTGTTTTTTTTAGTTCTTTGTAATAATTAATATGACAATCTAGCATTGTTAACCGTGCTTTTGAATGCGCTCGATCACGGAGACCCATCATTAATTTAACATTGTAAGTTATCCAGGGGTAAGGATGTTTCTTAATGCATACCGATCTAAGTGGTGCAAGTAGGTTAAAAACAGATAAAATGGCTGTGTTAAATTCAGTTACCATAGCGTTGACGTCTGTCATATTTGTAATTGAATCCCAGTCTACGTTTTCTAAAACCTGGTGTAGGCGATTCGATTCAATATACTTGAGTGGCATATAAACGTGGAGGACATTTTGAAGTTATTAACACAACTTCGCATGATATAAACGCGTGGTGGCTCAAATCGGGAATATAGTCCACATTTACTTGTTTACATTAGAGCAAATAAGATCTATTAGTGTTTCGCTGTTATTTGTGAAATGTGTAGGTTTGTTGACATATTTTTAAGACTGTTTATAATAAGAAACTCTTCTTATATTTTAGTGTAAGGGTTATGTTTATCAATAGTTGATATTAAAATCTCCGAGGAGCAGTAAATAGTCAAACGATGGGAAGGAATTAATCGTGTCTGTAAGCGCATCAAGGAAATTATGTAATTGAAACCAAGGTGGCCTGTAGGCAGTGCCAGTTACAATAGACTTACCACTGATCTTGGTACCCAGCCACATTTGTTCCACTAACGGTGCTATGGGGTGAGTGAGAATGCGAACTGGTAGCCCCCGTCTGATATAAAAACCCATACCGCCACCTCGTGTACGTATTTCGACCGACCTGGGAATATGTCGTAACTGATAGCCAGGCAAACAAGGTGCCCGACCTTCTTCCCCTTCCCGAAGCCAGGTTTCACTTAACGCCATAATGTCCACCTTATGACGGTACATTGCCACCACAAACTCATCATGACGCGTTCCGAGTGAGCCGGGGTTTATAAAACCAACCTTTAAGTTTTTTTTCTAGCCATTGTAATATAATGTTATTAAAATTATACTTGGTATATAACAGTTAATAATATATAATTTATAACGATTAAAGATAGTTAATGTAGGTAAAGGTTTATGGACAGAAATCCACTGGAAATTACTTATAAAGGCCCTATACCTATACACGGTTAGTTCTGAGGAAATAATATAAGTAGTGCGCAGATGAGGACGGATAAAATGTATAAATAAAGCCAAATGGAATGGTAATATATTATATAAATAAATGTAATATTTATCCCAATGCATACATTCAAAAGATTGACGAATCGCTATAATTGTAACATTGTGTACAGTAAAATAACAGACGTTTATGTTTACGTTAAGACAAAGCGTAGCAAAATATATTAAGAAGTATCGCAGAACGTAATTCACGGCACACATTAAATCGTGAGACACGATAAAAATCACGTTAAATATATTAAACTCCCATAAAAAAACTACAGAAAAATAATATAAAATGAAGTAAAATATTATCAACAAACTTACGCGGTAAATTATAATGTGGACACAACGTATAACAGTTAAAAACCCTACAATCCTTGAGCCTAAAAATCATTGAAATGTACTATTAATATACAAAACAATAAGATAAAAACAAAATTTAAGTATATTAAACATCAAATTTAAGTAACACAAAAAAGCCTTTACAATATCACTCCCATATGAATTCGTCGTTTGCTCGAGATTGAATCACGCCTTACAAATATAATATTGCCGTTTTTTGTCCATACATAACGCCAGTTATTTTGCCGTGCTTCCTGTCTAACCTTAAAGAAAAGTTGCTTGTTAGTGTGCGTCAGGCGTTCATTTAAATAAAAGCGCACTGTTTCAGCATTAATGTTGAACCCGGATGTGTCAGCTCCCCGCCGCACACGTGCCGCGCGTAACAGTTGGTCGCGAATAGCACGGCGCTCTAGGCGAATGATGATAGGTCTAGGACGGGGCGGTTCAGCACCTGTATTCTCGCGATCACGACGCATACCCGATCTCTCTACACTAACCACATCGCGTTTATCCAGATCAACTCCTAATTTTTGCGCGACTAGAGTAAGGAGATGCATCGGGTTTTCTCCTTTTTGTTCTGGTACGCCTGTGAGCTCCAGGTCATTTAATAGAGCAGCTTGATCTTTGTAATTTAGATCACGCTTTAGTTGTGTTGTTGTTTCAACCAACTCACTCGCAGGTGTCTCTTTATTTTCCTCTGTTTGTTGCTCTAAGTAGGTCGCACGGGTTTCGATGGTCTCTTATGGAAATAAGAGGTATGTTATAACAGGTGACAAAGCACCTGTTAAAGTTGGTTGCAATAGTTGATTGGCTGCAGTCAGTTACCATCGGGTGAGAAGTAACTTAAAAAAAAACGCACTTATCTTTTTTTTTTTTTTTATAGGATAGGGTGACAAACGAGCACACAGTCCACCTGATGGTAAGTGGTTGCTGCGGCCCATAGACATCTACATCTATCTTCCATTACAAATCAAAATGCAGATGCGTTGTCACCCGTGAGGACCGAGATGGAATGCCTCATTTCCAGTAAAAAGGGTCTCCGGTTCTCTACACTCACCATACGAAACACAGCAGCATCAAGCTACCATTTCACGCTGGTATTCTGTGAGAGCGTGGTCCCTCCCCGGTCGAGCCGACCCATTCGTGCCACAACTATACTACTAATATAATTGCAGCATGGCTCTACCACGTTAAAAACTTTTAATTTTTGCCTCATCGGAAAAGAATACCAAAAATTGTACAATGTGTACACATAAAAGAAACCCTGTGCTCTGTAATAATGGGTAAGACAATTACTTACCATCGGAAAAACAGTAACATCGCATTCTTATCCTTATCAAGGGATCCGTGATTATGATAGCTATTTATTTTAATAGCGTTAAACGATTGTGCTATTTTCTGAGCAGTGTTACAGTCGTTTATATCAAGGTGTTGAATTAATGGAGAATAACAATTATTACTCCGTAATCGTAGCAGGCCAATTAGGGTGTTTTTTTATTTACAGGTAGCAACGATTTATTTTAAATAATCGTTTATTCATTGAATAAAGTTTACATCTTAAGTAAAGGAATTGTTTATAATTGTTTACGTGATAGAGCCATGCTGCAGTTATATTACTGGTATAGTTATAGCACGAATGGTTCGGCTCGACCGGGGAAGGACCACGCTCTCACAGAATTCCAGTGTCAAATAGCAGCATAACGCTGCTTTGTTTCGTTTGGTGAGTGTAGAGTACCGGAGATCCTCTTTACTGGAACCGAGGTATTCCATCGTAGTCCTCACGAATGACAACGCATCTACATTTCAATTCGTTATCGAGGATAGATTATTATGCTTAATATTGATTTAAAAAAAAAAAACAGTCTATATTAACCTGCTTAATATAAACTGTTTTTTTATTTGGTTACTCACTTTAGAACAATTTAGTGCGCATTTTTACTAAACAGCCAGTAGTCAAATTTAAGCAAATTTAGTCTGTATTAAGCAGCTAGTTGATTTTCTAGTACGGGTATCTACCCTTAAAATTAAAGGTAATGCTTTTTTATCTTTATTTTGACACAAATATTCATTCAAAAACTTACATATCCTTAACAATACATAAAAAAGACAAAGAGTGCCGAAACATCTGACCTTATTAGACTCTCAAATGTAAGACTTTTAGTTGCTATGCTAATCATTCGTACATTATTTATCGTATCATGGCTATATTATGTAATATTATAAAAGTTATTAGCACCATCTCTCGTTCCGTGCATGCCATAACCATCTTGTATTTATACTGAAATTTTTGCAGCTTGTATGCGTTCCACTGTTGGCCACAGGCCTCCTTTTAATTTTCAGAGTGTTGTGGATCAAAATGATCCAGTGCTTGTTGAAGGCTTCACATGTCCTAAAATATTTGATCCCTTAAGTGCTAATCATTGTGGCGAAATTGCAATTTCGCCACAATGATTAACTCTTAAAATTCTAACTAAAAATTAATTCGTGTCCGCGGACGCGAACCAAGGTTTTTTTTTATAGAATGTGATGACAAACGAGCACACAGTCCACCTGATGGTAAGAGGATGCTGTGGCCCATAGACATCTACATTTATTCTCCGCTAAGAATCAAAATTCAGATGCGTTGTCACCTCTGAAGACTAAGATGAAATAACTCGTTTCCAGAAAAAGGAGTATCCGGTTCTACACTCACTATACAAAACACAGCAGTATTTAGCTACTATTTTACGCTCGTATTCGGTGAGGGCGTGGTCCTACCCCGGCTGAGCCGACCCATTCGTACTACAACCGTAATATAGCTGCAGCGTGACTCTCCCACGTAAAAACTACTTACATACTATAACATTTGTGCAAATGCAACGAATACTTAGCTCCTGAACCACTACTGCTCCTTATTTACGTAACCCAAATTTTTATAATACAAAAACAAAATTAAAATCTATTAATTAAAAAAAAACGAAATATGAAAGGAGAAATTTTCGATACTATAATTGGCAGAAGTCCCATAAATATGCAATTCGTGTTCGAAAGGAACTTGGCTCGTGTTATTGTAATATGATCTACCATGATCTATCGATAAGGACTAATAAAAGAATCTTAATAAACTTTCTTCAGTTGGTTTTATCATTCATTATCATCACTCTAGCCTGTTACAAGTGGTAAAATTAAAAAAAAAATGTACTACTGACTTCAATATTAACAAGTGGTAAAATTAAAAACTTTGTTCAACCAACTTCGATATAAATAAAGTGAGAACGTAAGGTAGTAAGGATAATTCAAAAGCTATCGGTCAGGTCTACATCAAATTTATATGGGATCAATGAGAAGCACCAGCTTTCAAATAAAAGGAACGGTCGAATAGAGAACCTCGCCCCTTTTTTGAAGTCGGATGAAAAGTCCAGTTGTTGTCAGGAAGACGCTGCTGCCTTCATCCTGTTTTATTTCCCTATGTCACCGCATATGGCTTTCACGGGATGATACGAGGAAGTTGGTTCTCGTATATTGCTACTACACAACTTTAAAAAATTATTTTTAAAAGTATACGGATAATAAGTTATACGGATCTGTAACATTAACTTATATAATAACCAGCGATCTGCCCCGGCTTCGCACGGGTGATTTTTGGATCTTGTCAACATAATAATGCATGCATTATAAACCTCCCTTTTGAATCATTCTGTCTTTGATGAAAACCATTAAATTACGTTGCGTAGTATAAAAGATCTAAGCGTATAGACGGCTGAAAGCGACTTTATTTTAAAACTATATGGAGATAATAATAATGCCCTACAGATCGGATTTCGACCTTAGCGACCAGTCTCAACAAAACAAGCCTTCTGCGCAGGACAGGATTATAGTTCACAAGTGTGTGGGAGAGCACAGCTGGCGGACCAAAGTTCGGTTTTGAGGAAATTATTATAATAATATAACACAGCAGTAACAGTAAAAGACTTAACAAAACGCAAGATCAGCTTCACTTTTTTATAGAATGGGTGTGACAAACGAGCACCCAGTCAACGATATTACTGGTATAGTTGTAGCATAAATGAATCGGCCCGATCGGGGAAGGACCACGCTCTCACAGAATACAAGCGTCAAATAGCAGCTAAACGCTGCTGTGTTTCGTTTGGTGAGTGTAGAGAACCATTTTACTGGAAAGAGGCATTTCTCCTTGTCCTCACGGGTGACAACACGTGTATTTTAATTCATTATCGAGGATAGATGAAGATGTCTATGGGCCACAGCAACCACTTATCAGGTGTGCTTGTTTGTCAGCCTTATACTAAAAAAAATCTGCTGCTAAATTCAATCATCGTACACTTCAACAGAACTTGAAACTCAATCTGAATTATCTTAATTGTTGGCGGTAAACAACTGTGTATTTTAAAAGGAGTTTTCTGCGATGTCCGACTACATAGTAGAATAAAACTATCGCCAGCTTTGTGACCGCACCGACACGACTTAGAAGAAGAGAGCCTGTTCGTTTCTAAGAGTTGTAGATGCAGATGTTCATGGACGGCGGTGAACACTTGCTAGGTGAGGAAAGTCCGTTTGGCTCCTGTTCTATAAAACAATATATCCACTTCAATGAGGGACATAATCATCCGCTCACTAGATGTCGCTAGTTGACAATAAGTTGAAGTTTTTTGTTACACGAAGTCATTTAATTGTGAAGTTAGCCTTAAATGAAAGTTAATCAGATTATTATTAGTTTTATGTTAGTGCACAAAACCATGCTCGGGTTTGCTCTTTAATTTTTGGCACATTTATAACTACTTTATTTAATTTTTCTAATTTTATGAATATCTGTGGTTTGGTTTATTTATTTTTAATCTAATTAATATAAAATATAACTAATAGTACAGAAAGAAATATTATCCTTTACATTTTTTGAACAAATTAACTTCCCCGCTATGAAATCTGTCAAATATTACTCTACGTTTTTAAGAGGCCCTGTTGGCAGAATAAGTCGATGGATGCTCTCATTGACATATATGAAACCACTGAGCAACGCTATTTGTTATCCAGAGAAAATATAGCAACACTTCGCAGGAAGTACATTGGTTGTAACAAATATCTTTATATTAATTCTATGAAATGGAAGCACTGTATAAACGTCTAAAACATTTATAGGGTATTAAGAGATATTTCTTAGTTGGCGCTTTGCCAGAACGTTTATCACTTGTTCGTATTGCTTTCAGGATTGTTAACCAATTGTTGTTTTGGTTTTATAACAAATTGTGTTTTATTGCTATTGTTACATTTAACCTGAAGTCAAGGAGCAGGGCGGTGTTTCAGACCCGTGCCTCGGAAAGTATTAAGCCGTTGATCCTGCGCCTGACCTCTCTCCGGTCGTGTCGGTTTACCGTCCCATCGGATTATGAAAGTGAGGGAATAGACAGTGCACCTGTGCTTGCGCATACACTTGTGCACTATAATCCTATCCTGCACCGATGGCTAGTCTCCGTTGAGGCAGGCCGCCGTGGCCGAAATTCGATCTGGAGGACATTATTATTATTATTAACGTTAGTCCATTCATCTGTAGTGTAGTGCTCCCACGTTAATATACTTTAGTGTTAAGGTAGAATAATGAGCAGTCTAATTAAAGTTTCCGTACCAACCACACGCCTCCTTCATTGACACCCTTTCCTATATTACATGGCGACCCTGCCAGGCGTTGCGCGTGCATTGTCGCAGCGCACCGCCGCGGCCTGCAATTTTGTTTAAAAAAAAGGGAAAACAATTTAAAGAAATAATATAAAGAAAAAAATTCAATTATTGAATTGACATACTACCGGATGTGACAAGAAAACCAAAAAGTGATACGAGAAGTGGCCACAATAATAATTTAAAGAAGTTAACTCTAAATTATAATCGAAATATATGTAGTACTATGAAGACAATCAAACTATGAATATTATTAATTTATTAATTAGTAAGCAAAGAATGAGGAAAATAAAATGTGGATTTTAAGATACGGCATATTAATTTAAAAAGGGAAAGAAGTATTTGTATTCTAGCGGGCATCACCCAGAAGGATGTGAAAATTGAGCCGAAAAGAATAAAGAAGAATTTGAGAGGTAAGTTCGCACCTGTTTGATTTTAATTCCATTTAAAACTTTAATCATTTGAGTTTTAATGTTGTTTTTGCTTTAAAAAAATTATGCATTAAATTTACTGTATTCAAAATATGATTAAATTGAAAGTATTTATCAGATAATTCACGATTTAATTTTTTTAAATATTTATATTACTGAAAAATAATCACAATGCAATAATTATAAATTAATCAATAATCTAGCACTTGATATTATATTCAATTTTATTCGGTTATAGTTTTATATTATTTTTATTACTGTGTCCTGCAAAACATGAATGAAATAATATGAAGATTACATTTTTACGTATTTACATTTACAATTGTTTATCATTAATTAATTTTTCATATTTTGTAGTTAACATATCACTGATGATACATTTCGTGTGTGTTTTTTATATAGTAAATTTTATTGAAATGTACACAATTTTGAAGAGTTATAACCGATTTGCTATTATTGTTTTTTTTATTCCTTTTTTTCGTTCTTTATAATGTTTAAATAAATTAATCTATCGTTGTGTAAAGTTTATAGCTGTTATAGTGATTTTTTTAAAAAAGCATTTTTTTATAGCAAAAGTATTTATTTTTAAAAAAAGCTAATGCATTTTGTGATGTATGTAAAAGTAACATAAATATTAACAATGTAACTATTTCTAAACTTCTGTGTAAATTAAGAAAATGTTAAAACTATCCTTTTAAGGTACATTTTACTTGCATTCATGTTATAAAATATTGTAAAAGTTATCTTAAAATTAGACGTGAATCACACCGTGTCATCCTAGTCCGATGTAATAGTCATACTTTGGAATTTAAAACAAACTTGTCTCCAATTATTTGCGGTGTTAGGATTACAATTTGTATTTTGATCTGTGTGTCGCTATATTAATTATAATGATTACGTTGCATTGACTTCTTTGTTCTGTTTATCTTAATGTGAAATGTAATAATTTATTTTCGGTTTTATATTGTTTGAATATTTAAATCATAAGCTTTTAACTATTATAATTTATTATTTTCTTGGAAAACAGTACTAATTTGAGTAGATTATGAAAGTATTTTCTTCGGATAATAGGATTTTGAAACTCACTACATATATAATGTTTTACACAACTAATTGATTTAAAGTTTGTTGTTCCCATATTGCGAACCTCAATCCTTGACTGATACTGTAACTAAATATTATACGAGATTATTTTATGATATAAAGTAAAAGATGTGATTAAATGTATGGTTAAGTTATGGAATACATAATTATAAATGAAAATATTGATAATGTATAGTTGCGAGAGTAAGATAAAGAAAATTATCGGAGGTTAGTATATCCACATACAATCAGCCTGATCAGCTGAGAGTTTGGAAAACCTAATTGCCGATTAATTTTTTAAGGTTGTTCGGACACGATTAAATGCGGAATAAGTTTTAATGTATTTCAATGAGGGAAATGATAATTTATTATGAATTGTATAGGAATATTGTCCGTTATCTTGATCATGTATGTACGCGAGCCGTGTACGTGAAAGTTATGGTACCATTAAATAATGAATTACATGAGCTGAAATGTAAAGAAGTGAATGAAATGATATTGGTAATTTTCTTGATCATGTATATACGCGAACCGTGTACGTGAAAGAAATGACGTACATGTGTAATGAATAGCTAAAGGATACGAATAAATAATATTGTAAATTTTCGTGAAAATCAAAACATAATTTTATGTTATACATAATTATGCCTGATTATGTCAATTATACTACTGTGACTATGCATTTTTGCGTGCTAGATATGTCTTAGATTATAGTTTTCATAATGATATTAACCTTTCTTAGAATAATATTAAGGATCTATTTTAAGAATTGATAAAAAAATACAGATAGCATATTTTTTTTATTCTTTTGTCGGTGGGAGGTATAGTGTAGTGCTCCCACGTTAATATACTTTAGTGTTAAGGTAGAATAACGAGCAGTCTAATTAAAGTTTCCGTACCAACCACAGGTCTCCTTCATTGACACCCTTTCCTATATTACACATCCTACAGCTGGGATATGGCCTCCTCACATTTCTAAGAGAGTCATAGAGCGATTCATTAGAAGCGCTGCGATAGTGCATGTTGGCAAACTTCATATGTCCTCAAAATATTTTATTCCTTAGTGATACAACCAACATGTATGAGTAATAGCACCTCACGGTGTTTTCTTCTCCGCCAAACAGGCGGTAAATAGCACTTATTTTTAAATTTATTAAGTAAATTTATGTTACATTACACTACAACACTGGCATGCCAACATCTAGGGATTTATCTATGCTAGAGAGTCGGCTTATAGAAAAAAAGTGTAACTAAATTCTATTATAATATGTATGGTTTATTAATTTGAGAGTAGGAGAGACATCTGTGCTTGCACATATATGTATTTATTAGGGCACCATATCCTGCGCAGATGGCTAGCCTCCGTTGAGTGTGACCGAAATTCGGTTTGGATGATATCATTGTACGAGGTAGAGCTACGCTGTGTCCGCTTGCCTAGGGAAGGACCACGCTCTTACAGAATACCAGCGTAAAATAGCAGCTCCATGCTGCTGTGTCTGGCATTTCATCTTAGTCCTCAGGGGTGACACCGAGGATCAGTGTAGATATCTATGAGCCACAGAATCCACTATCCATCAGGTGGACTGTGTGCTCGTTTGTCACCCTTATTCTATTAAAAAAAAAACATTTTTAATTTCATTTATTAGATGAGATAAAGGAAGTAGTTGGAACAATCTCGTTTGATTACCCATCAGCCAAGCTTGGCAGCTTCTAAAAATATCCTGGGAGGTCTTTGCTCAGCATTGGACTTAGCAGTGTAACTTTAATTATACATAATGAATATTGAAAAAAACTTTAACAAAAGGTCGAGAGGCTTGATGGTCGGCGTAGTCATGCACTGATGCTTGGCGGCAGGAAGGATAAAATATTAATTTACCTATAGATAATTTTACTAAACCAAAAAGTATTTTAAACTTTTACTTTAACTATTTTATGAAAATATATAGAAATAATTTTATATTTTCCATCCAGTATAAAGGTAATGCACCGTGTAGTGGCAGTGTAAGAATATCCCCTACCTCATATCGTCCCAGGAGTGTCGTAGGAGGCGACATAGGTAAACAAACCAGGAGATGTGCTGCAGCGTTTTCCTAAAAAAAAACTAGAAAATACTTTGATAAGCTCGAAACAAAAAAAATCTAATGATTTCTTATATTTACGCGAACACTATTCATTGATTAAAACTACTTTTACGGATTTTATCGCGTTTTATTTATTTTATTTTTAATACCCGACGTTTCGGGTGCTTTCCAGCACCCATGGTCACGGGGGACTGAGGTGACTGATGTCCCGATGTCAAAGTTAACCCGGAGTACAATTATATATATATAATAAATAGTAAAATTAAAACCAAACCCAAGCATACCACTGCAAGACTTCAAAACACAGTTCATTCTGCGTAGATCGGACCAAAGATAATAATTAAAAAGCTGAAGGTACTCCGGGTTAACTTTGACATCGGGACGTCAGTCACCTCAGTCCCCCGTGACCATGTGGACCATGTCCGAAACGTCGGGTATTAAAAATAAAATAAATAAAACGCGATAAAATCCGTAAAAGTAGTTTTAATAAAAAAAACTTTTATTATGGTTGATTTAATAGAAAGTGCTATAATAACAGACATTTATTAGTATAGGTCTAGTGATCGAGCGATTTTCCATTGCGGTTTATTAAGGTTCTCAGCAGGGCGCTAAATGTCTTAACGGAGTATGAAAATTGATCTATTATTATTTAACAATGCTCAATGTCGCTCTGCTTTTCCCATTAAATGGGAATTTCCTTTTGATTGTACAGTTTTATTATCTCAAAACCTATTTTTATAATTTAATTTAGTAATAGTAATATAATACACTTATATATACCTTAATACGTGGAAGTAAGACATTATATCCTTTTTAAATTTATTGCACGCACTGAGGAGTGTGGGACTTGGCAAAGTTAAAGTTTAATTGGGAAGGAAGGAGTGCAAATAGCTAAAATTTATATTTATGTGTGGTACAAATATATTAAATTAGAAAAACATACAACATTTATACGTGGTAGAGCCATGCTGCAGTTATATTAGTAGTATAGTTGTAGCACGAATGGGTCGGCTCGACCGGGGAAGGACCACGCTCTCACAGAATACCAGCGTGAAATAGTAGCTTGATGCTGCTGTATTTCGTATGATGAGTGTCTCCGGTTCTCTAACCGGAGACCCTTTTTACCGGAAACGAGGCATTCCATCTTAGTCCTCACGGGTGACAACGCATCTGCATTTTGATTCGTAATCGAGGATAGATGTAGATGTCTATGGGCCACAGCAACCACTTACCATCAGGTGGACTGTGTGCTCGTTTGTCACCTATCCTATAAAAAAAAACATACAAACCATGTACATCATGCAACCAAAGACAAACTTGAAAGTCGTAAAGGGCAAATTATTTCGTTTGTCGACGTTCGTACTACCAGTGTCTCAGAGGAAGTACAAGTCTCAAAACAATAACTTTTAAATTAAACCGCGTCTTAGGCTTGTTATTAAATGAGGGTATTAACGTTTTAGATTGAATGTTTTTTTAATAATAATACTTTATTTTCACCACTTGCATAACTATCACATTTATAAATAACTATTCTATAATCTATACCTAGTTCACAAAGAATGATGGAACATCTGTGTGTGAACTAGATAAATAATTATCTGTATTTCGGATCAAAGTGCTCTTCTCTATTACATATCAACTGATATAAATATAATATATTAAGGTTTAAAGCTTTAGCTTTAGTTATTGTTCTGAGGTATGGTATAATGTACTCGAAGGCCTATTTTAAACACTTAATGGTCTGTGGTCAAACAGTCATACGGAGCAGATATCGTCGCTAATGATTTTTAAAATTTTGCAATAAGTTAAATAATTAAATAATCCTTTTACCTATTTCTGCCCTCAAGGAGCAGTACAAGCACTGTCAATCACCTGTACTAAAAATAGCTGCATTCCGGTTTGAAGGGAATGATAGCGATTATTAGGCTTATTATTAGGGGTTTAATATTGGTCTTCAGGAGTCTCTGTTGCCCTTTATCAATCTTTAAATATATTTATTTATTAAAAATTTATACTTATTAATTATTTATTTTTATTAATTATTTATTCTATATTATTGATAATAACGTTAATATGATTAAAACTGTCTCTAAGCTACAAGCTGAGCTCATTTTGTATCAACTCTATCTGTAACATTATTGGAAATAGAAATGTAATTCGTGAATTTAGTTTAAAATATTATTTAAAGAAATAATATGGGATATTGGATGAGTAGTAAAATTATATTTATATTAAAAACAATTCGAAATACGGAAATTAAAAATAATAACGTGGGGATTTTGTAATGATTTATTAACAGTAAAGTAAACGTAAAAGTACACTTTCTTTTATCTATAAATTCTTTATATTAAATGCAAAACTCCGGTCACGTACGCGTGCAAATAAGGATTTATGGTTTTCCTCATTGCGTTAAGCTCGCTTCACTCCACTGAAAAACGTAAAAACCTCTTTTTTACCGCCGTACAACGAAATACTCTCTTCATGCCACCTAACTATTCTACTTAGCGTTTGTATATACTCGTTATATGCTTAGGTGCTAGAATCTGGAATGTTTGATTTGAATTATTGCTAAAAGTGTTTGGTAAATTACTGTATTATTTACTAGCTTTTTCCAGGCCATCGCTCGTGTGGACTTCGGTTATTCGGTTTAACAACATCATTATCGTTGTTTGCAATTATAACGTAACATATCACTTATGGAATCACTGCCTCTCTGTATGTCACATAATATTTTCGCGGAGATTATGGAATGTAGAAAATGGAAATTTAGCATAATGACATATAGTTGTCTACAACGCGAAGTTTAAAATTTTACGTTTTGTTTTTAAATTAAGGGCAGGTTCTAAATATAAAATGAGAAATTAAAACTAATCTTGTGGGTATTCAAATAAAAGCTCTTTAAAGCAAGAAATATTATATAATCATTATTTTATGCTTAATTTAGTTTACCCTATTCCCGAAAAAGGAAATGCTTCGGAGTTGTTTGCCTCTACTGTATCTCTATAAGTATAGATATAATGAAATATAAAAAAATCACGAAAGTAGATAATAAATTCATAGAAAGTTATCAAATTTGGATTATTTATTTTAAATAATTTTGACAAAATAATGACTAATTTATATAGGTTTGTTTTAATTTACGGTATAATGTTTACGGGTAACTGTTTCCATCCCAGTAATAAGACGGCTGCCAATTCTTACACGATTTATACAAAATTATTTTAAAAATATATTGTAATGCCCTTGGTCCTACTCTTGAAATTGTTTTCGAATTCTGATAAAAGCTTACTGCCTCAGAGTAATTACTAGCATAGAGGGAATCCTAAAATTAGGAAAAATTCTTGTAGTTGAATTCTTTATACATGTGACGTTTTACGTGTTACAAAATAAGATAAAATACAAAATATATTTTTTAATAAGATGAGGATGACAAAAATGCACAGTCCACCTGTTGGTAAGTGGTTGTTGTGACCCTTAGATAACAACATTTATTCTTGATCACGTATCAAAAGGCAGAAGTGTTGTTACCCGTGAGGACTAAGATTAAACGCCTCGTTTCCAGTAAAAAGTGTCTACAGCTCTCTACATTCATCATACTAAACAATCTTAAAACGAATACGTATTCAAATAATGTGGAATTTCAGACTATCGTGATAATTTAAAACACATCGTGAAAATGTCACTAAGAAATCTAATTAAATTCAGCCAGTATATTTCTGCCAAATTATCCTTAGACTTATTACGGGTTTGTCAGAAAACAACAACTGTAAACATTTAACTAAGTACGCTTGTGAAATATTTTTTAATTTTTTGTATTTGTTTAATCGACGACGAAACGTGTTTGTTTCATCATACACAGAGAGCACTGCTACGATAGTATAATAACCGTGGCACAGTCGCGGTCGGCTTCCTATTTCTCGCGCCATCACAACTACCAATAAATCGATTACAAAAGTATTATCCGTTTTCCTCTCTACTCCCTTGAGATCTTATCCATCTTTCATTCAATAACTACAGCCAACATGGAACTTTTCATAAATTATTCCATAGGGAAAATATTTCGCCATAATTATCTCTTTTAACAAGTGAGTTGGCAATCTCAGTTGTTTATATTATTTTGAGTTGTAATCAGAAAGATATTGGTGCCTATCTCCTGTTTCAATTCTTTTCATGTGTTTTATCTGCCACCTTTTAAGATACTCACGGGCTGGTATGGGGTCTTAGGCTTTCTGAGTATCGTATATACGAGTATTCATTGGTAGGAAGTAGTGGATTCACTTACGCCGCCACTGCACGGGAATATCAAGATCCTGCCTTCATTTGATGATTTCGCATCTACGTCACAGTGAACGAGTGAAGCCGGCCACAGTCGAGCGTATACCTGCTGCACTGCCATATGTTAGAGGAGTCACTGACAAGATTGGCTACATCTTCCATTAAAACGTACTTACTACAAGTCGCCGAAGAAGATTAGTTAATTTTTACCATCCATCAAGTGTAATATTCCTCTGCAAGATGCAGGAGCGTACAAGCTTGATTGTGAATGTTGTCTCTCCTACATAGGACAAACTGAAAGATCAATTAAAACCCGCGTTAAAGAATATATAGCTGACGTGAAGAATCGACGTTCCGGGAATTCTGCAGTCTGTGAACACGTAAAGGATCGCCCCTGTCACTACATCATATTTGATAAACCACAAATCCTCGCTAAAGAACACCGATTCCTTCCAATGATGATTCGCGAGGCTATTGAAATCAAAAAACATCCTAATTTCAATAGAGAAGATAGCTGGGTGCTACCATCTGCTTGGGATCCTATAATTAATAAAATTAAAACCCAACCCAAGCATACAACTGCAAGACTTCAAGATACTATAGGTTCATACTGCATAGATCGGAACAAAAATTAATAATATTAATCTATGGTAACTGCGGTTAACTATGACATTTAGACGTTGAACATCTCAGTCTCCCCCGTGACCATGGGTGCTGTAAAGTGCTCGAAACGTCGGGTATTTAATAAGTTAAATATATGCGATAAAATCCGTAAAAACTAATATTATTTAAATATTTTGATCTAATCGCACATAGTTTTCTCGATGATTTTATTTTCCATCGAGCGAGTGGTGAGTCAGTATATATAATTGGTGTTATAAAAGGGATACAAATCTCATAAGTACCGAGTGACTACCATGACTTAGTATTCATACCTCACTAACTATTAGTTTTTGAAGTTTGCGATACGAGTAATTGCAATTTAATATAATCATTATCACTTGATTTACAAAGTAATTTACTTGATTATTCGAATACTAAGCCTAATCCCATTTTCTTTATATTTTAGACATATGATAATGTGATAGAAAATAAACAAAAACAAGTATATATATATATATATATATATAGTCAATTGTTACTAATATTGATAACGAAATCACTATATATTAAAGACGTCATGTCTTGTAAAGTAACTTTACATATAATACTGCAATAGGGATGTCATTTTTCCAGTAAATCAGAGGATACTTAATCTCATATTCTGTATATTATAAAGAGACCAAAGATGACCATAAAATACGCGCAATATCTTATAAATTATAAGTTTCTCTTTTGCCTTTTTTGAAAATGAAATTAGAAAAATCGAGACAAGTATATTGACTCTATTTGTAAAGAATTGTAGGTTTCCTCTTTGTAAACATAAGTATGTTATTACTCTTAGCTTACACCCGAACCAATTCGAATCGAAGCATGATCGACTGATTATCAAGCGTTATTACCGCCGTTACGCACAACCAGATATTTTATTATCCGGAGATTATTTTGATAAATTAAAAAATTAATACCTAAATATTTTATTTCATAAACAGCACAAGATATCAAGAAAAAAACGATTTCGTCTCATGCGATTATAACCGCCATCTAGCAACGGATAGCTGAAGACTTTCGTTTTCATATGTCAAATCTGATCCATCATTTGACTGTAATCTAGCTACGGTTTTGAGAGTTCGAAATTTAAATAAGTTCAAATAAAACTTGATAGATTCAGAATTCGATTATGTCGAACGTATGTCTGCTGTATTCGTGTATAACGCGAAACTAAAGAAATAATTATTAAATTTTAATTATTTATTTATTTAAAAGTTTTATTGTTCTAACCGTAAAGGTTATAAAGGGCGGACTTAATGCCAGTTAGCATTCACCCATGGCTTGGTAAGAAATTAGTGGCAGGTGACGTAAATAACTAAATATAATAAATTTATATAGCTATAATACAAATAAGGCTTGTAAATTACACTAATCTATACCTATGAATACAAACAAATACATAATAATACATATATAACAATTATCCTTAAAACCTACGTACATATACATAAATATAAATGCATATATAAATACATATATACATACATACATAATATGTCTGGATAAAGGTAGGAAGTATTGACATTATGCTGACGACATTGTTTTCGAATGATGTTCCCGGATCAATCTTTTGAAGGCTACCTTATTTGGTGCTTTCCTAACGTCTTTAGGTAAGAAATTCCAGAGCAGTGTGGATTGAACAGTAAAATAATTGCCGATAAAGCCTGCAAAATTGAGTGGAACTGAAATCTTCAGATTAGTTGAAGAGCGACGTACCTTGTCGTGGTTGAAGGAACGGTTTTGAAATTTTTCTTTTATAAATTATATTAATCTTTTAAAATATTTACTTTTAAAATTTAATGGTAGTAGTAATAAATCCTTCTATGTAAATAAATATATGATAACTAGTTACTTCTGTCTGAAGTTTTCTAGGTGGTTAGATTCCTTTCTGCCTGGGAGTTTTTTTGGGTAGGTACAACTTCCTTACCTATACGAGTATCTTGCGCGAAATAACTGTGCATGCACTGCTGTGGTTTTGATTTAAAGGGTTTTAGAAAATTATATATGCATAATAAGTAGACATATTTCGTCTGCTTTATCGCATAAAAACCATAACAGTGCTTTTCTCCGCGTAACAACGAAACGCACTCTTTCGGCCATTCCAGAAGCTTACTTAGTATTTATGTATAGGTAATCTTTATGCTTTATGCTAAAAACTAAATCTCTTAGAAGAAAATTTATTTTAATTCTCTTATTTTGAGTTTAATAATAATAATTTAATAGTATCATAGTAATTTTTAACATCGTCATTAGACCACTACAACCACGCGATGTGTAGCAGCGTCTTCAACAAAATAAAGCAAATACGATTGCAAACCGTGAAAATCGTTGCGACTATGGCAGATATTTTCTTTATGAGGAACTCTTTGGGGTTCGAAGTGGGTCTATGTCACTGATATTTAAAGTAGTAAGCCTACATACACTTATTTTTTCCCAAATCGTGGTTTGGTAGGTAACAAAGCGCTTTTGACTGTAGGATTCGGTAAAAACTAGTTTTGACTTGATAGAAGCATTTTTTATAGAATTAGGGTTACAAACGAGCACACAGTCCACCTGATGGTAAATGGATCCTGTGGCTCATAGACATCTACATTTAACCTCGATTAAGAATCAAAATACAAATGCGTTGTCGACCCTGAGGATTTAGAATGAATGCCTCAATTCCAGTAAAACGGGTCTTCTGTGAGAGCATGGTCCTTCTCCGCTCCGACTGAGCCGACCTTTTTGTGATATAACCATAATATAACTGCAGTGTGGCTCTACCACGTGTAAAGCCTGCAGTCACTCACTGGAAGGCCGCGCCACAGGTGAGGTGTATCGACTTTATTGAGATCTCCACCTACTATGGAGAAAATGTTTAAAAAATGATGCTATAAAATGATTTCGAACGTTTTATAAACGTAAAGGGTAAGGCACATATTATCTTTTTATATTCATACTAGTTTCAATTCCGTAGATATATTCCGCGTCGAAGCACACAGTACATGAAATATGAAAAGAAAACGTTAAGAAAAATAATGCTAAGGTTTATGTATTGTTCATGAGCTATGATGATAATAGTTCCTACGGAGAAAATAAGTTATTGTAATGTTGACGTTTATTATCAATGTTCTCAAAGGTTTTAATACGTTTGCTAAATTGTCGAATTTAAGTTTTTTTTAACATACATAAATACATACATTGGTACATTCTTATAAACATACATACAGACAAAGCTATTAAGGACGTGTAACAAAAGTAAATTGGAATTCCTTTTTTAAAATTGTGACTTAAAAAAATTCGCAGTTTGTTCCGTTGGTGTCGTAATAGGTAAATATGGGAAATCCCACGGCTTCCCATGGATGGACAAACTCGTTTACCCTAGACGTAAAGTACATAGACACGCAACGGACAGCATCGACAGAGGTGGGAGGCGTCTGGTACTGCTGAGTATGTACCTAAGTTTTTTATTTTAATTTTATAGGATAGGGTGACAAACGAGCACACAGTCCACCTGATGGTAAGTGGTTGCTGTGGCCTATAGATATCTACATCTATCCTCGATTACGAATCAAAATGATCATGCATTGTCACCCGTGAGGACTTAGGTGGAATGCCTCGTTTTCAGTAAAAAGGGTCTCTGGTCCTCTACACTCACCTTACGAAACACAGCAGCATTAAGCTGCAGTCTCATATTCAGTATATTATAAATAATCAAAGATGACCATAAATTACACGCAATATCTTATAAATTATAAGTTTCTCTTTTGCCTTATTTGAAAATTAAATTAGAAAAATCGAGACAAGTATATGGACTCAATTTATAAAGAATTGTAGGTTTCCTCTTTACAAATAGAAAGAAAGAAAGAAAGAAAGAAAAACCTTTATTCACTGGAACTGTACACATCACAAAAATAAAATAATAAACAGTTAAAATTTAGCAGATTAATATTACAAGTGATGGGGTGTGTATCGAGCCAGTGAAAAGGTTATGACTCAGCGTAATGCTGCAGGGTAACCTACAGCGCTGATGATTCTGTCATAACCACAGATACACGCACGATCCGCCTGGGTGTATTTTATGAAATACGTTTCCATAGTAAATTAAAACTAAACATTGCTCGTCAATATACCTATATATAATTAGTCCCTCCCATAAGTACATTAGAGATACACACATACGTAGAAGACATATTATACACATAAATTTAATATAAAAATGAAAAAATAAAAAATTTCAAAATACGTACACATATACACATACATAAACATATACATACATACACATACACACATATATATATATATATATATATATATATATATATATATATATATATATATATATATATATATATATTCGGTAAATACATACTAAAAAACAAACATATAATGCGCAACGATGCTGGAATAAACATCTGCTCTAGGCTTAAGGTTGAGCTTTTTGTAAGTGTAATAAATGATTTTTATAGTGTGATTTAAAATTATACCTTGAATTACACTCACGAATAGGTGGAGGAATGTCGTTCCAGCACCTAGTAGCTATATATTTGAACTACCTCTAAAAGCCGCAGAACAGTAAGTGGGGTTGGCAAGTGGGTTCGTACTTACAAATACAAATATAAGTATGTTATTATTATATACTTTGTTATTATTATTATATACTATATAGTATACTCTTAGCTTACACCCGAACAAAATAGAATCGAGTGACGATCAAGCGTTATTAGCGCCGTAACGCACAACCAGATATTTCACTTTCACAGATTATTTATGATAAACTAAAAATTTAATTTCTACATATTTTATTTCATAAACAGCACAAGAATATCAAGAAAAAAAAACTATTTCGTCACATACGATACGAGCGCCATCTAGCAACGGATAGCTGAAGACTTTCGTTTTTATATGTCAAATCTGAACCATCATTTGATTGTTTGCTTGCTACGGTTTTGAGATTTAGAAATTTAAATGGGTTTGATACATTCAGAACTTAATCATGTCAAACGAAGTTCGACTGTATGTATGATGGTGTAGATCATACGATTAAAATATTTACTTTTACGATTTCATGGCAGTAGTAATAAATCCTGCTATGTAAATAAATATATGATAACAAGTTCATTCTGTGTCGAGTTTTCAAAGTGGAAAGACTCCTTGGGAGTCCGTTTGGATAGGTTCCACTCTCTTAACTATATCTGCAGCCAAATAACAGTGCATGCACTACTGTGTTTTAGTCTAAAAGGTAGAGAGCCAGTTTAATTACAATTAAAGTACGTGGGGGTAATATGGTCACCTTAAGCTTTACCTATAAAAACAAAACTTGGAGAAGGCAGAGACAAAAACACAAAGCCTTATATAACCTGTACGGATAAAGAATGGGATTATATATGGCGGCTCATCGAGCCCGTACCGTCGACATGCATAATACAAATAACGAAAATCCGCTAATAACGGTATATAGTTATTAGTAGGTTAATTAAAACGTTAGATATATTTCAACTAGTTGGAAATTTTCTATTAATGCGAAAATATTTGAGTACAATTATATTACACACGTAGACGCATTAATTTTAAAATAACATTTATAAACAGTGACCCGCACTGGCTTCGCCTGAATAAAATTGAATTATTTATAAGTATAGATTAGTAAATTATTCACGAAGACTAAAATAAAGTAATGTATTTCTATTAAATTAAGTTTATATCAATTTAAATAACAGTCAAGAATATGTATTTCCAACAGGACATACAAACAAGAAACTTTTTTTATAGGATAGAATGACAAACGAGCACACAGTTCACCTGATTTGTGTGTCCTGGTTGCTGTGGTCCATAGTTATCTATACCTGTCCTTAAATACGAATCAAACTGCAGATTCACTTGTTTTCACCCGTTGTCACCCGTGAGAACTAATATGGAATGCCTTGTTTCCAGCAAAATGGGTCTTCGATTCTCTACACTCACCATACGAAACACAGTAGCGTTAAGCTGCTATTTTACGCTGGTATTTTGTGAGAGCGTGGTCCTTCCCCGGTCGAGCCGAACTATTCGTGCTACAGCTATACTACTAATATAGCTGCAGCATGGCTCTACTACGTGTAACGTAACCGTACCTCTATAGACATTTATTTTTTACATATAGTAATCTTTGCAAATTAAATTCAGCTACTTGAAACTTCATCAGAATCGGCTGAAAATAATTTATGTATTTTCACGTTATTTTCATAATAGTTTTTAGAATTGGAGCAGCTATCACTTTCAAAATCGCTGTTCAGTCACGATGCTACTTGGAAGTATGTTTGAGATTAATTTTTCCTTAATAAATTTGGAAAATTTTGCCTATTCATTTTATAATGGTAATCGCGTTTTTTGGTTTTGGTCTTAAAACCAACTCAGCACCCTTAAAAAATCCATTTTCTGAACCTGCATGCACAATAATCTATTTCCTTGGGTTCCGTGCCACAGAGACTGTTCACTGTTTTTTTTTTCATTATTTGTTATTTAAGTATAGAGTATTTAGTATTATTATAGTGGTAATTAGAAAAACATAGATAGATTCAATGATGATATTACCAATTTTTTAAATACAATTAGAAAAAGAACAAAAAATTATTAGAAAATTCATTTTTTTTCGAGATTTCTTATAAAAATTAAACTTAAACTTGCGCTTAAACATTTTATTTGTTTCTTTATATACCATTAAAGTGACCATTGTAGTTACTATTAATTAAAAAGCTACAGCACTGCGACAAAGAGACAGATAAATTTAGTAATAGGTTCCTGTTGAGTACTCCGCTGAGTTGTGGCAGTGTAGGTATATCTGCTACCCCATATCATCACGTGTGTCGTAAGAGGCGACAGAGGGAAACAAATTAGATAGCTAGCAGCATCTTCCTAATAATGACTAAAAATAAAAAAACCGCGGTTTCCAACCCGCTTGCAAAGCGTGGTAACTGTAGCAAAATACCCCATGTGAGCCAATCTATGGAGGAGGCTTATTCAGCTTTAATAGGATGTAACGATACAATACGGGACACACTTTGGGTACGGATTTGAAATAACGAATATTGGACGGCAAATACAATATTTTTGTTCGAATCATTAATTATAAACAAATGTATAGCTACTAGGTAAACTTGGTACACACCATTTTTTTAATTCGAGTGACAATCCTGTTGCCATACCCGCCCTTGCATTACTATATTGGAATGGGTGATAACGCTCCAGATTTTTCTCTTCCTCAAAATACTTTATTACGTTATATACAATTTTATGTGTAGCACTATATAGTAATATCCCGCATATATGCTCCCGTGTTAACAGAATGTAGATAAAATTATAAGAGAAAAACATTAAATAACGTAATAGTCAAAAACAAAATAACTAACAACGCTTTACAATAAAAATAAACAAAAACAATAACAGCGACTTAACAAAAGTATTAACAAAATCAACAATAATTATGTAAAAAACACTCATAACGAGTCTAGCTCACAAATTTGTGAAACCGGATTTTTTTTAGTTTATGGCATTCTGTTACCATTTATGCCATTGACAAATCGGATGATTTGTCATAAATGTGAAGTAATAGCACGTACGAAAAACGCATATCACAACATATTTTTTTTTTGTAGTCTCTAACGGTGAGTGTGAGTATAGATAGCGACAGTGTGTGAGCGTGAGATAAATAGAGGCGACGCCATTTTCAGACCCATTCTTTAACCGCACGAGTTGTACTATAACTAATGTATTAAGAAAAAATTAGCAAACAAGCTTTGACAATAATAAGGAACACTTCGATTCTATTTAAAAAAACGAATTACTCTACACCATACTAAAATCGACTAAAATATTTTACTATAATATCAACTGAAAATGGTGTCGATAAATCATAGCCCTTTTGCTACTTTATTATTTGACTGACCGATGAAAATCTATCGTATCTCAAGCATCTATGCAGACAAGGCTGTAGTTTTCGAGGTATCAGAAAGTGACATTTTCCTCACGTACTTTAGGCGTCATTCCATCTCAGTCGTCAGAGGTTACAATACATCTTTAGCGTACTTTCTTTAAAGTTGGTTGCAGATTTCCAAGGGCCAGTCGCCAACTACCTTCAGGTGGATTGTTAGTACGTTTTATAGTTTAGTTTTGTAAAAATACGAGTAGTTAGTTATTTTTGTTAGTTTTGTTGTATATGCATAATAAGTATACATATTTCGTCTGCTTTATCGCATAAAAACCATAACAGTGCTTTTCTCCGCGTAACAACGAAACGCACTCTTCCGGCCATTCCAGAAACTTACTTAGAATTTGTGTATAGATAAGCTTTATGCTTGTCGCCAGAAAAACTAAATATTTTAGAAGAAAATTTATCTTAATTCAGTTACTTTGAATTTAATAATAATAGTAAATATAATAAATTTCCACAACGTCTTTACACCACTATAACCACGCGATGGGTAGCAATGTCTTCCTAATAGCAACAAAAAACAAAAAAAAAAAAAAAAAAAACAAATACGATTGCAAACTGTGAAAATCGTCGCAGTTATGGTAAATATTTCCCCTATAATGCAATCTATGCGGTTAGGGATGGGCCTATATCACTGATATTTAAAGTAGTAAGCCTACACATACACTTATTTTTTTCCAAATCGTGGTTTGATAGTGTTGCATGAATAAGTCAACTAGCGCCATCTAGTGTCAGGAACGAGAGCGAGGGGAGCATTGAGAAAATGACATCACAAATCGCTCAACTGACAGCGCCTAGTCGAAACTCGAACGCTCGATACCTTCCGCGTGTTTACTTGAACATTCTGGATATTTCTTTGCTAATTTAAATATATAGGCGCTGCAAGATGCGAGGGAGGCAGTGTTGATTTGGGCGAAACAAGCGAAGCTTCGGAGTGGAATTAAGTGAATTAGTGTGTTTAAATTATTGGTGTTTTAACTTTAATTGTGTAAAGTAAATTAAAGTGTTAATTTAGGTAATTTTATCGGCAATTTTTATTGTCACGAACCTCAAGCTCGTAACAATTGGTGTCAGAAGTGGGATAAAATCATGCCGATTTTACCTAAGGAGGAAACGGAGGGTGTCCGTACCCGAAGTCAACGCCAGCAGGAGACGGACCAACGAAGATTTGGTGGTGCAACGCCGCAGACGACGGAGGGCCAGCCACCGGCTGCAGGCCCGTTGGTAGCTCCTACATCTGCAGCACCTGACTTAGGTGCTCTGATGGTGATGCTGCAGGAGCAGGCTCGCCGACAGGAGGAGCAGGCTCGCCGACAGGAGGAGCAGGCCCGTCAGTTGAAAGAGCAGCTGCAAAGCGGACAAGAGGAACAGGCCCGCTGGTAGGAGGAACAGGCCCGTCGTTTAAAAGAGCAACTCCAACGCGATAAGGAAGAGCAGATGCTCCTCATGAAGGACCTTCACGCTATCTTCGGAAAAGAGATACGGGAGGTGAAGGATAAGGTTGCTCAACATGACAACCGCCTGTCGGAGGCCGAAACCCGAATCGACCAAGTAAACAATCGGGTTGACAACGTAATGGCTGACGTGAAGAAAACGCTGGACGACCTCAAACTTGGGGATGGAACAACAGCTCCCGTAGTAGCTACAACACCTTCGCTACGTGGATTCAAAGTGCCGCCGTTCGACGGTACCTCTTCCTGGTCAGCCTACAAGATCCAGTTCGAGGCTGTTATGAAGGCGAACGGCTGGAATGAAAGTCAGGCCATGACTGCTCTCACACTAGGCCTGCGCGACCAGGCCTTAACAGTTCTGGAAGCTCTCGGTGAGGAAGTGACTTATGAGCAACTCATTGAGGCATTGGAGGCGAGGTATGGCGACGCTCACCTGGAACACGTCTTTCGTGCGCAGCTTAAAGATCGCGTGCAGCGCATCAACGAAAACCTGCAGCTGTGGGCTCTAGAGGTGGAGAAGCTGGTGCGAAAGGCATACCGGTCTGTACCTGCGCTCATTGGAGGGAACCTGGTGCAGACATTCATCGACGGCATCCGTGACCTGGAAGTCAGAGCTGCTGTGAGGCTCGGGCACCATGAGACGCTTAAGGACGCCTTGGCCCATGCACTGGAGGTAGAAGCCGTGCGGCAGGATCATCGTTCCCATCGCGTCAGGGAGGTTGCAGCAGCTACAGTTCGCGACCGCAACAAAGGATACAGCCCTAGGTGCTATGGCTGTGGGGAAAAGGGCCATCTTCGATCCAGCTGCCCTAAGCGAACCCTAGAAAGGGAAGGTGAACGATCCCAGGAGGGTAGTGCGGCCAACAGCACCGCCCAGCAGCAGCAGGGAAACGAGTAAAAGCCAGAACTGCGGGGCGGGTGCTGGCTGATGTTAAAAGAGCCCCAAGGATCTCGATCTCACAAACCCATGATGGGAACAGTCTAATCATCAAGGGCGAGGTCAACGGAATGCCGTGTAAACTGACCATAGACACTGGAGCCTCTCGTACGGTTGTTAGTTCCCAACTTATAAGTCAGTTCCTTGGGGACTCCGCATACAACCGAGAACGCATTAATTTGGTAACAGCCACCGGTCAGCGTATACCCGTCCGTGGAGAGAAGGAGATGGAGTTGAAGCTAGGCAACGTGATCTACCTGCATAATGTCATCGTGGCTGATATAATGGACGACTGCATCCTAGGCCTAGACTTTATGAGGAATAATTGTTGTGAGATCGACGTTAAGCAAGGTGTTTTGAAATGTGGACAGGAGGAACTTTTTATGGAAGGTGCGTTACCAGGGAACGTGTACAGCATCAAGAAGATTGTTCTTCCGCCGAGATCGGAAACGATTGTTCCGGTTAGTCTTCCACGAAACGCTGGGCAAGCTCACCGTTGTGTACTTGTGGAAAGGGTAAACAATGACCTTCCATGGAAAGTAGCTCGAACCTTGGTCAGGACCACTGACATCTCAGGAGTACGTGTGCTGAACCTTTGCGACCGGGAACAGGTTATAGAAAAAGGTACACTGGTTGGTACTTGTGAGGAAGTGGATTGGTTACGTCAGTGCCAATATATATCGAGTGGGACCCCCAGCAAGGATTCAGAAACGAGAGTAACCACACTTTTTGGAAGACTGTCGCAGTGTTCTGTCCCCGAACGAATTGGTGAAGGCGAAGAAGTTGTTACTCGAGTACGCCGATGTATTCTCATCAAACGATGCTGACATAGGAAAGACTGGTTTAGTTCAACACAAAATAAACACAGGTGAAGAGTTGCCTATCCGTCAGCGGCCAAGACGATTGCCGGTAGCACGTGAAAAGGAAGTGGAAACCATGATTGAGGGAATGGTGAGGGATGGTGTTATTGAACCTTCATCTAGTCCATGGTGTTCACCCGTGGTACTGGTAAAGAAGAAGGATGGCAGCATGCGGTTCTGTGTTGATTACCGCCGTCTGAACGACGTTACAAAGAAGGACAGCTATCCCTTGCCAAGAATTGATGACACGCTGGACATGCTTACAGGAGTAAAATGGTTTAGCACGCTGGATCTAAAAAGTGGCTACTGGCAAGTTGAAATTGACCCTAAGGACAAGGAGAAAACTGCGTTCTCGACGGGAAAGGGTCTGTGGCAATTCAAAGTAATGCCGTTTGGGTTGTGCAATGCTCCAGCAACGTTTGAAAGGCTGATGGAACTTGTACTTACCGGGCTAATTGGCGATGCCTGTCTGGTCTACTTGGATGACATCATCATCGTGGGCCGTACGTTTGAGGAACACCTTCAAAACCTGGAACGCGTGCTCATGAAGATTAAGAGTGCCAACCTTAAGTTGAGTCCGAAGAAATGTTCACTATTCAAACGGCAAGTCAACTTTTTGGGGTATGTAGTGTCGGAAGAAGGTATCCGCACGGATCCAGAGAAAATCGCAGCTGTAAAGGATTGGCCGGTTCCAAAAGACAAGACGCAGGTTAGAGCATTTTTGGGTTTGTGCTCCTATTACCGACGTTTTGTGAAGAACTTTGCAGATATAGCCAAACCTCTGCATAAGCTAACCGAGGAGAAGCGACATTTCTGCTGGGATGAAAGTTGTAACATCGCATTCCAGGAGCTCAAGGACCGTCTGTGCAAAACACCTATTTTGGGATACCCTGATGCAAGCAAAGAATTTATAGTTGACACAGACGCAAGTGATATAGGACTTGGCGGTGTGTTGTCTCAACGTAATGGTGACCAAGAGGTCGTGATAGCGTACTTCAGCAAGTCGTTGTCAAAACCGGAAAGGAACTACTGTGTCACAAGACGCGAATTGCTAGCTGTGGTAAAGTCGTTGCAACATTTTAGCAAATATCTTCTGGGACGAAAATTTCACTTACGAACTGACCATGCTGCACTAAAATGGCTATTGCAGTTTAAAAACCCAGAAGGACAAGTTGCGAGGTGGATTGAACTACTGCAGGAATACGACTTTGAGATCGAACATCGCAGCGGGAAATCTCATGGCAACGCAGATGCATTGTCAAGAAGACCTTGTCCTGAAGATTGCAAACATTGTACTAGGCAAGAGAGTAAGGAAGTGGTATCCGTGAGGATGCTCAGGGCAGACCACCTCAGCAACGAGTGGAAGGACAGCTTACTACATGCACAGCAGGAAGATCCGGACATCAAGCCGATTCTGGAATGGATAAAGGCCAGTGCTCCCAAGCCCAAGTGGAGTGACGTCTCAGCGATGAGTTCGACCACTAAAAGCTATTGGGCCCAGTGGGACAGCTTGCTGCTTCAGGATGGAGTTCTGTGTCGTAAATGGGAAAACGTTCGGGGAGACAGCTGTCATTTGCAAATGGTTGTCCCTAAAGTTAAAGTACCGGATGTTCTACAGCTGTACCATAATGATTGTTCAGGAGGCCATCTGGGAGTTAAACGAACTCTACTGAAGATCCGAGAACGGTTTTACTGGGTCCACTGTCGAAACGATGTCGAGGACTGGTGTCGCAAATGTACAAGTTGTGCGGCTGTAAAGGGACCTCAGACTCGTAGTAGAGGTGCATTGAAGTTGTACAATGTTGGTGCACCATGGGAGAGAATAGCCATTGACGTGGCGGGGCCGTTTCCGGAGAGTGAAAGCGGTAACAAGTATTTCATGGTTGTGATGGATTACTTCACTAAGTGGCCAGAAGTCTTCGCCATTCCAAATCAAGAAGCTTCAACAGTTGCAGATAAACTAGTTCATGAAGTCTTCTGTCGTTTTGGAGTACCTTTAGAGATTCACAGCGATCAAGGAAGGAATTTTGAGTCTCAAATATTCCAGGAAACTTGCCGAGTTATGGGTACTCATAAAACAAGAACGACTTCTTATCACCCGCAATCTGATGGAATGGTGGAACGATTTAATCAGACATTGGAGAGGTACCTAGCAAAAGTTGTAGACAATCGGCAACGAGATTGGGACAAGCACATACAACCGTTTTTGTTGTCATATCGAAGTTCTGTTCACGAAAGTACAGCAGTGACACCAGCTTTCGCAAACTTTGGAAGAGAATTACGGCTGCCTGCAGACCTGATCACCGGGATACCACCCGATGCTCCACGCAGTATAACCGATTATGCAAATGACTTGCGGAAAAAAATGAATGACGTTTATGAGCACGTCAGACAATCGGGCCAGCAAATGTCTGAAAAGATGAAAACCCGGTATGACCGCAAAATGAACAACAAAGGGTTCGACGAAGGTTCACTTGTGTGGTTGCACAATCCAGTCCGCAGCAAAGGGAAATCTCCTAAGCTTCAAGCTAAATGGGACGGCCCGTACCGGATTGTAACCAGGATCAACGATGTGACCTACCGGATACAGAAAGGCGCAAGAGGGACTCCTAAGATCGTCCATGTGGATCGCTTGGCGCGTTATTATGGGACCGATAATGCTCGGGACGAGCATGTCTTAGGAGGGGGCAGTGTTGCATGAATAAGTCAACTAGCGCCATCTAGTGTCAGGAACGAGAGCGAGGGGAGCATTGAGAAAATGACATCACAAATCGCTCAACTGACAGCGCCTAGTCGAAACTCGAACGCTCGATACCTTCCGCGTGTTTACTTGAACATTCTGGATATTTCTTTGCTAATTTAAATATATAGGCGCTGCAAGATGCGAGGGAGGCAGTGTTGATTTGGGCGAAACAAGCGAAGCTTCGGAGTGGAATTAAGTGAATTAGTGTGTTTAAATTATTGGTGTTTTAACTTTAATTGTGTAAAGTAAATTAAAGTGTTAATTTAGGTAATTTTATCGGCAATTTTTATTGTCACGAACCTCAAGCTCGTAACAATAGGTAACAAAGCGATTTGACTGTAGGATTCGTTAAAAACGAATTTTGACTTGATAGAAGCCTTTTTTTATAGAATTAGGGTGACAAACGAGCACACAGTCCACGTGATGGTAAGTAGATCCTGTGGCCCGTAGACCAAAACTTTTTGAATTTAACCTCGATTAAGAATCAAAATACAAATGCGTTGTCACCCCTGAGGACTTAGAAGGAATTTAAAAGGAATTTATAAGGAAAATTCTAAGTACACTACGCTTACCGTACGAAATACAGCAGCATCAAGCTGCTATTTTACGATGGTAATCTGTGAGAGATGGTATTCAGTGATCCTTCCCCTGTCCGACTAAGCCGACCCTTCCGTGCTACAACCATAATATAACTACAGTGTAGCTCCACCACGTATAAAGCCTGCAATCACTCTCTGGAAGGCAGCGCCACTAGTGAGATGTATCGACTTTATTGAGCTCTCCACCCAGGTATGGTGAAAATGTTTAAAAATTTTGCTGTAAAATTATTGCGAACGTCTTATAAACGACGTAAAGGATAATGCACGTATTATCTTTTTATATTCATACTAGTTTCAATTCCGTAGATATATTCCGCGTCGAAGCACACAGTACATGAAATATGAAAGGAAAACGTATAAGAAAAATATTGCTAAGTTTTATGTATTGTTCATGAGCTGTGATGATAATAGTTCCTAGGGAGAAAATAAGTTATTGTAATGTTCACGTTTATTATCAAGTTCTCAAAGGTTTTAATACGTTTGGTAAATTGTAGAATTTAATTTTTTTTTAACATACATAAATACATACACCAGCACATATAAACATACATACAGGCAAAGCCAAGGACG
Organism: Parnassius apollo; assembly: GCA_907164705.1. Taxonomy (NCBI): domain Eukaryota; kingdom Metazoa; phylum Arthropoda; class Insecta; order Lepidoptera; family Papilionidae; genus Parnassius; species Parnassius apollo. Next base: position 248,965 of record CAJQZP010001062.1, on the reverse strand, counting down.
TGTTACAAAGGTAAATTAGAAATACTTTTTAAAATTGTGGTTTAAAAAAATTCTTAGTTCATTCCGTTGGTGCCGTAAGACGTAAATATGGGAAACCCCACGGCTTCCCATGGATGGACAACTGTTTACCTTAGACGTCAAGTACATAGATACGCAAAGGACAGCATCGACAGAGGTGGGAGGCGTCTGGTAGTGCTGAGCATGTACGTTTTTTATTTTTATTTTATAGGATAGGGTGACAAACGAGCACACTGTTCACCTGATGGTAAGTGGTTGCTGTGGCCCATAGACATCTACATCTATCCTCGATTACGAATCAAAATGCAGATGCGTTGTCACACTTGAGAACTTAGGTGGAATGCCTCGTTTTCAGTAATAAGGTTCTCCGGTTCTCTACCCTCACCATACCGAAACATAGCAGCATTAAGCTCCTACGTAAAAAACGTCGGTCAAGCGTGAGAATAATAACAAATGATGGAATGATTTGCTATATATATATATATATATATATATATATATATATATATATATATATATATATATATATATATATATATATATATATATAAATAATATGTAAAACATGTTCCGCTGGGTTTCTTGTTGATTTTCCCAGGACAGGGTAAATTAAACATAAGAGTGACTTTCAATTAGTATTATATATAAGAATAATCTATCTAATATATAAAAATTAATATTTGTTTGTTCGTAATTTATGCGCTGCCATACCGTTCATCAGATTGCAGTAAAACTTTGCCCACATATTGCTTGCACTTCCGCGAAGGTTATAAGCATATTTAAACCCGGTAGGTTGCGCTGTTGTAAGAATCCAGATATCACCATCCAGATCCATGTCCAGGTCATTAGTATTGAATAAAAAAGTTTCTGTTTCTATCTCTGCTACTTCCAGCAGTTGGTTTATGCGTGCTGATGAAAAAAGGAGATGTAGATGTAGATGTTTTCATTAATTATATTATATGTAGCAATTATATTATCGACATTTTGTATCAGCACAATTGCCTGTTCAGACTCAAATTCTGACTTTGAATGCGAAAATATTTTATTCATGTGTTAGAGCCAGGCTGCACCTATATTATGGTTGCGGCACTAACGAGGAAGGAGATCACCCTTATAGAATGCAAGCGTAAAATAGCAGCTTAATTCTGCTGTGTTTTGTGTGGTAATTGTAAAGAACTGGAGTCCCTTTTTACCGGTAACGAGGTAGGTACTCTAGTTTAGTCCTCAGGGTTGACAACGCATCTACATTTTAAATCTAAATTGATGCTAAATGCAGGTGATTATAAGCAGCTACATTCAGCTACCATCAGGCGAACTGTGTGTGTGTTTGTAACCGCTATTTTGTAAAAATATCTAATTTTTTTTATAAACTATGTAGTTTTTAAGGGCAGACATAAATAAACTCGTTTATCTTCTTGTGTCTATTGTAAGACATGTTGCAACGGTGTGAGAATAATCTAATGCATTACTACGAGAACAATTACAGTAGATTAAGTACATTTTTTCATTCTACGAGATCCAAAAAAAATTATTTTCTTCAGTTAGGAATCGAATCAAAATCGAAATAGTTGTTATCAGGAAGATGCTGCTGTCTACCTCCTGTTTATTTCTCCAATATCCCTCTGTCGTCTTATGACATCCACGAGGTGGTTTAGTGGCTTTTTCTTCGCTGCCAGTGCACGGTGATAACTAGAAAAAAACTCTGTAGCGATATAATAATATACTCGCAACTAGAGTTACATGCCTAAGTTACATGAAAAACGCACCGAAGCCTAAATCGCGCTATAAAAGTTCCGAGGCTACAGTGGATTATATAGAACAGCTCCTTTAAAATAACACATGGGAACGTTAGCCGCTCTTCAGGCTGAACACTTTTCCCGGTGGGAGATTTTTTTTTTTATAGAAGAAGGGGCAAACGAGCATGCGGCTCACCTGATGTTAAGTGACTACCGCCGCCCATGATCAACCGCAACACCAGGAGAATTGCGGGTGCGTTGCCGGCCCTTTAGAAAGGAGTAAGCTCTTTTCTTGAAGGTCCCCAGGTCGTATCGGTCCGGAAAAATTGCCGGTGGTAAACTATTCCATAGAGAGGTTGTACGTGGAAGAAAACTCCTTGTGAAACGTACAGTGGTGGACCGCCAAGCATCCAGATGGTGTGGATGGTATCGGGACGTTTGACGTGTAGTGCGTTCACGAAATTTGGCGGCTGGGATTAATCCGAACAATTCCTCGGAGCACTCCCCCGTGATAGATGCGATAAAATACGCAAAGAGATGCAACATCTCTTCGCAGCGCCAGTGAATCGAGCCGATCGGAAAGCACTCGGTCGTCGACGATTCGAGCCGCTCTGCGCTGGATGCGGTCAAGTGGAAGAAGCTGGTACTGGGGAGCCCCAGCCCAGAGATGGGAACAGTATTCCATGTGCGGCCGAACCTGCGCCTGGTAAAGTTGCAGGCGGTGTGCCGGCATGAAATACTGTCCCGCTCTGCTGAGCACGCCAAGCTTTTTAGAGGCCAATTTGGCCTTCCCTTCCAAGTGACCACGAAACTGCACGTCACTCGATATGTCGACGCCGAGGACTCCGATACTGGCTGAGGCAACAAGGGGAGTGCCTTGAAACTGAGGGAATACGACAAAGGGGTTCTTTTTAGCGGTTAACGCGCAAACTTATGTCTTCTGGGGGTTAAACTGGACTAGATTTAGTCGCCCCCTATGCCCCCTATGCAACATGCAGAAGAAACAGCGTTGGCGATAGCACGCAGGCCTGTAGAACACCAGCATTAATAGGCTTGCAATCGGAGCTTGCACCGTCTACAACGACCTTGATGCTCCGATCTGCAAGAAAGCTGGTGATCCAATCGCACAATTTCTCGGGAAGCCCATAGGAAGGGAGCTTCGAAAGAAGCGCTTTGTGCCAAACCCGATCGAAGGCCTTCGCAATGTCCAAACTAACGGCCAATGCCTCCCCCTTGAACTCTACTGCCTCCGCCCATCTGTGAGTTAGGTAGACCAGAAGATCACCAGCTGATCGACCACGGCGAAAACCGTATTGGCGGTCACTAATCAGCTGGTGATCTTCAAGGTACCTCATGAGCTGGCAGTTTACAATGGACTCCATTGTTTTGGAGAACAAGGAGGTGATGGCCATTGGCCGGTAGTTGGACGGGTCAGAGCGGTCGCCTTTTTTAGGGATCGGGTGGACGTAAGCCGTCTTCCATGATTTTGGGACTACGCCTAGGGAGTAGGAGTACCGGAAAAGACGCGTTAAAACCGGTGCCAACTCTGGAGCACACGTCCTCAGCACAATTGGGGGGATTCCGTCAGGCCCACTCGACTTGTGGATGTCCAGGGAGAGGAGTGCTTTGCGAACCGAGCGCTGTGTGAAGTGCATTTCCGGCATGGAGCACTCACACCGCGGGATTGTCGGCGGAGTACTCCCCCCGTCATCGAGAGTCGAGTTAGACGCAAAGAAAGAGAGGAAACAGAGTAAATGGAGCCCTGCACTCTATTGTGAAGAGTCAAAATGTGTCAAAAAAGGCACGTATGGCAATTCACAATGCTGTGTTGGTCCCTACTTTAACATATGGTAGTGAAAGTTGGGTATGACAGAAGAAGCACGACAGTATAATAAATGCAGTAGAAATGCGGTCGTTAAGGAGTATGTTAGGGCTGAATCTGAATGACAGGGTGAAAAATTGTGTGATAAGAGAAGAGTGTGGTTTGCCGTGGGTGTCGTAAAAGGCGACAGAGGGAGACAGGCAGGAGATGGGCAGCAGCATCTTCCTGATAACAGCAACTGTACGATAAAAAAAAAAACTGCGGTTGCCAACCCGCTCGCCAAGCGTGGCAACTATGGCAATATACCCCCCATGAACAATTACACAAATAGACGGCCCCCAGTCCCCGGCGGCTCCGCTATTCCTGGCTACGGTGGCGACCATGGTAACGGCGGGGCAGGGGGTGCTAAGAATCTCCGGTGGAGGTTCGGTTGCCACCTACGACGACTCGACCTGGCAACATTTAACGCACGCACACTGAGGACTGACGAGAAGATCCTGGAGCTGGAAGAAGAGATAGACAAGTTGCGCTGGAGTATTATAGGATTATCCGAGGTCCGAAGAGAGGGGGAGGACACGGTGATTCTCGAATCCGGCAACTTGTTCTATCACCGGGAGGGCGACCATCTGTCCCAAGGAGGTGTCGGATTTATCGTCCACAAGTCTCTCGTCAACAACGTTGTAAAGATTGGGAGTGTGTCGACGAGGGTCGCGTACCTGATACTCAGAATCACCAAACGGTATTCACTGAAGGTCATACAGGTTTACGCACCAACCTCGGCACATTCCGATGAGGAGGTGGAGGAAATGTATGAGGATATTTCCAAAGCCATGCATTCCTCCAAAACCCACTACACGGTGTTGATGGGAGACTTCAACGCAAAACTAGGCACAAGAGAAAACGGTGAGCTGAAGTTAGGGAAATTTGGAATAGGGCAACGGAACCGAAGGGGCCAGCAGCTGGCCGACTTTATGGAGAAAGAGGGACTCTTTATGATGAACTCTTTCTTCCAGAAGCGGCCCCACAGGAAGTGGACCTGGTCGAGCCCCGACGGTTCGACAAAAAATGAGATTGACTTAATTATGACGACCAGACGCCAACTGTTCAGTGATGTCTCAGTGATCGCAAGGGTGAAAACTGGCAGCGATCACCGAATGGTTAGAGGCACACTGAACCTAAACGTTAAGTTGGAGAGGTCTCGTCTAATGAAGTCAACGCTCCGTCCCCCCTCGTGCTCTAATCCAGAATCCCGAAAACTTTCAGCTCGAGTTACACAACCGCTTTCAGTGCCTACAAGATTGCAATGCAGTGGACGATATGAATGACAAGCTCGTGGAAACTGTCCATGCGGTCGGAGCTAAGTTCTGCAAGACCCGCCGCAGAAGAACACAAAAACTCTCCGATCACACTCTTAATCTCATGGCTGTTAGACGGGAGATGAGGCTGCAATCGTCAACAGATTTGACAGCATACAGGCAACTGAATAGACAGATCTCCAAATGCATGCGGCGAGATTTACGCAACTTTAATACTTCTCGTATTAAAGAAGCGATCGAGCGGAACCAGGGCTCCAAAGTCTTTGCCAGAGATCTGTCTGCCAGAAAGAGCCAACTGTCAAGGCTGAAGACTGAGTGTGGCAACATCGTTTCCGGGACACCTGAGATTCTGAGTGAGATTGAGAGGTTCTATGGGCAGCTGTACACATCATCGTTGGAGCCACACTCAAGTGTGAGTAACGATCCAAGAGCAAGTCTTATCCGACACTATTCCGATGATATCCCGGACGTCAGTCTGAGCGAGATTAGAATGGCTCTCCAACACCTTAAAAACGGCAAGGCCCCGGGCGAGGATGGAATTACAGCGGAGCTTCTGAAAGCGGGTGGAACACCGGTACTTGAAGTCCTTCAGAAGCTCTTCAATTCCGTCCTCCATGGTGGCACTACTCCAGAGGCGTGGAGCAGAAGTGCGGTGGTCTTGTTCTTTAAGAAAGGCGACAACGCTCTCTTGAAGAACTACAGACCGATTTCCCTTCTGAGCCGCGTCTACGTGCTGTTTTCGAGAGTCATTACGAATCGTCTCGCAAGCAGACTCGACGACTTCCAGCCTCCCGAACAAGCCGGTTTCCGAAAAGGCTTCAGTACCATAGACCACATACATAACCTGCGGCAGATTGTACAGAAGACTGACGAGTACAATTTGCCACTTTGCCTGGCGTATGTGGACTATGAGAAAGCCTTTGATTCCGTCGAAATTTGGGCGGTGCTGCAGTCCCTTCAGCGGTGCCAAGTTGACTGTCGGTATATCGAAGTGCTGAAGTGTTTGTACAGTAGGGCTACGATGGCTATCCGAGTACAGAACCAGAGCTCGAAACCTATCCAACTGCAGAGAGGTGTAAGACAGGGTGACGTTATATCCCCGAAACTCTTCACCGCTGCTTTGGAAGACGTTTTCAAGCTACTGGACTGGAAAGGATACGGTATTAACATCAATGGCGAGTACATCACTCACCTTCGATTTGCCGACGATATAGTCCTTATGGCAGAATCGCTGGAGGACCTTAGCACTATGCTCAATGACCTCAATGGTGTCTCCCAACGGATAGGTCTTAAGATGAACATGGACAAAACAAAGATTATGTTCAATGTCCATGTCACACCTATGCCGGTAGTTGTGGGGAGCACTATGCTCGAAGTTGTTGACGAGTACGTTTACCTGGGACAAATAGTCCGACTAGGTAAGTCCAACTTCGACCGAGAGGTCAATCGACGGATTCAACTCGGCTGGGCAGCGTTCGGGAAATTACGACACATCTTCTCGTCAGGTATACCTCAATCTCTGAAAACTAAAGTGTACAACCAGTGCGTGTTGCCAGTGATGACTTACGGATCAGAGACGTGGTCCTTCACTGCTGGCCGTATGAGGACGCTCAAGGTCGCTCAGCGAGCTATGGAGACGGCTATGCCTATGCTCGGAGTTTCTCTGCGTGATAGACTCAGAAATGAGGATATCCGCAGTAGAACCAGAGTGACCGACATAGCCCAACGGATTAGTAAGCTGAAGTGGCAATGGGCCGGCCATATAGCTCGAAGAACCGATAACCGATGGGGAAGAAAGGTTCTCGAGTGGCAGCCTCGTACCGGTAGGCGTAGTGTAGGGCGACCCCCCACTAGATGGAGTGACGACCTGGTAAGATATGCAGGAAGTCGATGGATGCAGGTGGCTCAGGACCGTGCTTTGTGGCATTACTTGGGGGAGGCCTATGTTCAGCAGTGGACTTGTGAAGGGCTGTAATGATGATGATGATGATGATGTGGTTTGCAAGATGATGTTGTGACCAGGATTAAGAAAGGAATGCTTCGGTGGTTTGGTCATGTGGAAAGAATGGATGAGGAAAGAGTGACAAAGAAAATTTATGTTGCAGAGGTGAATGGCAGAGTCGGAAAGGGACGTCCTAGGCGAAAATTTATCGACCAAATTGGCGATTTATTGAAAACGGGCCAAATTATAACCTTAACCGACGAGCATGCATGCCTAGGTGTTTGGATGTGAAGGAGGCGAGAGAGGTGTGTCAGGATCATGCCAAATGGAAGTCTGTAGTCTCTGCCTACCCCTCTGGGTGACAGGCGTGAGTGTTTATGTATGTTAAGAGCCTAGAAGATCGGCTTTCTCCTTTGCGGTATGGGCCAGTGGGTCGTCCTCCCTGTGCAGAGATGGAAGAGATGGCTGACAGAAATTCCCCTGGACAGCCTTGGCGAGAGACCAGAATGCACGGGTTCCAGAAGGAAGGCGAACTAGTTTCTCGCCAATTCTGCCTATGTGCTCTGACTTTGCCTTGGCAATGACTCTTTTGAAGGACCTAGAGGCGGAATTATACTTCTTTTTTAGAGCGCTGGTGTTTACATCCCGGGACGCTGATGCATCAGCCCAGGCTTGGTAGCACTCCTGCTTATAGCATGATGCTATTTTACAGGAGCGAGCAAACCATGGCTGAGACTTGCCTCCAATGGACACCACAGATGAAGAAATAAAAAGTTCCATACCCTGAAGTACCACATCAGCAACAGAATCCGCAACAACGTTGGGATCACCCGGCGAGAAGCAAACCCGCCCCCCAAGGGTAGGATGCAAAGAAAGACCGCATCCCATCCCAATCGGCTGACCTATAGTGCCAAACACGGCGGCAGCCTGCAGAATGCAACCGCGATTTCAGCGTGAGTGGCACCACACTCCGGACCAGACAATGGTCCGAGGAGCCTAAAGGGGCGTCGACGGAAATCTGATATCCGTCCGGGTGAGAGGTCAGCAGAAGGTCCAACAGGGAAGGTGCATGATCCTCCACATCTGGAATCCGCGTAGGCGAAGTAACCAGTTGTGTCAGACCATATGCCAAGGCAAAATCATGAACAGATCTCCCCGCATGATCGGTTAAACGTGAACCAAGCCATTCGGTCGCCGAGGATCACGATCTCTGCGGAGGGGATCTGCTGTAGCAACGAATCTGCAGCCATTTGGACGTGGTCGAATAGTCGGTCTGTTTCGGCATTACCGCTATGGGACCTATAGAGGCACCCGTAGACGCGCGGATGGTCGTCGCTGTCTACGCGTAGCCAAAGGATGGACAGGTCCGAACCTTCAAGTCTGCCGAGGCGTCGAGAGCAGATGTCCTCTCTGACGTAAACGCAAACTCCAGCCCGAGGCACAAAGGAGTGTTCCAGTTTGTACCCCGGGTAGGAGAGATACGAGACATCAGCCGGAGAGGACACCTGCGTCTCGGTCAGAAAGAGCAGAGCCGACCTCGCCGTCTCGAGATGGTAGTGGACGGCGAGATCTACTCTTTTATTTCCAAGTCAACAAGCTCGGTATAACTGTAAACATCAACTAAGCTATAAGTTCGACATCTTGCCTAGCCAGTGGGCTCCCTTTATCCTCTTCTAAGTCTAAATTGCAATGCTTATTACTTTAGACATTATGAATTTATGATACTTTAGACGTATTGTTATGGAATATTTCCGTACAGATTTGAACTATAAGCTTTTACCCTAAACTCCATAAAACTCTCCCAACAATGACATTTGACCAGCAGGACTCGTTTGTATGTTGCCACTTCACTATTCTACTTTAGTTAAATATAAACTATGCACAACGAATGCGAGAGCAAAAATACTAACACGATAAATGTATTTTACATTGCTGGCATTCTGCCATAACGTGCATCACAAATTGATGTCGTGGTGTTTATCCGTTCAATGTATACTGTACTATGACAAATGTTGCAATTTATCTACTTGAAGCGTAATCTGAACAGAAATGAGGTTTTCCCTTTGGTCACTATTTAATGCTTTATATCGACGAATAAATATGCATTATTCCATGTTTAATATTATATATTGAGTTCAATAATACTTTTAAGTTTGATGTTAGTGAACGTTTCGCCTCCAATATCTCAAAAATAAAAATCTTAATACGACTCTAAACGAATTTTATTCCATGCTTAATTTCGTAAAAGATATCGGAATAGATTGAATCGTTTTTTTTAAAATGATTTTATACTTTTCACACTACACCTTTACTTTGCAGGTATTTTTGCTGTAGTTACACAAAATGAGTAACGTAACAAACGCTTAAGATGAAAGGGTTTCCGGAGTGAATTTCATGAACGCACCGAACAATCAAGAGAAAGGCACCACTCAGGAGAATACACGAAATTCCTCTCGTTAGGCGATTACGCTTCTAATGTTTTCGATGAAAAAAAGGTCCGAAATACCTACACCTAAAAACACTTTGTGGGAACATAGTGATGTGAATAGTATCTCTAAATCTACTATAAATATTAATATTTTGGGAATTATTTTTTAAAACTGATTTAAAGCACAACAAGCATTTGAACTTAATTATCTTCATTATCCGCTAAGTGTTAACGAGGATAATATTGTAATGTTAATGTACCATTGCTAAATATTCGCACATTATTTTTTGTGAGTTAAAAGATTTCAATAGTCAATCGCGATTTCATTCTTGATTTTCCGGTTAAAATCAAATAATTCAAACAATACGTATTCCGATAGTTCTACTCTACTGCCTCGTTCGTCTAGTGGTTGTGGTAGTGTGACTGCTGATCGTGAAACTATCTACTAACTAATGAACTAACTAATGATCGTGAAGTCCTGGTTTCGAATCCCGGGTCGGGCCAAAAAATCAGTAATTGAGTTCTTTTGTCAAGTAATTCTCAGTGGCTGCCTGGAGTCAAGAAATTGGCGGTGTTTCATTCCCGTGCCTCGGAAATCACGTAAAGCGGTTGGTCTTTCGCCTGATCTTTCTCCGGTCGTGTCGGTTTATCCTCCCATCGGATTATGAGAGTGCACTCTCACCTATGCTTGCGCATTCACTTGGGCACTATAATCCTGTACTGCGTCGGTGGCTAGTCACCGTTGAGGCAGGACCACTGTGACCGAAAATCGATCTGGAGGACATTATTATTATTATCGTTATTTCGAAACTTATGGAATAATTATTGTAATTTTAAGAGCTGATTTTCCACGTGCTCTGCGTTGAATATAAACATTATTGACATATGACGTCCATCAACGAAAACCCTCTCAAAAGTGCTTAGACTGTAACTTTACTTGTTAAGTTTTACGGCCAGTAACATTATCATCGATTTAATTTTGTTCTATTGTTTAATAAAGACAATTATATAATTATAAAGCTTTAATAAATTGACCTTTTGGTTTTTTATTTACGTTATTTATTTTTTTCTTACCAGCCTGTCGAAGTTAAAAGCTGATCATAGGCCTCTTTAGTTTCAAGGACCTTATATACTCGTAAAGCGCAAGTCCGGTCGTGCATGGAGTACTTTTGTCTCATACAGGCTGGTGCTGCAAAATGCCACCTGGTAGCGTTGGACTCAATGGAGAGACATGCTAAGAGGTTCATTGGTGACCCCGATTTGGTTGCCTAATCTCGAGCACAGGCGCAGAGTACCCAGCCCTTTTAGTAATCTATAGGATGCTTTGCGGTGATGATGATTACGCGCAAGAACTACATGCTTTAATCCCCCTTCTCTTTTCCACCATCCGACAATCAGGCGTTCAACGGGTCTTCACTTGCTTGTGGCCTTCTTTCATAATGTGTACAGTAAAGGAGTGGAATAATTTACCGTTGTCTATTTTTCCATCCGTATACCGTCGATATATATGAACTACGCACTAGATTTCCAACTGAACTGTACTGTAATCCGTACACCTGTTATTGTGGCTTCGATATTCATGCAGTGTGGAGCGGCGCTAATAATACGAAAATTAAATTAGCTCATATGCAAAATAAATAAAAATTAAAAAAATGTACTTGATTAACAATACTATAGAAATAAATAAACAATTATTACTTGCTGATTATTCTATAAACCATAATCCATGATGACAATTTTCGCGCGTTTATATCAACTGTGCATGCGCGACTCTACTGTCTCCCGCGCATGCGCGAAGACAGAGTAGTGCACATTTTTTGTTTGGAATAGCTTCTTTATTATGTAGTATATATAACTCAATGCCGTATACAACCTGGGCGTCTTCAAAGCAAGAGTGAGTTGGCTTCTGTTACACTAAGACAGTGAGATTTACCATCTAGGGCTACATCACCGCTTAACATCAGGTGGGTTTGTGCTCAAGCACTAACCTACAATAAATAAAGCCTACATCGTCAATCTTAGCAGGTGGATTGACGATCGGAATGCTAAATGCTAGATTTTGCACAGCTGACGCTGCTGGTTGTCGCCGGTCTGGATATTTTACATCTGACCTTCACGACGTCATAGGAAGTCATAAGATTTTTTTTGGAATTTACAATAGTCACCGAAAAAGGGTGATGGATTACCTAACGCCTCTACGATGTTTTCAAAGATGAACTGAAAGTGCAATATGCATATTGTTCTACTTTGAACGAAAAAACAGTAAAAAATTTACTAATAACCTATGTAATATGTTCCAGCGTTGGCCGCATGGCTCCTCTCATTTTTTAAACGGTTTTAGAATGGGAATGATTTCGCTTTTGTTGCCCAAGTCCCTGTTTAACTCGCCTTGAAATATTTTAAAACTAAAAACGATGATTCGATGATTTTCTTTTACCGTTGAATAGTAGAGAGTAATGTAGTGCGGGTAGTCTGTTTTGTTCTATGGCTATCGTTAATAAAAACTATTGAGTGTCAAAGAGTGCTCATCGTTGCAGATGGCTGTAAGACTCCCATTTAGGAAACATGTATGGGACTACGATCAGTGAAGAAGAACAGTTTTTTTATATTAATCCAGCGCTTAACAAAAATCTCACGTGATGGTAAGTGGTGATGTAGTCGAAGATGGTGAAGCGCACTGACTTAACAAAAGCTTATCATTTTCGTCTTGAAGTTACCCACATTGTGATACGAACGAATGATGTAATAAACCGTTTGTTTTGAATTCGTGGTAAGTAGGCCACGGAAAATAGAGACTGGCCGAGCGTCTAGTTGTCGATGGTGAAAGGGAGAGGGAATTAAGTTATCTAATTACCGCGCACACTCTCCGAAAAGCGTACTTTAGGAAATCGAAAGGTTGACAAACTTGCACCTGTGTTGTTGTTGTAGTTGTAAGATATGCCAAGGCTTCGGGTATATGGCGGTATAACCATTTGGTTTACACCAGCAGTAAACTATCGACAAGAACGTCTGGTAATGCGATTGGCAATTCTATTGCCAACTGTGACGGTTAAGGTAAATGCTTCCCACAACGAGAGAGGTTCATGTTTAGCAGTGAATATTTATGGGCTGATGATGAAGAACATCCATAGAAATGAATACAGCATCCATGCAACCCTGAAATATATTTTTATTATAAGTTATAAATATTTAATTGAGCGCCATTGATGGAAATAAACATTTTTATTTCTGTTACGAGCGATATTAAACGCTATTTATTACAGCCGTCATCACTACCTTACGATTCCCTGCGGAGGTTCGTTATCTTTCTCAGAGGGAGGCCGTTATCTTTGAGAAGAAAAGTAATACCAAAAATTGTTTCAGTACAACAAGCTCAAGAAATTCCCTTCCCTTCTAATTGTATGCGGTGAGTGTAATTCCCTTGCTAATGTATTAACATTTGTCTGTTTATTGTTTTGGAGATGTGAAAATTGAACACTAAGATCTGCGTGTAAATTTCACTTTAATGTATGAATTTCAACATAGTAAAACCTGATGCTATTTATTGAAGAACCTTCTTTTGAGGAATATCACGAAGTTTGCGAAAGCTAATATTTATGTTGTTAGCTTTAAGCGTACTACAACGAACATCTCATTTTAATAGGGTCTCCGGTTCTCTACACTCCCCATACGCAACACAGCAGCATTAAGCTGCTATTTGACGCTGATATTCTGTGAGAGCGTGGGCCTTCCCCGGTCGAGCCGACCCATTCGTGCTACAACAATACAATTGATATAGCTGCAGCGTGGCTCTACCACGTAAAAATGCTGTTTTATTATTATTTTAAATGCAAAAATTGTCTTCCATTTATTCATTAGCGTTGTCTGTTTTAAAACGGAACAGAAAATCAAATATTTTTTTTTTTTTTTTTTCAGGGTTGTTTGATTAGTAGTAGTGTGGCCTTTTTGCTTAATCAAAAACTAAGTATTGTTTAAAAAGTGGATAACGTTATAATATATAACCAACTAACCTAACTGTGTAGTGCCGATGTAAGTCGTTCAGTGGGTGTCATAAGTATGGACAGAGGGAAAAAACCAGGTGCGCGGGAGCGTCTTCTCATAACAACTAGAATATAAACAAACTGCGGATGCCAACCCGCCTGGCTCAGCGTAGAGACAATGGCAAATATCCGTCTTATAAACCCATAGATTTATGTGGAATTCCTCTATGTTCACCTGTAAACTTTAAATAGGCCGTATCAGTAACAATTAATTATACATAATAAAATAATTTTTTAATCTCTACTGTAAGACATCTTAAACTAAGAGGTTTTCTAGGTTTACTTAATGCCTTATGAAATTCTTTATCTGTCGACCCTGGATGAAATAAAGACATAAAAGAAACGAAATGTTAATAAATTCATCATCATTATCATCATTACAGCCCTTCACAAGTCCACTGCTAAACATAGGCCTCCCCCAAGGAATGCCACAAAGCACAGTCCTGAGCCACTTGCATCCATCGACTTCCCGCACGTCATACGAGGTCGTCACTCTATCTCGCGGAGGGTGGCCCTACACTACGCCTACCGGTACGAGGCTGCCAGTCCAGAACCTTTTTTTCCATCGGTTGTTGGTTATATAGCCCTCTCTATAACTCACTGAGCTACCTTGAGCTTCCTCATATGGCCAGCATTGAAGGACCACGTCTCAGATCCGTAAATCAACACTGATAACACGCACTGGTTGTAAAATTTCTTTTTCAAGTTTTGAGGTGTACCTGACGAGGAGATGTGTTGTAATTTCCCATATTCCCAGTCGAGTTGAATCGGTCGATTGTTAACCTCTCGTCGAAGATGGACTGACCTAGTCAGACTATTTATCCCAGGTAAATATACTCGTCAATAACTTCGAGCTTAGTGCTCCCAAAAATTACCGGCATAGGTGTTACATGGACGTTACACATTATCTTTGTTTTCTCCATGTTCATCTTAAGACATATCCGGTGGGAGACACTAGTGAGGTTATTGAAAATAGTGCTTAGTTCCCCCAGCAATTCTGTTATAAGGACTATATCGTCGGCAAACCGGAGGTGAGTACTCGCCATTGATGTTAATACTGTATCCTTTGCAGTTAAGTAGCTTGAAAACGTCTTCCATAGCAGCGGTGAAGAGTTTTTGGGATATAAGGTCACCTTGTTTTACATCTCTTTACAGTTGGATAGGTTTCGTAGTCTGGTTCTGTATCCGGATAGCCATCGTAGCCCTACTGTACAAACACATCTGCACTTTGATATATCGACAGTCATTTTAGTACCATTGAAGGTACTGCAGCATCGCCCAAATTTCGAGAGAATTAAAGGATTTCTCATAGTCAACATACGCAAGACAGTGGCAGGTTGAAGAGTATGTATGTGGGCTATAGTGCTAAATTATTTTCGGAAACTGGCTTGTTCGGGAGGCTGGAAGTTGTCGAGTTTGCGTGCGAGACGATTCGTAATGACTCTCGAAAACAACACAAACAGTAATTTTTAATCTAGCTTATATAAAATATAACTAATAGTACAGAAAGAAGCTTTACATTTTTCGAACAAATTAACTTCCCCGTTATGAAATCAGGCAAATAATACTCTTCATTTTTAAGTGGCTCCGCCCTGTTGGCAGAAAAAGTCAATGGATGCTCTCATTGACATATATGAAACCACTGAGCAACGCTATTTATTATCCAGAGAAAATATAGCAACTCTTCGCAGGAAGTACATTGGTTGTAACAAATATGTTTGTATAAATTCTATGAAATGGAAGCACTGTATAAACGTCTAAAACATTTATATGGTATAAAGAGATATTTCTTAGTTGGCGCTTTGCCAGAACGTTTATCACTTGTTCATATTGCTTTCAGGATTGTAAAACAATTGTTGTTTTGATTTTATAACTGTGGCCGTGAAAGGAAAGGGGAGATCTCCCGCCGTGCAAGGTGGTCTGCCCGGGGAGCGACCAATGCTCCGTGTGATAGCTCGGAGCTATTCTATATATACTGTTATTGATTCGGAACTTTGATAGTGCGATTTAGGCTTCAATGTGTTTCGCTTGTGGCATAACGACAGCCCCAACACATAACGAATAGCATTTTATTGCTATAGTTACATTCAACTCTTACATTTTACTATATTACTTGCCTCGTTGCTCCAATGGCCGTATACGCGACTGCTGATTGTGAGATCATGTCAAGACCACCGCACTTCTGCTCCACGCTCCCGGAGTACTGCCTCCATAGAGGACGGAATCAAAGAGCTGCTGAAAGACCTCAAGTACCAGTTTTCCACCGGCTTTCAGAAGCTCCGCTGTAATTCCATCCTCGTCTGGCAACTTGCGGTTTTTAAAGTGTTGGAAAGCCATTCTAATCTCGCTCAGACTGATATCTGTAATAGTGTCGAATGAGACTTGCTCTTGGATCGTTGCAGACATTTGCGTGTGGTAATGAGTACAACTACCCATGGAACCTCTTAATCTCGCTCAAAATCTCTGGTGTCCCGGAAACAATGTTGCCACATTCGGTTTTCAGCTTCGACAATTGGCTCTTTCTGGCAGATAGATCTCTGGTAAAAGCTTTGGATCCCTGGTTCCTCTTGATCGTTTCTTCAATACGAGTTGTAATGAGGTTCAGTGATTCCCACCGCATGCATTTAGAGATCTGTCTATTCAGTTGTCGAATCTGCTGAAGCCTGCAGCTTCATTGCTTCATTTACCGTCTAACAGCCATGAGGTTAAAATTGTGATTGGAGAGTTTTTGTGTTCTTCTGCAACGGGTTTTGAAGGATTTGGTTGTTCGCATGGACAGTTTCTATGAGCATGTCATTTATAACATCTACTTTATTGCAGTCTTCTAGGCACTGAAAACGATTTTGTAATTCGCGTTGACTTCATTAGACGGGACCTTTCCAACTTAACTTGGATTCAGTGTTCCTTTCACCATTCAAGGATTGCTGCCAGTTTTCACCCTCGCGATCACTGGGATATTACATTTGAATAGTTGGCGTCTGGTCGTTATAATGAAGACAATCTCATTTTTTGTCGAGCCGTTGGGGCATGATTAAGTTCTCTTTCACTGCGGCCGCTTCTTGAAGAAAGATTTCATCATAAAGAGTCCCTCTTTCTCCACGAAGTCGGCCATCTGCTGGTTCCCTGGGTTCCAGTGCCCTATACCAAATTTCTCTATCTACAGCTTACCGTTTGTTAGTAGTTTACCTGTTTTAAAATTTTGAAAAAAAAATTCAAATAACAAAATATTTTATTCATAAATTATACGCACATTTACGAATAACTTTAGTTTAAGCGACAAATGTGTTTATTACGGTGAAAAGTTTATATTTTTGTCAACCCTAAAGCGGAAGAGTGCTTTTTAAAATTCGTCACAGTTTCTCCCGCGTTCGCTCAGTTTAATTTCGTTAACTATTTTTGTGTTTTGTGTTCGCCCACTGGAAATGAAAATTTCGCAAGCTACCTTAGTCCACACACCGACATAATTTGTTTCTTTTGAAGCAAATAACACACGAATTTAACACCTCATTTTAGATAAAACGGCTCTGGAATTTTGATGAGTTTTTTTCCATTCATTAAAAAAATTCTAATAGTACTTTCATTTCATTTTATTTATTTATGTATTAATTATTCATAACAGTCTCTCAAAAGTCTAATGCTGTAACCAGTAAATATGAGGTAAATGTTCACATTTACCTCATAATTACTGGTTGCGCCAACGTACACCTTTTCATTTCGTATTTGTTGATGTGTTTGTTAATTGATTTGGCTGGCATAATCTTCCCTCACTTCCGTTATTTACCCGCACGGACCTGCCCAATGGGAGGGGGGGGGGAGCTAGATACTGGTGGACACATCTTTAGCCCTCCAATGAAAGGTACGCTCTGCTAAGTAGAAAAGGAGATGGCGGGAGCTATAAGAAGACGTGCGCCGGCACCGTCAACCCCCCTAGTGCAATACAATATTCGTCGTATCCGCAAGCCGAACACAGTTCGTAATTATCATCGTGCCTGCATGGCCGTAGAGAAAGGCCGCTCGCCACTTTCCCAGGTAAGGGCCCGTCCTTATTTATGAGCTGTTTTACTTTTGTTCCTTTTCCTCAGCAGCTCATCTCCGGTCGTGTCGGCCAACGCATCAAATTGATTTCATAGCAAATATATTGTCCAAAATCTGCCACGTGTCACGTCCGCTATTTTGTTTTAGTTCATTTTGAATCACGGTAATACAGTCACTTAATCGTTCGCCCTGCCATACCTTCCGTCACATTTATATTGTGTCATAGGGGTAACCTTGCTATAGTTAGCGCAGTTTCTTTATTATTGTCAGTTGTTATCAGGAAAATGTCTATTTCATTTTTCTTCTTTTGCCTCTTACGGCACTCACGGGATAGTATGGAGTAAGAAAGAAAGAAAGAAATGCATTTCATTCCAGTTTATGCATGAAGCATAACAAGTAAAAAGTAATTAAATGCCAAAAGATAAATATAACTAAATTAAAAGTAATTTAACATCATTATAAATTTAAGAAAACATTTTAAAAATACCCTGTACTGCAGCATGAAACCGTGAAACGGACCGGACTCAGTGAGAGCATTGATTTCAGTCCAGCCATTACCCAGAGGCAGCTCGGGCGGCTGAGTGCACGCTCGCTCTTGATGTCCGAAAATTCATAATATATAATATACATATACATAAGCATACCCATATTTATATATAATTGAACTGACAGTAGAATATGCCGTTTTTATCCAAAAAGGATACGTATGGAAGCAATATCTACAGTTTTGTATTAATAAGAAAATAAAATAATAACTAAGGTAAAACACACACAACTCGTATTGATATTATTTTAAAAGAAAGAAAAGAAAAAAAAAACAAAACAAATAGGCTACCCACATTATATGCTGAGTTTCATTGTTGCTATATTTACATTTTTTAAATACAGGATTTAGTATAATTTAAAGTGCCAAACCGCTCGGCGTCTATGAAATACAGTTACATTACTGATAAATCCATTCATCGTTAATTTAATAAAAAATAACTACATTAAAGAATTATCATAAGTTATTATACCTAGATTTTACGTCTTAACCAAAATTTTTTTGTTCATTGTGTAGTAATAGTTTATATTTGTTTTTAAAACTATTAATTGTTGTAAGGCTACGTAAGGGAGGTGGCAGATTGTTCCAACACTTTGTTGCATTGTATTTAAAACTACCACTGAATGCAGGAGCGGCTAAAAGGATACACAAATTTTTGTTCAAATGATCTGAGATAATGTGTATTATTGTGATCTTTGGTCCAATCAAGCTTATTGTACAGATATAATAGTTTTTTGTTTTTTACAATATCGAACAAAAGATTGGTCAAAGAACAAAGGACTAGTCGCTTCTCTAACGTTGCCACACATGGCGAGTTGATTTCATATAAAATTCGGTAACACGAGTTGACAATATATAAGCCTTAGTCTTGCGCAATTAACCTTAAATTAGTAGCTATACTAAAATGGGTTTCTTACATAAGGTTAGAGGAAGGTTATTTAATGCAGATATTTAATGAAGATGCCAGATTAGTGAAATGCATAAAAGCAACCCGGTTGCCTGTTTTATGAAAATACTAGAATAAAGCGTTAAAATTGCTAGCAATTTTATCATATGAAATATGGTGAGGTTGGTAAAAACGCAAAGCATCCCGGGGCCCCTATGAAAACCGATCAGAAGATTATATTGCAAATTCGATTTCACGGAGACAAAATTTTCTATCAATGAACATGTTAAAGAAAATACTTGCTGAACGTATCATCGCTTCTTTTGCGCAAATGATTTAGAGGATAATTTCAAAAATTTAAGCTAGAAGGAAAATTGGATTCGATTACGTTTTTATATACGAGATATCTCTAAATCAGTGCATACACTGAGCAGACAATTTTATGATCCCATATTTTTAATTAATTTTTTTGCTTACGTAACATTATAATATGTACATAAATTAATACCTTATTTTCTATTATCCCGTAAAAGGGCACTACCGTACCGTATGAGTCTCGTTAAAATCATCGCACTTGACAGACGATTGACGATATCAGTATATATAAGTTTTCACACCTGTAATTGGAGCGTCGAAGCGTCAGCGGTTCGAGTTTAGACTTAAAGTCTGGTCTAAAAGAGTTGGTTACACTGTCATTTTTTATAGAATAAGGGTGAAAAATGAGCACATAGCTCACTTGATGGTAAGTGTATGATGTTGCTCATAGGTATCTACAATTATCCTCGATTAAGAATCAAAATGCAGATGCGATGTCAACCCTGAGGACTTAGACGGAATGCCTCGTTTCCAGTTAAAAGTTTTTTCGGATCTTTACACTCACCATACAAAACACAGTAGTATTAAGCTGCTATTTTACGTTGGTATTCTATAACAGCGTGGTCCCGCCCCGGTCGAGGCGACCCATTCGTGCTACAACCATAACATAGCTGCTGCGTGGTGCGTTACCACGGCTCGTTTTATTCGTATAGGTCATAATTTATTACAAGTAAATTTGTTATGAATAAATTATCTGGAAAACCAGTTAAATTGATAATGTGTATAATTTTTAAACAGCAAGTGAAAATTTTTAAGCATTGCAATAATTATTTTACATGTTGTAATAATTTAATGATATTCTTAATTTCCTGTTTCATATTATAGGTTCGTTATTTTTTTTCACTTTATTTTGGAACGTTTGTGGTGTAGACGACGATTTTGATCTTTGCTTATGGAAACACTGGCACGTGGTGCAAAGATGTGTGTTTTGGTCTTGCTGGCTGAAATAATCTTTGCCAAAACTGCTCCCTTATCAAAAGAGAACACAAGAGTCGAAGTAACTACAGATAGGTGATTAAGCTATTCTAGTCAAACCTAATGCTGATCGCAATCACTGGTGACTCGGGGTAGTGAGTGCGACCCTACCAGCCAGTGACGGACGAGTTCGAAGAGCAGTAACGCGCGTCGAACTGCTATCACCACGGGATTGTAGTGCTAACTAGTTAGCACTAAGGTAGCAGAAAGTATAAGCGACGCATTATAAAATATTTATAATTTCTTATGTACCTATTTATTCTTTTATGCTAAATTTGTGATCTGATGCGATATATATTGTGTACATTGTTTGATTCTTGTGTATCGTCATGTTTTAATAAATTAAGTAAGAAGCGCTCTAGGACAACCGCTGCCTCTACAAGCACATTATTAGTTCCTCGGGCAGTTACGCACATACATTCGTAGCACGCGGCATGATTCTTTGAACGTCCTCAATTTACTCGGGAATTTGTGGTTTAATTCGTGGTAATTTGTTTGTTTGTTTGTCCTTCTTTCACGTCGCAACAGAGCGTCGGCATGGCATGATATTTTGTATGGGGATAGTTCGGTGGCTGTAGAGTAACATAGGCTACTTTTTTCAGCGGAAAAACATATCATTCCCGTGGGAAAAGAATGAATAAGAATATGTTGCAAAATTAAATTCAGCTAGGTGGCGCCACCGTGATTCTACAAGACGGACGACGGTGCGATGGACGAACACAGAAGGTCAGAATATCTGGATTATTATGTCTTTTTACCAAAATTAAGATAAAAAATGTATGGATCTGTATTTTTCCACGCAGGATCGGGAAGAGAGCGATTAAATACATGAAATTCACCAGCTGATTTTCTTCAAAAGTTTTGGTGCATTGTAATTCACAGAATAGACGATAACCTCACAGACGATATTAAGTAATCCGTTGATGCTCTGCCTACCCCGCAAGGGTTACAGGCGTGGTTATAGGTATGGATCAGAAATACTATCACCACATGTCACGCTTTCACCTTTAACTATTACTTAACTGTGGTAGAAACAGTTCTTAGTAAGCCTTATTAATAAGCCTTAGTAATATTTATTGAAGGGAAATGAATACAGTTCTTATATGTGGTAATGAATGAATCGGTATTACAATAAGAAAAATTGTGCAAAATTATAAGAAAAATATTTTTTGAGAGTTCTTATTAACTAACGTATACATAGTTTAAATTGATTCCGCTAGATGTCGTTACTAGGTTTTAAACGCAAAAAAACGCAGTACGAAATGTTTCCTTACATGTACTTAACTCCCGCCGTTGAGCCGCGCGTCAACTTATAGTGCATACGGTACGCTTAAATTGTTTCTATTTCGTAGCTTATTCGACTACCTGCTTTCGATTTCGGTTGTTTGTTATTTGCTTTGTGATTTGGTTAAGGTTGAATGGATTTATATTGGCTTTCATTTTCGGGTTTGTGTATTTTATTGGATCGGTTTTGTTGATTTGGTTGGTATTCCTTTATACATATTTAGACTCTGGCTTTGATTTTGGATTTTGTTTATTTAGAATCGTGAATTGGTTTTCGTTGTTTTAGGTTGCTTAACAATATTTCAAAGGAATATTAATAGTATAGATAGTGTATACGGTACCTATACACTTACTTCTTTTTTCGTTGGTTATATTTATATTGATTACTGCTTTCGATTTCGATCGGTTTTCTGCGATTTGTTTTGTGATTTGGTTTAAGTTGATTCGATTTTTTTGGCTATCGTTTTCGGATTCATATTGTGTCTTGAATTAGTGTTGTTGTTTTGATTTAAAAAAAATATTTAAGAGGAATATTTATTCCTTTCAGATATTTTGGATTTGCTTTAAAAAAATATTTTAAATTAAATTTAATTCCTTTTAGGTATTTTAACGTTTTTATATAACTAGGTTTTTTTGTTACTTCATAATGCCTCGCAAACGTAAGTCTAGCCTTTCAAGAGTATCTTCTCAACGACAAGTAAAAAGATTAGCTCGATCGCTAGAAACTTTAGAAGATGCTGAACTGAGAAAGCAAGAACAAGCAGAGCGTCAGGCTGCTTTTAGAGCATCTGAGACACCTTCTCAACGTCAACAAAGGCGTCTTGAACAGACAGAGCGACAGGCTGCTTTAAGAACTTCCGAAACACCTTCTCAAAGTCAGAAAAGGCTTCTTGAACAGGCAGAGCGTCAAGCTACTTTAAGAGCTTCTGAAACACCTTATCAAAGTCAGCGAAGGCATCTTGAACAGATAGAGCGTCAAGCTATTTTAAGAGCTACTGAAACACATGCTCAAAGTCAGCAAAGGCGTCTTGAACAGGCAGAGCGTCAAGCTACTTTAGGAGCTACTACCTCTACCTATTCTAACCTATTCTATGATAAATTTGATCAGGTGTTTCAGTAGAAACACCTGATCAAATTTATCATAGAATAGGTTCACTTCTTCCAGCTGAAAACGAACAGCATAAATTTTTACAAGTATATTTTATGAGTGACGAAGAAATTGAGGTAGACCGTCGCTGCCAATTTATCCAGGAAGTTGAGAGAGACAGTGGTCAAAATTCAAAGATTCTTGCATGAACGTAACACTTTAGTCAAAACATTTAAAACTGCTTTAGAAAATCTACCTGAAGAGGATTATAAAGTCGTCATTCACGCAGATCGGATCTCTCGAGGAGAGCATGAAAGGCGCTACAATGTACCTTTGATAAACGAAATAGCAGCCGTAATTAGTGGTGATCAATTTTATTCACGAGACATTGTCTTGCGAGCACGTGATGATACGTTGCAACGGGTAGCCGACACACACAAGTTTAATGACGCTCTGCAATACCCATTTATTTATTGCAAAGGACAAGAGGGTTATCATTTTCAAATTCCACTCATTAACCCGGTCACAAAGGATGAAAAAAAGTATCATGTATGGATTTTTTTTGCGTCTCATATGATGTTGCGAGAAAATGATTTTAACCTCTTAGCCCGGTGTAGACAATTATTTCATCAATTTTTGGTAGACATGTATGTGAAGGTAGAAAGTGAAGGTCTCCGTTATATATATTTAAATCAAAAAAAGCTGCGCGTTGAGAATTATATACATTTACAAGATGCAGTTTCTAGCGACGCCAATGTAAACCCCAGAAATTTAGGTAAAATGGTAATTCTGCCCTCATCATTCATTAACAGTCCCCGCTACCTACATGAGTACACACAAGACGCATTTATGTACGAACTTACGGAAGACCTGATTTTTTTGTTACTTTTACTTGCAATCCCACATGGAACGAAATAACTGAGGAGCTAATGCCGGATCAAAAAAGTACTGACAGACACGATTTAGTTGCTAGATTATTTAGATTAAAAGTACAAAAATTAATGTATGTAATTAACAAAGGGAAAATTTCCGGAGAGGTGCAGTGCTTCATGTGAGATTCCGGATCCTGAGCTTGATAAAGAATTGTATGATACCATCGTCCGAAATATGATTCACGGTCCATGTGGAGCAGGAAATTTAATATCGCCATGTATGAAAGTAGGAAAATGTACAAAGAAATTCCCTAAACAGCTAATGATTTCTTAAATTTACGCGAACACTACACATTGAATAAAACTATTATTTACGGATTTTATCGCGTTTAATTACTTTAATTTATTTTTATTATTATCCCGACGTTTCGGGTGCTTTACAGCGCCCATGGTCACGGGGGGGACTGAGATGTTTGACGTCCCAATGTCATAGTTAGTCCGGCTACCTTCAGTTTTTTAATATTAATTTTTGGTCCGATTTACGCAAAACGAGCTTATAGTATCATGAAGTCTTGCAGTGGTATGCTTGGGTTTGGGTTTAATTTTGTTAATTATAGGATCCCAAGCAGATGGTAGCACCCAACCATCTTCTCTATTGAAATTTGGATGTTTTTTAATTTCAATAGCTTCGCGTATCATCCTTGGTGGGAATCGGTGTTCTTTTGCGAGAATTTGTGGTTTATCAAATCTAATGTAATGGTGGGGACGATCTTGAACATGTTCGCAGACTGCAGACTTCCCTGTCACAGTCAGCGACATTCAGTCCCTACCAAGGAATGATACGCGAAGCTATTGAAATTAAAAAACATCCAAATTTCAATAGAGAAGATGGTTGGGTGCTACCATCTGCTTGGGATCCTATAATTAACAAAATTAAACCCAAACCCAAGCATACCACTGCAAGACTTCATGATACTATAAGCTCGTTTTGCGTAAATCGGACCAAAAATTAATATTAAAAAACTGAAGGTAGCCGGACTAACTATGACATTGGGACGTCAAATATCTCAGTCCCCCCCGTGACCATGGGCGCTGTAAAGCACCCGAAACGTCGGGATAATAATAAAAATAAATTAAAGTAATTAAACGCGATAAAATCCGTAAATAATAGTTTTATTCAATCCCTAAACAGCTATTAAAAGAAGCAGTGCACAATGACAATGGCTATCCTTTATACAGACGCAGAGCTCCCGAAGATGGTAGCAGGAAAGTTACAATCAAATCTCGCTCTGGAGCGTTCGAAACCTTAGATAACAGCTGGATTGTCCCGTATTCGCCCATTCTATGTTAAATGTTTAATGCTCACATTAATGTAGAAGCATGTAGCTCTGTCCGCGCAATCAAGTATATCTGTAAGTACATGAATAAAGGAAGCGACCAAGCAATATTTAATCTCAGGAGTGAAGGTGAGGCAAATCCCGTTAATGAAGTACAGACCTTTCAAGCAGGGCGTTATGTCAGCAGTAACGGGGCAGCGTGGCGTCTCCTTGGCTTCCGTTTACACGAAAGGCACCCAACAGTTACTCATCTTGCTGTGCACTTAGAAAATGGAGAGCGTGTATATTTCACCGAAAGAAATTTCCAAGAAAGAATTGCATCACCGCCAAAAACTACACTAATAGCCTTATTTTAACTTTGTCAAACCGACCCCTTTGCAAAAACGTTGTTATATTCTGAAGTCCTCCGCTATTATACTTAGAACACATCTAGGAAGAAGTGGAAATGCCGTATTCAAGGCGCGCCTGTTGCAAATTGGCCCGGTGTAAAGTCATCAGATGCCCTTGGTCGTGTGTATACCGTCCATGTAACTAATTTTGAATGTTTCTGTTTACGATTGCTGCTGCACCATGTTCGGGGTCCTACAGAATATAAAGATCTTAAAACTGTCAACGGTCAGGAATATGCAACTTATAGAGAAGCATGTGAAGCTCTGCATCTTTTAGAAAACGATAATCACTGGGATGAAACCATGGAGGAAGCTGTGCAGTGCCAGTCACCAGCCAAAATTAGAGATCTTTATGCAACTCTCATATCATCTTGCGGGCTATCTTATGCACATGAATTGTGGGACAAATATAAAGAGTACATGGCGGAAGATATTTTGCGAAGGTTAGAGTAGACACGCGAACATGACATACATGAACACATTTATAATGAAGCACTTGGAAAAATTGAAGATAAAGTAATGGTAATGGTAGGCAAAAAATTAAGCGACTTTGGAATGATAAGCCCTCAGCGAAACCGAAATGAACTAAGTACTGAAATTATACGTGCAACAAACTACGATATACCAGCTTTGCAGCAGCAAGTAGGCGAATTTGTACCCCACTTGCTTCCCGAACAAAAACTAGTTTTTGACAAAGTATTAGGACAAATTGAATCTGGAAATGTTGCACTTTTCTTTTAGATGTCCCTGGAGGAACTGGGAAGACATTTTTGTTAAATTTATTATTAGCGCAAGTACGGAAAGATAAAACATTGTTGTCGCCGTTGCTTCCTCCGGTATAGCCGCCACGCTGCTAAGCGGGGGCCGCACTGCATATTCTGTTTTAAAACTCCCTCTAAATCGAGCCCAGGAAAAATCGCCGATCTGCAACTTTAGCAAAAATAGTGCACGAGGTATAATGCTACGACAAAGCAAACTTTTAGTGTGGGACGAAAGTACAATGTCGCATAAAAAAGCTGTAGAAGCACTAAATCGAACGCTCCAGGATTTGCGCAGCAATACCGATGTAATTGGAGGAATGGTGGTTTTACTGGCTGGTGACTTTCGCCAAATTTTACCTGTCATTTAAAAGGGCATATCTGTAGATGAAATTAAAATATGCCTCAAGTCGTCTGTTTCATGGAACAAGATGACAAAATTCAGTTTAACTACGAATATGAGAGTACATTTGTATAATGATATATATGCTGGAAACTATGCTGACACACTATTAAAATTGGCGATGGGCGGTTGGAAACGGATGCTGAGGGCTGCGTTAAATTGACGAGAGATTTTTGTAATTTAGTACAGAGTCATTTCGAATTAATTGCGAGCGTTTATTCAGATTTAACGAACAACATGCATGAAGACAAATGGTTATGAGAAAGGGCGATTCTTGCACCAAAAAATTAGAGCGTTAACAAAATAAATTCAGATATATTAAGCGAAGAAGCAGGAGAAATAACAGAGTATTTGTCAGTAGACACAGTTATCGACACAGAATAGAGCACATCATATCCCGTAGAGTTTCTAAATTCTCTAGAGTTGTCAGGTGTGCCCTCACATAAGCTTCAATTAAAATTAGGCGTCCCAGTCATGCTAATGCGAAATTTAGATGCTCCTCGGTTATGTAACGGGACAAGGCTGCATGTGACACATCTTGGGCGGTACATAATCGGTGCTACGATTTTGACAGGCGTAGGAAAAGGTGAAAATTTTATTATACCACGGATTCCTATAATTCCCACAGATCTTCCTTTTCAATTCTAAAGGTTGCAGTTCCCTATTAAGCTCAGTTTTGCAATGATAATTAATAAAGCGCAAGGGCAAACGTTACAGGTAGCGGGGGTGAACTTAGAAAAACCGTGCTTCTCTCATGGTGAGCTGTATGTAGCATGTTCGCGTGTGTCAAATGCCCAGAATCACCACATTCTTTCCACGAATGGAAAAACATATAACATTGTGTACAATAGCGTCTTAAAATAGTGTTCAGTTAGTTTTTTTTCCAAAATTCCCACAATCAATTAATCAGAATTCCCACAGATCTTCCCTTTCAATTCAAAATTTCCTATTTAGCTCAGTTTCTTTTCAATTCCAAATGCTACATCTCTGACGGATCTTTTTCAGTTTCCTTTCAATTCAGAAAACTGCATCTCTGACGAATCAATTTAGCTCAGTTTCTTTTCAAAAGTCTGCATCCCTGACGGATAATTATGCTCAGTTTACTTTAATTAAAAAATATCCCGTTTCCATTTGCAATAAACAGGCTATTTTCATGCTTTCCTATACGCTGCGTTTCAAAACATTTAAATAGGCTAACGAATCAATTTTGCTCAGTTTCCTTTTAATGGCTGCATCTCTGACAAATCTATAAAACTCAGTTTTCTTTCAATTCAAAAAGCAATGGATAGTTCATTTCCCATGCGGGCGAAGCAGCGTTTAACACCTAGTAATCTATAATTCAAAAATAGATATAAAGATGTTATTTTGGTAGCGTCATCATGTGATGTAAGAAAGAGTTAATAAGAGATGTGTTGATTGTTCTGTGAGTTTAATTAAATTTAGCTCTGATTATCTACGGTCAACTTTATATAAGTCAAGTAGGCTAATCTACATTACAGATTACCCCGACGGACTCCTTGTTTGAAAAGGAATCCTACCATGTAGCATTTCTATTTGCACGTGACTGGAGATTTGTTAAACGCCATATTTAAAAACTTTCTCATTGATACGAAAATAAAGGAGAAATGGTTTTGAATAAATGAGAAATTATTATAAGAAATGATTCAAAATAATCAGAATTACATCAGTATTTAAGTGGTAGAGCCACACTGCAGCTATATTAGTAGAATAGTTGTAGCACGAATAAGTCAGCTCGACCGGGGAAGGACCACACTTTCAAAGAATACTAGCGTAAAATAGCAGTTTAACGCTGCTGTGTTTCGTATGGTGAGTGTAGCGGAGATCTTTTTACTGGAATGGAGGCATTACATCTTAGCATTTTGATTCGTAATCGAGGATAGATGTAGATGTCTATGGGCTACAGCAACCACTTAACAACACGTGAACTGTGTGTTCGTTTGTCACACTTCTCATATTAAAAAAAAAAAAACATTACAGCCTGTTAAAATCCACGGTTGAACATAGGCCTTCCTATAGATTGCCTCATTACGAGGACACTAGCAATATGTGGCGTGCTCGACAAGCCGTTTGGCAACCGGAGATTTTTTAAATTGTAAGACGAATGCGTTGCTGCCCATGCGTTTGTTTCGCCCTGTCACCTCTTACGATACCCTCCAGATGATATGAGGAAGCGGGTTTTCTTATTCAGCCACTACTTGTCGTAATGAAGATTTTTAATTTGATTAATATGTGAATACTTAATGTTGAAGAGCCGTGATATCACAGGGGTGCAATTTTAAGTGCTGATTTACCATGTGTTAGCGGCAAAGGAAAACATCGCAATAATACAATGAGTAGAAAATTAAATAACTAACAAACATTTATTTTGCTTCGTAATAATACTTAAGGGGATTATTACCACTTAAAAGCTTTTAAAAAGATAAGCTCCATAAAAGCTTTTGAGTTAATCCATTCATATCCTGAAGTTTTTAAAAACCTACGATAGCTGTAATAGTAAGTGACATACATGTGTTCTTACAGGCTTGTAAGCTCACCGTTGGGTCCACGCTTACATCTTAGAACCATAACTCTACAAAAAGTCAAAACTTTACGAATTAGATCTATTTGTAAACCATTTACACTATTTCAACTTTTAAAACATACTGCCTTTATCACTAGTTTGTTGTGGCGTGTTGTCATATATCATGTACTGCTATCGCGATAGGGTTCCAACTAATGTCCCGTTTTCCATGAGATATGTAAGATCTATTTCGCTCAAATGTTTTTTTTTCTATTGATTCTCATTACATTATATTGTAACCAAAATTCACTTATTTCGTGGATAAATTTGCATAAGTGGTGAATGTCCTAAATATTTGACGGATAGTAAAAGAGTACTCGTATACTCATAACGGAAACACATGTATGAATATAAGACTATAAAATTTTTCGGCAGATAAGTAGATAATGAATTGTTGTATCTTGTATTTTACACAGTAAAAAAAACATTCTGAAATCTTCCGATCTGATTTAATTTATCAATTTTGGCTAAATTCGCTATTTTTAAATTTAGTATAAATCATTCAATGAACAAAAAAAAAAAAAAGATTAATATAAACCTAACTTCGACGTAATTTTATGTTAAGTTACTGCCTATACTCCAAACAGGTCAAATTTGGGCACAATTGGGCAAAATTGGGCAGGTCTACTCTCATATCGAAGGTTTATCGACAAGTTTATCTCCTATGCTGCTCCAGTGCTTGTTTTGCTTGTCATTTAATCTATTTTGAGATTAAATTTGTCCCTATGGAAATCAAGCTGTGACTCATAACTTGAATTTATTATCTTGAATTATTAACTAATTTCAGGTTCGAAATTTGCAATTTATTACAACCATAATGTTTTATTGATTTACAAAGATTCCGAGAGTTGTTTATTATAAATGAACACATTAAATTATTATTCATGTTTACTAAATTTTGAATATTTTTTTCTAAACGATTTTCAAATAAAAACGTTAATTTATTTATTTTTGTGTAGGGATACTGAACAAGATTTTTAATAAGAAATAATACACTATATTTGAAGACACGTGGAAGAGTCATGTTGCAGTTATATTGTTAGTATAGTTGTAGCACAAATGGGTCGGCTTGATTTTGGAAGAACCACGCTCTCAGAGAATACCAGCGTAAAATAGTAGCTTAATGCTGTTGTGTTTCGTATGGTGAGTATAGAGAACCGGAGATCATTTTTACTGGAAACGAGGCACTAAATATGGCACAAAGCGCTTCTTTCGAAGCTCTCTTTCTATGTGCTTCCTGAGAAATTGTGCAATTGGATCACCAGCTTTTTTTCAGATCGGATCATCAAGGTCGTTGCAGACGGTGCATGCTTTGCTTCGATTACAAGCCTATTTATTCAGGTATTCCACAAGGCTGCGTGCTATCACCAACGCTGTTTCTTCTGCATATTAATGATATGTTGCAAACCGGTAACATTTATTGCTATGTGGTTGACAGCACTGGTGATGCTCTGTATACCGGCCGTGCCAATATTTCTCAGGAAAACTTTCCGAGTATCGGGACAAACTTTTGTCTGTATTCGAGTCTTTGCTGAACAAAGTCTCGGATTGGGGGTGACAAAATCTAGAGTTTAACACTCAGAAGACACAAGTTTGCGCATTAACCGCTAAAAAGAACCCTTTTGTCGTATCTTCTCAGTTTCAAAGCACTCTCCTTGTTGCCTCAGCCAGTATTGGAATCCTCAGCGTCGACATATCGAGTGACGTGCAGTTTCGTGATCACTTGGAAGAGAAGGCAAAATTTGCGTCTAAAAAGCTTGGCGTAGTCAGCAGAGCGGGACAGTATTTCATGCCGGCACACCGCCTGCAACTTTACAAGGCGCAGGTTCGGCCTCACATGGAATACTGTTCCTATCTCCGGGCTGGGGCCCTCCAGTGCCAGCTCCTTCCACTTGACCGCATCCAGCGCAGAGCGGCACGTATCTTCGACGACCAAGTGCTTTCCGATCGTCTCGATTCACTAGCGCTGCGAATAATTGTTGCATATCTTTGCGTATTTTATCACATCTATCACGGGGAGTGCTCTAAGGAATTGTTCGGATTAATCCCAGCCGCCAAATTAATGAACACACTACGCGGCAAACCTCTCGATACCATCCACACCATCTGGATACTTGGCAGTTCACAACTGTACGTTTCACTAGGAGTTTTCCTCCGCGTACGACCTCTCTGTGGAATAGTTTACAACCAGCGATTTTTTCGGACCGATACGACCTAGGGACCTTCAAGAAAAGAGCTTACTCCTTTCTAAAAGCTCTGGTGTTGTCTGGTGTTCTTTCTGGTGTTGCAGTTGTTCATGGGCGGTGGTAGTCACTTAACATCAGGTGCTCGTTTGCCCCCTCTCCTACAAAATTAAAATTTCCATCTTAGTCCTCACGGGTGATAACGCATCTGCATTTTGATTCGTAATCGAGGATGGAAGTGACTGTGTGCTCGTTTGTTACCCTATCCTATAAAAAAAAAACTAAATTTTAAGTTTTATAAAACTAGATAATATTTACTATGATATCTTCCCCCAAAATCTGATTTTATTATCTCGAATTATGAACTGATTTCAAGTTCGAAATTTGCAATTTATTACAATCGTTATGTTTTATTAAGCTACAAAGATTTCGAGAGTTGTTTATTATAATTTAGCAAATTAAATTATTTTTCGTGTTTACTATGTTTTGAATATTTGTTTCTTAATGATTTTTACATTGAAACGTAAATTTATTTGATTTCGTGTAGGATACTGAATAAGGTTTGATATGAAACGTACAAAAGTGAGGACTATTTAATAAAAAATAATACTAAATTTTAAGTTTTATAAAACTATATCATATTTTATTATGATATATCTTCCCTACTTCAGAAGAGACCCATGTTCGACATTAAATTTTACGGGTTAATATGGAAAGAGAAGGTCTTCTTCACTAAAGAGCCCGAGTAGAGCAGTAAAGTTAACTAAAGCAGAGAAGATAATGAAGATTTTTTGTGTGTTACAGGTGTTAATGGACTGCAGTAAGAAGTTACCATCAGGTGGATTATTATCTCATTGTATTATATCTGCTCAATATAATAATATTTAATAGTGGCAACCTATCACAGGTGAGCGCAGTGTAAAGCGTTTCGCTTAGACGGAGTGACAACATGATGAAGAATGTTTGCAGCTAACTCAGGACCGTTTGTTGTACCAATCTATGTAAATGCCTATGTTTAGCATTGGATATATGATGGGTTGTAATGATGATCATGAATGTTGATTTTAAAATAATAAAAGTCCTCCCAATGAGGCAATCTATAAGGGAGGTTTTAGTTCAGCAGTGGGCATTTATAGGCTGTAATACATGGATAAAATATTAATATGTATAAAAACTAGCGAATAGATTAAAGAACAAATATGCCGCTTTTACGGAATTTTTGTTCTTTGCAACTTTCTTGACTTGCACCAAAACATAATATAGCTAATCTCTGAATAAGTTTGTTCAATCACTCAATAAAGCTCCGAGGTGAATCGCTCATTCGTGTGAACTCGGAAATGAACAATTTATACGGATGAGGGAGAAATGGAAGATTATTCGAGAAAACTTATGGAAGTTATCACATAAATACACCCTGTTTTGTCTCTCAGTCACGTTCATAGTCCCAAGATAAAACCCCTCCTCTAAAATGAAGTAACTTAAAATTGCAATTAATAACTTTGACAGAAAGTAGCGTTAAAGGTGCGAAACATCTGGTACCGTACAGGTACACGATTGTTAATTTATTCACCAATTGTGAATATTAAGATAAGTCGTCTCAACAAAGATGTTGGGTATATAAGTACGCAATAATATAGTAGAATATGTGTAGCGAAATTTTATCTCTTTTATATTTTCTTAAAAAAAGTTAATATCCAACTTTTAAAGAAAAGGAAAAGAGCGAAATTTTTATCAATAAATCCATTGTTGCGTATTTATATAATTTACTAGGATTTCCTACTGCATCGTTGAGATAGTTTATCTGTGTCTAACAGGTCGGGAAAAAAGTTTCTTCGTAGTGTTGCGCGCCTAAGTTGACGTCATGTTGTATCAGGGACCAGAGCGGGGGGAACTTTCCAGAAAATGACATACTAATCTTTCAACCGATAGCGCCATCTAGTGTCGACATGAAGAACTAAGCTTCTAGAAGCCGAGACTCAAACATTCGACGCCTTGCGCGTATTTACTTGAATAGTAGAATAGTGAATAGTAGAAGTAAAGTAAATTAAAGTTTTAATTTCGGTAATTCAATCGGCAGTTTTTATTGTCACGAACCTCAAGCTCGTAACAATTGGTGTCAGAAGAGGGA
Source organism: Parnassius apollo (assembly GCA_907164705.1). Lineage (NCBI taxonomy): Eukaryota > Metazoa > Arthropoda > Insecta > Lepidoptera > Papilionidae > Parnassius > Parnassius apollo. The sequence goes on along the minus strand of CAJQZP010001062.1, from coordinate 215,826 downwards.
TTAAATCATGCCAATTTTACCTAAGGAGGAAACGAAGGGTGTCCGTACCCGAAGTCAACGCCAGCAGGAGACGGTCCAGAGACGATTTGGTGGTGCAATGCCGCAGACGTCAGAGGGCCAACTGCCAGCCACGAAGACTGGCCCGTCAGTAGCTCCTACATCTGCAGCACCTGACTTAGGTGCTCTGATGGTGATGCTGCAGGAATAGGCTCGCCGACAGGAGGAACAGGCTTGCCGATAGGAGAAACAGGCTCGCCGACAGGAGGAACAGGCTCGCCGACAGGAGGAACAGGTCCGTCGGTTGGAGGGGTTCGTTCGACGGGACTTCTTCGTGGTCGGCCTACAAAATCCCGTTAATCCAAAATACATAGGGAACAGTCTGATCATCAAGGGCGAGGTCAACGGAATGCCGTGTAAACTGACCATAGATACTGGAGCCTTTCGTACGGTTGTTAGTTCCCAACTTATAAGTCAGTTCCTTGGGGACTCCGCATACAACCGAGAACGCATTAATTTGGTAACAGCCACCGGTCAGCGTATACCCGTCCGTGGAGAGAAAGAGATGAAGTTGAAGCTAGGCAACATGATCTACATGCATAATGTTATCGTGGCTGATATAATGGATGACTGCATCCTGGGCCTAGACTTCATGAGGAAGAATTGTTGTGCGATTGACGTTAAGCAAGGTGTTTTGAAGTGTGGACAAGAGGAACTTTTTGTGGAAGGGGCGTTACCAGGGAACGTGTACAGCCTTAAGAAGATTGTTCTTCCGCTGAGATCGGAAACGATTGTGCCGGTTAGTCTTCCTCGGAATCCTGGACAACCTCATCGTTGTGTACTCGTGAAAAGGTTAGACAATGACCTTTCATGGAAAGTGGCTCAAACCTTGGTCAGGACCACTAACATCTCAGGAGTACGTGTGCTGAAACTTTGTGACCAGGAACAGATTATAGAAAAAAGCACACTGTTTGGTACTTGTGAGGAAGTGGATTGGCTACGTCGGTGCCAATATCTATCGACTGGGACCCCCAGTAAGGATGCACAAACGAGAGTGAGCACACTTTTAAAAGACTGTTGCAGCGTTCTCTCCCCGAACGAAATGGTCAAGGCAAAGAAGTTGTTACTCAAGCACGCCGATGTATTCTCATCAAACGATGCTGACATAGGAAAGACTGGCTTAGCTCAACACAAAATAGACACAGGAGAAGAATTGCCTATCCGTCAGTGGCCAAGAAGATTGCCGGTAGCACGTGAAAAGGAAGTAGAAACCATGATTCAAGGAATGGTGAAGGACGGTGTTATTGAACCTTCCTCTAGTCCATGGTGTTTACCCGTGGTGCTGGTAAAGAAGAAGGATGGTAGCATGCGGTTTTGTGTTGACTACCGCCGTCTGAACGACGTTACGAAGAAGGACAGCTATCCCTTGCCAAGAATTCATGACACGCTGGACATGCTTATAGGAGTAAAGTGGTTTAGCACGCTGGATCTAAAAAGTGGCTACTGGCAAGTTGAAATTGACCCTAAGGACAAGGAGAAAACTGCGTTCTCGACGGGAAAGGGTCTGTGGCAATTTAAAGTAATGCCGTTTGGGTTGTGCAATGCTCCAGCACCGTTTGAAATGCCGATGGAACTTGTACTTACCGGGCTAATTGGCGATGCCTGTCTGGTCTACTTGGATGACATCATCATCGTGAACACCTTTAAAACCTGGAACGCGTGCTCATGAAGATTCAGAGTGCCAACCTCAAGTTGAGTCCGAAGAAATGTTCACTATTCAAACGGCAAGTCAACTTTTTGGGGTATGTAGTGTCGGAAGAAGGTATCCGCATGTATCCAGAGAAAATCGCAGCTGTCAAGGATTGGCCGGTTCCAAAAGACAAGGCGCATGTTAGAGCATTTTTGGGTATGTGCTCCTATTACCGGCGATTTGTGAAGAACTTTGCAGATATAGCCAAACCTCTGCATAAGCTAACCGAGGAGAAGCGACATTTCTGCTGGGATGAAAGTTGCAATATCGCATTCCAGGAGCTCAAGGACCGTCTGTGCAAAACACCTATTTTGGGATACCCTGATGCAAGCAAAGAATTTATAGTTGACACAGACGCAAGTGATATAGGACTTGGCGGTGTGTTGTCTCAACGGAATGGTGACCAAGAGGTCGTGATAGCGTACTTCAGCAAGTCGTTGTCAAAACCGGAAGGGAACTATTGTGTCACAAGACGCGAATTGCTAGCTGTGGTAAAGTCGTTGCAGCATTTTAGCAAATATCTTCTGGGGCGAAAATTTCACTTACGAACTGACCATGGAGAAGGACAAGTTGCGAGGTGGATTGAACTACTGCAGGAATACGACTTTGAGATCGAACATCGCAGCGGGAAATCTCGTGGCAACGCAGATACATTGTACTAGGCAAGAGAGTAAGAAAGTGATATCCGTGAGGATGCTCAGGGCAGACCACCTCAGCAACGAGTGGAAGGACAGCTTACAACGTGCACAGCAGGAAGATCCAGACATCAAGCCGATTCTGGAATGGATGAAGGCCAGTGCTCCCAAGCCCAAGTGGAGCGACGTCTCAGCGATGAGTTCGACCACTAAAAGCTATTGGGCCCAGTGGGACAGCTTGCTGCTTCAGGATGGAGTTCTGTGCCGTAAATGGGAAAATGTTCGAGGAGACAGCTGTCATTTGCAAATGGTTGTCCCTTAAGCTAAAATACCGGATGTTCTACAGCTGTACCATAATGATTATTCAGGAGGCCATCTGGGAGTTAAACGAACTCTACTGAAGATCCGAGAACGGTTTTACTGTGTCCACTGTCGAAACGATGTCGAGGACTGGTGTCGCAAATGTACAAGTGATGCGGCTGTAAAGGGACCTCACACTCGTAGTAGAGGTGCGTTGAAGTTGTACAATGTTGGTGCACGATGGGAGAGAATAGCCATTGAGGTGGTGGGGCCGTTTCCGGAGAGTGAAAGCGGTAACAAGTATTTCATGGTTGTGATGGATTACTTCACTAAGTGGCCAGAAGTCTTCACCATTCCAAATCAAGAAGCTTCAACAGTTGCAGATAAACTAGTTCATAAAGTCTTCTGTCGTTTTGGAGTACCTTTAGAAATCCACAGCGATCAAGGAAGGAATTTTGAGTCTCAAATATTCCAGGAAACTTGCCAAGTTATGGGTACTCATAAAACAAGAACGACTTCTTATCACCCGCAATCTGATGGAATGGTAGAACGATTTAATCAGACATTGGAGAGATACCTAGCAAAAGTTGTAGACAATCGGTAATGAGATTGGGAAAAGCACATACAACCGTTTTTGTTGTCATATCGAAGCGCTGTTCACGAAAATACAGCAGTGACACCAGCTTTCGCAAACTTTGGAAGAGAATTACGGCTGCCTGCAGACCTGATCACCGGGATACCACCTGATGCTCCACGTAGTATAACCGATTATGCAAATGACTTGCGGAATAAAATGAATGACATTTATGAGCACGTCAGCAAATGTATGAGAAGATGAAAACCCGGTATGACCGCAAAATGAACAATAAAGGGTTCGACGAAGGTTCACTAGTGTGGTTGTACAATCCAGTCCGGAGCAAAGGGAAATCTCCTAAGCTTCAAACTAAATGGGACGGCCCGTACCGGATTGTAACCAGGATCAACGATGTAACCTACCGGATACAGAAAGGCGCAAGAGAGACTCCTAAGATTGTCCATGTGGATCGCTTGGTGCGTTATTATGGGGCCGATAATGCTCGGGGCGAGCATATCTTAGGAGGGGGCAGTGTTGCGCGCCTAAGTTGACGTCATGTTGTGTGAGGGACCAGAGCGGGGGGAACTTTCCAGAAAATGACATCACTAATCTTTCAACCGACAGCGTCATCTAGTGTCGAAACGAAGAACTAAGCTTCTTGAAGCCAACACTCGAACTTTCGACGCCTTGCGCGTATTTACTTGAATGTTCTGGATGTTTCGGTGCTAATGTGTATTTATAGGCGCTGCAAGGTGCGATCGGGGAAGTATTGAATTTGGCGAGACAAGTGAAGCTTCGGAGCGGAATAAAGTGAATTAGTGTGATTAATTATTAGTGTTTTAAATTTTAATTAGTGTAAAGTGAATTAAAGTGTTAATTTCGGTAATTCAATAGGCAGTTTTTATTGTCACTAACCTCAAGCTCGTAACAGTGTTTTATATACAAATTGAGGACATTTTTTTTCAAAGTTTAATTCCATTTTATTATAATATATGTGCCATTTTGTTCAAATACTTGTTGCCCATCTTGTAGGTAGTTAAATAATCCCGTTGGTGTAGAAATCTTGGGATTTTTAATCAAAAAGTGCGACAAGTAGTTTTGATAGTCCTCTCTAAATGTTGACCAAATACTACCCAAAGAATTCCGATGAGACCGAAACAGGTGAAATTATTTACTTCCCAACCAAGCTTTTTCAATTTTGGCTGAGTGGCCAAATATGTGTGTGGTCTGACGTTATCATGATGAAATACACTTCTTTTCTGATCAATTCTGGCCATTTTTTTATTTCTCTCTTAAGTGTTATTAGTAGCTGGCAGGAAAGACCTAAATCGATGGTTTCACCCAGCGGTAAAAGCTCATAATAAACGATGCCCTTCCAATCCCACTATACACACAGTAACCCGTGTTAATCCGGGTTTCGCTACAGTCTGTGGAGTTTGACTACTCTTTGACGATAATCTTTTTCGCACTTTATTGTCGTAAATGATCCACTTTCATTGCCAGTAATTATTAATCTTTTCAAAAATGTTTCGGTTTCATTGCGTTACAATAGAGAACCGCAAATGAGTACACGATTCATTAGGATTCTTTCAGTGAGGTCGTGTGATATCCAAATAACGAGCTTTTTTGTACAGCCAAACTTTTTTTAATGAATCAAAACTGTTTCGTGGTCAATCCTCAATTTCTCGGCTATGTCGTTAGTAGATACTATTATGCCGATCATGATTTTCCAGAGTGAGCTTCATCTTTGACATTAAAATTCCTGGACTGAAAACGCTTGAACCAATTTTGTGCTACTCTTACAGACTGCATTAAGTCCATAAACGGCAAAATATTTTTCGCGGCCTGAGTCGCATTTTTCCCTTTCTAGTAATTAAACTTCAGAATGTATTGAATTTCTTCGTTAGATTCACTCATTTTAGCAGACAAAAAAAAAACAAATGAAAAATAACGGGCAAGTGTTTTTGTTTAATTTTCTTAATCTTAATCTTAAAAATCTTCTTGAAAATCTTATTGTCCTATATGTATTGATATTTATAATAGCCAGATATAAAAAATACAACCAAAGAGATTTTTATTTAATTTTATACAAACAAAATACGGAGAAACTTTTCCCCCACCTAATACTTAGTGAGGTCATAAGTTCTGTCAACATTTTTTTTATAAAATTAATGATACACTTTTTGATAATAATATAGAAGTTATATATGAAATTAAAGGTAATTTAATTTCAAATACAATTTTATTTACAATAATTAAAATTTATTTTGAATACATGCTCTTAATCGACGCGGCCAATCATCTATCGCAGCACGCAACACACTCATATCTATTTCTACCGCTGCTTTAGCCAAAGATGCCCGAAGAGATTCCAAATTCTGATGAGGTTTAGTACAGACTTTCTCCTCCATTTCTTATAATCCAGTGGACTTAAATCTGGACTAGTAGAGGACCAGTCTTCATGTCCGATAAAGCCAATTCCATGGGCGGTCAATCAGTGCCCTATGAGCTGAGTCCTGTTAGAATAATCAATGTCTGTTTTTGAACATTTTAAAAAAAAAAAAGGTTCTATTATGTTTGTTATGACGGTATTTTGGTACAACTCAGCACTGATTTTTACACCTTTTTCACATAAAAACACCTAAGTTAAGAATGAATATGAGACTCCTAGTAGAGATACCATGAGTGATGAAGGATAATGTGCTCGTTGGACCCTCGGAATACGCGTGCTGGCTTTTTCACTGCTGTGGGCATACACCTCATCATTTTGTTTATTATAACTTTCTTCGATGTTAAAAAAAATTATTCGAAAACAAAATTTTGCGGTATTTATTTCCTGCATACCGCTGTAACAAAGCGCGGTATCTATGAAGCCTATTTTTTTTCAAACGCTCGTTAAAAATGTCCAGTCTTCTTACGATGAGCTCATATTCATAGATCTTCATTGATCACTCTTTTGACAGTGGTTCTGCTTAGGCCCATCTGAAGAGCTAAGGTATTTTGTTTACGAACAGGATTTCGTTGGATTCGCGCCTTCACTGCTTTGATTTTCGCGGATGTCCTAATTGTACGAGGTCGGCCGGTCCTCTTACGATCAGCGAAGCTTGAATCTTCAGTGAATCGTTTGATAGTGCGATAAATAAATCGTAGGGTTATTTTCAATTTTGGTAAAACATTGAAAATGTCTTTTGGCGCGTAACTACAGCGGTGCAACGCGATAACTGCTACTCTATCATCTTTCTTCGATCACTCCATATTTGAAAATGAATGAAAATTATTGTCTTTTTATTTTCGGCAAGCGCAAACGTAATATTTTTTAAAATTAGTGAAGTTCATCTTTAAAATATTTGAATATTGTTCAAATACTTTAAATAATAAGGTTTTGACCGAAGTTATGACCCGACTAAGTATATAAGAAATTTTCACCTATGTACTGACTCATTGCCGTGTAGTGGCGGTTGAGAATATCCACTACCCCATATCTTCCCGTGGGTGTCGTAAGAGCGACAGAGCGAGACAGGCAGGAGATGGGCAGCAGCATCTATCTAACAACAACAATAATATAATAAAAAACTGCGGTTGTCAACCCGCTCGACAAGCGTGGCAACTATGGCAAATATCCCCCCATGAATAACGACGCAAACAAACGGCCCCCAGTCTCGGCGGCCCCGCTATTCCTGGCTACGGTGGCAACCATGGTAATGGCGGGGCAGGTGGTGCTAAGAATCTCCAGTGGAGGTTCGGTTGCCACCTACGACGATTCGACCTAGCAACATAACGCACGCACCCTGAGGACTGACGAGTAATTGTGGTTAATATAGCGCATAGCGCCATATTATAGCGCGCTATCTCTTCATAACACATAGCGCGTGTAATGTAAGTAGTCGCCATGGCGCTATTGCGCTATGGCACTTTGGCGCTATTGAGTATTAATATCTAGCGGCAATTAGTTCTAGCAGCAGCGCTGTTGGGAGAGGACGTGAGTAGCGCGCTATTCATCGCGCGCGACCTAATTTAATTTTAGACGTTGTCTAGTTAGTGTATACTGTATATTTATAAGTGATAAAAGGACAAAGTGGTGATAAAAGAAGCCTAACTAATGTTTTAAATGTAAATAAAATATGGATACAAAAGCGTATATAATAGTGTACGGAAATAATTGATTTTTATTAATACAATAAATAAACTTTTAAATACACCCTTATTTGATTCATAATTTATATTAAGGTTAAAATAATGTTTACATAATAATTAATATTATTTCGATTTAAAAATAAAATTAATTCTATTTTAAAAAGTACATGACTTAAAAATATTTTTAGGATTACTGACGATTGAATTACCAAAATTAACACTTTAATCGCCGAACACTAATTAAAACTTAAAAACACTAATAATTAATCACACTGATTCACTTTATTTCGCTCCGAGGCTTCGCTTGTCTCGCCAAATTCAATACTGCCCCGATCGCGTATTGCAGCGCCTTTAAATACGCATTTTTACCGAAACATCCAGAATATTCAAGTAAATACGCGCGCCAATCGACCAGGCGCCGAAAGTTCGAGTGTAGGGCTTCTAGAAAGCTTAATTCTTCTGTTCGATACTAGATGGCGCTGTTGGTCGAAAGTCAAGATTGAAATTTTCTAGGAAGCCCTCATTCCCGACACTAGATGGCGCTAGTGCCGGATACATGACGTCAACTTAGGCGCGCAACAATAGTAAGCCTGAAAAGTATGAAAAAGCGTGCATTGGTTTTTCTTTACCGCTTTATTTCATTTTAGTCTAAAATGCGACTTATTATGAAATAATTTTCTTATATAGCACGCGATCTATCAAATGAACGACTTGTAATGTAACGTGCTAAGAGATATAACGTACTGCAAAACTTAACGCGCTTACCGGCCTCCTACAATAAATAGCACGCTATAACATAGCGTATTTAATGGCGCGCTAGAAATTTATAGCTTATAGTCTGTGGCATGCTATTGATTTATAGTCGTTTTGAACAACTTTACTGACGAGAAGATACTGGAGCTGGAAGAAGAGGTAGACAAGTTGCGCTGGCATATTATTGGATTGTCCGAGGTCCGAAGAGAGGGGGAGGATACGGTAATCCTCGAGACCAGCAACTTGTTCTACCACCGGGAGGGCGACCATCTGTCCCAAGGAGGTGTCGGATTTATCGTCGCAAGTCTCTCGTCAACAACGTTGTAAAGATTGGGAGTGTATCGACGAGCGTCGAATACCTGATACTCAAAATCACCAAACGGTATTCGCTGAAGGTCATACAAGTTTACGCACCAACCTTGGCACATCCCGATGAGGAGGTGGAGGAAATGTATGAGGATATTTCCAGAGCCATGCATTCCTCCAAAACCCACTATATGGTGTTGATGGGAGACTTCAATGCAAAACTAGGCACAAGAGAAAGCGGTGAGCTGAAGCTACAGAAATTTGGAGTAGGACAACGGAACCGTAGGGGCCAGCAGCTGGCCGACTTTATGGAGAAAGAGGGAGTCTTTATGATGAACTCTTTCTTCCAGAAGCGGCCCCACAGGAAGTGGACCTAGTCGAGCCCCGACGGTTCGACAAAAAATGAGATTGACTTCATTATGACGACCAGGCGCCAATTGTTCAGTGATGTCTCAATGATCGCAAGGGTGATAACTGGCAGCGATCACCGAATGGTTAGAGGCACACTGAATCTAAACGTTAAGTTGGAGAGGTCTCGTCTAATGAAGTCAACGCTTCGTCCCCTCGAGCTCTAATCCAGAATCCCGAAACTTTTCAGCTTGAGTTACGTAACCGCTTTCAGTGCCTAGAAGATTGTAATGCAGTGTACGATATGAATGACAAGCTCGTGGAAACTGTCCATGCGGTCGGAGCTAAGTTCTGCAAGACCCGCCGCAGAAGAACACAAAAACTCTCCGATCACACTCTTAATCTTATGGCTGTTAGACGGGAGATGAGGCTGCAATCGTCAACAGATTTGACAGCATACAGTCATCTGAACAGACAGATATATTGTATTTGTATTGAAGAAGCAATCGAGCGAAACCAGGGCTCCCAGAGATCTGTCTGCCAGTAAGAGCCAACTGTCAAAGCTGAAGACTGAGTGTGGCAGCATCGTTTCCGGGACACTTGGGATTCTGAGTGAGATTAAGAGGTTCTATGGACAGCTGTACACATCATCGTTGGAGCCACACGCAAGTATGAGTAACGATCCAAGAGCAAGTCTTATCCGACACTATTCCGATGATATACCGGACGTCAGTCTGAGCGAGATTACAATGGCTCTCCAGCACCTTAAAAACGGCAAGTCCCCGGGCGAGGATGGAATTACAGCGGAGCTTCTGAAAGCGGGTGGAACACCGACACTAGAAGTCCTTCAGAAGCTCTTTAATTCCGTCCTCCATGGTGGCACTACTCCGGAGACGTAGAGCAGAAGTGCGGTGGTCTTGTTCTTTAAGAAAGGTGACAACGCCCTCTTGAAGAACTACAGACCGATATCCCTTCTGAGCCGCGTCTATGTGCTGTTTTCGAGAGTAATTACGAATCGTCTCGCACGCAGACTCGACGACTTCCAGCCTCCCGAACAAGCCGATTTCCGAAAAGGTAAGGTCTATGGACCACATCCATACCCTTAGGCAAATTGTACAGAAGTCCGAAGAGTACAATCTGCCACTTTGCCAGGCGTATTTGGACTATGGGAAAGCCTTTGATTCCGTCGAAGTTTGGGCGGTGCTACAGTCTCTTCAGCGGTGCCAAGTTGACTGTCGGTATATTGAAATGCTGAAGTGTTTGTACAGTAGGGCTACGATGGCTATCCGAGTACAGAACCAGAGTACGAAACCTATTCAACTGCAGGGGGTGACGTTATTTCCCCCGAAACTCTTCACCGCTGCATTGGAAGACATTTTTAAGCTACTGGACTGGAAAGGATACGGTATTAACATCAATGGCGAGTACATCACTCACCTTCGATTTGCCGACGATATAGTCCTTATGACAGAATCGCTGGAAGACTTAAACAATATGCTCAATGACCTCAATAGTGCCTCCCAACGGATAGGTCTTAAGATGAACATGGACAAAACAAAGATCATGTTTAATGTCCATGTCACACCTATGCCGGTAGTTGTTGGGAGCACTAAGCTCGAAGTTGTTGACGAGTACGTTTACCTGGGACAAATAGTCCGAATAGGTAAGTCCAACTTCGACCGAGAGGTCAATCGACGGATTCAACTCGGCTGGGCAGCGTTAGGGTAATTATGACGCATCTTCTCGTCAGCTATACCTCAAAACCTGAAAACTAAGTTGTACAACCAGTGCATGTTGCCAGTGATTACCTATGGAACCGAGACGTGGTCCTTCACTGCTGGCCGTATGAGGATGCTCAAAGTCGCTCAGCGAGCTAAGAAGCCCTCTCCATAGCTCGCTGAGCGACTATGCTCGGAGTTTCTCTGCATGATTAACTTAGAAATGAGGATATCCGCAGTAGAACCAGAGTCACCGACATAGCCCAACCGATTAGTAAGCTGAAGTGGCATTGGGCCGGTCATATAGCTCGATGAACCGACAACCGTTGGGGAAGAAAAGTTCTTGAGTGGCAGCCTCGTACCGGTAGGCGAAGTGTAGGCTGACCCCCCACTAGATGGAGTGACGACCTGGTAAGACATGCAGGAAGTCGCTATCGACTTCCTGCATAGATGCAGGTGGCTCAGGACCGTACTTTGTGGCATACCTTGGGGCAGGCCTATGTTCAGCAGTAGACTTGTGAAGGGCTGTAATGATGATGATGATGACTGACTCATTACGATATCTCCGAGCCATAAAGCCCTGCGACTTGAAATTTTGTAGAAATATTCCTTTCGCCTTTCGCGTACTAGGGCACTTTGATAATGTTCCACGCAAATGGCTGGCCGCCGTAACCAAGATTCGGTATGGAGGACAATTTAATATGGTTGTAACAAGAATCATCGAAGGACCACGCTCTCACAGAATACCAGTGTAAAATAGCAACACAGTGCTGCTTTGTTTGATATTGTAAGTATAAAGGACCGTTGACAGTGCATCTGCATTTTGATTGTTAATAGAGGATATATGTAGATGTCAATGCGTCAAAGTATCCACTTACCATCAGGTGGACTGTGTGATTTTTGTCACCCTTATTCTTTAAAAATTGTTCTGGGCCTGTGTGTTTGTCTTCGTTCAATTTGTGTATGTAAACTACCTTCAAAATACGGGATCCTACTCATTCTACTTCCACCCTTAATGGTAACACAAACAAAGTTTTATAACGAAACGTCTTCATAATAACTCTAAAATAGATTTTATTTCTATGTGAAGCTACGATACGTACCTATCGGAAGTCCTAAAAGTTATCGGTGTTTCTAATAGTCTAGATGAAATGGAGACAATAGATAAAAATGATTGATTCCATTTCATTCATTACCAAACATTGGTATTTTTAAACAGACATTTCTTTTTAACTTAAGCTGTTGAAAAACATAGGCATTATTCCAACCGGTGATGGAGCTATAGTAAAATTTGCTGAATCCTGCAGGAAACTCAAAGTCCACAAGACACGAGACGTTTATTATAATGAATGTACGGATGTAGAAATCATTAGCATTAAAACATCGACACCACTTCATTTGTCATATCAACACCAGAGCTTCGTATAGTCGATTAGCTATTATATAATCTTTTGCTTAAATAACTTTAAAACACATTATTTTTACTATGAAAAAAAAAAACTAAAACTAAAAGCCTAAATTTGATTTTTAGTTTTAGTCTTTTTACTACTTACTTTCTTGGACTGCAATCCACGAAAGTAAGTAAAAAACGGCCAAGAACGCTGGCTGCGTTTCCTCGCTTAGTGGCTACAATAGCCAAATAGCTTTGAGCGATAAAAACCATCCCTTTTATTACAAACGGCAGCGGCACGTCACCCTGAAAGTTCGTTTAGGAACTTCACCGCATGTGGACCTCGCGGATCAATAGTTTCTACAGCAAATGAAAAATTTGTAGTCATCTCTCGGAAACTCATACTTACTCCACTTATTCATTTCAGCTGCTTTTGATGCCATTCCATTCCTCTAATATATATATATATATATATATATATATATATATATATATATATATATATATATATATATATATAATATATATATATATATACGTATACATACGTAGCATCTCACACTAGGGCTTTATTTCTATCCCACGGGATCAAAGTCATACCGTCGGATCTCTTACCATCTTCTATAATTTTTCCACAAGGCTCTAAAACTAAGGAAGCATTTAAAGAGACAAAGAGAATCGTAACGGGACAAACTACCGGTACTTTTAATGAAAATTCGTGAAGCCAACATTCTTCGACATCGCTACCGAGGACTGCTACTCCAACCGAGGTTGTCAAATCGCCATAGTTGGATGTCTTAGATGTCCTAGTTGGCTGGGTTCGGCTACGGCTATGTGCAAGCTTTCCCCGTCAAGAAATGTGTCGAGGTTACTTGATCGTGAAGCATTTATTAGTGACTAGGTTTCTTAGTCGTAACAGCTATAAAGTGGGAATGATGTTGGTTACTATGAAAATTGTGAAACAAATATTACTGTACAGTCCGTAATTACGGATACCCTCTGTTTTTTTTTTGGTTAACTCTAAGTGGAACATTTTCGTTGGGTCAAAGAATTTGCCACGTCCGTCTTGCCTCCGTAGCAAAGCTCAAGTCTCCTTAAATGACTAAAATTTTGTTCCATAAACCGCGGGCAACGCAACTATGAAGAGATTTTTTGCACCGATATCTTAAATTTTTATAGGGAATAAGCTACATTCAGCTACAAAAAGGAATTTTGATCAAAACCTCCGGAAATATTCTGTTTTAGTTTAGTTATGTTATTGCGATTTGCTTTGTATGGCACTGAAATCATCTTTTGACACCTAGCCTGATACAAACAGAATTTGTAATCTCTGGGCGTTAGCATAGGCTAATGAATATTCTCTCTAACAATATTTATTTGTGTATTCAACTGACAATTTTTCTCCAAACTACTGATAATCGATACATATCAAAATAAAATTGAAGTGTCTGTCTGTAATATAATAAAAACTCTTATCGAGCTCATAGGGTTATTTGCATGTTACTTAGATTGAATAACCATTAGTATTTTTTTTGTCTTAACAGGGTAATACTCGTAATAATTTTATGGTTCTTATCAAAACAGAAAAATCGAATCTTTATTTTATAAATATTAATTCACTAGATCGTTTCAGTAATATATATCGATTTAAAAGATCAATCTTTTTGCAACATGAAATCGATTCATTAACCGATCTCAGTACGCCATGCCTAATAGAAACTTAAATAACTAACAAATATTTGTTTTGTGTTAATACTTAAGGGGATTATTACCACTCAAAAGCTTTTATACATAATAGCTTTGGAGTTGAATAATTCATATCCTGAAGTATTTAAAAACCTACGATAGCTCTATAAGCGATATACGTGTGCTCACATAAGCTCACCGTTGAGTCCGCCCTTACATCCTGGAGACATAACTCTACACAGAATCAAAACTCGGCTAGTTAGCACTATCTGTAAACCATATACAATATTTTAACTTTTAAAACAGGCTTTATCGCTAGCTTATTGTGACGTGTAGCCATTTATCATGTACTCCCATCACGGTAGGGTTCCAATTACTGTCCCGTTTCCCATGATATGTAACATCTATTTTGTTCAAATCACATGTTCGTTTTTCTTAATGATTTTTATTGCACAGCAACAAAGCTATATTTTTGTTGCATAAATATAATTATTTTGTTAATATTTAAACATAATTCAAGGTCTCTCTTCAGCTACACGTGATCTTACTGTGATAAGCAAAATTCTGTTGTTAAGCGGATAATTTAGCTTGAAGCTTTATTTAGCGTTAACGGGCTAAAAATTAGACGCATACGAGTGGGGGGTGGGGGGGGGTAATTGGTAATAAAAATATATTTTTCGGATCTTTCAATTAACTTGTGTATAACCTAAAAAATGATTTGTCTTTGTCTAAAAAATACGCCAAAACTGCTTCCTTCACTTCTTCATCACTTAAAAATTATCAAATTTAAGTGATAAAGAAGTGAAGGTTTTTCCACTTTTGTTTTTTAAAAAATTTTATTTTTTAAAAAACAAAACTGGAGATATTTTAGATATATGCAACTATCGGCCCATTTCATTAGCGACAACTGCGGCTAGATACTTGACAGTATGCTTGAGAGACAGTTAAAAGTACGTATTAAGTTAAACGATGCACAATTTGGTTTTAGACCAAATCTATATCAAATGAGTGTGCAATACTGTCGCTGAATCACATTGTGGGGTATTACACTGTAAGGAATACGCCAGTGTACGCAGCCTTCCTGGATCTTTCAAAGGCTTTCGACCTTGTCAGGTATGACATTCTGGGGGATAAATTGCGAAAGGCTGGTCTACCCGTCTCGTACATTAGTATTTTTAGCTATTGGTACGATCCTCAAATTAATCAGGTAAGGTGGTCTAGTGCACTGTCGGACGAGTACAGATTGGAATGCGGTGTGAGATAAGGGGGATTAACCTCACCTACGCTTTTTAATTTATATATAAATGAACTGATTGATGAACTCTGCATGAACAACATCAGTTACGCAGACGACATGGTGCTTCTGAGCCCGTCAGTTAGTGCAGTCAGACGGCTTTTGTTCATATGTGAGGTTTATGCAGAAGCCCACGGTCTAAAATATAATGTTGCGAAGAGTGAGCTCTTGATGTTTAAGGTGGGCACGAAGAAACCAAATTTCGTACCACCTGTAACTTTAGGAGGTGTTGCACTTAAACGAGTAACTGAATTTAAGTACCTAGGCCATGATGTTACCGAAGATTTAAAAGATGATAAAGACATTGAAAGAGAAAGGAAAGCGCTGGCTATCCGCTGCAATATGCTGGCCCGTCAGTTCTCACGCTATACAGCCGAGGTAAAAGTTATTTTATTTAAGGTCTACTGCCAATCCCTCTATACGTGTGCCTTATGGGTCAGATATACGCGGCGGACATACAACACCCTCAGTACACAATATAATAACGCTTTTAGATTGTTGCTGGGGCTCCAACGTTACTGTAGTTCATCAGGTATGTTTATTGACGCCCACGTAGGCAATTCAACACTTATTCGCAAAAGAACTGCGTCACTGATGCACAGGGTTCGTGGGAGCACCAACAGCATTCTTAACATAATTAGTAAAAAAACCCGAGTGTACTTTTTTTGAGGCACTGGGTTCATGTGCATGTACCCCCTCGGACAGGCACCCCAGGTATATGAACTAATTTATTACCTAATTTTACTTACATATATTTAAGACTTTTTCTTTGTATTTTTAACAAAAAGTATTGTATTATATCATTATGGTAAGTTATGTTGGTGGTTTTTTTTAATATATAATTAAATCGGATACGATGTATGCGTAACGGTGAAATCGATTTATGTTATTTTATTATTATTATTATTAAATTACTATTTTATTTTCGATATTATTATAAATACTTACGCATTTGGTACAATTAATATTAGTAATGATTTATAATTTTAGTATTAGAATAGATACTAATGAATGTTATTTATCCTATGATCCTTGTTGATTGAAATAAATAAATAAATAAAAAATAAACAAAAATAAAAACTTTTTCCCACGAAGTTCTTTTTTTTATGTTTGGAAATACATAATAATCACTGGGTGCTAGGTCAGGACTATAGGGTGGGTGTGGCAAAATTTCGAAGCCCATCTTCTGTTGTTCAATATGGCACTCACAAGTGCCATATTGAACATCGCAATATGGCACTTGTGAACAGGTGCGTTGTCGTGCATAAGGAGGATTCCTTTGGTCAATTTTCCCCTTTTTTTTCTCCTTTATGGCTTCTTTCAATTGTTCTAGGATTGAAGCGTAGTAATTATCGGTTATGAAGACACCTCTATCTTTATAATTAATCAATAGGATTCCTTCTGAGTCCCAAAAGACTGTCGCCATAATTTTACCAGCCGATTGTGCCATCTTAAATTTCTTGGGTGGTGGTGTGCCTTTTTTCTGCCACTGCATAGAGTCCTGTTTGAACTCAGGTTCATAATGGTGAACCCAGGTTTCGTTATCAGTAACATTTCGAGCCAAAACTCCATCTTTGTCTTCCATACAGAGTTCGAAAAATGCACGAGAACACTGCACGCGCTGTTGCTTTTGAGGCGGCGTGAGCGTTGTAGGCACGCATCATGCGCTGACTTGATGGACTTGTTTGATTGACGATAACTCAAAGAATATAATGATCTAATTTCAATAAAACCCGGTTTTCATAATAATAATGAGTTGCTAAATTAGCACCTAATTCAGCAAGGTTCGCACTTTTTACCTACCTACCCATTGCGCGAACTTAAAAACGCACCTACGTAAAAGCACACTCCCGTACGCAAAACGGGAAGGTATGTATGAATATGAGACTATGAAATCGAAATTCCGGCTGCTAGGTAGATAAGAAATGCTTGCTGTTGGAATTAACGTTTTGTACATATATAATGTGTAAAATTGTTACTAAAAAGTAATTATACACAGTGAATAAAGCGTTTTGAATCCTTGGGAAAATAAAAATATATGTTAAAATGAGATGCGTTCTGAACAAGTGTTGTAATGTTGGCAAAATCCACTATTTTTGGCTTTAGTATAAGTCATTCAATATCTAAAAATATTTTTAAAATTTAAAATAAGCCAAATTTTTAATGTTATTTTATGTTGAGTTACTCCCTATCCTACAACTGGGCACAGCTAGTATTATGTCGAAGAGTTCTATCGAGAAGTATCCTTCTCACGCTGCTCCAATGCATTTTGATTATCATTTGATATTTATTTTTATGCGGGACACTGAATAAGATTTTATTTGATTTGACAAACATGATGACTTTGTAATTAAAATAATACTAATTTTTAGGTTTTATAAAACTAGAATATATTTTATTAAGACACATCGATCTTACAACGGAAAGCACCAATGTTCAACAATCAATTTAACGAGTTGATATAGAAAGAGAATGTCTTATTCTTTATCTAAGAGCCCGTTGGTCTTTGTTGCCAGGAGTGATAATGCTTTAGTGGTCTTTTTGTGTGTTACAGGTATTCGTGAGCTGTAGTAGCAAGTTACCATCAGGTGGACTATCAGTTTATTGGAGGTAAACAGTAATGTGAATATTGTCAAACTCTCATTGGCAAGCGCAGTATTGGGTGACATCCCGCTGGGCCGACTGATGGCCTCATGAAATATGATTGTTGTTGGTGATTCAGGACCGTTTCTTGTTCAGCTGTGGATTTAAGATGGGCTGTAATGGTGAAGATGAATGTTGATGGTAAAATAATATAAAATATTTTATGGTGCACGGTGTAGCGGCGGTATAAGGATATCTACTCACTGTCGACATGGGGTAGTAGTATCCCATGTCGACAGTGGTGGGTTTTCGTAAGAGGTGAAAAAGGGAAACTGAAACAGGATATGGGCAGCAGCATTCTTGATAACAACTCAAAATTGTGAAACGGCTGCGGTAGCCAACTTGCTGCTGGATGCAACTATAGCAAAACCCTCCTAATAAGACAATCTATGGGGAACGCCTATATTTAGCAGTGGACTTTTATAGGCTATAAGGGATAGACGAAACTATAATAAAATAATTGGTTGATCCTGCGGGCCATCCCTAGAACTTCTACTAATTTCCAATGCAAAGCGCTCCAAATTTCACCAATATATGACGTTGAATATGAAATTATACGTAATTTAAAAAAAAATATTTTTTTTTAAATTTTGTTAACGATATCTCACGAACGAATCAACCGATTTTGACCGGACCGGCGGCGACTGACGTGGTTTTTGTGTGTGTGGACACACATGCACGTACGCTTGCAGGTACGCAGGCACACACGTACGCACACACGCACGCAGGAACGCAAGCACGCACGCACGCGCGCACATTTATAGGCTGTAATTCAAGGATAAAATACTAATATGTATAAAACATTGCCAAATAGATCAAAGAAAAAATATTAAGCCGCTTTCATGGAATTTTTGTTCTTTGCAAGTTTCTCAACATGCACCAAAACATCTTATAGCTAATCTCTGAGTAAGTTTGTTCAATCACTCATTAAGGTCTCGAGATGAATCGCTCATTCGTGTGAACTCGGAAATTAGCGATTTACCCGGATGAGGGAGGAATAGCAGCTTATTCGAGCAAACTTATGGAAGTTATCACATCAATACACCTTGTTTTGTCTCTCAGTCACGTTCGTAGTCCCAAGATAAAACCCTCGTCGAAAATAAAGTAACTTAAAATTGCAATTAATAACTTTAACAGGGAGAAGCATTAAAGCTGCGAAACGTCTGGTACCATACAGGTACACGATTGTCAATTCGTTTACCAATTGCGAAGAAAAATAAATAGAAACCGAAACCGAAACAAAAAATTTTTATTCAATATACGAGTATATCATAAATAATACTTATTGAAAGACAATTTTTTTAACTTACCTCCAGTTCGGAAGAAACCTCTATCCTGGGAAGATGCTGGTAATCAGCAGATAAATCGTCTCTACAACGGGGTAGGTTTAGCAGTAGCAGGCTACTGCGGGCCTCTGAAAAATTTTTTTCACCTTTCAGTCTCATCGCTCCATCCAAAAATGATGCCTCCTTGGCCGATTTTTCGAAAAAGATACTAGGTATATAAGTAGGTACGCAACTATTGTGTGTAGTGGAATTTTTTTCTCATTTCTTTTTTCTTAAAAAAGTTAACACCCAACTTTTAAAGAAAAAAGAAAGGTGAGAAATTTTTTAATCAATAAATTGCGTACATACTAGAATTTTCTACTGAATTTTGGAGTTAGTTTACATACATATATTCCACAAGAGAAGACTTTCAGACCCGATATAATTATTTGCAGGTCATACAAATAATTGTTTGTCGCGCCGTATCTCACTGCTATGCCACTGTGGCACAGATAGACTATGCGAACACACGGTTCACATTATTGTAAGTGAATTCCCTGAAGTTGAATGCCTTCGTTGATGTAGTGGATGTAAGCGCATTCGATGATCATAATGTGATCTTGGGTCTAATACTGGATCTGGCGAAAATCGGTTATGGGGTTTTCTATCAACTTGTTTACGAACTTAGCAGCGATCTGGTGGTTTATCCTTATTATAAGTTAATACTGTAACAAATAAACTTATAATTAGGAAGCGTTTGTAGTGTGAACATTATTGTTTTAATAAGTATTTATAAGTACCTACATTATTGGTGAACCAAAATAAATAAACAAAAAACCGCGAGGTTCAGGGTAGTTTGAGCGGCTGACTCGTATTTGTACATATTTTCAGGAGTTATACATTTTTGTGGTATCCTCGTAACCTTGATGCCCATCAAACCTATTTCACTAATGTTGAAGATTATAAACGGCTTACACAAAACCTTATCTGCATCAATCTCCCAATACGCTACCCATTGAATAAAGTTAATTTTACGTATTTTATCCCAGTCAGGAAATCTGCAGTCTGTGAACATGTTCAAGATTGCACCCACCACTATATCAAATTTGATAGACCACAAATCCTTGCAAAGGAACATCGATTTCTACCAACTTTACCTACTATTTTATATCACCAGTGGGTGAAGTAAGAGGCGACAGAGGGAAAAAGGAGATGGGCAGCAGCATCTTCCTGATACCTTAATAAATAACCGCCTGCCGGACGTGACAACAATGGCAAATATCTCCCCTAAGAGGCATCTGTGGAGGAGACTTATGTTCAACAGTGAACGTTTTACAGGCTGTAATGAAGAAATAGAAAAAGTGTGATAATTTAAGGTTAGTATTAATTGTCAAAGGATTTGGTTTCTACGGACATTTTCATTAGAAAAGTGTTTTGAAGTTTTTCCTTCATGGTTCTGTGAATATTGTTTATTCCTGAATGGCTGTTATTTCTACGAGGGCGGCATTGAAAATTCGGGAATCAAGGAAGTGACACAACATTACTGTTTAAAAATGTATTTATTGCTTTTCGAAGTATTCTCCGCGAAATTTGACACATTTTTCCATACGATGGAACCAGTTATTGAAGCAACCATTCCATTCGGAAGTTGGGGACTCCAAAATGGCCGTTTTGTAGGCGTCCACAGCTTCTTCAGGTGATGAAAATTTTTGTCCACGCAATTTATTCTTTATTTTAGGAAAAGTATAGGAATCATTAGGGCTTAGGTCGGGGCCGTACGGCGGATGGTCTAATAATTCTATGTTTTCTTGCTCTAAAAACTCTTTTGTTCTGTGTGCGGTGTGAGAACTCGCATTGTCGTGATGGAGGATGATGCGGCGGTTGCAGTTCTCTTTACGGAGTTCAGAAACGACCTGTGGCAAACAAATGCTAGCATACCATTCTGCATTAACCGTTCCTTGTCCCTTCAAGACGAATGGTCGTAACATGGCCGGTTTTGGAGACAAACGTGGCCACCATTTTTTTTGCAACACTCTGTGAACGAACAATTTTTGTTGGCTTTAACTCATTTTCGAACACCCAAACTCGTAACTGGTTTTTTGTTTCGGGTTCGTACGCGTATATCCAGAATTCGTCACCTGATAAGATGTTGTATACAGCATTTGAGGATCCTGCGAGGAATCTTTCGAGAGTTCTGACGCACCAAGTAACGCGAGCCGCTTTTTGCTCTTCACAGAGCGAATGCGGTATCCATCTGGAAAACAACTTTTTAACACCTAATTGTTCATGCAAGATTATTTGTATTTGACTCATGCCAATGTCTAAAGTTGCCTGAATTTCGCGGTATTATGTTGTCTGGCATCAACGTTTTCTTGGGTGACTGCAGTTTTTGACGAGGGGTTCATCACTGAACTTGACACGTCCACGTTAAAATTCAGCAAACCAGCGATAAATTGTGATTTGGATGGGGCTTCATCACCAAATGCAGAAATCATCCGGTCAACACATCTGTTTTTGTGTTAAACTACTTTGAAAGTCCATAATAAATCATCGCTCTTGAATTTTCTCGAGTCTATTCCATTTTCTCAACGACTAAACAAGTTTGACAAAACCTTGCGACAAGTCCGAGAATCTTTTTTTTAAATAAATAAATTGTATTCGATTTTTAAAACTAAGGAGTTTTCAATTAAAAAAATTTTAATATGACAGGAACAGTGGAAATATTCCATTCCCGATACTTTTAGTGCCGCCTAGTATATAGGGAATATATACTAGGCGGCCTAGTTTTAGAGCCTAGTGGGATGTTAAAAGACGAAAGCAGGATACCCGATGGTATGACTTCGGTCCCTTGGGAGAGAGGTAAAGTCCTTGTGAGGGATGCTGATTGCCTGGACATCTTTAATTTCAGAGTTATCAAACGATAATTCTGAGATATAGCTATATTATTTTGCCATTTGCTGTAGATACTAGCGCACAAGTGAAGTTTCTAACGAAATTATACAGAGTCTAATTATCACCAGTATTCGTAATAACGCTAGTTTTTTCTTGCTCAAAGGCTAAGTATAGCCATTCAGCGCTATACTTAGTCTAAACTCGGCCAGCATTCTTGCACTATACCTCTGGGAGTAAAAGGAGCTTAATATTCTTTCTCTTATAAATTAAAAGTTTACTTTGTTGATATTAAATATAAATTTCGGTAGGTTGACAAAGTTAGTGAAATCTCAAATGGCGCTTATCGGAGCAAGTTTTGATTAGTTAGGAATCGAGTTCCGAATATTTCGATATCAATGTATTGATCTGCAAAATGATGATTAAACGCAGTTATTTGTTTATTAGTTTTTGTAGTTATTATATCATCGAAGGAGGAAAATAGCAGCATAGTGTTACTGCATTTCTTATTGTAAGTGTGGAGAGCCGGAGGCACTTTTAACAGAAAACGAGGTATTTCATCTTATAATTCAACAGTGACTACGCATCTACATTTTGATTGTTAATAGAGGATAGATTTAGATAAGTCATGATCAATAGGTCAACGCATCGACTTACCATCGGATGGACTGTGTGCTTTTTGTCATACTTATTCTTAAAAAAAGGTACACCTCAAATATGTGTAAAATCAGTTCATTTTGTCATCCAACAATTTTATCTTAATACGCAGTAACTTGATACGCCTTGACCACGGTAATACTATCTATACAGTATTCCAACTTCATACAAACGGACGAAGCGAGAGCTATGCCTACGCGCCTCGATCTCGGCATGCGCTCGGCATGCTAACAGTCGAGACTGTGCCGCAGTGATGATTTTGTGAAATATATAAAAATGGAGGAAATAAATAATAGAATAGAAATAAAGAAATAATAAATCTGAACTTCATTTAAAACCAAATATTTAAATTGTAAAGTAGCTGCAGGTATCTATAACCAATTAAAAGATATTCCTTTTCTCCACGTTGTCCATGTTTCCCAAAACAATTTTTAATTTATATTATTTTTAGCTTTATATTAGAAAGAGGATTTTTTATATTTAAAAATCTAATAATAAATCATTTCGTAAGTCTCAGCCGAGGCGTAAATATTTTTCGGTCGCAAATTTATAAGACCGATTTGTTATTCAAACATAAACATGGTTTTTTAATTAAATCTACCAATCAAAAAACGACACGCATTTTTATTGAACACTTCCTATTCAATTCACAAAGTACCTATTTTATTTGTTTATATAAAAACAAAGTAGGCAAATGTAAAATGCTGGAGGCAGGAAGCCCTATCGCATGTTTACGTGCCGCACGGCTGTAGGCATTTATTTGAAAGATACGGCCGAGTTACAATACTGTATAGATAATATTACCGTGCCTTGACGCTCCGTAAGATTTGTCTGTTTATATTATTTCATAGTTGTCGTAAGAGATGATTTTGGGAATGATAGAAAAATGTTTTGGCTTGACGACAGATGGCGCTAAAACCAACTCGTTTATGAAAGAAGAAAAATACACTAATTGGGGACTAGCAGCAGCTTCAAAGCCGGTACTGCAATTCGCTATTCGATCCAAGCGCGATGATTAAGGCAAACCGTCTATACAAAGAGAAAGACTTTCACGGGCTGATTAGGGAGACGAAATAATTTTTTTCAAGAATGAATAAACATCAATGTCTCTTTAAAGTAAGACCCCTCTAAAAGTACTCATCATTGCTATAAGTAATGAAGAGTGTATATCTGTTGTGATATTCACAACAAAACTAGAGTTAGTGACTTAGTGACGGTCTGTTGTGTTGGTAAGCCAACGTAACCATGGATTGGCCATATGGCTCAAAAGTCGAAAACTGATAAAGAAAACAAATTAGTAGTAATATCTATTTGCAGACGTATTGGTATGCGTAGACCTTATAAGACATGACTCGATGAATATGTCGGGGTTGTGGTATAAGGCAGGCTCTGTTCACCAATAGGCATGTGGTGTAGTTAATGGTAATGATAAGGTTCAAACTTTTAAACATAAAATTTCATTAGTAGGACTTAAAAATTTTATTTTTAAATTCACTTATTTCGTGGATAAATAAGCATAAGACAATAATGTACTGTACATATATTTGACGGATAGTAAAAGAACACTCCCATACTCAAAACGAGAACACATGTATGAATATAAGACTATGAATTTTTCAGCAGATTGAAATTTTACAGTAATTTCATACACCTTGTATTTGGAATAGACGTTTTATATATCAACGAATCTTACACAGCTAAAAAAAGATTCTGAAATTTGTGACCTGAATAAATTTAGCAATTTTGGCAAAATTTGCTATTTTTGACTTTGGTATAAATCATCCAACATATAAAAAGTGGTAAAAGATTTATATAAGCCAAATTATGATGTAATTTTATATTAAGTTACCGCCTATACTCTAAAAGTCAAATCTGGGCACAGTTCTACTCTCATATCGAAGGTTCAACGAGAAGTTTACCTCCCACGCTGCTCCAGTGCGTGTTTTGCTTGTCATTTGTTGTACTTTAAGATTAAATTTGTCCCTATGGAAATAAAGCTATGCCTCATAATTTTATTTTATTATATTGAATTATGAACTGATTTCATACATACATAACATAAAACATAAACACTCACGCCTGTCACCCAGAGGGGTAGGCAGAGACTACAGACTTCCATTTGGCACGATCCTGACACACCTCTCTCGCCTCCTTCACATCCATACACCTCCGCATACATGCTCGTCGGTTAAGGGTACTCCTAATTTGGCCCGTTTTCAATAAATCGCCAATTTGGTCGATAAATTTTCGCCTAGGACGTCCCTTTCCGACTCTGCCATTCACTTCTGCAACATAAATTTTCTTTGTCACTCTTTCCTCATTCATTCTTTCCACATGACCAAACCACCGAAGCATTCCTTTCTTAATCCTGGTCACAACATCATCTTGCAAACCACACTCTTCTCTTATTACACAATTTCTTACCCTGTCATTAAGATTCAGCCCTAACATACTCCTTAACGACCGCATTTCTACTGCGTTCATTCTACTCTCGTGCTTCTTCTGCCACACCCAACTTTCACTACCATATGTTAAAGTAGGGACCAACACAGCATTGTGAATTGCCATACGTGCCTTTTTCGACACATTTTGACTCTTCACAATAGAGTGCAGGGCCCCATTTACTCTATTTCCCGCATTCACTCGTCGTTCTATATCCTTATCATATCTCCCATCCCTGCTAAATACGCAGCCCAAATATACAAACTCGTCTACTTGCTCGATCAACTCCCCTTCTATTCTTATTTCACAAATCGTTTTACTTTCTTCTCTTTCAAAAACCATAACCTTCGTCTTACTTGCGTTCACTTTCATACCCCTTTCTTTTAATGATCTGTTCATTAATGTAACCATCATTTGCAACTCGGCCGCCGACGACGCAAGTATAACTTGATCATCGGCGTACAAAAGGCATTTGACGGTTAACTCACCCATTCTTAATCCGCATTCTTCAACTTTCAAATTTTGCAAACAACTGTCCATAAATAGGTTGAACAGCCACGGGGAAGCTACACAGCCCTGTCTGACACCTTTATGGATGTCAAACCAGTCCGAGTAGACCCCGTTGATCCTAACACAAGCACTAGAGTCCCTATAAAGGGACTCCAATGCCCGTATCAAGCCAGCGCTCAACCCAAATGAGTTCAGTGTTTGCCATAGCACATCCCTATTCACTCTGTCATAGGCCTTTTCCAAGTCCATGAACGCACAAAAAACCTTTTGGTTTTTGGCCAAAAACTTCTCCGCGATCATGCGCATGGAAAAGACTTGATCTGTACATCCCATTCCCTTTCTAAATCCTGCTTGCACATCCCAAATTTTTCCATCAGTTTCTTTCATGACCCTTTCAATCAGTACCTTAGCATACAGTTTTCCCACAATGCTAAGAAGGCTGATGCCACGGTAGTTTTTACAGTCCTGCTGCGACCCTTTTCCCTTATATACTGGGACTATCACGGCTTTGCACCAGTCTACCGGTACCCGCTTCAGTTCCCAGCATAAATTAAACAAGGTGTGCAGCAGGCCTGCCACCACTTCCTCTCCAGCCCTTAGCATTTCGAGTGAAACTCTATCATATCCGGCAGCCTTACCTGCTTTCATGCTTTTCATTGCTTTCATTATTTCACCTACACTAATCTCGCTACCTCTTTCCTCTTCCTTCGGAATTTCTACTTCACTTAGTACACACGTTGTCTCCTCACTCATAAACACGCTTTTAAAATATTCCTTCCATCTCTTTAAACTCAAAACTTCATCATTCAGAATATAGCCATTCTCGTCTCTTATAGCATTCATCATAGGCTGTTTTGAATGTCCCCTGGCAGTTCTTACAAGTTTCCAGAACATTTTAATATTTGCCTGGAAATTATCCGATATTCTTCTATCATTCTTATCCGTTCTTTCTTGCTTTTTTCTTTCAACTACTTCTTTTACTCTCTTATTAAGATGTCTAAAGACTGCCTTTTTTCTTTCAATATCATCATTCGTACCGCTAGAATTACCAGCCTTTGTTGCTAGTAAATCTAGCCATGCTCTCTTCTTTGCTTCAACTTCCATACGTACCTCATCATCCCACCATAACGTATTATTTTTCCTTTCATTCTTTCTCTTACTAACACCACATACTTCGGTAGCTGCATCCACTAAACCTTTCTTTACATTTTGCCATACATTCTCCAAGTCTAACTCCTTCATACATAATTCATCCAAACCACTTATATTTTCTTTCAGTCTACATTTGAACTTCTTTTTCTCACCTTCATCTTGTAACCTTTCTGTTCTAATACGCTGTAACGCAGTGGTAGACACAGATGACCGATGGCGCCAACGCCTGAATAGACCATTAATTCGGCATAGAACCAAATAATGATCCGTTCCTACGTTAGAACCCCGGTAAACCCTTGTATCTACAACTGCGCCCCTCAATCTTTCATCCACAATTATTAAATCTATCATGCTTCTATCGTCACCTCTTTCCCAAGTATACATGTGAATCCTCTTGTGGCGAAAGCAAGTGTTCGTCACAAAAAGATTCTTTTCCATACATACGGTGAGGAGACTTTCACCATTCTCATTTATACTTTCATCACCAAACGTTCCCAATATCCTTTCATAACCAAGCCTCCTCACCCCAACCCTTCCATTAAAATCTCCTAGCATAATAATATTTTCATTTCCCTTACACTCCATTAACACCATCCTTACCATTTCCCAAAACTGCTCTCGGATATAAGTGGGCTTAGACATGTCTGGGGCGTAGACCCCTAACACAAACAACTTCTTTAAGCCCACTTTCATTCGTATCCACAGCAGTCTTGGGCTTACACATTCATACTCTTTCACACATTGGCCCATTCTTTCTGAAAGGATGATACCTACTCCCTGGCATGCCCGCTCGATCTCGTCTACACCAGACCAGTATGCGGTATACATGCCATGTGTAGTGACATCCTTTCCCTTCCTTTTCGTCTCATTTACACATAACACATCTATTCCTCTATCATTCATCATATCGCGTACTTCATCCATTTTATCATTCATTGCCCCACATACATTCAACGTAGCCAGACGGACCTCTGCAATCCACTTTTCGCCTCTCCGGGAGACAGAAACTGATTTCAGGTTCGAAATTTGCAATTTATTACAATCGTTATGTTTTATTGAGCTACAAAGGTTTCGAGAGTTGTTTATTATAATTTAACAAATTAGATTGATTAGATTGATGAATGAAAACGTTAATTTATTTATTTTTGTGTGGGATACTGAATAAGATTGGATTTGAAACGTACAAGCGTGACTACTTTTTATTAAAAAATATTATACTATATTTGAAGATAACGTATCTTCAAATATAGTATATATTTTTTAATAAAAAGTAGTCACGCTTGTACGTTTCAAATCCAATCTTATAATATCATAAAATATAGTAGTCATGTTGCAGTAATATTGATAGTAAAGTTGTAGCATAAATGGGTTGGCTCGACCTTGGAAGAACGACGCTCTCACAGAATACCAGCGTAAAATAGTAGCTTAATGCTGCTGTGTTTCGTATGGTGAGTGTAGAAAACCGGAGACCATTTTTACTTGGAAACGAGGCATTCCATCTTAGTCCTCACGGGTGACAACGCATCTGCATTTTGATTTGTAATCGAGGATCGATGTAAAAGTCTATGGGCCACAGCAACCACTCACCATGAGGTGGACTGTGTGCTACTTTGTTACCCTATCCTATAAAAAAATATATACAAATTTTAAGTTTTATAAAACTAGATCATATTTATTATGACATCTTCCCTATTACAGAAGAGACCCACGTTCAACAATAAATTTTACGGGTTAATATGGAAAGAGAAAGTCTGGTTCTCTGCTTAGGAGTCCGAGTAGAGCAGTAGAGTTAACTAAAGCAGTTCATATTAGTTGCCAGAGAAGATTTTTTGTGTGTTACAAGTGTTAACAGACTCCACGAAGAACTTACCATCAGGTGGATTATTAGCTCATTGGTAGCATTTAATATTCTTTAATAGTGGCAACCTCTTACTGGTGAGCGCAGTGTTAAGCAACATCACAGTTGACGTGAAAACCTAATGAAAAATTGTTGCATCTATCTCGGGACCGTTTGTTGTACCAATCTATGTTCAGCAGTGGATATATTATGCAGTAGATATATAGTGGATGTAATAATGATGATCGTGAATGTTGATTTTAAAATAATAAAAATCCCCCCTATTTGGCATTCTGTAAGGATCGTTACCGCTGTAAATTTCGCAATACGCGAGCAAACCGGGTTCGATCCCCGCCGGCACCAATGAAATTGTTAATTGCAATTTTAAGCACTGATTTACCACGTGCTCGGCGGTGAAGGAAAACATCGCGAGGGAACCTGCATGTCTGAGAAATAACATAAAATATTTCGAAGACATGTGAAGTTCGCCAACACGCACTGGGGTAGCGCGGCAGACATTTCCTTGCCCTAAAACCCTCTCAGAAATGAGAGGAGGCCTGTGCCCAGCAGTGGGACGTATATGGGCTGTAACTTTACTGTTTACTAGAGGATGGTTATTGTTCAGCAGTGGATATTTATAGGATGCAATATATGGATACAATATTAATATCTATAAAACATTCGCAAATAGATCAAAGAACCAATATGCCACTTTTACGGAATTCTTGTTATTTGCAAGTTTCTGAACATGCACCAAAACGTACTATAGCTAATCTCTGAATAAGTTTGTTCAATCAATCAATAAATCGATAAGAAGAAGAGCGATAAATCGCTCATTCGTGTGAACTCGGAAATGAACAATTTATCCGGATGAGGGAGAAATCAGATAAGCTCCTGTTTATTCGAGCAAACTTATGGAAGTTATCACATCAATACACCCTGTTTTGTCTCTCAGTCACGTTTGTAGATAAAACCCCTCATATAAAATGAAGTAACTTAAAATTGCAATTAATAACTTTGACAAAGAGTAGCGTTAAAGGTGCGTAACATCTGGTACCGTACAGGTACAGGATTGTCAATTCGTTGACCAATTGAGAAGATTAAGGTCAATCGTCTCACAAATGGGATTGGTCCATGTTCAGCAGACTTTTACGGGCTGCTGAAGAAAAAGTTTCACCGTTCAATCTCACCACTCTATCCAATAATGATGTCTCCTTGGCCGATTTTCGAAAGAGATATTAGGTATGTACCTAAATACGTAATTTACTTACTTATCTTCACGCACAATCCCTAACGGGGTAGCCAGAGAGAACAGATCGCCAAGTGTCACGATTCTTACATACCTCTTTCGCTTTATTGAGGTTCATTATCTTCTTCATACATGCACATCTAGGTATCCGAGTACTTTTTACCTTCCCCTCTTCGAGTAATTTACTAACATGGTCTTCGAAAGTTAGTCTCGGTCTACCTCGACACCTTTTAATATTTACTTCGCGCTATATATTTTCTTCACCATTCGCTCTTCACTCATTCGCTCAACGTGCCCAAACCATCGGAGTACGCCCCTATCAATTTTTATGATAAGGTCATCTTTCAATCCTGCCATATTGCGAATCTCTTTGTTTCGCTTTCGGTCGGCTATGGTAACGCCGCACATTTTACGAAGAGATCGCATCTCCACTGCATTCAACTTGCTCTTCAAGTTTTGCTTTTCTATATGCTTCTTCTGGCATACCCAGGTTTCGCTGCCATATAACAAAGTCGGTACCAACACTGCGTTATGTATTGCAAGGCGTGCACTCTTCACTACACCTTGCCTTTTGACTAATGCATTCAGGGACTTTGTTCCCAGCAGCGACACGCCTGTCCACATCTAAATCACATCTTCTATCCCGGCTGAAAGCACTCCCCAAGTATACAATTTCATTTACCTGTTCTAGACATTCCTGATTTACCCATATTTCACATTTCGTTTTCTCTTCGTCCTTTTCAAATACCTAACACGTAAACGTAACAATATAGAAAAATGTGTGTAGTGGAACTTTTTCTCTCCTTTTTATTTTCTTTAATAAAGTTAACACACAATTATTACATAATATATATATATATATATATATATATATATATATATATATATATATATATATATATATATAAAATATATAATTCAAACTCATTCGGTCTTTCGCATGCTTTCTGAATAATCGATGTCAGTATGTGCGGGTTAACGGGTATAATTCCAGCGATTACTTCACGAGATCAGGTGTTAGTCAGGGCAGTACGTTGGGTCCAACCCTCTTCCTGCTCTTTATTAATGATCTGCCTAGCACCGTTTGTTTTTCTGAATGTCTCCTCTTTGCTGATGACTGAGTTTTAAGTCATCAGCCTGGGTATTGAATCTGAATCAGATACCATAAATTTACAAAGAGACATTGATGCTGTGTTGAGTTGGAGTCAAGAAAATATATTAACATTAAATAATAATAAATGCAAAGTAATTACTTTCACTCGAAAACCTAGACCAATTGTAAATGTATATAGCTTACTTGACGCTCCTCTGGAAAGAGTAAATAATATTCGAGACTTAGGGCTGTTATTAGATTCCAAACTGGACTTTCATCTTCACATGACAAGTATCTGTAAGAACGCACATAGAATGTTAGGGTTTGTTATTAGGACTGGAACACAATTCGACAATGAAGTAGTTGATAAAATAATGTTTAACGCATTTGTTCGTAGCAAGCTGGAATACGGTGCTGTTGTCTGGGACCCGTTTGAGTACAAGTATGTCCTTATGGTCGAGAAGATACAGCGTAAGTTTGCCCGTTGGTGCTTTCGGAAGCAATACGGGTACTATCCTCACCTGTATCCTTCTTTGTTCGTATCAGGCATGGTTGGTATGGAAACTTTAAAATTTAGGAGGGTTATGCTAATGCTGACACATTATCTCTCTATACTCCATCATAAGATCGATAGTCTGCAAATACTAGAGAGTGTACGCATCTTAGTTCCCCGTAATATGCGACAGGAGTCAGGGCTGCAGCTAGCACCGCGCCGCCGGCCTCGTTTGATAGCGCGTCCTGTCGCGCGCACCAGGCGCGGCGAGCACGCGCCTACTATCCGCGCATTACGAATGATTGGCGACATACTTGCTCAGTACGATGATCTTGACTTATTTGCTGATGGATTGAGTACACTTATAAGTAAATTAAGAAATATTGTAATTGACATTTTATAAATTTTTATTCTTGACATTGATTATTAACTTTTATTTTTTTATTGATTATAAACTACTATTTTAATGATGTATACTATTTTGTTTGACTATTTTGTTCTTTTTTTGTTTAATTAATTTGACTGTTTTCGTTTTATTAATTTGATTATTTTCGTTTTATATTTTTTATTATTTTATTTGTTCTGCAATTATTTCAACTTATTTTTTTATTTTAATTTTAATTTAATGTGATTTATTTGGTAAAATTAATTAACTCTAAAATAGACAATTTTAACTTAATGAATCTAATGTTGGAAGTGTGTTGGATGCTATCATCTGTTAGCTTGTAGACATGTATCTTATAAATAAATAAATAAAAAATAAATATAAAAATCCATTGTTGCGTCCTTCTATTCTATTCTACTTGGATTTTCTACCGCATAGTTGAGATAAACTACTCAGTCATACTATATATAAAGTTGGGGAAAAAGTTTCTTCGCATTTTATATACAAATTGAAGACATTTTTTTTTTCAAAGTTCAATTACATTTTAATATAATACATATGTGCCATTTTGTTCGATAACTTGTTGCCATCTTGTAGGAAGTGGCAAATCCTGTTGCTGTAGAAATCTTTGGATTGTTGATCAAAAACATACGACAAGTAGTTTTCATAGTCCTCTCTTAATGTTGACCAAATACTACCCAAAGAATTCTGAAGAGACAGAAACATGTAAAAATCTGAGGTCCTCACCAAGCTTTCTCAATTTTTGCTGCGTGGCCAAATAAGTGTGTGGTCTGGCGTTATCATAATGAAAGATCACTCCCTTTCTATTGATCAAACTCGGTCGTTTGTTTTCAACTTCTTGCTTAAGTGTTGTTAGTTGCTGTCAGATGGTTTCGCCCGGCGGTGAAAGCTCATAATAAACGATGCCCTTCCAATCCCACAATATCACCTAATTGCGTGTTAAACCGGGTTTCGCTACAATTTGTGGAGCTTGACTACTCTTTGACCATGACCTTTTTCGCACGTTATTGTCGTAGATGATCCACTTTCATAACCAGTGATCAATCTTGTCAATTGGCTTCATTACGTTTTGAATATAGAATCGCAAATTAATACACAATTCATACCAAATATTTTTGTAAAACCTATAGATCTATTATGTACTACGTACTAGAGGCGACACTGCATGTAGTTTCGCTATTCCATTCAATTGCAGTGTTAGCACCGCACTTTACTCAGTCACTCGCTAGGCGCTAGTGAGTTGACACGTAATCCTTACATTATATTTAAAAAAAATCTCGATAAAATATGCCTTGGTGTGTTTCTAGACATTGCACAAATAATTCATGTAATGTTAGCAAATACCAAGGAATAACTTTTTATCGGTTAATAAGATACTTAATTTATTGATTAAGGATTAAAGTATTATAGATTAATAATAAAACAAATTTTTCCTAAGACGCCATTTTGTGTCATTATAGATTATGAAATTAATTTGTTCAGATTCGACATTTCTGTGGGTGCTTAAGTATAGGACGAATATATTATTATGTACACATTTTTTTGGAGAAACTTATATGGTTATCAAAATTAGGTTACATTTTTTTATATTTAAATCTGCTTATTATACCTACTTTTACTTTATTTTCAGGTTTCCACATCAAGGTCAAAGTGGAATAAATTCGTCCATTTTTAACTCTCGCTCTAATTTAAATGTTATACTAATAAGTTTTGTTAAACATACATTTAGTATGTTTTTTTTATATTTGACATAGTTAACTTTTAAAATATTCAGTTAAAATATCATTAATATGTAATTGTGATATAATATTATGTAACATTATATTAAATAAAAAAAATAATATACAAAATTAAAAAATGTACTCGATATAGTTTACCTCTTTAACAATACAATCTACAATTACCTACTGATCAGTCTACCTACGTTTATTCTATGATAAAAAACCAACCGCGCGAACACAGATTAGCGCACGTTTTTTGTTTAAAATAGCTGTTCTAGTACGTAAGTACATATTACTTCAATGGTAAAGCCAGACTTTTTTTTCCTGGACTGAACACGCTTGAAGCAATTTTGTACTACTCTAACTAACACTATATTAAGTCCATAAACGTCAAAATTTTTTTCGCGGCTTGAAACCCGTTTTCCGTTTTTAGTAATTAAACTTCAGAATATATTGAATTTTTTTCGTTAGATTCCCTCATGTTGGTTGACAGAAAAACTAATAAGTAGTAACAGTAGTAACAGAATAACTAAAAATAGCGGGAAAATGTATTTTTTTTACTCTTTTTTCTTAATGTCCCATATATATTGACATTTAAATCAGCCAGATACAAACAGTACAACCAAAGAGAATTTTCTTCAATTTTGTACAAACAAAATACGAATAAACTTTTCCCTGACCCATTTATATATAAGAGATTTTCACCTATATAGTTAATCATCACGATATCTATGGAACTATTAGGCCTAGCTTCAAACTTGACTTCAAATTTGATAAGAATATTCGTTTCGCCTTCCGCGTACTAGGGCACTATAATAATGTTCCACGTAGATGACTAGTCTCCGTTGAGGCTGGCTGCCATGACCGAAATTCGGTCTGGAGTACAAGTTAATAAGGTTGTGCAAGAATCATCGAAGGACAACGCTCTCACAGAATACCAGTGCAAAATAGCATCATGGTACTGCTTTGTTTTATATTGTAAGTACAGAGGATCGTAGACAGTGCATCTGCATTTTGATTATTAATAGAGGATAGATGTGGATGTCAATGTGCCAAAGCATCCACTTACCATCAGGTGAACTATGTGCTTTTTGTCACCCTTATTCTTTAAAAAAAATCTGGGTATGGCTGTCTGTGTTAAATTTATGTATGTAAACTACCTCCTCGATACAGGAATCTACTCCTACTAATTCTACTTCTAATGATTACATTAACAAAATTTTATAACCAAACTTCTTATTAATCAGTCATTAGCAGTCTGGCGCTGAATGCTGCTCGCAATACTGAATATGGTACAAATAGGTATCAAATGTGTTGTGTGTTTTGATACAGCTCCACATAGATTTTATATCTATTTGGAGCTACGATACGTATCGGAAGTCCTAAAACTTATTGGTGTTTCTAATAATCTGAATGAAATGGAAACAATAGATTAAAAATGATTAATTACTTACCCTTACGTCAACAATGCATATCATATTAACTGCAGTATGCGGGAAACATTGGTATCTTTAAACAGACGTTTCTTTTTAACTTAAGCGGTGGAAAACACAGGTTTTCACCTTTTTATACCCTAATTTCACACATGTGGTGTGGAGTTATGGTATAAATTGCTGAATTCTGTAATAAACTCAAATTCCTCAAAATGCTCAAAGACGTTTATGATAATGAATGCACGGATGTAGGTATCACCAGCATTAAAACATTGACACCAATTTATTTGCTATATCAAAACCAGAGCTTTATATAGTCGATAAGCTAATAATCACATACTTAAATAATTTTAAAACATACATTATATTTACTACGAAATAAAACTAACACTAACAACTTAAATTATCATGCAGTCCACGAAAGTAAGTAGGTAATAAAGGGTCAAGAACTTTTCCTAATATCTGGAAGCGTACTAATATCGTTCCCGTACATAAAAATGGGTCAAAGCATAACATTGAAAACATAAAAGAATGTTTTAAGCACTCAAATTTTTTTATATGCTGATGATCTGGAGGCTTATAAAATTATAAAAAATGTAAATAATTGTTTACTTTTTCAAGAAGATCTTAAGAATTTGAGTTTCTATTGTCTAAAAAGTAAACTTTATCTTAGTATCCCAAAGTGTCTAACAATATTTTTTACTAAAACAAAAAAGTGGTTAAATTCAACTATACCCTCTGTGACAAACTGCTGCATAGAGCCTCTTTTGTTCGAGATCTTGGTGTAATTTTGGACCAAAAACTCTACTTCGCTTTACCTACATTTAGAAAAAATTATAAGGAAAGCATATCAACTTTATGGTCTTGTCATGAGATCATCAAACAAATTCAAAAAGCCTTCAAAATATTTGCATTTGCTTAAGTCCTTGATTCAGCCGCAATTAGATTATGCTTGTGTTATATGGAACCCCTACTATGCAAAATATAGTGAAGCCATAGAAAGAGTTCAAAGCAAGTTTTTACGCACCATGCATTATCGTCTTAAATATTTTACCCTTTCATATGATAAATTTCGTTTTAAATATAATTTAGTAACAATGAGACGAGACGTTTATTATTGCAGGCTATGCTTTTGTTTAATATTTGTCATAATAAATTTGATTGCCCAGCGCTTTTAAACCAGATAGGATTAATAGTACCTCGCCGTAATAACTTACGCAGTGTACGCCGACGATGTGTGTTCGCCGTTAGAGCTTGCCGAACTAATGCCGGCAAACGCATAGGTACCACTGCGACTGTTGATGTCAGTATATAATGATAAGTTTTTAGATATAGATATTTTTGCAACATCTTTACCCAAGGCCAAAAAACAACTACTGTTACACTTAAAATAACATATATATTATGATTTTTTTTCTTTATTAATATGTTACTTTTATTATGTATAAAAATATTGTATAAGTTTAATTTTGTTTGTACTAAGCAGGAATAAGTAAGACGTGGATAACGTAGTTGATTGTACAATTAACCATTCAAATTCTAATTTAAACTTCTATTCTTTGTAATATATGTTGTACTATTGTTTGTTGTCCCAAATAAATTAAAAAAAATGAAACGCTAGCTGCGTTTCTCTAGCGCAAATAGCCTTTGAGCGAGAAAAGAACCAGCCCTTTTAACACAAATGGTGAAATGGCAGCGACAAGTCGCGTTTACACTTGGTTTAGGAACTTCAGCGCACGTGAACGCCACGGACCAATTGTTTCTACAGCAAATGATAAAAATATGTGGTCATCTCGCGGAGACTCATACTTACTCCGTTTACTCAGTGAAGCTGCCTTTGATGCCATTCAAATAACTAAAAGTTTGTTCCATAAATCGCCTATGCATGGAAACAAGGAATGTGGCCATCGTAACTCTAAAGAGATTTTTTGTCATCTATCTTATTTATATCTTCAAATTTTATAGGTAATGTAGCTTAAAGGAATTTTGATCAGAACCTCTGGAAATATACTGTTTTAGTTTAGTTATTTTATTGTGATTTGCTTTGTATGGTATTGAAATCATATTTTGATACCTAGCATGATACAAACAGAATCTGTAATTACTGAGCGTTAGCGCAGGCTAATGAATATTCTCTCTGACAATATTTAAATGTGTATATAAAGATTATGAGACAACCTTTTTCTAAACTACTGATAATCTTTACACATCAAAATAAAATTGACGTGTCTGTCTGTAATATAATAAA
Source organism: Parnassius apollo (assembly GCA_907164705.1). NCBI lineage: Eukaryota > Metazoa > Arthropoda > Insecta > Lepidoptera > Papilionidae > Parnassius > Parnassius apollo. The sequence goes on along the minus strand of CAJQZP010001062.1, from coordinate 178,903 downwards.
AACTCTTATCGAGCTCAGAAGTTTATTTGCATGTTACTTCGATATGAATAACCATTAGTATTTTTTGTCTTAACAGGCTAATCTTCGGAATACCTGAACTGATTGCGATGAAACTTCACGAACAGATAGAGAGCAATCTTGGAAGTGATATTTTTTATCCAAAAGATTTGAAGTCGTTTTTTTTAACTAAAAAGTAATAAAATATATTGTCATTGATGATTATTTAAAAAAAACTAAATGACAGTATTATTTCCGTAAGCAAAGGGTTTTTATTTTAAGTTTAGAGTTTTTAAAAACAAAAAAGAACGTAAGAGTAGAGGGAGGGACTCAGGCGTGTCAAACACCTGAGTCCGTACCTTTACTACGTCTACTCCCTGAGTGAGATTAGTTAGGAATTGAGTTCCGAAAGTTTCGACATCAATGTATTGATCTGCAAAACGTTGATTGAACGAAGTTATTTGTTTATTGATTTTTGTCGGTATCAAATCATTGAAGGACCATAATCTCTAGGAATACCAGCGTAAAATAGCAGCGTAGTGTTACTGCATTTCTTATTGTAAATGTGGAGTTTCGGATACACTTTTTTACAGAAAACGAGGCATTTCATCTTAGTATTTCAATGTGATAACGCACCTACATTTTGATTGTTAATAGAGGATAAATTTAGACGTCTATGAGTCAAAGCATCCACTTACCATCAGATGGACTGTGTGCTTTTTGTTATATTTGTTATTAAAAAAAGCTACATCGCCAAACACTTTATATTAATACTCAGGAACTTGATACGCCTTCACGCTCCGTAAGATTTACCTGCTTATATCATTTCTTAGGTGTCGTAAGGGGCGACTTTGAGATTACAAAAAAAATATTTTGGCTCCACAACAGATGGCGCTAAAAGCATCTCGTTTATGACAGACGAAAACTATACAGCGCCTTTTCGGGTTTTTTTAAGAATAAATAAACATAAATATGTCTATCAAGTAAGACCCCTCCAAAAGTACTGATCATTTCTACAGGTAATGAAGAGTGAATATCTATGATGTTCACAACAAACTAGACTTAGTGACGTAGTGACAGCCTGATGTATTGGTAAGCCAACGTAGCCATGGATTGGCCATATACCTCAAAAGTCGAGAACTGATGAAGAAAACCAATTACTAGTAATCCATTTGCATACGCATTGGCGGGCGTAGACTCTATAAGGCATTATTCGATGAATATGTCGGGGTTGTGGTATAAGGCAGGCTCTGTTCACCAATAGGCATGTGGTGTAAAAAAAATTTAAGTTTATTCTGGAGTCTTAGTAATAGGTATGTGGACTAGTGACGCAATTTAATTAAAAAAAAATTATATCATACTAGGGACCTGCCCCGGCTTCGCACGGGTGATATCTACATTCTACAACAGCACCACCTATCGGGTGCAAATATGCCTTCACGGAAGTACAAGCAATATGTTGACAAAATTTTAATGCAATCTGTTGAACAGTATGGCAGTGCATAAAATATGAAAAAATAAATATTAATATATTACATTATTAAATGTAGGTAACGCCCAATGTAATGAGGTGCTCAATACATTTCGGAGTTGTAATAAAGGCGATTTTACGAAGTAGGCCTGTTGGAAGAAATTTCAATATAAAATAAGCAGTACCTTTGTAAAAAATGTGCTATTTTTACCATTTGTCTATATAGGGTATGTACGTGTACATAAACTATTAAATAAATAACTCACCATGAAGTAGACTGTAAGATAATTTGTTATTTTTCTATAACAAAAAACTAATTTAAAACAAGTACAAGATAGTGAATTATGCACTTACGCCAACTACTTTACCTGCACGTGTAAATCTTTGTCTACGCACTAGTTTTATGGGACAAGAATATAATAACAATGAAAAACTGCTTCAAGACCGCAATGCTAACCCACATTTATGTCACAAAACGTAATACAAGCAGGATATAATGCGACACCAAGTAAAAATTATTAACCGGTATACGAAATTTGTTTTGTTTTATTTTTTTAAAGGAATCGAGAGTGTATCTACCATTATTTTGAATATTTTAATGTCTGTATTTAGATTACTTTTGTAATTTTATACTATATTAATTTTGCCTGCGGTATCACACGCGGAGGAGGTCGGAAATCAATATCATTTAGAAAAATCAAAACCAATGTGTTATTCAGAGACTAAAGAGAAAATTACGGAATTACGATACAGTTCTATCATCTTCATTTTATGTTATAAATACCAGCCTACATCACTCTCTGGCCCATAAACTGATGTTATGCTAAGAAACATGCCAACTCGTAGCCGCGTTGCTGCGCAAAAGAAGGACAATACAACAAACAAGTTTTGGCATTTATGATAAAACTAGGGACTTTATTCGATATGATAATTTGCTTGTATTGCTATTAATTTCAAATTATTTCAGTTTTCAAAGTTATGTACACACTTGATATAATTTAAAAATTGATACTAAAATCCCGGGGTAAAACAAAAATTAGAAGCCTTGAAAACTAAAGTAAGGAATGCATCATAAGCTCTTTTTAGATATAATAATGTAGCTCTAATGACATACGAAAAAATGATTGTATAGAATATGAAAAACTATAACTTTGATGCTTCTATATCATTGCTTAATTGTTGAATCATTGAGACGCAAGAGAAAAACATTCAGCCCAATATTACAAATATGGATATTACTACTATGCGTAATTTTACGTGGCAGTCTCACAGCTATGCTAGCTATACATAGCTGCAGCACAATCGGCTTGACCGGGGTTCCTCGCTCTCACAGAACAACAGCGTGAAATAGCAGAACAATTATGCTATGTTTCGTATTGTGAGTGCAGAGAACCGGAGACCTTTTTTACTGGTAACGAGGCATTCCGTCTTAGTCCTCAGGGGTGATAAGTATTTTGGTTCTTTGGATTTTTAGAGAAAAGAATAAGGATGACAAACGAACACAGTCCACCTGATGGTAAGCTATATCAATTAAAAATCAAAATGCAGATGCGCTGCCACCCCTGACCAAGATGGAATGCCTCGTTTCCAGAAAAAAGTGTCTCCAGTTTTCTACACTCATCATACAAAACATAGAAGAATGAAGCTGTTGTTTTGCGCTGGTATTATGCGAGAGCGTGGTCCTACCCCGTTCGAGTCGACCCGTTCGTGCTACAAACATAATATATCTTCAGCGTGGCTTTACCACATACAAAATGAGTAAGTAATTTTATCATTTAAAATCAAAAATCATTCAAGCACGGCCGAATATAAGTAAATGATTCAAAATGGTTGGTTTTGCTATATATATTTGCTTTACTGGATTTCTCACACCTTAACAGGTTTTCACTAGGTTCTTTTATATATTTACTTTCATTTATCAAAGTAAATATGATCATGAGTGATAAATGCGATAACTTAAAGCCTTAATTAATATAATCGTAATATTTGAGGGATGGCAAGCTTAGAGATAATAAGTACTTAAACTAGGTAGTGGGAAGCGTCTGTCTAGTTAGGTTCTACTCTCTTTCCTATTTCTACAACCAAGCGTCCGTGCGAGTACAGCTGTCTTAAATTTTATAGAGAGCCAGTATAATTCAATGCTGTAAGTCATTGCATTTTAGCCTAAAGTGATGACAACACGTTACACATTATAGTCAACCAAATTCAATCATTCAATCATTCCGCAATAACTTTGCACAAGCGTAATCACACGATTTAAAACAATCTTTTACGTTAATTCGAGGAATTATGAAGTTATCTATATTTCATTACAACGTGTATAGTTTTTTATCACTAATTTATGGTCGAATTTTTCAAACAAAGCAAAATATTTAAAAATAACCAGTATCAACTTTTTTACTTGACGTCGTTACAATGATATGTCACTATGTACCTTACTGTAGTGTTTAGATTATTAAAATTCATTGTTATGCGAATAATCGGCAAAAATATTCAAATAATCGGAAAAACTATTCAAATTATCGAATCATTAATTTTTAATGTATTATTTGTTTAATTAAATTTTTATTTTTAAAATTTATTAAATAACATGAATCATGAATAAAACAAGTCATTTTTTTACTTTGTCAACGTAAATTTGCGTAGGCAAAAAACTTATACAAGGTTGCGCTAAAAAACCATTACATAATTTCAATCTCCCGCCATTTCAGGAGCTTACTGTGCGTAATTTTGTGATTTTGTGGTTGTCTTCTTATTTTGTGACTCGGCTTTAACTTTTTGGACTGTTTCTTCTATATTCATTGAAGCATGTGCCCATGTCACAAAGGACGATTGGGCAAAAGTGGTAGAAAAAACAAAAATCGATTATGGATGACTTTGAAAGAGACATTAATTTGGGATGCATTATTGAAAATCAAATAATAATTAATCTAAACAGCGACAGCTCAACTAGTTGTACTGAAAGTGATTGAATAAATTTATTTTTTATCTAATTTCAATCTTAAATTTTTATAACTTTGCCTCTAGAAATAAGCAGTATCAACTTTTACAAATTGATGTACAAATACGAAGAAATTGATGTATCTTGATATTCGTTTTTAATTTAATTTAGTATTATTCAAACCAAACTGTAAATGATTACAAACTCTAAATAATCTATATCGACTTTTTTAAGAATCGAATATTTGACGTTCAGATTTTTGGTTGGCATGCTTGGCGCAATAAGTCTGACAGCTGAAAAAATGTATTTCTTAGATTTGGTTGACTATAGTAGTTTTCTTTGTATAAAGTTGGTTGTAGGTGTCCTTGTACTGCTGTACTTAACAACAAACAATCAGGTGGATTTTAGTTCGCTTTTCAATTTTATAGAAAAAACACAATGAGAGAAAATTTTGATTGTATAAAACTATTGTCAAAGAGAACAAAAGCCTAACGATAAAAAGAAAATTCAGAAATAAAATCACTTTGGCTCAACTTGGTTAACATTATCGTAAATCACCAAATATAGACCCGTGGGGTTTAAAGGGACTATTGAATTGTAATAGGCAAGTTCTTTCCCTTAAGACATTTTTGTGATCACGATGTAACTGAATTGAAGAAAAAATGTTTCTAACTTTTGGAGAAACGAATAATATTGTACTACCAGTGTGGTTTAAATTTATTTAAAGGAATTGACTATTGTTATAGGTAATCTATATTTTCGTTTCAATATGATAAGATTTTTATTGAGAAATCGAAAATTTGTTAAATAAATGATCTTTGATGATTATCTTAAACCATATACCACATTGATAGATCTTACTCATGCGTAACCAAAGCGGATCGGATGTAACTTATAAAAAGTGTAGGACGCTACATGTGTGAAATAGTTGAATGTTAAATTTATAAGAAATATGGTTTTCTGTAATGAGTATATTTTGTTTGAGGGTCGTGGGTAGATTTCCGTCATGAAACGACTGAGCTGATGACGGTGATATTAGCGTTGGTCATCATCGTCAACATTCCCTTCACTAGTCCACTGCTGAACATAGACCTCCCCAAAGAATGCCACAAAGCACGGTCCTGATTCACCTGCATCCACCGACTTCTTGCATGTCTTAACAGGGCGTCATTCCATCTAGTTAGGAGTAGTCCTATTCTTCGCCCACCGGTATGAGGCTGCCACTCAAGAACCTTCTTTCACCATCGGTTGTCGCTTCTTCGATCTATATGGCCGGCCGATTGTCACTTCAGCTTAATTTCTTGGGCTTTGCCGGTCACTCTGGTTCTACTGCGGATATCCTAATTTTTTATATTATCACGCAGAGAAACTCCAAGCATAGCTCTCTCCATAGCTCGCTGAGCGACCTTGAGCGTCCTTATAAGACCAGCAGTGGAGGACCACGTCTCAGTTTCTTAAGACATCAATGGTTGTAGTCACGTTTTCAGGTTTCGAGGTATAGTCGACGAGAAGATGTGTCGTAATTTCTCGAACGCTGCCGAAGCGAGTTGGATCCGTCGGTTGATTCTCGGCCGAAGTTGTACTGACCAAGTCAGACTATTTATCCCATGTAAACATACTCCTCAACAACTTCGAGCATAGTGCTCTCAATAACTACCATCATAGGTGTGACATGGACGTTACACATGATCGTTGTTTTGTCCATGTTCATGTTAAGAATTACGAAGGCGGCACTGAAAATTTCGGGAATCAAGGAAGTGACACAACATTACTATTTAAAAATGTATTTATTGCTTTTCGAAGTATTCTCCGTGAAATTTGACACAATTTTCTATACGATGGAACCAATCATTGAAGCAACCTATCCATTCGGAAGTTGGGGTCTCCAAAATGGCCGTTTTGTAGGCATCCATAGCTTCTTCAGGTGATGAAAATCTCTGTCCACGCAATTTATTCTTTATTTTAGGGAAAGTATAGAAATCATTAGGGCTTAGGTCGGGGCTGTACGGCGGATGGTCTAATAATTCTATGTTTTCTTGCTCTAAAAACTCTTGTTCTGTGTGCGGTGTGAGAACTCGCATGTCGTGATGGGGATGATGCGGCGGTTGCAGTTCTCTTTACGGAGTTCAGAAACAACCTGTGGCAAACAAATGCTAGCATACTATTCTGCATTAACCCTTCTTTGTCCCTCAAGAGGTATAGTCGTAACATGGCGGGTTTTGGAGACAAACGTGTCCACCATTTTTTTTGCAACACTCCGTGAACGAACAATTTTTGTTGGCTTTAACTCATTTTCGAACACCCAAACTCATGACTGGTTTTTTGTTTCGGGTTCATACGCGTATATCCAGGATTCGTCACCTAATACGATGTTGTATACAGTATTTGAGGATCATGCGTGGATTCTTTCGAGAGTTCTGACGCACCAAGTAACGCGAGCCGCTTTTTGCTCTTCACAGAGCGAATGCGGTATCCATCGGGAAAACAACTTTTTTACACCTGATTGTTCATGGAAGATTATTTGTATTTGACTCATGCCAATGTCTAAAGTGTCTAAAATTTCGCGGTATGTCACATGTCGATCTTCCTCAATCAGCTTACGCACAGCATCAACGTTTTCTTGGGTGACTGCAGTTTTTGGACGACATTGACGGGGATCATCACTGAGCTTGACAGGTCCACGTTGAAATTCATCAAACCAGCGATAAGTTGTGGTTTTGGATGGGGCTTCATCACTAAATGCATAAATCATCCGGTAAACACACTGTTTTTGTGTTAAACTTCGAAAGTCATAACAAATCATCGCTCTTGAATTTTCTCAAGTCAATTCCATTTTCTCAACGACTAAACAAGTTTGACAAAACCTTGTGACAAGACCGAGAATCTTTTTGGTATTCGATTTTTAAAACCAAGAAGTTTTCAATTAAAAAGATTTTAATATGACAGGAACAGTGGAAATATTCCATTCCCGATACTTTTAGTGCAGCCTAGTATCCGTTGGGATGCACTATTAAGGTCATTGAGTATAGTTCCTAGGTCTTTCAAAGATTTTGCCATAAGGTCTATCATGGTCGGCCAATCGAAGGTGAGTGATGGACTCGCCATTGATATTAATACCGTATCCTTTCCAACCCAGTAGCTTGAAAACGTCTTCTAACGCAGCGGTGAAGAGTTTCGGGGATATAACGTCAACCCGTCTTACTTGTTTCGTACTCTGGTTCTTTACTCGGATAGCCATCGTAGCTCTACTTTACAAACACTTCAACACTGTGATATACCGACAGTTAACTTGGCACCGCAGAAGGGACTGCAGTACCACCCAAATTGAGACGGAATCAAAGGCTTTCGCGTAGTCCACATACGCTAGGCAAAGTGATTTGATTGATTGTACTCTTCGGTCTTCTGTACAACTTGCCGAAAAGTATGTATGTGGTCTACGGTACTAAAGCCCTTTTAGAAAGCAGTTTGTTCGGGAGGCTGGAAGTCGTTGAGACTGCTTACAAGACGATTCGTAATAACTCTCGAAAACAGCACGAAGACGCGGCTCATATGGGAAATCAGTCGGTAGTTTTAAGAGAGTGTTGTCACCTTTCTTGAAGAGCAAGATCACCGCACTTCTACTCTATGCCTCCATTGTAGTGCCACTATGTATGACGAATTTAAAGAGCTTCTGAAAGACTTCAAGAACCGGTTTTCCATCCGCTTTTAGAAGCTCCGCTGTTATTTCATCCTCGCCCAAGGACTGACCGTTTTTAAAGTACTGAAGAGCCATTCTAATCTCGATCGGACTGACATTCGGGATATCATTGGAATAGTGTAGGATAAGACTGCTCTCGGATCGTTATTCATACTCGCGTGTGGCTCCAACGATGACGTGTACAGCTGCCCATAGAACCTCTCAATCTCACTCAAAATCTAAGTTGTCGTAAACAAAGATGCCACACTCAGTCTTCAGATTCGACAATTGGCTTTTTCTGGCAGACAGATCTCTGGCAAAGATTTTGGAGCCCTGGTTCCGCTTGATCGCTTCTTTGATACGAGTTATAATGAAGTTGCGTGAGTCCCGCCGCATGCATATGGAGATCTGTCTATTCCTGTATGCTGTCAAATCTGTTAAGGACTGCAGATTCATTTTCCGTCTACAGCTATGAGATTAAGAGTATGATCAGAGAGTTTTTGTGTTCTTCTGCGGCGGGTTTGGCAGAACTTAGCTCCGACCGCATCGACAGGTTCCGCGAGCTTGTCATTCATATCGTCCACTGTATTGCAGTTTTCTAGGCACTGAAAACAGTTTTGTAATTTGAGCTGAAAGTTTTCAGGACCCTGGGTTAGCGCACGAAGGGGACGGTGCTTTGACTTCATTAGACGAGACTTTGGAGAAGTCAGTGGAACTAAACGTTTAGGTTCAGTGTGCCTTTAGCCATTCGGTGATCGCTGCCTGTTTTCACCCTCACGATCACTGAGACATCACTAAACTGTTGGCATCTGGTCGTCATAATGAAGTCAATCTCATTTTTTTTCGAACCGTCGGGGCTCGACCATGTCCACTTCCTGTGGGGCCACTTCTGCAAGAAAGAGTTCATCATAAAGAGTTTCTTTTTCTCCGTGAAGTTGGTCAGCTGTTGTTCACTTGAGTTCCATTGCCCTATTCCAAATTTCCCTTCTTTCAGTTTACCGCTTTTCTTGTGACTAGTTTTGCGTTGAAGTCTCCCATCAACACCGTATAGTAAGCTTTGAAGGAATGCGTGTTTCTAGAGATATTCATATACATATCCTCCACTTACTAATCAGGATGTGCTGAAATTGGTGCGTAAATATGTATGACCTCGAGCGAATACCCTTTGGTAATTCTGAGTATCAGGTACGGAACCCTCGTCGACACATTCCCAATCTTTACAACGTTGTTGACGAGAGACTTGTGGATGATAAATCTGATACTTTCTTAGGACAGATGGTCGCCCTCTCTGCGATAGAACAAGTTGCCGGATTCAAAGATTACCGTGTCCTCCCCGTCTCTTCGAACCTCGGATAGTCATATAATATTGCAGCACAACTTACAGCTCCAGGATCTTCTCATCAGTCCTCACGGTGGGTGCGTTATGTGTTGCCAGGTCGAGTCATCTAAGGTGGCAACTGAACCTCTGCTGGAAATTCATAGCACCCCCTGTCCTGCCGTTGCTATGGCCGCTACCGTAGCCAGCTACAGCGGTGCCGCCGGGTACTGGGGGCCGTTTATTTGTATTTTGCTTTGGTTGTATAATTGCTGTTATCAGGAAGATGCTGCCTCCCATCTCCTGCCTCTCTCACTGTCGCCTCTTACGACACCTACAGATAGTGGATATTCTTAACAGTAGCTACTAGCGCCGGTAGGCATATAAAATAACTTTATAAGGAATTCAACTTATATTTCTTAACACGTTCCCAGCGGCACTGATTTATCTGTACTTTCCATTACTGCATTACGAGAGGTTTGAAACCTCGTTCTTAACCAGAGGTTGTAGCGGCATGAGGCTTAGTAAACCCCACCGCCCACATATGAAAAAAATCCTTTTTTTGGCGCCAAATAAGGCGATTTGTACGGTTTTTGTCGCGATTATTATTACCAATGAGTTGATTAACCTAAATCTATCGCTGCCTGTGGGCAGATTATTTAGTTTAGATTCTATAGGTAAAATAAAATGTGGGGTTTTATGTACCGCACTGAAAAATGGCAGTTTTTCATATTGTTTAGTGATGGGAAAAAAAAATCGATTTTATTTAATTGTACTTATGAATGTTTTTTATTAAAACAGGTCAAACAATAATATTTTTGCAACCGATACATTATGTGAGAATTTTCATTGCTTTTTTGTCAGCCTCCCGACTTGATAAGATGGTGCGAAGTTTTTCGTAGCATCCTGCACATCACCTCTTCTTTGATCTTTTTTTGAGATGATGTGGATTGTTTGGAGCGGGTTCTGAAAAAAAAATGTGATAGTGTAAAAAATAGATTTTTAAAGCGGGTTGATTAGGTGTAGCGATTTATTGGAGCATTTCTATACCTAAGTATGGGATCGTGGCGGACGACGGTGTGTGTTTTGCTTTTGTCAGTTGGATTTATCTGTTATATTCCTACATAATTATTTCACTTAGACTGAGTATAATTTGTGAATATTGATTGGAAACTTACCTGTTTTTCAAATATTGGTAATTTAGAATTAGATTTACCACCCAATTCCTCTTCATCATCAATAATATTATTAATTAACTTTCTTCGGCAACGTTTCGACATCTTATTATATCGTCGCGGACGCAGCGTTCAACGTTTTGCACAACATTAACCGCGTAAAGCCAGCGTAGGGTGCGGTACGAGGTGTGCGGGAATACGAGGTGTTCGCAACCTCGTAACGCACTCTATTAAACTTTTATTTATTCAGTGCGGTACGTGGCCTAAAAATTCCGGTATTAAGGTAGGTATACCAAAAAACTCGGCATCAATAGCATATCTCAGATATATAGTTATCTCTTTCCTAGACTGAACAGACGCGCCTCTCGCACGACAGAGAAGTTTAAGATTTTCCTTACCGCTATAAAGACAAGACACGGACGATGTGTTCCAAGCCTCGTTTCGCAGTCATCGTGTTAATAAAGGGATGCTTCATACTAAACTAAAAATTCTACGCGATAGAGAAGTCGTCAGGACATTGAATGATTCATCAAGGTACAAACGTTCGGTTTAATCCCAGCCACCAAATTTCATGAACGAACTACGCGGCAAACGTCCCAATACCATCCACACCATCTGGATGCTTGGCGGTCCACCACTGTACGTTTCACAAGGAGTTTTCTTCCGCGTACGACCTCTCTGTGGAATATTTTACCACCGGCAATTTTTCCGGTAGATCTAGGGACCTATACGACCTAGGGACCTACAAGAAAAGAGCTTACTCCTTTCTAAAGGACTGGCAACGCAACTGCAATTCCCCTGGTGTTGCGGTTGATCATGGGCGGCGGTACTCACTTAACATCAGGTGAGCCGCATGCTCGTTTGCCCCCTCTTCTATTAAAAAAGTTGATATGTAATCGTTAAATTGTTGAAATGGGCAGGTTGAGTTTATTCAGTGCGGTACGTGGCCTAAAAATTCACTGTGTCTGAATATATAATGTATAAATGAATGCATTTTGCCATCACCTTAACCTACTGTCACTAATATTACTAAATAGGTGGTTTCGTATTTATAATATATAAACAGAAGTCAAACTTATAAATTTTTATCGGCCAAGAATAAATAGCGACGTATCATGTCATCAATAGATGTTTATGGGCCACAGCAACCACTTACCTTCAGGTGGAATGTGTGCCCGTTTGTTGCCCTTATTTTATAAAAAAAGAAACTATATGTCAACTTACTGTCAAATAGTGTGTGCTTGTATTTTCATCAACTTATAGTAGTCTATTACTAGACAAACATGTTTTGTTTCTAAAAATGCAATGATTTGTCACCTTCACATTTGGTAGAAAGCTTCTTGCATCTATTGGACTCCTTTGTTTCTTCTAGGTGATAACAAATTAGTACATAGATGAGTTATATTACGTCACACCGCACGAGTGTGAATATTTGTTAACTTAACCCCACTACATTACTACTACTAATAACATAACTAACAACATAGTTATAAAAGAAATATTAATGATCAATGATTTAGCTTGTTATTTAAATAAAAACATAAACTGTTATACATACCATCAGCGGGGCGGATAGCAAAACGTAACGCCGTAATGACTCGTAATCACTAAGCAAATTCTTTAAATTAAAACATTATTTTAAGGTAATATGTTTCTTAAATAGCGTTATAGCTTTAATATTCTAAACGTCACTTGGTTCAACTAATATATTTGTATTACCGCATAGTAGTTTCAGAGTTTGGTTGGCGTGTTCCAATTAGTGTCAAAACACCATTAAAACGAGATGAAATGAATTTAATTTGTTAGGTATGACATTAAACTTTTAATACTTGTAAGTCTACGGACTCCTAGGAGTCGTTAGCCTTAATAAAAAAAGGTCATGGCTTTGAATCCATCATTCAGCATATTTCTTGGACCACTATTCATCACTGGGGTTCCAGTATCATTATCACAAGCTACATCAGTTCCGACAATAGAGCTTACATGCTCATAGAGCGAAAATACCGTGCAAGCCACCTCGAAGCCTTACGTATAGGATAACGGACTAGTGGTCCCCGATTGCCTAGTCATGAATCACTGGCTTTTTTATTCGAGAGGGAGCTAAATAGCTTGCGGTTTACCTGATGGTAAGTGAGTACCGCCGCACATGAACAACTGCAATACCAGGGTAAGTGCAGATGCGTAGCCAACTTAAAAATAAGTAGGCTCTTTTCTTGAAGGTCCCTAAGTCGCCCTTAGTGCTAAGTCATGAACAACTCCCTAATTTAACCTTGGCTGATGTCGTTAGAGTAATATCAGTGTTCATTGCATTGCTAGTAACTTACTGCATTAGCTAGTGGTCATAAGTGGAAGTTATAAGATTTTTCGGGGTATTTTTGTTCAAAATTTTACTAGCAGGGAGTGAGGTGTTTCACTCCCATGCTTCAGAAAGCACGTAATGCTGTTGACTCTGCGCCTGATCTCTCTCAAGCCGTGTCGGATTGTCAACCCATTGGATTATGGAAGTTAGTAAATAGAGCTTGTACTTGGGCTTGCGCATACATTTGGGCACTGTAAACTTGTCTTGAGATGGCTACTTGACGGCCAGTCTCCGTTGAGACTCTGTTAAGGCAGCCGTGACCAAAACTTTTGTCAGGAAAACATTATGATAATAAAAATTAAATAGAACAAACGTACAAACAAAATAATTATTTATAGACCATACTAACATTTTGTTTTGTGTGGGATTCAATCCCGCATTCCACTGGACCGAAGCCACAGGGTAAGTATTGAGGCTACCGAATCATTAACTCTATTGCCTTTAGTGTCATTTTACAAGCAACAAAATAGTACTTAGTTGATAACTCTAACAATTCTGAAGGCGAAGTTGCAAGTGTTTTGCATTTAACATTAAACTTCGCTCGGTTTTGAGTTAACTACAATGGAGTTTGAGAAACACGAGCGTCATCAATACACATCCCAGTGTTCCAAGTTCTCGTTATTTCGTCACATTATAGTAGAACAGAATATATAACGACTGCTGACTATTTTTTACACAGAAAACAATACAATATATATACGTGGTAGAGCCATGCTGCAGTTATATTAGCAGTATAGTTGTAGCACGAATGGGTCGGCTCGACCGGGAAGGACCACGCTCTTGCAGAATACCAGCGTAAAATAGTAGCTTAGTGCTGCTGTGTTTCGTATGGTGAGTGAAGGGAACCAGATACCCTTTTTACTAAAAAAGAGGCATTCCATCTTAGTATTCTGACGGGTGACAACGCATCTGCATTTTGATTCGTAATCGAGGATAGATGTAGATGTCTATGAGCCACAGCAACCACTTACCATCAAGTGGACTGTGTGCTCGTTTATCACCCTGTCCTATAAAAAAATCGACTTTTTCTAGGCATAACAGATAAATTTTGACCTATAAACTACTATGGTAAGAACGAGGCATTTCATCTTGGTCGTCAAAGCCTTTTAATTTTGATGAGGAATAGATGTATGTCCCTATAGGCCACAGCATCAGCTTACCATCATGTTCGTTTGTCAGCCTTACTTAGCTGTGAAAATATTCTTGACGTAAATGTGTACCTGCTCAAATGTTGCCACATTTGAGGATTTTAAATGAAAAACAATATAGCCTAAATAAAAAAGGCGCCACGCAACTATAGCTTTCATTGCTTGAAGTTAGCTACAGGTGTCCATAGGATGTAGTAGTTACCTACCATAAGTGGATTGTAAGTTCGATTTTCACTTTAGTTTTATTAAAAAGAGTGCACTGCTGCTTAGCGACAGAAATAGATACGGTGATAGTACTAACTGTAAGATAATCTGAAAAGGAACCTACTATATAATAAAACTAAGCTACATAAAAATGAATACGCAAACCTCTATAGCTTAAGGCATCTGTTGATATCGTTGGAAAATTATTGGTTGCTGAAAATATTTTTTTATATAGTATAAGGGTGACAAACGAGCACACAGTCCACCTGATGTTAAGTCGATGCCGTATCCCATAGACATCTACATTTATCTTCATTTAAAAATCAAAATGCAGATGCGTTGCTCTGAGGACTAAGATGGAATGCCTCGTTTCCAGTAAAATGGGTCTCCGCTTCTCTACACTCATCATACGAAACACAGCAGCATTAAGCTGCTATTTTACGCTGGTATTCTGTGAGTGCGTGATCCAACCCCGGCCGAACCGACCCATTCATGCTGCAACCACACTATAGCTGCAGCATGGCTCTACTAGGTAATAATAATAACTAACCAAAAATCACTAAAATACACATACAAACCGTGTTATGGGAGTGTCGGAATATTTACTGCCCCATATCGTTCCGTTGGAGTCGTAAGAGACGAGAGGGAGACAAACCAGGAAATCAGTAGCGGAATCATCGTTACAGCTATTAAAATACTAAAAACTGAAAATAAAAATTAAATAACTTAAAAACGTGGCATCTGTAGTAAATATCTCCCCAATGAGTCAATCTATAGAGGAGGCCTAGGTTCAGTAGTATACTCTTGATAAGCAGTAATGGTAATGCTAATAGTAATATTTATGCTGATATGCTTAAGCGTCGGCTTTTACTTTATTAATTTTTAACCTTTTGGGTGGACAAAGGAATATCACGGAAAGGAAAAGAATATAAAGAAACAGTTGTAATTTTGTGTAAACTAAATAGTCGCATTAAAACTATATTACTTAGTTTATCATCCTACGGGGTGAAGTATTTCTTTAAATTTATGTAGGAAAAAAAGAACCATAAAATTGGTACATAAACAAAGAAGTAATGCCCGATTTTAAACATATGTGTATATATATGTCACACCTATGCCGGTAGTTGTTGGGAGCACTAAGCTCGAAGTTGTTGACGAGTATGTTTACCTGGGACAAATAGTCCGACTAGGTTAGTCCAACTTCGACCGAGAGGTCAATCGACGGATTCAACTCGGCTGGGCAGCGTTCGGGAAATTACGAGACATTTTCTCGTCAGGTATACCTCAAAACATGAAAACTAAGTTGTACAACCAGTGCGAGTATCCAGTGATGACCTATGGAACCGAGACGTGGTCCTTCACTGCTGGCCGTATGAGGACGCTCAAAGTCGCCCAGCTAGCTATGGAGAAGGCTATGCTCGGAGTTTCTCTGCGTGATTAACTTAAAAATGAGGATATCCGCAGTAGAACCAGAGTGACCGAAATAGCCCAACGGATAAGTAAGCTGAAGTGGCAATAGGCCGGCCATGTAGCTCGAATAACCGACAACCGTTGGGAAAAAAGGTTCTCGAGTGGCAGCCTCGTACCGGTAGGCGAGGTGTAGGGCGACCTGGTGAGACATGCAGGAAGTCGATGGATGCAGGTGGCTCAGGACCGTGCTTTGTGGCATACCTTGGGGGAGGCCTATGTTTAGCAGTGGACTTGTGAAGGGCTGTAATGATGATGATTATATACAAAACGGTTAGTGAAACAATGCGTCAAATTTTAAATTTAATACTTAGTAGTTTTATTATAGAAACAATGTTAATATTGCAATGCTAGTAGATTTTGTAACCACAGGATAACGATAGTGGTTTCTTGAACGACAGCCTTTGGGAAATCTTGACTGTGAAATTTAATTATACAAGTTCCTTGTTTGTATTAAATTAATCTTTTATTAAGTGTTTGGATTGATTAAACCTGGTAGATTTTTGTAAACATATTTAACTTAAAATCTATACTTAATAGATGGAGATTTATTTAATATAAAAATATGTATAAAGGGCAGCTCCTTTTTACTTTATTAAAAAATATCTTATAAAAAGCCAATATCTAGTACTTTCAGATGCATCTGTCAACTTTCTGCATCTCTTGCCAAGTCGTGCGTCTGGTATTGATTGGCTTGACCAATTGTGGTCTTATTCACAAGTCAATATATTTTTTGTCGATGTTATGATTCATAGTTATTCTAGGATCCGATAGGTTCTGTTGTAGTCAAGTTATTAAGAAATTCCAAATTTATTAACAAAAATGAGTACATATTCACAATAAAATATATTAACAGGTTCGGGACGCCACAGGTGGTGTTGCACGGGGTGACCTCCCATCACCTACACTTTTGTTGCCGTTCATGAAGATATTTTCCGCAAAATATATGCAATAATTATTTAGTCAACCCTCTTATATATTTTAGCTACTGACGTGTCGCGATTTATGTGACAGCCGTAAAATTATTTACGCATTTACTGCGACAGTGTCACGTGGGGATTAAAGTCGAAGATAATAAATTATTCAGCGTGTTGAAAGTGCCTTTACCAAGACGTTACACTTTCTTGATAGGTGTTTACGTATGGGAATACCTTCTTCCATATTATGCACCATGTTTTTACTGACGAATTTATTTTGAATTTTTTAACTTTTAACTACACGGGTGTGGTCTAAGTAGACCCCAAGAGACATTTTTTATAATGATTTCTTAAATTTACGCGAACACTACACATTGAACAAAACTAAATTTACGGATTTTATCGCGTTTATTTAACTGATCTTACTTTTTAATTCCCAACGTTTCGGGTGCTTTACAGCACCCATGGTCACGGGGGGGGACTGAGATGTTTGACATCCCAATATCATAGTTAGCCCGGCTACCTTCAGTTTTTTAGTATTAATTTTTCGGTTCAATTTACGCAAAACGAGCTTACATTATCTTGAAGTCTTGCAGTGGTATGCTTGGGTTTGGGTTTAATTTTGTAAATTATATGATCCCAAGCAGATGGCAGCACCTATCCATCCTCTCTATTGAAATTAGGGTGTTTTTTAATTTCAATAGCCTCGCGTATTTTCCTTACGTACTTATTTCACATCGGTGGGATTTCTGTAGACCCCGCGCGTGGTTTTGCGTAGTATTTATTTAAAATATGCTAAAACGGGTATTTGTTTTTATTTCAGGATGTTATGTAGAGTCATTTCAGGTGGTAGAATCAAAAGAAACTTTTGTCTAAGTTGGTCAGTAATTGACATAGATGCTTGATACTCTACTCTCTATTCTATGTAGAGATTTATCTTTTTATGTATTTTTATGTAAACAACATGGTTTCACCGCCATCTGTCGGAAGCCATAGGATTTTCTGACGTTGCCTGTAGTCGCCTCTTACGACACCCGCGGGACGAAACGTGTTAACGATTATTTTACGTTTTCATCACACGGAAAATATTTACCATTTCATTTTGTAATGTGGTAAAGCTTTTTCTACCTAGAAGTCCGATTGGGTTGATGTGGCTCTCTTATTTATTTTTGCCGCCAAACAGCAGTTTTGAGTGTACTGTTGTATTCTGAGGTTTGAAGGGTAAGGGAATCAGCTTAATTAAAAGCAGTGCGACATTTCATCTGTATATTTTCAACTGTATTTTACCTGGTGTATTTAACCTTAGTCCAACAGGAGATAACACATCTCTGGCGTTATTTCTTTAAGGTAGTTACTGGTGTTGATTGTCTGCAGTGGGCACTCACCATGAAGTAGACTATCAAATCATTTGTAATTCTGCTATTATAAAAAAAATCTAATTAGTAAATATGCACTTACGCCGAATACTTAACCCACTCGTCTAAATCTTAGTCTACGCACTAGTTTTATGAGACAAGAATATAATAACGATGAAAAACTGCTTTAAGACCGCAATGCTAACCCACATTTATGTCACAAAACGTAATACAAGCAGGATATAATGCGACACGACGTAAAAATTATTAACCGGTGCCCGAAATTTGTTTTATTTAAATTTTTAAAAGGAGTAGAGAGTGTGCCTACCATTATTTTAAATATTTTAACGTCTACATTTAGATTACTTTTGTAATTTTATACTATACCAGTTTTTGCCTGCGGTATCACACGCGGAGTAGGTCGGAAATTGACATAATTTAGAAAAATTACAGCCGATATGTTATTATGAGACCAAAGAGGAAATTACAGAATTACGGTACTATTTTCGTGATCAAAAGTAGCCTTTATTCTCCGGTCTATACACTTTTGTTATGCAAAGAATCATGCCGACTCGTAGCTTCGTTGCTGCGCGAAAGAAAGACAATACAAACACATTTCTGCATTTATATTATAAGTAGAGATGATATTATTTTTATTAACACAATGCCATTTGATTTGATAATTTGTTTTATTGCTATCAATTCCAAAATGTTTTAGTTTTCAAAGTTGTATACACACTTGATAGAAATTATATATTATATATATACAAAAATATCACCCGGGTAAAACAAAAATTATACGCCTTGAAAACTAAGGTAAGGAATGTATTATAAACTCTTTTTAGATGCAATATTGATAGCTTCAATGACATACTAAAAACTGACTGTATGGAATATGAAAAACTAAAAGTTTGATGGTTCTTTATCATTGCTTAGTTGTTTAATCATTGAGAACCTTTCTACATCGCAGTGCCAGATGTCTCGCATCTCTTACGCTGCTGCATGTCCGGGTATTGTACGTCTGACATAAACGAGATGTTCGTATCGATATCAAAAGATAGATAAGATACGTTTATTGCAAAATAAAGAATCCCTTTGTTTCTTTCAGTCCGCGGTCACATCGAAGAGAAGCCCAAATTAACGTTTAAAAATCTTGGTGTGCACCGTAGAGCGGGACGACATATTGCCGGCCCACCGCCAGCAACTTTACACGCGCAGGGTCAGCCTAGCATGGGATACTGTTCTTATCTCTGGCCCATGGCACTCTAGTACCAGCGCCTTCCACTTGACTGCATCCAGCTAGGATTGTCAGAATCGTCGAAGACCGAGTTTTTTCGCTCAACACGATGAAACACACGATACCATCCATACCAACTGGATGCTTATAAGTTCATCATTGTGTAATTATTTTGTTGAATCACCTACCACCAAAAAAAATCAGCCCGATATTACAAATATGGATATTCCTGAAATACGTAATTTTCCGTGGTAGAGCCTCACTTCAGCTATGCATAGCTGCAGCACGATCGGCTTGACTGGGGTAGGACCACGCTCACACAGAACACCAGCGTGAAATAGCAGAAGAATTATGTTGTGTTTCGTATTGTGAGTGCAGAGAACCGGTGACCCTTTTTACTGGTAACGAGGCATTCCGTCTTAGTCCTCTGGGATGACAACGCATTTGTATTTTCATTTTTATGGTTTTAAGAGAAAAGCATAAGGATGACAAACGAACACGGTCCACCCAATGGTAAGAGTATGCTATAGCCCATAGACATTTTACATCTATCATCGATTAAAAATCAAAATGCAGATGCGCTACCACCCCTAACCGAGATGGAATGCCTCGTTTCTAGCAAAAAGGGTCTCTGATTCTCTACACTAGTCATAGAAAATACAGAAGAATGAAGCTGCTATTTTACGCTGGTATTCTGTCAGAGCGTGATCCTACCCCGTTCGAACCGACCCATTCGTGCTACAAACAAAATATATCTGCAGCTTGGCTTTACATCGTACAAAATGTGTAACTTATTTTATCGTTTCAAATCAAAAATTGTTTAAGCGCGGCTGAGTATAAATAAACGTTATTATATTTTATATTTTGTAAGAGAAAGAGTGACTTCTGTACTGGATTCCTCACACCTTAACAGGTTTTCACCAGGTTCTTTTATCAAATTACTTTCATTTATCAAAGTAAATATGATCATAAGTGATAAATGCAATGATCTAACTCCGTAATTGATATACTCGTAATAGTTATAGGGCTGGCAAGTATCGAGATAATAAGTAAGCTAATTTACTTAAACAAACGCACCTATTAATTATTTTACAAAAGAAAAAATAAAACGAGACTGCTAGCGAAATTTTAAGTCTCAAACAAAGGTGAATGCGGAGCGCGGCGGTGGCCGTCAATGACTCGGCCCGATCTTTCCGACTTAGCAAGTATCGTTATTTGCGTGCTGTGGCTCATGCGTACGAGTCCGTACCGTCACGTGCCAGGCACGCACACATATTTGCGGTGTTCGGTACATTTGTTAGAAGATAGCCTACAATTCCGTTTTTACTATATTTATACCCTCTTTCCTATTTCTACAATCAAGCATCAGTGCGAGCACAGCTGTCTTAATGTTTATAGAGAGCCAGTGTAATGAAGGCTGTAAGGAATTCCATTATAGCCTAAAGTGATGACTATACATTACACATTAGTAGTTTCATTTGTATACAGTTGGTTGTAGGTGTCCTTGAACTGCTATAGCCACATAAAATTTGGTAAATTTTAGTTAGTAGTAGTTTAGTTGGTTTTCACTTTAATTTTCTTTAATAAAAACACAATGGGAGAAAATTTTGATAATGTAAAACTATTTTCAAAGAGAACAGAAGCCGAAACGATAAAAAGGAAATTCATAAATAAAATCACTTTGGCTCAACTTGGTTAATATTATCGTAAATCACCAAATATAGACCCGGGGGGTTTAAAGGGACTATTGAATTGTAATAGGCAAGTTCTATCCCTTAAGACATTTTTGTGATCACGATATAACTGAAGTGAAGAAAAAATGTGTCTAACTTTTGGAGAAACGAATTAATATTTTATTACAAGTTTTGTTTAAATATATTTAAAGGAACTGACTATTGTTATAGCTTTTCTTTATTTTCGTTTTAGTATGATAAGATTTTTTATTGAGAAATCGAGAATTTGTTGAAATAAATGGTCTTTGATGATTATCTTAAACCTAAATATCATCACATTTACAAACCCTACTAATGCCAAACTGAAGCGAATCGGTAGTTGCTTATAAAAAGTATAGGACGCCACATGATTAAAATAGTAGCATGTTGTTCTCTGTAATGAGTATATTTTGTTTGAGTGTCGTGGGTAGATTTCCGTTTTGAAACAGACTGACCTGATGACGGTGATACTAGCGCCGGTAGGCATACAAGATATTTTTAAAAGGAAATCAACTTATATTTATATTTATTAATAAAAAAAAGCTTAGTAATAGATTAAAAAGTCTACGTGGTGGAGATGTCGTAAGTAGATTGAATGATTCATCATGATACAAACGCGTCGTCTGTTTGCAAATGCGCGGAAAATTGATATGTCATTATCCGATCGTAGAAACGGGCATGATATGCCTGGATATTTCACGATATACCACCATTTTCTTGTTTTGTATAATATTTATATAAAATATAAACGTACGCAACTTTACAACCAGCCGTACCTTATCCTACTGTCGCTAATGTTACAAATATGTGTTTTCGTATTTATGATATATTAAGAGAAGTCAATCTTATAAATTATCAATCAAACACGAATGACGAAGTATAATGAAATTCTCAGGCAGATTAAGATTTGCCTAACTCTAACGATTGGACTAAGTCATAGACCATTAAAAATGACGAGGTACTTTTAAATTCGGCTTTGGCATTTCACAAGCCAACGAGCGTTTGCAAACAGACGATGTCGTTTCTATAATGACGTATCATAAAATCTGCCGATAACGGAGACCCGCTGCACTTAAATTTGCTTTCGGCACGCTTGGGACGATTCGACCGTAAGAAGCACCTTTTACAGAATTTTAACGTGAAATAGCAACACACAATTTATTCTTTCATCTCATATTCATTCAAAACACAGCAGGATTATGCTAACATGAATCGGAGATCCTTTTAACTATTAAAGAGGCATTCCACCTTAATCATAAGGGGTGACATCGCATCTCAATTTGGATTCTTAATCGAGGATTGAAATAGGTATCTTTGAGTAACTTCATCCACTTACTCTCAAATATAGTGTGCTCGGTTGCTCACCTTTAATTGTATAAAAACATTTTAGTCATTATTAGCGTCAACTTATAGTAGTCTATTACTGGACAAACATATTATGTTTCTACAAGGTACAATGATTCGTTATCGTTATGTTAGGACACAGCAAATCAGTGTAAGCGATACCAAACTAAAGTAATAAGTACTAATTATCGCCCAAATCTCTCCCTCTCTCTCTCTCTCTCTCTTATATATATATATATATATATATATATATATATCTATATAAATATTATAAATGCGAAAGTGTGTTTGTTTGTTTGTTTGTTTGTCCTTCTTTCACGTCGCAACAGAGCGTCGGCATGGCATGATTTTTTGTATGGGGATAGTTCGGTGGCTGTAGAGTGACATAGGTTATTTTTTTCCGCGAAAAACATCTCATTCCCGTGGTAAAATAATGAATAAGAATATGTTGCAAAATTATATTCAGCTAGGTGGCGCCACCGTGATTCTACAAGATGGACGACGGTACGATGGACGAACACAGAAGGTCAGAATATCCGGATTATTATGTCTATGTTTTTACCAAAATTAAGACAAAAAATTTATGGATCTGTATTTTTCCACGCAGAACTGGGAAGAGAGCGATTTATCGCTCTAGATTTATGTTTTTTAAAACATAAAATTTACCAGCTGATTTTCTTCAAACGTGGCATGTTTTGATTTCATCTACAGTTCAAAGAGGCATGTTTTAATTTCATCTACAGGTGTGTCCTTTTGAATGACAGGTAAAGTTCAAAAAGACAGCGAAAGTCACCAGCCAGTAAAACCACCATTCCTCCCATTACATCGGTATTGCTGCGCAAATCCTGGAGCAATCGATTTAGTGCTTCTACAGCTTTTTTATGCGACATTGTACTTTCGTCCCTAGATGGGCTAGATTTAGAGGGAGTTTTAAAACAGAATGTGCAGTGCGGCCCCCGCTTAGCATCCTGGCGGCTATATCGGAGGAAGCTACGGCCACAGCATTTTTTCATCTTTCCGTACTTGCGCTAATAATAAATTTAACAAAAATGTCTTCCCAGTTCCTCCAGGGGCATCTAAAAAGAAAAGTTCACCATTTCCAGATTCAATTTATCCTAATACTTTGTCAAAAACTTTCATTGATTTTTCGTGTTTTGAAAATAACCATAAAACAATTAGTTGAATGTACCAATACATGTAAAGAATCACAGTTTTTCACTTAATTACTTTACTTACTCGTCATTTGATTATTTATGCTATTATTTGTAGTATATATATATATATATATATATATATATATATATATTAGTACTAAATCGATCCATGAATCCTTGTCAAATTGAGATTTTTCCTGTTTTGAAAATAACCATAAAACAATTGGTTGAATGTATCCATACACGTAAAGAATCACAGTTTTTCCACTTAATTACTTTACTTACTCGTCATTTAATTACTGTGTTTTGTTATTTTTGTCAAACAAACTCGAAAATGGAATGAATCGATTCATCTGATATTGATTTAAAAATCGATCTTTTTCGGAAAGAATCGCCATCCTTATTGCTGCCATATTGTTCATAAGATTACGGTAAAACTTTGTCAACATATTGCTTGCACTTCCGTGAATCTTATAGGCATAGTTGGACCCGGTAGGTGGCTCTGTTGTAGAATCCAGATATCACCCGCTCGAAGCCGGGGTAAATCGCTATTATTATATTATATATTATACTTGTCACGAGTGTACAGTTACTAAAGAAATGAAGGTTAGCGATTTCGCTTATTATTTAAATATAAACAAACTATCATTATTTCTATTACTTTCACATTACATCTAGCGGAGTGAAGAGAAACTCGCAACACCGTAATTAACCACTAAGCGAATTTTAATATAACGATTTTATATAATGCATTAAATCACTGACCTCTATATATACAAGTACGCTGGACTGGCGCGTCGCTGGAAGCGCCGCTAAAGGATGTCTTGAAAAATAAAATTGACATAATATGCCAAAGTCTGCTGTCTTATTTATATTGTCATATTTAAAAAGTCTGTATTTTGAACTTTTAAACTAAAAAACGAAAGTATTTTATATTGTTTGATTGTGTATAATATTAGTTACATATTAAGAATTTAAAAAATATAAATAAAGGAAAATAAAATGTTTTTTTGGCGGTTAGGAAAAAAAAAATTAAAAAAAAGAAATAAAAAAAAAAAAAAAAAGAAAAGAGAAAAAAAATTTTTTTATTATTTTTATTTTTAATAATAATAAGAGTGAGCGTAATCTGTAAAACTCGTTACCAAAAGGGAAGCCATATAACATTACAAATGTAAGTGAATTTGCAGCTAATATTTAACAAATTAAAACTATCTGATAATATAAGTACTTAACATTTTGTTACTAATCTTAATATCATATATACATGTTTGGCTGTATATTACTGAGTTTTGATAAACAATAACATTCAATAGGGTTTTCGAGTTCCTTGTCTACAATACTTATCGATGTTCTTTCCTACCCATATCTGTTAACAAGCAAAGTCGCCAACAACAGATGATTATCAAATGTTTATTAATTAACAGGTTTCCAACAGAACCGAGACTAAAATTATGACTTAAAAGCATAAATATTGTGAATTGGCGTCCGAAACAAAATGATCATATTTGTTCCAAACATTTCACAGACGACTGTTTTATTAGACATGAGAACTGCACCACTTTGAAAAAGTGCAGTATACCGACAATATTTTCTGGTAGTATCGATACCAGTAAGTATAAAAGTATTAGATTTGAATGCTTTTTTTATTTATTCTTTCCTCATTTTCCACCAAAATCAAGGGCCATAGCCAAGTGTCGAAAGGTCGCCTGTTGATGTCGAGCCACGTTGGATGTGTGTTAGTGGGCTGCGGCTAGAGGAGATTCCTCTCCCTGTACCGCTGTAGTTGAGGTGGAGTAGTAAGGGAAGAGGAGTGTTGGTATGGCGATTGGCGATGCGTCACTCGACTATCTTTCGCGACTTTAGTGAGGCTGCACCACTTGATGTTTCCAAGTGCTCGTTTTTCCCTGGCTCTGTTCACATATAGGGCTCGTGGAGTCCGTAGTGCAGGTGGAGTTAGAGGCCGCGAAGGACAGTGTGGCTTGTATTTCTGGTGCGCCTTTTCTGAGAAAGAAAACGGAGAGGAGAAGTTAGCAACTAAGGAGGGGCTGCCATTGGGCGGCTGGCGCGAGAGAGGCCGCGGATGTGCATGAAAGCGTTTCCGTGGCCCTGCGAATTTGCGGCGGAGGTAGAACACCATGGGGTTTTAGTAAGTGTGATCTAGAGATTTAATTCTCTCTCAATTGCAGGCATGTAATAGTATGAGTACATATTTGTGCTATTTGCTGTAGAGACTACTGGTCCGTAGGGTACACGTGCGGTGTAGTTTATAAAGAACTGTATCTGCGACTGATCATCAATGATGGTAATAAGAAGTTGTTTAGTTTGTTGCTTCCTCGCTTGAAGGCTAAGTATAGCCATTCAGAGAGGACACGTAGCCAGCATTTATTTATTTTATTTAATTACACTTTATTGCACCTTAATAAAAAGGATTACAAAGGGCGGACTTAATTCATTCTTCATTCTTGGGACGATACCACGGAAAGTAGGACTGTATGATAATTTCAGTTATTTTTAATATTTATTTTATTTATTTATTTATTCTTTTTTGTACACCACAATACAGAAACATCAAGTTATAAAATACAGTTATAACTAAATTAAAGTATGTACAATAGGCGATCTTATCACTCTAAAAGTGATTTCTTCCAGACGACCTTTGCGTAGAGGAATGATGCAAACAAAAGTTATAGAGGGCATACATAATAATAATAAAAATATAATAATACATACAAATAAAGATAAGTGAAAATTATATATAAAATATCATATAATAGATTAAATGAAAAGACTACGAGAAAGGTAAAGTAATTTATCTAATAGCGTTCTAAATAATACAATTTAACAAGACTTTTGAAAGAGTGAAGAGATTTAGCACGACGAATATGGAGAGGTAAGGAGTTCCACAATCGCACAGCAGTTACGGTGAAGGATTTATTGAAAAAGAAGAGTGCAAAGGTGTAAAGAGAGAAAGATTGACGGAGGATCGAAGGAAGCGATTATGGGTAAGAGAAAGATACTGGAAACGGTTTTTTAAATAAAGAGGTGGAAGGATTAAACAGCACGCTATACAACGCGGAGAGAATGTGAGTATTCCTGCGAAGGCGGATCGCGAGCCAGTTGAGCTGTTTGCGAAATTCAGAGATATGATCATATTTGCGAAGCCCAAATATAAATCTAATGCATAAATTTTTAATGCGCTCAAGCTTATTAAGCTGCTCCTCGGTAATGTCAAGATAGCAAATATCAGCATAGTCAAGGATAGGCAGAAGTAGAGACTGGGCGAGCGTAACTTTAGTTGTTGTGGGAAGAAAATTATGTAATCTGCGTAAGGAGCTTACATTTTTCACGCATCAAACATTTTTCTACTGACCTCATTAAACTGTGAGGTCCAAGACATACAGGAGTCAAGATACAACCCCAGGTTTTTAACCTTGTTACTGTAAGGGATTAGAGTGCAGTCTAGTATAATAGTGGGCAGGGAAGACCAGTCGATTTTACCAATTAATCTTGAACTACCGATTAAAATGACCTGAGTTTTCTTAGGATTAATCGTTAAACCATAACATTTACTCCAATTCGAAATACAAGTCAGATCAGCGTTAACAGTGTCAACTGCTTTAGATAGATCTTCAAGAGAGGACTGAGTATAGATTTGGAGATCATCAGCATACAAGTGGTAGGAAGAGGACAAATTATGACTTATAGAGTTAATGAAAATTGCAAAAAGGAGAGGAGACAACACGCCACCTTGTGGTACACCAGCACCTGTAGTAGTCTAGGTGGGAAAAACCTCTTGCACCTGAATTCGCTGTCAGCGACCAAACAAGTAACTTCGAAACCAGTCAACTACAGTTGAAGATATGTTGAGAGAGCGCAGGATGCCTAACAAGATATCAAAATCTACAGTATTAAATGCGTTACTAAAATCAAGCAACGTGAGAATGGTAAGCTTTTGCTTCTCCATACCATAGCGAATATCATCAGTGATTTGTAAAGGTGCAGTAGTCATACTATGGCCAGGACGGAAACCGGATTGCAAGGGATTTAAAAGATTGTGTTTTAAAAGATAGGTGCTTAATTGATTGTGTACAAGACGTTCTAGAACTTTGGAAAAGAAAGGCAAAATAGAGATAGGTCTATAATCATAAAAACTAGAGGGATTCGACTTATTCGGAAGAGGAACTACAAATGCGTGCAGAATTCAGTGAATTATTCAGGATAGAAGTGATTATAGGTAAAAGGAGATCAATGAGAGGGATGACCATTTTCCGACTAATGCAGTCACTATCAATCGAATTTGAGTGGATGAACATTATGGCTCTCTTAACATCACAACTGTTAAATTGGCTAAAATTAAAAGCAGAGGTGTCCGGAGTGGGAGCTTTTGAAAGAGAATCCAAAGTATGTTTTGCTTTATCGTTAATGCAAGACGATGATGAGAAATGCAAATTAAGTTGATTGAGATCAAAGTTATGGTGTGTGAGATTTTGTCGTAATTTCCCAACTCCTAAGGACTTAAGAAATTTCCAGACCCTAGCAGGGTCAGGATCTTGTATTGATTCATGAATATGGCGCCGTTGTGCTTTTTTACACAGATTGTTGTAACGATTCCGTACTAATCTATACTTCTCTCTATTCAAATCGCTAGGAATTGACTTGTATTTAGCTTTGGCACAATTTTTAATGTGGATGATTTTTTATACCTAGGTGGATTGAAAAGTACTCGGCCTAACACAGATCCATTCAATTCTAAAAATCAAATCTACCCACATTATTTAGTTCAGTTTAGACTAGTTCATTGTGTGAAGTTCGAAACGTGTGCGATAATTAGTTGTGATTTTATAAATTTATTAACAAAGTAATCGGACATAATTTCCGCGAATGGAGCAAATCGAGCAGCGTGCCGTCATTAAGTACCTCCATAAGAAGGGGCTATCATCAAAAGCCATCCATGATGACATGATCAGTACATTAGGCGATTGTGCTCTGTCATATTCATCCGTCAAAAAACGGATAGCAGAATTTAAGCGTGGTAGAGAGAGTGTGAAAGATGAACCCCGCTCTGGAAGGCCTTCGACGTCAACTACTGACGAAAATATTAAAAAAGTACTTGATTTAATAATGGGAGACCGCAGATTAAAAATTAGAGAGATAGCCGAGATTATAGGCATCTCTTATGAACGAACTCAAAACATCATTGTCAACGAGTTGGGTTTCCACAAGGTGTCTGCGAGGTGGGTTCCGCGACTGCTTTCAGTTGAACAAAAAAGGACGCGATTGACTATTTCACGCGACTGTTTGGAGTTATTTGAAGCCGATGCAGATGATTTTTTGAATCGTTTTGTTACCATGGACGAAACATGGGTTCATTACTGTACACCGGATACAAAACAACAATCAAAACAGTGGAGAAGACCTGGTTCACCACCCCCTAAAAAGGCTAAGTCGATTTTGTCGGCAAATAAGGTGATGGCTTCAGTATTCTGGGACTCGAAAGGTGTGATTATGATTGATTATCTTGAAAGGGGTCAGACTATAAACTCTGATTACTACTGCACCTTACTACGTCGTTTACGAGAGGAAATAAAAGAAAAACGTCGAGGTATGCTCAGAAGAAAAGTCCTGTTTCATCAAGATAACGCCCGTGTTCACACGTCAGTACAGTCAATGGATGAAATTCACAACTGTGGCCTTGAACTGTTACTGCATCCGCCGTATTCACCTGATCTGGCACCATCAGACTTCTTTCTGTTCCCTAACCTAAAAAAGCACTTGGGAGGTCAAAGATTTTCGACAAACGACGAGGTCAAAGCAGCTGTAGACGCATATTTTGACTCTAAGGAAGAATCATTTTTTTTCAACGGTCTAAATGCTTGGAAGGGGAGGTGGCAAAAGTGTATTAAATTAAGAAAAATAAAAATATAACTGATTTAGTATGTGTTTATTTTCTTGGTTAGGCCGAGTACTTTTCAATCCACCCTCGTATCATCGGTCAGCCAAGGAGAGGGAGGATGCTTTATACCCACTGGACGAACAGGAGCATGAACGTCGTAAAGTTAAATTAACAGAGAGTTGAACAAAGCAACCTGTTCATCAACAGTAGACTCATTGACGACTACACTACAATCAATCTTTACAGCGTCATTTAAAAGCTGCTCCAAATCCAAGTCACTAAAGTTACGCTGAAGTAGTATCCTTGACTTAGCTTTAGGGGGACGGATTTTGTAAGACAAGAATAAAAGGTCGAATATTGTAATTTTAATTTCGAAAATGACGTTGTAGATAACTGACTATATTAACTATGTAATTCAAAGTTTATTTTTCTTATATTATCTTGCTAGCTCGTACCCGCCGCATTGCTGCCGCAGAAGAAATAATTGTGGAAATATCGTTAAAAATGTGGAACATTCCTAAATGTGGTGTGAAATGTGGTATCATTCCTAAATACAATCATTGAAATATAATAATATATAACTTTCAAATAAATAGTAAGTATAATATGCACGCCACTTAGTGTCAGTTACTTGTACCATACATTTGCAAAAGTGCAACCAATCTGATGAACGGTATGGCATCGTAGAAAGTATGAACAAACATAAATTTTTATATAGTAGAAAATATTTTACCGTTTATATACAGACCTGTAGTTGATTAGAATAAGCGTTATTATAGCAGCTGATTTGTTTTTCTTTATAATACTAGAACTAAATGAACGGTTGACAATAAATTATTTTAGAAATTATGTTTATTATTTTTATTTTGTGTAGATAGTTTAAGCTTAATAATTTTTTAGTTGAATGCTCTAAGGGCTACGATGGCTATCCGAGTATAGAACCAGAGTACAAAACTAATCCAACTGTAGAGATGTGTAAGACAGGGTGACGTAATATCCCCGAAATACTTTACCGCTGCATTGGAAGATGTCTTCAAGCTACTGGACTGGAAAGGATACGGTTATGGAGTGTAGAAGTAAGAGTAACAACTCCCATAGTAGAACAGTTGAAAAAGTGGCCATCTGTAAGGAGTAAATAACAGCTCAAAAAATTCTCCACAACAGCGCTGGAGTAGCTACTGGGATAAAATGAACTTAGCAGTTATCGACGGTTTAAGTGTGGTGCTAAACTGCTCAGTAGCTCTAAAATCTAAAATAATTTTATTTAGTAAATATAACCTCGAAAAATTCGTCGATCCCACTAATATTTTTCGGTGCGTTCTTTGTTTAAAATTTACCTCGTAGTTATAGTGGCGTTACCCATATTTAACGGTTTTTATGGACACTTTTTAATACACAGTCTGTATTCCTTACTTCTACACTCCATAGATACGGTATTAACGTCAATGGCATGTACGTCACTCTCCTTCGATTTGTCGACAATATAGTTCTTATGGCAGAATCGCTGAAGGACCTACACACTATGTTCAATAACCTCAATAGTGTCTCTCAACGGATAGGTCTTAAGACGAATATGGACAAAACAAAAGTCATGTGTAATGTCCATGTCACACCTATGCCGGTGTTTTTGGGAGCACTTAACTGAAGTTGTTGACGAGTATTTTTACTTGGGACATATAGTCCGACGGGTAGGTAAGTTCAACTTCGACCGACAGGTCAATCGACGGATTCAACTCGGCTGGGCAGCGTCCGTGAAGTTAAAACACATCTTCTCGTCAGGAATACCTCAAAACTAGATTGTACAACCAGTCCGTGTTGCCAGTGATGACCTACGGATCTGAGACGAGGTCTTTCACTGCTGGCCGTTGACGAAGTTCGAAGTTGCTCAGCGAGCTATAAAGAGGGCTATGCTCGGGGGTTCAAACCTAGGAATGAGGATATCTGCAGCAGAACCAGAGTGACCGACATCGACCAATGGATTAGTACGCTGAAGTGGAAATTGACCGGCCATATAGCTCGAAGAACCGATTACCGATGGGGAAAAAAGGTTCTCGAGTGGCAGCCCCGTACCGGCTGGTGAAGTGTAGGATGTTCCCCCACTAGATGGAGTCAAAACCTGGTAAGACATGCAGGAGGTTGATGGATTCAGGTAGCCCAAGGCCGTGCTTTGTGGCATTCCTTGGGGGAAGCCTATTTTCAGCAGTGGACTTGTGAATGGTTTTAATGATGATGAATGATAATGGCGTTATATTAATATGATACATAAATAGAATAGACATTACGGGTAGAGTCCATCTATCCATAGAGTCCTTTCTATTTATTTAGGTATAGGTAGGGTATAGAATTTTTATCGATATAATTTGATACACTGTCTTATCCCTATTATTAGTTCCTTGGACGTGCGCTTCTGCTGTCAGCGCCAAAATGGCAGACATCAAATCACTTCATCATATCACGGTTTATAGCCAGTCCAGTGTACTTGTATATATAGAGGTCAGTGCATTAAATACTTTAACATAATATGCTTCTAAAGTAGCATTATAACTTTAATATTCAAAACGTCACTTGTTTGAACTAATTTACATGTATTACAACATAGTTGTTTCAGAATTTGGTTAGCGTTTTCCAATTTGTGTCAAAATATCATTTAAACGAGATGAAATGAATTTAATTTGTAAGGTATGACATTAAGCTTTTAATCGAAGCTGTTTCTAAAAATAACAAACTCCTGGGAGTCGTTAGCTTTAATAAAAAGTCATGGGTTTGAATCCACCATTCCGCTTGTTTCTTGAACCAATATTTATCTTAGTATGTGAGGCAATCCTCATAGATAAACCCGTCCATTGTGGGGGTGACAGACAGCATTCAGTCATCACTGGGTTTCCGAGAACACTACCACAAGCTATTTAAGTTCCGATAGAAGAACTTCCATGATCATACAAGCTCCTCGTCCAGGGAGAGGCGCTGGAGTACCCCACCCCTTCTTGATTATGGGTACGCGAGAACACCGTGCGCGCCGTTCGAAGCCTTACGTATACAATAACGGACTATTGGTTGCTGATTGTATAGTCGTGAACCACTGCCTTTTTTATATGATAGGGGGCAAACGAACATACGTCTCACCTGATGGTAAGTGACTACCGCCGACCATGAACAACTGCAACACCAGGGGAATTGCAGATGTGTTGCCGACCTTCTAAAAAAGAGTAAGCACTTTCTTGAAGGTTCCTAAGTCGCTCTAAGTGCCTAGTCATGAAAAAATTCTCAAAATTACTTTAACTAGTATTGTTAAAGCAAGTAATTGTCGTGTTTATTGCGTTACTTGTCACTTACTGCCTCGGTTTAGTAGTCGTAAGCGGAACTGTTGATGAATGAATGAATCTCGACGTCCCGGGTTCGAAGCATGGATCTGGCACAAATCTGTTACTGGGTATTTCTATTACAAAATTATTACTTACAGCCCGGAGGCTAGAAGTAGACCGTTTTTCACCCCAATGCATCAGTAAGCACGTAAAGCTGTTAGTGTGTATCTGATCTCTCTCAGGCCGTGTCAGATTGTCGCCCATCGGATTATGGAAGTTAAGAAATAGAGAGTGTATCCGGGCTTGTGCATACACTCGGACACTGCAATCCTGTCTCGCGATGCCTAGTCGGCGGCCAATCTCCGTTGGATTTCCTTTAAGGCTGCCGTGACCAAAAATTTTGTCTGGATGACATTATTATTATAGCATAGGCGGACCCCGAAATAATTGTTTGCAGACCATATAAACATTTGCTTTGTGTGGGATTCGCACCCCTCTAGATCGTAGCCACAGGCTAAGTATTGAGCCTACCCAGCCATTGACTCTATTGCCTTTAGTGTTATTTCACAAGCAACAAAATAGTATTTAGTTATTAAACTTAACATTGCTGTTCTGAAGGCGAAGTTGCAAGCGTTTTGCATTTCACATTAAACTTTGCTCGATTTTGAGTTAACTAAAATGGAGTTTGAGAAACACGAGTATCATCAATACACGTCCCAGTGTTCCATAATATCGTAATATCGTCAGTTTGTAGCAGAACAAAATGCGATTGAAGATTATGTTTTTGTGAGAAAAAATACAATCGACTTTTTAAAGGCACAAAAGATAAATTTTCACTAATAAACTACTATGATAAGAACGAGGCTTCATCTTGGTTCTCAAAGGTAGCAACACATCAGCATTTTAATTTTCATGAAGAATAGATGTATGTGTCTATAAGCCACAGCATCCTCTTTCCGTCAACTGCATTCGTCAGCCTTGTTTAGCTTAGCAGCCTGAATAAGAAAGATGACACTGCAACTATAACTTTTATTGATTGAAGTTAGCTATGGACACCCATGGACTACAGTAGCTACTTACTATAGGGTGGACTCTAAGTTCAATATTCACTTAAGTTTTATTGAAAAGAGTGCTCTGCTGCTTGGCGACTGAAATAGTCAAGGTCTACCGCCTTACCACCTACACAACCACAAACACAAGAGCCTTATGCCTATAAGCTTAGAAAGAACCTACAATTTAATAAAACTAAGCTACGCAATAATGATTCCACAAACCTAGATTAAAACATCATTTGTAATCGTTGAGTTAGGTAAAGTTATTGGTTGTTGAAAGCATAATGAAACTGTTATTGTGTCTTCTGTGTGTGTTATTATGACTTCACAAACACACATACATGTTAAATATGCATATAAAACTACAATCAGATCAAAAATGTACTCATTTCTATACAGTGTTCTGTTAAATAAATTTGCAAACTAATTTTTTGGATATTATACGATAAAGTAGTCCGGTATAAAGAATAAACTTATTTAAGAAAAAGTGTTTTTTAAAAACGAAAAAAATTTTTGGGTCATTTTCGCTTAAATAAATAACACAACATTTCAATGAAAGTATAGGGTATAATTACAGGTGGTGCGATCTTCTATCTTATTCCT
The DNA here is from genome assembly GCA_907164705.1 of Parnassius apollo. Taxonomy (NCBI): domain Eukaryota; kingdom Metazoa; phylum Arthropoda; class Insecta; order Lepidoptera; family Papilionidae; genus Parnassius; species Parnassius apollo. The sequence continues at coordinate 144,581 of CAJQZP010001062.1, read as the reverse complement.
CAGAAGTGATGACGCGTCAGTAGCATTCTTTAGATAGTAGCAGATGTTCATTGGACTGCAGGTTCGTTGGTACTTTAGTTGTACAAAAAAACACGCATTGACTTTAATATGTAGGCTTTGAGTATAAAGTAAAATAAACCTTATTAATCAAACGTTTGTTATCATGCAGCACAATGAGAAAAACCCATTTTAGTTTTTTTATTTATTCTAAATATCTGAAACTATAAAAGTTCAAATCACAAATTTTGTGTTATTACTTAGCAAAAGAGTCCCTCTAGGTGGTCAATATAACAAGCATAAGAGCATCGATATCGTTCTGAAATATAAACTCCACAACCTTACGCTTTGAATTCGTGGAAGAGTAAAACATTATTTTCAGTTTCTACCACGTAAAAGTATTCCATATAGTTTATAACATTTTGTAACAGAAACAGAATATTTGAAAATTTTTTTTTAATATTTTTACATTACCTGAACACTATACACTTATTTAAAGTATTTTATCACGGATTTTATTATTGCATTACAATAAAGCAGTATTTTTTGTAGAGCCTATCTTTACTTTTACGTATTTAGTTAAAGCCTATGTTCATTTTACTGCTGGGTACATTCCTCCTCTCATGATGGTTTGGAGCAATTTATTCGACGTGTATATCTCCATTGCATTGTAGAGAACTTCACATGTCCTAGAAATAATTTATACCTCAGCGATACAGTTTTCCTGGCGGTGTTTCTCTTCTTCAATTCATAACATTCATTTTTCTATCTTTCGCCCTTTTCTAGAGTATTTGTGCGTCCCCGCGCCCCCCGCGATGTCAACCCGCGGCCCTTCTTTAGCCTTCTCGAATGCCGACTCAATATGGAAACTGAGACGCAAGTCCCACCCAATCCCGTAGACGAAGGCTTCACACTCGTCTAGAGCAAAAAGCGCAAGTGCACAACTCGGAAAATGGCAGCCTAGACTAACTCGGTCCCCCATCCCCCACCGCTACTCCAGCCAAAAGGTCAGCCGCGGCGGCACGCGCTCAACTCCTCAAGCCAGCGACCAAGCCCACAGTGAAAGGGCCCCCTGCTGAACGTAGAGAAAAGCCGCCGACACCCATAGTAATACAATACAAAACCAAGTGTAACAATCTGTCTGTATCAAAATGTTTGTAAACTCGACCGAGGAATTCCGTAGCGTGAGTGAACCTGCGCGCTCAAGAAATTAGTTTTCACACATACGCCCAACCAAAGGAGCGTAATCTTCATGTAGTCGTTCGAGGACTCCCCAAGGAACTCGAGACCGTACACATTTTAGATGACCTCAAGGCCCAGATTATACTGGTCTGGAAGGTGCACAGAAAGAACCATAAAAATCGATTATTAGAACTCTGCCTCGTCATTCTGAGCCTGTCTCCGGAAGGCAAGGAGATATTCAATGTCCGGCGTAACCGGACCTAACATGACCTGCAACCTAATCGGGATTGCAATTAAAGCCCCCGAAATAGGGGCATCTTTGGCCAGCGCTACCGATGCCAACTTTACGACTACTAGGCCAGAAATTGCTACGCTAGGTCTAGGTGCATCAAGTGCCTAGGTGAACACGGCAATACCGACAGCACCCGCATGCCCGAGACGGCAGAGCCTCCAAGCTGCGTTAATTGCCGCAAAAAGGGATACACAGCGAGTTTGTTCCAAAATGCCGTGGCGTAAACAGTGCGGAGGTAAAACCGTCCCAGACGTGCGGTTCAGACCAGTTGTTCAGACCAGACCAGTGTGTCGCGCTCGGCTGCCTGCCCCTAAACTCGCACCATCTTCGGTGCTGTCTTTCTTGGTCCAAACCGCCACCAAGCACGCCCCCGTCGCTGGGGTCTCCGCGAAAGGTGGTAGCACTCCCGCGCATTTCACACCTTCTGCGCCGCAACCCAATGCGCGGGTAAAGCGTCCGGCACTTGTCGCCTCACGTAAGTATATATAGGCTTATCTTTCTTCGCCGCTGATTTCTCCCTGGTCTACGGTTTCATCAGCAACATCAACATCACTCAATTATCCTCCTTGGTCCGCAAACTCCGCGGAGCAAACAATCCTCAGGACAAGCTCAACTCCACGATTGAGCACATAGGACTAATCGACGCAATCTCCTTTCCAGTGCGCCTAAACACCTTAGTTACAGTTACCCATAATGATAGTACAACCATTAGGTAAAATTGAACTATGTTCTCTGACGGTCACGTTTTTTAGCGCAAACGGGCTCAGAGACCATAAAGACGAGATCGCGCTCTTTTTGCGCAACCACGATGTAAACGTTATGCTAGTGCAAGAGATATTTTTGAAGCATAGCCATCGCGATGCCAAGATCCCTAATTATACCTTAATTAGAAATGATAGGTTGACCAGCCCCAGAGGCGCCACCTTGATCTACTACAAGAGTTTCCTGTACTGCGTGCCAATCAACGCTCCCCCCGTTAGCTAATATCAAAGTTTCTATATTTAAGGTAGCTTTGTCTGGCCATCCACCAGTAACCATCGTTCGGCGCGTGAACCGTTATTAAATTGCACTATTTATTCATACATTTTAAGATTACTCAACCTAGGCTTCAGTGTCATAATAGCTGGAGACCTCAACAGTAGGCAATTCTCCTGGAACTCGCTTACAAGCAACCGTAATGGCAATGTATTGTTTGATCTCACAAAGCGACTAAACTTCGATGTAATCTCACCTGAGACTCCAACCCGCTACCCATTCACTTCCAGTCATCAACCAAACATCCTTGACGTAGCGATACATTTATCGAAACAATCCTAGAACTTAACTCGGACCATAGACCAGTCATAATGCAGCTGGGCAGCAGCCCGCAGGTGAGGTCCTTCAGACCAAAACCATCATGAACGGGTGTAAGCTCGTTTCAATCTACGACCTCCAAGTCGTCCAAAATGGATTCATCCACAAAGCCACCAGAGCTCGGTGGTACCAGCGAAACTTCGACTTACACAGACTGTCAGCTCCCGACGATCTCTGAATATTCCAAGGAAATGTCTCAGCGCTACTTTGAGAGGGCCGAGACACATCTCAACTCCTCAGTGGTAAACGAAGTAACCTACCCCCCGACTCCAAACGTAACGGAAACTCTACGGAGGCCCCGCAATATTTTAATCGAAAACCATGTTCCACTAGATTGCAACGACCCAAATGTTGCCGGCCAGTCACACACGAACACTAAACACTCACCTATTGTGAAAAAAACACAAATAGAATACGGGTCTCACCGTCCAAACATCGAATGATACGAGTTAGCCGTCAGAGCCGCCCGGGCCCACGTCAGGCCCGCAACCTCCCTGTTAGACGTCCGTAAGATAATTCATTTACGCGGACTGTCAATTTACGTAGGCGAATATCCTTCCGCAAGTATCGATGCAGATCGATGCAGAATGCCCCCATTTTTGTTTTAAGCTTGCGGACCTCAGGCAAGCCCTAAGTTCGGTGAAGCTATAAAAGCCAAAAGGCAGCATCAACATCATCGAAACCCATTTTATGTCGCCATAACGTGGCAAAATAGAAAAATTATAAATTACGTTATATTATTTTAGTCCGGTTAACCCTTCAAAAACAACAATTAATTTATTGTAAAATAAGGAATCTCTTTGTTTCATTTTCTCAGTTTCAGGGAACTACCTTGTTGCCTCAGTCAGCATCGAAATCCGCGACGTCGACATTTCAAATGACGTTCAGTTCCCCGTTCACATGGAAGAAAAGGCCAAATTAACGTTTAAAAATCTTTATGTGCGGAGTAGAGCGGGACGGTATACTTGCTGACCCACTGCCAGCAACTTTACAAACCGCAAGGTAAGCATAGCATGTAATACTGTTCCCATCTCTGGTCCACGGCATTTCAGTACCAGTCCCTTCCACTTGACTGCATCCAACAAAGAGTGTCAGAATCGTCGAAAGCCGACACGAGAAAACACATGATACCACCCATACCAGCTGGATGCTTATTAGTCCATCATTGTGCGTTTTTTTGTGAAATAAGCTACGACCGAAAAAATCAGGTCGATATTACAGATATGGATGAGAGAGCATACTTTTCTTTAAAAGGTAATTAATTCTTGTGTAGTTACTTGGTTTTTGTCAACCCACTTAAATAGCAGAATAATTATCCTGTGGTTCGTGTTGTGAGTGCAGAGAACTGGAGACCCTTTTTACTGGAAACGAGGCATTCCATCTTAGTTCTCAGGGGTGACAAAGCATTTGCATTTTGATTATTAATTGATAATAGATGAAGATATCTATGGGCTGTATCATCCACTTACCATCAGGTGGATCGTGATCGTTTGCCATTCTTATTCCGTAGAATAGCCGGCAATGTACTCGCAAATTATCTGCTGATTTCAGTAGTAAATAGGGGACGGTGGCCAATTAGGTGAACCACATGCTCGTAAACATAAAAAAACCCTTGTATATAAAAAAAGATTTCTTGCAAAACATTATTTCAGTTCCGTAACAGTTAATTTACCTTTTACCGATAAAAATAATTTTGTTTATGATAATATACAGTAATGATACACTGGGTCAACATTAAGACGTGTCTTACGCTGTAATTTGTGGTTGCCAATTTCCTTTTCGTTAACTTATTCATTTGTAGAAAATATAAATTTGGTTTTCCTGTTATTCGTAATAATATGGTCTTGGAAAATAAATGTGAAGGTTGAAAATATGTATGTAACTTATTATTATTTTTGTTATGTTGTTTTTAAAGAAAATAACTTTATCGTAAACATAAATTTGTGTTTGTTATAACAGTTCCATTAATTTGTACATAGAAAACAGGGTTTTTAGAGAAAATAATAAGGGCGGCAAACGAGCACACAGTCCACATGATGATAAGTGAGTAGCTATTAGGCACCTTTATCCTCGATTACGAATCAAATTGCAGATGCGTTGTCATCCCTTGGGATCAAAATGTAACACTGACCACACGAAACACAGCAGCATCAAACTGCTACTTCACGGTGGTTTTCTGTGAGAGCGTGATCATTGAATGATTCGTACTACTAACATAATGTAACTGCAGCATGGCTCTACTTCGTCAAGGCGCTGTTCTGTTAGACCTATAAAATCCCCGTGTCCATAAACTTTTAAAAACATGTTTGTGAAAAGTATGGTAATAAAAGCGCGTCTAGGTGCGACCCGAAAGGTCCATACGACTAAATTCTCAGTGGAAAGAATAAAAAAAAATATCATATGTTTTAATATTTTATACAATTTTTCATTCGGCACAATAAACGACTTGACCGATTTTGCGCACAATTTAATGAGGTCTAAGTTACACAATTACGCGTTAAATGAAACTGGTCTCATGTCAATATCACTCTTTGTTCTCGCGATACACGATGCGAAAATTGAATCTGAACGTACATACATACATACGTGCATGTGCACACACGGATATCCTCTTAAAAACCATACTATTCGACTCTAAAGACCTTGAAACGTGGAGATAAAACGTAAACATTTACAATTTGCAAAATTGGACCCATTACAATAACTTCCCACTGGGAATTTAATAATCCGGCCAAATGGTTCGAGGAATCGACAATCGATGGGAGACAATTTTCGAGTAGCAGCCTCTTACTGTTGTACGTAAGAGGCTGCTACTGAAAAGCTTTGTGTAGGGTACCCCCCACTAGATAATGTATCGACCTGGTAAGGAGAGAGGGAGCAGCGTAGGATACGAAACATCTGGAAATAAGTTCACTAGTTCGCCAGCCTAGTGTAACATTATGGTAAATCTAACACAAAGGGAGACGTCTAAGTCCAGCAGTAGATTGTTACAGTGTGAAAAAGTAGAACAACAAAAACTATTAAAAGAAAGGTCTCAAAAGGAAATCGAATTCAGATTTTGTTTAATATGTCATTAAAAATGCCGTGTAGTGGTTTTGTAAGAATATCCACTTCTCCATATTGTTTTGTGAGTATGTTATGTGTGGGAGGTGATGGAGAAAAATAATCAGAAGATATTTAGGAGAGTTTTTCTAATAGCAATAAAAATATATAGAAAAGAGAAAAATTGCTTTTGCTAACCTGCCTGCCAAGCGTGGCAACTATGGCAAATATCCCCCTTGTAAGGCAATCTACGGGCAGACATATACTAAGCAGTGGATTTTGATAAGCATGATAAATTTACAAATGAATGAACGTCATTAAAATAACACCGGGGAAAAGTAAAGACAAGTAGTTCACTGTACAAATTCAGAATAATAGATTAGTGATAAGTATTAGCAGTAGAGACGCAGTGTCAAAACGATCGTCTATCGCCTGCCAAGCGTGATGCAAGTCCAGGTCAAGCAGCAAACTTTATTGGGTTGACGAATAAGAAGATTAATAAGTTTACCATTTTGTTTTCTTACAATTTAATTGTAAACAACTGAGAGTTACTTGGAGTAAGAGTACGGTCTATTCCATAATAAAACCCTTTGCGGGTTACTTAATTGAAAAATAAAAATGTATATGAATAAAGTGGGACATCGGGTCTCAAAGTGGCTGGCGAAAATTTAATTTTACAATAGACACTTTTGTGTCTACGGTTTTACAGACTCCGTAAATCAAATTAAGTCAACTGGAATGGACTTGAATACTGATAAAACCGTGCTTAGTAGATAGAATATTCTCTTATTTTAATTGTCGACTTCCCTTTTAAATACACTTTTATGAACTGCAAATTTTAAGATGAAATAAAAACAGAACTTAATAGTACTGTATCCTTTAAGTAATTTTGTTTATTTCCATTTCTTATTATTTTTCAATGAACTACATATTATCGTCAAATATCGAAGAACCTAACTACAGTGATCTTTGATTTATTATAAAGACAAAAGTTTTTATTGAACAAAATCCGTCACAATGATAAACTTAACTTCTATAGAGATAGTAAATAAGATTAGTTAAATATCATATACATACGTTCTTAATAAATTCAAATAAGTTATAACAGCTGATAAGTACCCATTATATTTTAATTGCAAAGTACTCAAGTTATATGTGCTGAACAAAATGAACGAACGAGCCTTATGAAATAGGTTAACGAATAACAAGATTTTATAATTATGTTTTTTATAATCATGTTTTAATTTATGTTGGGATCTGAAGCGTGTACCGGCAGCTGGTGCAAAGCCGTGATAGTGCCAATATATAAAGGAAAAGAGTCGCAGCAGGACTATAAAAACTACCGTGGTATCAGCCTTCTTATTATTGTGGGAAAACTGTATGCTAAGGTACTAATTGAAAGGATCATGAAAGAAATTGATGGAAAATTTTGGGATGTGCAAGCGGGAGGAAGGGAATACGGTGTGTACGGCATCTTCGGTTCACAAGCCCTGTGGTACTACTGCTAGGGCTAGGAAGACGACGAAAAAATGATGGTAGTGGCGTGTTTCTCGTGTAATTTTGCTTTAATTCGTTTACTCCAGCAGCTCAATTCGTATAGTATTACAATTTTGTTTGTAACTTTTGGTTAACAGGTATTAAATTATTATCCTTTGTCATACATACCTATGCCATTATTTTTCATAATAGGTTTGCACTGGTTTGATGACTATTACTCAAATTATTTTAATCATTGCACAATACAGGTAGATTAATCGTTAATCCTTTTTATTTATTTTTTATTTTCTGATATTTATTTTTACGTTTCTTTATCTTTATAATGACATCTGTTACCTGTAACCACAGAGGCAATCTTTGTTTTGTTTCTTTTTAAGCTATTGCGTAGCTTCTATCGCGGGCCTTGAGCGCGGGGACCGAATCCAGAAATTCCGTAACGAAAAAACCTCACGCTCCCCACTCCGACGGGCACGGAGGTGTGGCTTGAAGGCCGTGCATTGTCTAACGTCGTTTCTTTTCGGCAGTCTTCGACACGGTGTTTGTGTGCGTGCAACTAGACGTATTGTACGACTCTACGAAGCTCGCACGAATCGAGACGAGCTGCTCCGAAATCGGACGAATACATAAGCAGCTGTTTATGAGAAAGTATATAGGTGTATAGGTATTTATGTATAACAGTGAATAGCTGTACTTGTAAAATTTGTGTATAAAGTGTTTTGAATATGAATGAACAAAGTGCATTTATTATTTATTTATTTAATAAAAGAAAAAAATTTGTTTTCTTATCGGTCACCACGCTCAAAAAGTGTAACTTGAATTAATATCAAAGAAAAAGAAATACTGCATAAATATGCAAGTTTTTGGGAAGTTTTACTACTAAACTGATTTTTTATTTAGTTAAGTTGTATTGTTATATGTTTTATCTTTCATGCTGTTGGTTGTAATAGTGTAGGTTTGAACGTTTGTTATTGTGCAGAAAAATGAAAATAACATATTTTTGAGTTTTGTTTTTCATTCTAAATATCTGAAGCTATTATAGTTCGAATCACTAATTCTGTTTTGTTACTTTTAGTTTAAAAAAATAGAGTGCCTACTAAAAGGTGACAAGTCAAAGCGACAGGCAATAAAAGCATCGATATCGTTCTGAAATATAAAATTCACAATCTTTCGCATTTGATTCGTGGAAGAGTGAAAAATGTAATAAACGGATTATAATGTTTCTATAATAGAAACAGAGTATTTAAAAAATAATTTTATTTGTAATTTCTTATGTTTTCACGAAAATAACACCATAATATCTATACTTTTAAGAGGAAAATATTTTCAAGAGGAAAAGTATATATAACCAAAAGGAATATCAGAAAATGATAATTCAAGTTCATGATTTATTTTTGGCTAAATTAAAAAAATTAAAACCATGGTCAGTATACATTTATGCCACAATTAATTATAAAGTGAATTATATTTTAGCTCAAATTATAATATAACTAGCTTTTACCCGCAGCTTCGCTTGCGTTAATTTTGATTTTGTCAACCAATTCTGGTTATCTATCAATACAGAAATGATAAACGAAAAAACTATTCATTTATTTATTTTAGGTTATTGCTCAATACAAATAGAGGTGAAATAGTTACAAAAAAAGAAAAAATAACTGCAGAATCAGCTTCTGACCACACGGACCACAGGATAGAGAATTTCATATAGATTCTATAATGCCAAACTTCTTTATAGAAAAGTAGTCTATAAATATAAGTTTTAATTGTTTAAAGTGCTGTGGGTGGGTGCGGTCGTATGCGACCGCTTGGGATTTGACGGACGCATTCAACTGCACAGGAATTTTAAGAGAATTGAGTGGTTAAAATGGTAGGATTCGAGATTTGATTACATTTTTCCCTTTTCCCATACCAATAGTGGCATGGCTATAGAATAACTAAGTTTGATTGGAAACTAGAGTATTTTGAATTGAAATGGGAGGTTAGTACAAATTATTAGGATTCGAGATATGATTACGCTTTCTCTTTTTCCCATACCTGTTGAAATAGCGGCACCGATTATATTTTACCCTAATGGTGTAATTCGATATAGATCATTACATAATCAGGTGTATCTATAATTTGCATAAGCATTACTAGTACACCTTATTTCAATTGGAGTGTATTATCGTGTGCTCGTAACACAATATCTCTAGAAGAGAACTGGTCTCCAGTCACAACGGCAACAGCAACTTTATTAATTGTCGGTGCATTATATCACCTCTCACGTTCATCACGCGAAGTGCGATCAGAATGGATGACGACTTCATAACCCTCTTGAGTTCAGTTCTGTATTACAGTTTTGAAGTTTTTTATTTATTAATATTTATTTAATTGGCAACGATGGTTTTATTTTTTTTTAGGACGGGGTAACAAACGAGCACACAGTCCACCTGATGGTAAGTGGTTGCTGTGGCCCATAGACATCTACATCTATCCTCGATTACGAATCAAAATGTAGATGCGTGAGGACTAAGATGGAATGCCTCGTCTCCAGTAAAAAGGTTCTCCGGTTCTCTACCCTCACCATACCGAAACGCAGCAGCATTAAGCTACTATTATACGCTGGTATTCTGTGAGAGCGTGGTCCTTTCCCGCTTGAGCCGACCCATTCGTGCTACAACTATACTACTAATATAATTGCAGCATGGCTCTACCACGTACAAACTTCGTTTTCTTCTTTCCATATAAAAATTTCTTTTGAAAGTGAACCAATTTGATGGTATAACTGACCCTGTACAGGTGAGGTTAGCGAAAACTCAGGCATTCTAATCTCCTTATCTACTCCAATAGACGTCATCTGAAAGCATGAATCTATTTTCTGATTATATTTTAAAAAGCTTTGATTCATCTGTATCATATACATAATATATAGCATCTTCTGATTCACCATGTAAAGTATATACATATATACATACATGTACACACCATATAAAGTATTTACATAGATAACAGTATTACATGCTAGGCTGACCTTGCGGTTTGTAAAATTGCTTACAGTGGGTCAGCAAGTATACTGTCCCGCTCTACTCCGCACACAAAGGTTTTTAAACTTTAATTTGGCCTTTTCTTCCATGTGAACGCGGAACTGAACGTCATTTGAAATGTCGACGTCGCGGATTCAGATGCTGACTGAGACAACAATAGAGTTCCTTAAAACTGAGAAAATGAAACAAAGAGATTCTTTATTTTACAATAAATGAACTGCTGTTTTTTGAAAGGTTCACTAGACTAAAATAATATAACGGTATTTATATTTTTTTATTTTGCCAGGAAATGAATGGGTAGTGAGTTGGAGTCTCAGGTGAGATTACATTGAAGTTCAGTCGCCATGTGAGATCGAACAATACATTGCCAATACGGATGCTTGTAAGCGAGTTCCAGGAGAAGTTGTCTACTGATGAGGTCTCCAGCTATTATGACACTGGGGCCTAGATTGAGTAATTCTAAAATGTCTGATGAATAAATAATGCATTTTAATGGCGGTTCACACGCCGAACGATGGTTACTGGCGGATGACCAGACAAAGCTACCTTAAATAAAGAAACTTCGATGTTAGCTCACGGGAGAGCGCCGATTGGCACGTAGTGCAAGAACCTCTTGTAGTAGATCAAGGTGCCGCTTCTGGAACTGGTCAACCTATCATTTCTAATTAAGGTGTAATTTGGGATCTTGACATCGCGATGGCTAGGCTTTAAAAGGGTCTCTTGCACTAGCATAACGTCCACGTCGTGGTTGCGCAAAAAACGTGGCTGTCAGAGAGCACGGTTTAATTCTGCCTAACTGTTGTACTGTCATTACGGGTTAGGGTAACTAAGATATTTAGGCGCACTGGAAAGAAGATTGCGTCGATTAGTCCTATGTGCTCAATCGTGGAGTTGAGCTTGTCCTGAGAGGTGGTTGCTCCGCGGAGTTTGCGGGCCAAGGAGGATAATCTAGCGACGTTGATGTTGCTGATGAAGCCTTAGACTAGGGAGAAGTCAGCGGCGAAGAAAGATAAACCTAGTGGGACAGGGTTGGGTTTGGGGCCCTGAATGGGTGGCAATGGCCGTGAGGCGATAAGTACCGGAGGATTTACCCACGCATTGGGTTTCGACGCGGAAGGCGCGGGATTGCTACAACCTTCCGCGGAGATCTCAGCGACGGGGGCGGGCTTGGTGGCGGTTTGGGCCCTGAAGAGGGCACCGAAGATGGTGCGGGTTTAGGGGCAGGCAGCCGAGAGCGCGACACACTGGCCTGAATCGCACGTCAGGGATAGTTTTAACTCCGCGCTGTTTGCTTCGCCGCGCTTTGGAACACACTAGCTGGGGGTCCCTCTTTGCGGCAATTAACGCAGCTCGGAGGTTCTGCCGTCTAGGGCATGCGGGTGCAGTCCGTAGTGTCGTGGTCACCTAGGCACATCTAGACGTACGATATTCTGGGCCTTGAGGTCGTCTAAAATGTGTACGGTCTTGATTTCCTTGGGAAGCCCTCGAACGACTACACGAAGATTACGCTCCTATGGTAGCGCGTATATGTGAAAACTAATTTCTTGAGCGCGCAGGCTACGGAATTCCTCGGGCGAGTTTACAAACATTTTGATGCCGTGACCGGCGGTTTGCACCTTTGGGCGGTATATTTTTTTTGGAGTTCAACCAATTTGACAGATTGTTCCACTTTATTTTGTCTTGTATGACTGTGGGTGGCGGCGGCTTTTCCCAACGTTCAACAGGGGACCCTTTCACTGTAGGCTTGGCTGCGGGCTTAAGGGGTTGAGCGCGCGCTTCGGCAGCTGACCTTTTAGTTGAAGTGGCGGTGGGTAACGGGGGGGGGGGAGTTAGTCTCGGCTGCCTTTTTCCGAGCTGCGCGCTTGCGCTTTTTATCCTAGACGAGGTGATGATGCGGCGCGTCTCAGTCTCCATATCGAGTCGGCATCCGAGAAGGTGAGAGAAGGGCGGCAGATTGACATCGCGGAAGGTGCGGGGACGCAGCGTCGGTTTAATACCAAAGTACTCCAGAAAAGGGCTAAAGAAAGAAAAGATATACTAGAATTCTTTTTTCTCTAAACATTTTTCAACATGTAAGGAAAGATGATTAAGTATTATAAAGTGGGGAATTATTATAAAGAAGGGAAACATCGCTAGAAAAACTGTATCGCTGAGGAATAAATTATTTCTAGGACATGTGAAGTCCTCTACAATGCACTGGAGATATACACGTCGAATAAATTGCTCCATACCATTCTCAAAAATGAGAGCAAGAATGTACCCAGCAGTAAAATGAACATAGGCTGTAACTAAATACGTAAAACTAAAGACAGGTTTTTCAACAAATAGTGCTTTATTGTAATGCAAAAATAAAATCCATATAGATAAAATAGTTTATTTAAATGTATAGTTTTCAGGTAATTGTAAAAAAATAAGAAAATCTTTTTTAAATATTCTGTTTCTGTTACAAAACCCTATAAACCATATAGAAAATTTTTACGTGATAGAAACTGAAAGTAATGTTTTACTCTTCCATGAATTAGAAGCGAAAGGTTGTGGATTTTATATTTCAGAACCATATCGATGCTCTTATTGCTTGTCGCATTGACGTTACCTTTTAGTAGGGACTCTATTTTTTGGAACTAAAAGTAATAACACAAAATTTGTGATTTGAACTTTTATAGTTTCAAATATTTAGAATGACACTAGAAATATTTTTCTCATTTTGCTGCATGATAACAAACGTTTGAATAATAAGGTTTATTTTACTTTATAGTCAAAGTCCTCACATTAAAGTCAATGCGTGATTTTTATACAACTGAAGTACCAACGAACCTACAGTCCAATGAACATCTGCTACTAACTAAAGAATGCTACTGACGCGTCATCCCCTCTGAGGACTAAGATAGAAGATCTCATAACCTGTAATTATACCGTATACCTTCATTGAAATGTTGTGTTATTTTATATCGTGTCGTTTCAAGTACTTTGAAGCACCTACCATGGTCACAGTGAAATTCATTAATTTAAATATTTATAGTATACTAAATAGACATTTTGGAAAACTAGTATTTGCTACGAACTTGTAATAATAACTTATTTCTTAGGCCAATTTGACAATGTACTGTTAAGTTATATTAGGTACTATTTAAATTATATTTATGACAATTTTAGTTATATATATTATTAGAATGTCGGGCCTTAGCCGAAAAATTATTAGAACATTTCAGTTATTTCGTAACTTGTCACCATATCTCCGAAAATAAATGTTCATTTGATTTCAAATTTTACACTTTTTTTTTTCAAAAAACATTAATGGAAACAAAATTTAAAACAATAATAAAGCGTCGATGCTATCATGGTTATGACGTTATTGTTTTATGTAATAGAAAAATTGATGGTAAACGGATATTGCGATCTGAAATCCCGACAGCAGGAACGAATATAATATGTTTCACGATTGAAATATTTTGACATTTTTATGGATCCAGCGCATTATCATATATATATATATATATATATATATATATATATATATATATATAAATATATATATATATTTATATATATTATATTATATCTTTTATGTAATCTATGTGTCCGTCTTGTGTCTTTGGTTTCAAAAAACCGAGTGTTATTTCTGTAAAATAAATGCGTTGTTCTATATTAAAGAAAGTACTTCAATTAGAAGATTAATTTCTCTAAAGAAACCCTAAAACCAATAAAAACTTTCTCAACCAAGTAGGCCTAACAAGTTAGCGAGTAATAGTAGTAGACCTACTTTTAAAATGTATTTGGATTAGTAAAGAATTAAGAAACCGATCCTGACATACCTACTACGTCTCTTCGATTATTTATAGTTGATAGTTATTATAGGCTTTATTCACAGTGTTTATACATTCATACAGCCTAACACAGTTTCATTCGTGGTACTCTTGGTTTACGCCGCCGATCCTACGGACAGTTTATGTCAGTGGTGGTTTACGGGAAGATTCGTTACGGTCATCTAAATCTTAGTGTTACATCGCTGGATACTAACGGATGGATAGGAAACTGTGACCATTTTTGTACTGACTTGGCATGTGAATGATTTGATGTAGACCGTATTATTTCAAAATCAAAAAGTTCTTATAACAATTTGTTTGATAAAATTAGTAAAAAGCATGGCTTTGTGGGAACTCGTGAATCTGGTAATTAAATATCATAAATATTAAAAAATATTAATTTTTTTTCGAAGTTCTAGCTTGAGATTTTTTAATACTTTGAAATCTTTTGGGAGTATTCTTTGTAGAGTGCTTGCCATATAGATAGACAGTCGCAGTGCCAAACGTCTCAAATCTTTAATGCTGCTACACTTTTGAACTGGGTATTTTACGTCGATATAAACGAAATAATCACAATTAATTCACAATATTAATGAAACTATTTGATATTACAGTTGTAGTAGATTCCATTCCATACTACGTTAAATGATTAGTTTAAACATACTTATCGTTGATTTTATTAATAGACTTCAATAATGAGACGTTATGAATTTGATACATTATATATATATATATATATATATATATATATATATATATATATATATGTATATGTGTATAAATTTCTTTACCTTTTTCTAACCTCTGAGATACGGATTAATACTGTTAATGTGTAGTGCCTCCGAGGTTTGTTAATTTATTTGGCTGATTTTTCAATCACCTCTAGAATATACTGTTATTTAAAATTACAACCAGAACTGAAAGTGTTAGTAGTTGGCTTTTGTATAAGTATAAGTAGTTTCTTTTAATAACGTAAAATGCAACATTCTATATTATACCAAGAATAAATAGTCCGCCGTGCTGCTCCAGTGAAAGTTAGCAGACTTTATTATCTTAACACCATTTAGACACCAATTTAAGTATTATCTCGAACTTACGATATTCTTAACCCACCCACCCTTTAGGGTGGACCAATTGTAAAGCGGTTCCTACTCTCTACTCGATGGACTGACGACCTGATAAGTGATGCAGAAAATCGATGAATGCAGGTGGCTTGTGACCGTGCTTTGTCCTTGGGGTAGGTCTATGCCCAACAGTAGACTTGTGAGGGGCTGTATTCATATTATGAGGATATATTTTTTGAACATGTGTGATATCGAATAAAGTACAAACTTCGCGAGATTTCACAATGACATCCTTTTCTCTAGTTTTGAATGCCGCTACCATTGTCCCATCAAAAGTCCACCGCTAAACAAAGGCCTCTGACATAGATTGCCACATATCTTATTCATGCTTCTTAGAAACTTGCTACAGTTGCCACGCTAAGCAGGCGTGTCACAACCTCGGCTGTTTTTCGTTATTATTATTAGACCCTGCTGCCCATCTCCCGGTTTTTTCTTCCGTCGCCTTTCAGGACTTCCAAGGGTCCTCTTTTAAATAAATCTATAAAGTTCTTAATCGGTGGTAGAAATATATTATTCTCTAACTTATTTCGATAAAAGATATGCTCATTTCAAATTTTTATTCACAATTTTTTCATTCATTTCACGACAGTTGCTATGCTGCATGCATGCATGCAGTTGTGTAGGCGACCACATTTATTATGATTTTTAGTTGTTATCAATAAGGCAACTGATAAAAATTAAAAAAAAAATGTTGGTGAAGCCATGATAAACAATAAAAAGCATATATAGTGTCCAATTTTGTAAGTCATGTAGAAAATGTGCGGTAAGCATAAATTTACTGGGGTGACTCCCGCCTCAGCTTTTAATTTAACTTCGCACATTTCTCTCAATTTGCTTCTAGAGCTTATACCAAAGATGAATAGCAACTAACTTCGAACAACTATTCTATTTTTTTTTGCTGATATATAATATAAATTAGCTATGGACTTACCGAAGCACATTAGGAGGCAAATTCGAACTAATTAACAAAACACATTTTTCATGTCGTTTCTATGTATGTTCAAGAGTTGAAGTAATTTACCGAATATAACCTAAAAACGTATGAACTACTATTTATATAAAATCAGTAATACCTTTTTACCAATGTGCAGGTGACACAAAATCACAACTACCTAAAAACAATTTCTCTATCGAATATACTTGAAAAAATATATAAGAATGGTAGATTACAGGAACTAGTTTGCTCAAATACACGTGCCTTTTATAAAAAAATATATTTTGTAAAAAAATATATTTAATACCGATTAGAGATATAGTGAACTTTCCTATATCTCAATATATATACTGTTTATAGTAGTGACTATTTATAGTATTAGTGAGTGAGGGATTTTCGATCAACTTAAATAGGTTCACAATAAGACGTCATTTTGCTATATCCGCAGCGCTAAGTATCTTTACATAGGTTATGTTGCTGGGGATACGTGATAGATAAGAGACAGGGAGAGAAATGACTAAGAGACAGATAAAACAAACGAAAATAGGTAATAGATAAGGTAAAAATAGACGAGATAGTTGAATTGGCTGGGAATCATTAAGTACAATATACATAGTTGCTGTTTGTATTAGGATTCCTGTTACCCAGAAGGAATAGAAAGTATCATGGGCGGTCATCACCGGACATTTAGAATGAATAATTGATAATTATTTGTTCTTTGTAGACTATATTGATAAACAACCGTGGGACAACAACTAACTTGTTTTATCTACATAACAAATAAGTAAAGGAAACACCAAAAAGTGCGCGTTGGTCAGATCTGTATTCCACTTAATATAATAAACATTTCATGGCCTATTGTCAATAGACCTCGGTTGAAAAGCAATAGTTGCAAGTAATCGAAAGCTGTAAAAGTTTACGACGAATAAAACTACGGTCATCCTCGGGTTAAGTTGACGTTTGTTTCTTTGTCCATGGCACTGGTGTTTCTAGTGTTAAAAGTAACAAGTTGTTACTGTGAGAAATCATCTGAAATTGATAAAAAAATATTTATAAATATACAAGTTGGCTCAGCTGACGTTATTCTATCCCTTCTGGTAGGTGGAGCGATGAGTTTCAATCCAGCGCTAATATAAAATTATATAATAAATTGGACCTCAGTGCGATTCAGACCAGTGCACCCACAGATTTTTCGGTTCTAGATTCTATGCTTGTTTTAGGTACTTAACCAACAAATATTGTGACTAAGGGTGATTTCGGTTCATAAATATGATATTTGTTTTTAATTTTTAGTTTTTAACAGCACCGCTTCTCACAGCCATAAGATGAACAATCATCTACGATTATGTACAAAGATAATGGTTAGCAGTATGTTGGCGGAATGTGAAGTCCCAGAGTGTAACGAGAAAACGTAGCGGAACCGTGGAACTGTGTGTCTATTTCAACCGAAGCTGTACAAAGAAGTTGAGTTGCAGGAGGATGCGTAGTGGACTCTTTTCACTAATTTTGTGCCAGGCGGTCTACTGACTGGTAGTCTAGTAGTTGGCTTAGCCACACCTCCTCGCACACATCCCTCGCACGCAATCCTCACAAGCCTCCCTCACTCCGCTATGGCTTTTTCTTCCCGAGCTGCACCGACCGAGACTAGGAAAATTAAATAATCCTATTCATGTATATTTATATCGGGCACCGCTTAGCAACCTCTATATCTCTAGTGGAACCTCGACCAAAATATTCAACAATTTATTAATACAAAAAGAAGAAACAAATTAATGTGAAAAACTATTTTATAGAATATGTAGATATTCAACAGTGAAATTGCAACGTAAAAACTAAATTAATTTTATTATGTCTAAAATATAAGAGCTATTAAGCTTTAGCAAAGAAGTTGTAAAGTTAAGTGTGGCCGTGGTAGGAAAAGGGGAGATCTCCCGCCGGGCAAGGTTTTCTGCCCGGGGAGCGGCAAACACTCCGTGTGTTTGTTCGGAGATGTTCTATATATACTGTCTATGATTCGGAATGTTAATAGCGCGATTTAGGCTTCGGTGTGCTAGTGGCGCGACGACAGCGCCGCTACATCCCCCCTGCTCAGACCGGAGGTCGATAGTACAGCCTCGTTGCCGACGAATCTGCAAGTGCCAGGAGATTGCCTTGTAGTCTGCGGTGAGTCGAGAAGAAGGCAAGTAATCTGCGAGAGTGCCGTGAAACAGAGGCGAGCAGTAAGGCTCAGAGCCGTGCCGAACACTGTATGGCGCAGAGAGTAGCTTGAAGGAACAGGAAGCATTATTATTCCAGTGCTGCGATGAACCTTGTGAAGCTAGATGGCTTGCAGGATATGAAGACTGCAGACGATATCTGCTCGGGAGCGAATGGGTGGGGTATTCTGTGACGATGATGAAGCTTGAAGTTTTCGAAGGTTGTTGGTTGCGTTCTCAGATCACGTCGGGGTCACCACTGTGGCCGTGGAAGGAAAAGGGGAGATCTCCCGCCGGGCACGGTGTTCTGCCTCGGGGAGTGGCCAACACTCCGTGTGTTAGTTCGGAGATGTTCTATATATACTGTCTATGATTCGGAATGTTCATAGCGCGATTTATGCTTCGGTGTGCTAGTCGCGCGAGGACAGCGCCGCTACAAAAGCATTGAATTTAATTTTGAATTACTTAAAATAAGTAAAATACTATAGAATACTTGAAGTAAGTGGTATCATAATTAGCATTTGTATGCTAAGTTTTTTATTGTGGAAAAGAAACTCCAACAAAATGCAAGTTAAATTTTCACGTGAAGCAATCGCTATGTAATGTTTACTCTAAAAGAGGTTTAATCTTAACTTAAAAGGATCTTCGTTCATACTTACGGGGTTTAAAAATAACATACGGTTTCACATGGTCATAAAGATGATGATTTATAATTACCCATAATATTATATATTTTACAGATAAAGCCTGCATGCTAATGAGGGCAAATCAATCACTGCCCAAATAATTGATGAATCCATCCGCTTGCGGTCGAGCCCAGGTTTACGGTCCAAACATTCGCATGACGTATTATCGGATGCAGTGCAATCGGATAGAATCCTGACCAGATATTTAAATTGAAACTGTCCACGACACGGAAATCGTTGTAGGTAAACTGAATGCTTGTAGCCACACGTTAAGATTATGTATTTGTACTTTCGTATTTATGTTCTACAGGATTACTTTATTTTATTTTCATATACATTTGCAAGATATAGTCTATGTTATTATCTTGCTACATTGAAAATATATCATTTTGATGTAGTTCAATTAGTCAAACAATCAATAAATTAATTCTTCGTTAAAATGTATCTGTTAACAGGATTTTAATCTTTTTTTGTAGAATAAGGAGCACAAACGAGCACAAAGTCAACTCACGTTATGAAAAGTGGACGCTGTGACCCATAGATATCTACATCTATCCTCGACTAAAAATAAAAATGCAGTTGTGTTACCACCTTCGACGACCAAAATGTGACGCCTTTTTGTAGTTAAAAGGGTCTTCGAATCGCTGCAATAATCGCACAAATCTCTATTTCACACTGGTATTCTGCGAGAGCGTAGTCTTTCCCCAAACGAGCCGATCCATTTGTGCTACAAACATAATATAGCTCTAGCACGCCTCTACAACGTAAAACTATTATTAATTGTGCCAACAACATTTATAATCTTCGGCATAGAAAACAAAATAGTTAAGTTTATTCTTTTTTTTTCCACTTCAGCGTACGTATCCGTTGGGCTTAATTAATTACTATGGTTCTACTTTGAATATTAACTTCACGATCTTTAGATTAGATTTTCAATGCTTAATATTTTTATAGTTTTAAACTTCGTCGTGTAGTGATGGCGTAGGAGAACCTATTCCCCATATCTGACTGTGGGGGTGTAAAGAGCCGAAAGATTTGAACTCGAGATAGGCGGCAGAATCTTCCTGGTAACAAATTTAGTAAAGTAAAAGTAAAGTTACAGCCTATATAGGTCCCACTGCTGGGCTCAGGCCTCCCCTCATTTCTGAGAGGGTTTAGGGCAAGGAAGTGTCCGCCGCGCTGCCCAAATGCGTGTTGACGAACTTCACATGTCTTCGAAAATATTTTTTTTTCTTATTCCTCAGACATGCAGGTTTCCTCACGATGTTTTCCTTCATCGCCGAGCACGTGGTAAATCAGCACTTAAAATTGCAATTAACTATTTCATTGGTGCCGGCGGGGATCGAATCCGGGTTACTCGCGTTCTGTTATATTTACAGCGAGCGTTAACCACTGAGCTACCACGGCTCTCACAACAAATTTAATAAGACAATATTACTGTGGTTTTCAACAGGCCTGTCAAGCGTGGCAACTATGGCAAGTATCCACAGAGAAATAATCTATGTGGAAGTTCTATGTTCAGCAGTGGACTTTTGATAAACCTTCTTGTATATAGAATAAGGATGACAATCGAGCGCACAGTCCACCTGATGGTAAATGGATGCTGTGGCCCATAGACATCTACATCTATCCTCTATTAAGAATCAAAATGTAGAAGTGTTGTCACCCCTGAGGACTAAGATAAAATGCCTTGTTTTCAGCAAAAAGTGTCTTCAGTTCTCTAAACTCACGGTTCGAATCACAGTATCATTAAGCTGTTATTTTGCGCTGGTATTCTGTGAAAGCGTAGTCCTTCCCCAGTCGAGCCGACCCATTCGTGCTACAACAAAAATATATCTGCAGCACCTATAAGGACGAAATATTACACCCATAAAACTTTTGAAGGATAAATTCATTAATGAACTTAGTCGAAATTATGTGTAAGTCTTTACCGTTTTTAAATTATTGGAAAGTTCAAAAATTTGTTTTACTTTAATACAACAGATATGATATACTTTTTAAAGATTAAAAACTGAAAATATATTAAAAGATTTGTACAATGTATGTACCGATATTGAAGTGTATATATCGCAGCCCATAGAAATATTAAAAACAGGAGAAGTGGCAAGGGGGCGTATCTGTGTCCGCGCGCTATTATCAAAATGCTCAGCTTCTATACAAATGGTAGTCTCTGCGAATTAGTGCGCTTGCGACCGTCATCGTGAAATATTATCAGAATGCCATGTTGTTCAGTGGTTTCTTGTTAAAACCGAAGCCAAAACAAAAACTTTGTTAATCATGGAATCACATACCATACCTAAGTACAAGTAATGATTTCTTATATTTACGCGAACACTACACATTGAAATAATACTAATTTTTACGGAATTTATCGCGTATATTTAACTTTTTTACCCGACGTTTCGAGAGCTTTACAGCACCCATGGTCACGGGAAGGACTGAGATGTTCAACGTCCAGCTGTCATAGTTAACCGCGGTTACCATAGATTAAAATTTTTTAACTTTTGTTCCGATCTACACAGTATGAGCTTATGGTATCATGGAGTCTTGCAGTTGTATGCTTGGGTTGGGATTTAATTTTATTTATTATAGGATCCCAAGCAGATGGTAGCACCCAGCCATCTTCTCTATTGAAATTAGGATGTTTTTTGATTCCAATAGCCTCGCGAATCATCCTTGGAAGGAATCGGTGTTCTTTAGCGAGGATTTGTGGTCTATCAAATCTGATGTAGTGACGGGGGCGATCCTGTACATGTTCACAGACTGCAGACTTCCCGGAGCGTCGATTCTTCACATCAGCTCGACGCTCCAAAATACCTACTACTTCAATCCGCTATGATAGCCTAAACCAACGTAACCGGTTTTTTACTCTTTTTATTTATTTTATATTTAGGGCCCAAAAAAAATTAGTGCAATTTTGGTTCAAATGAAACAATCGATAACTTTCCAATTTAGTCAATCACTAACGTATATGTAAAATAAATGGCTTTTTTACAGCACAACGACAGCGCCCGATATTTTTGTGTAAGTAGTACGGTGAATGGTAAATAGACGTTGTGGTTTTAGATATATGGTTTATAATTAATTGTGTAGTACGTTATGATTTATTAAATGCGAGTGTATGCGTGACTGCGTATCTATTGCTTTTACTGATCTGCATATGTGGTAGTTGGCGCGTGGTAGGGGTCAACTGGAGACACCGGGTTCCGATACATTTTCTACTACTGGGCATATCTCCTTCATTATTATATCTATGTCGCAGCCCCTCTGTGGGTAGTCGGAATTATTGTAAACAACACGTGCACCGCACACTTGCGCATTGCACCTGCAGTGGCGCTCGTGTAGCTACTTGTCTCGATTGTATAAAACGGACGGAGCGGTCGCCGTTAAAGGAGTGAGTGAGTAGTCAGTACGAGTCAAGTGAGTACAGTGATTCCGATCAGGTACCTCGCCGCATTCGGTCGCCTGCGACCCAACCGTTGTGCTATTGTTCGGTCGAGCCTATGCGCTCCCAGTGCAGTTATAAGAAGAAAGAAGACAAGGACAGGACATTTTACCTGCGTGCGCGAGTGCTTCGGTGTCGTTGTGCTCCGTTACGGCCGCCAGGTGCATCGGGCCGCCGGCCCATTGTTCTGTTTCGTGTAGTGCTAGTGTAGTGCCCCACGTTCTCCGGATTTCCAGTAAAAACTGTAAGTAGTTTTTATTACACACCCGCTGCCTCAGAGGCAGCTATTCTATTTTTAAATTTCTGTGTTCGCTTGTCGCACTAGGCGACAGCTAGGTACACACCCTAGCGTACCAACGCGCTAGTTGTATAAGTGTTCGTTTAGGCACACACCTCCCCCCGCCGAAAGGTGGGGGGGCTTGATACACAAGTGTTTTAACCACTGACAAGATGGCGGCTATAACTATAGCCGAACTCGCCGACTTCTTCGGACAAGTGTGCCCCGACGCTTGGGCTAAATTCCTAGCCCAACGTAACTCGTCCACCGCTGAACGCCCAGTAGTTCGTATCGACGATCCCGCTTCACCGAGCTCCGGCCGCTCGACCCCTGTGTCCATCGACACAGTCTACGACGCCGCGTCCCCTGCGCCTTCTGCGCTCTCCACCCGCGGACCTACACCGTTGTTTTCGGACGCCGAATCAGGCTCCGAAATGGATATCGAAATTCACCGTCCTACTAAACCCGAAGACGAAGGCTTCACCCTAGTCTCGGGTAAAAAGCGTAAGCGCACCGCCGCGAAAAAGGGAAACGAGCCTCACTCGGCCCCTACGTCGCCTAACGCCACTCCGGCAAAAAAAGTCGCGCCTTCCGCGCGCAAAATTACCGCGATTAAAACCGCGAAACCGACTCAGGCCGAACCTAGAAAGGAGAAGCCGCCGCCGCCTATAATTTTACAGGACAAGTCGCGCTGGAGCAACCTATCCAAGTGGATAGACTCCAAGAAAATTTTCTGCCCCAAAGTCCACAATGGACCACAAGGCATCCGCATCCACGTCGCAACGACGGACGATTTCCGCGCTTTAACTGCGCATTTAAAAGCTCAAAACTTGAGCTTCCATACCTACTCGCTCGCGGAGGACCGTAACCTCCGTGTTGTAGTTCGCGGACTCCCTAAAGAGCTCGACACCGAATCCATTCTAAGCGATCTTAAATCGCAAAACTTGCCTGTTAGAGAAGTGCACAGGATGCACCACCCTACAGATAAGAAAAGATACTTCGATCTCTGTCTTGTCATACTGGACCTGTCTCCAGAGGGCAAACAAATATATAACATCAATAGAATATGCAATCTTACGGGGATTGTAGTAGAGTCTCCGCGTAATAGGGGCATCGTTGGCCAGTGCCACCGATGCCAGTTATACGGCCACTCGGCTAAGAATTGTTTCGCCAGGCCTAGGTGCGTCAAGTGCTTAGGCGATCATGGCACTACTGAGTGCCCCCGAACGCCCGAGACGGAGGGCCCTCCAAGCTGTGTTCTATGCGGCGAAGAGGGACACCCAGCGAGCTATCGCGGGTGTTCCAAAGCGCCGCGTAGGAAGCAGAATGGAGGAGCTATCCGGCGCGGACGTGCGGGCAACCCCAGTAGGTCGCGCCCACGGCATTCTGCCCCATCGATCGCACCAATCTCGGTGCCGCAACCCGCGCCCGCTCAGGCTACAGCCAAGCCCGCCCCCGTTAAAGGGACTTCCGAGCAAGGCCCAAGCCTTCCGGTGCCTTCAGCACCTAAGCCCAACGCATGGGTTAAGCCTCCGGCGATAGTCAGCGCTGCCGCCTCACGGCCAGTGCCTCCTCGCCAGGCCCAAAAGCCCAAACCCGCCCCTCAGGCACCGTCAAACATCAACACTGACCTTTCGTTAGTGTTCAACTTCGCTAGCAGCTTTAATGTGGCCGAAGTCACAACTCTAGCCCGCAAACTTCGCGAAGCTAAATCGATACAGGATAGGCTCAATGCTACCATTGAGCATCTTAGTCTTATCCAAGCGATAGGTTCGTTCCAGTGCGCCTAAGCGACTCTTTTCTTTATTTTTAACTAAAATGGAAGTTAGACCTGTAGGTAGAACCAAGCCTAGGTCTCTGACTGTCGCGTACTTTAATGCAAACGGTGTCAGAGATCAAAAGGAAGAGATCATGTATTTTTTACGCGACCATGATATTGACATCATGCTAGTGCAAGAGACCTTCTTGAAACCTAGTTTGAGCGATCCCAAAATAGCCAATTATACCCTAGTTAGAAATGATAGGTTGACCGGACCTAAAGGCGGCACCTTGATCTACTATAAAAGGTCCTTGCAATGTGTACCGATAGATACTCCGCCGCTTACTAACTTAGAAGCGTCGGTCTGTAGGATAGCACTTACGGGCCATCCGCCATTAATAATTGCATCAGCATACTTATCTCCCGTAAAAAGTATATTAGATTCCGACATATCGGCTCTGTTAAACCTAGGCCCTAGCGTATTAATCGCAGGAGACCTAAATAGTAAACACGTTAGCTGGAATTCTAACGTTAACAACCCTAACGGTATAATACTAAGAGACCTCACGGAGAGACTTAACTTCGATGTTATCGCTCCCGAGAGTCCAACTCGTTATCCTTTTTCAAATAACCAACATCCGGACGTCCTAGATATAGCGTTACTAAAAGACATCCGACTTAGTATTAATTCGATAGAGACTATTATCGAGCTAGTCTCAGACCACAGGCCGGTCGTTTTACAACTGGGCCGGCCGGCAGGTGAGGTCCCTCTGACCAAAATTATTGTCGACTGGCGTAAACTTGAGGTCAAACTTAAGTATACGAACTCCCAGCATTTGGACACTATACCTGACAAGATAGACTCGCTGGAGGAGGCCGATAGGGCGATTAGCGCCCTTTCGTCTCACCTCACATCAGCGGTCGAAGATTGCTCCCGTAAGGTTCGTGTATCGAGCGATCAATACACGAAACTTCCGGCGGATGTTCGACGGCTGATTAGAGCGAAGAATTCCGCGCTTAAAACTTACGACCGCTATCGCACGGAAACCAATAAACTTCGGGTACGTTCTCTACAAAACGAGATTAAACAACGAGTAGCCGAGTTTAGAAACAATAACTGGGATTGCCTCTTAGAAGGTATCGAACCATCCCAAGACTCCTTCTGGAGACTAACAAGAGCTCTTAAAGCCGACAAACCCGCACCGATGCCGCCTCTCGTGAGGCTGGACCACCCCGATCTCGCCCTTGACGATCTCGAAAAAGCCGAATGCTTAGCTGACAGTCTAGAGTACCAGTGCACGCCATCCACCGCACCAATAGATCCCGCTCACCTATTAGAGGTAGAAACGGAAGTAGAACGTAGGTCCGCGCTGCCACCAGCGGGTGAACCTCTCGATCCTGTGACAGTAGATGAAGTCACCGAAACCATTAAAAGTCTTAAAAATAGATCAGCCCCTGGGCCAGACGGCATCAGCAACAAGGTTATCAAATCCCTTTCGGCGCCACTTATTTGCCTCCTTGTAGGAATATTTAACACATTTCTCACGAACTGCTCCTTCCCGGACATCTGGAAAGAAGCAGACGTAATAGGGATCCCAAAACCGGGTAAACCGCGTAATCGTCCCTCTAGCTACAGACCCATTAGCCTGCTCAATACATTGGCCAAACTATATGAGCGCATTATTCATAAGCGTCTCCGTCATTTCACCGAAACTAACGGACTCCTCCCAGACGAACAGTTCGGCTTTAGAGCCAATCACTCATGCACTCACCAGATTCATCGCCTAAGAGAATACATTCTGTCTGGCTTCAGCCAAACCCCGTTAAGAAAAAAGTCTCGAAACACGGGAGCCCTCTTCTTCGATGTCGCGAAGGCGTTTGACAAGGTCTGGCACGACGGCTTGATATACAAGCTGTACAAACTAAAAGTGCCTGATAGGCTCGTGCACATCATACGAGCTTTCCTTTCGAACCGCTCTTTTCGATATCGAGTGGAGGGAACTCGTTCTTCGAAACGTTTTCTCAAAGCCGGGGTTCCACAGGGCTCCGTACTATCCCCACTCCTTTTCACACTCTTCACGAGTGATATCCCAAAAGACCCCGTAGTGAACACCGCTCTCTTTGCCGACGATACGGCACTCTTTGTGTCTGACTCCAACAAAAATAGACTCGCTATAAAGCTCCAAAAAGCGACCAATCGCCTTGGTGGATGGTTCCGCCTATGGAGAATTGACGTGAATCCCGAAAAAAGTGTAGCAGTATACTTTCAACGGAATTCTACAGGAGGTTCTAAACCCAAAACAATCTCGTTATACGACCGCCCAATCCCTTGGGAAAAATCGGCCAAATATCTAGGCGTCACTTTCGACTCCCGCATGAGTTTCAAGACGCACATAAGTGTAGTACGCAACAAAGCCAAGTCAATAATTGGCCGTCTACACCCCCTCGTTAATAGCAAGAGTAAACTGTCCCTAAGACACAAACTCCGACTATACAAAACCTGCATTAGACCAGTTATGTCCTATGCAAGTGTAGCTTTCGCCCATACATATAAGACCCATATTGTAAAACTCCAAAGAGTACAAAATTTTTTCATCCGGAAAGCCACCGGCGCACGGTGGTATCAACGGAACTCTGACTTACACAATGATTGTGAACTACCATCTATCTCCGAATATTTTAAGGAGATGTCCCAACGCTACTTCGATAAAGTAGAAACCCACCCTAACCCGCTAGTGGCAAACGCAGCTAACTACGTTCCGATAGCAAACGTCGCGCCCTATCTCCGTAGACCGCGAAATGTTTTAATAGAACCACCTATATCGCTCGATCCAGTCGACCCAAGCGTCGCAGGCACATCACACAACGACACTACACCCACACTAAATGGTACAAACACAATTAGGACAACGAATGGGGCGCGTCGCACCCGCAGACGGGCACGACGCGTTCCAGCTCACACCGCGTACACACCGTACACCCGCGTTCCTGGACGGTTCTCACCGCCCAGACCATCGACCGACGAGCTGAGCAGTCAGAGACGGGGGTCCGCACACCCCCCCCTCGGACTGCGGTTAGATAGCTCAAGGAAAAAACGCCTAAAAGGCGACATGATGATTGATAACAATATCAAATCATAAATCATTCATCATCATTTCACCTCATTGCCTTTCCCTTTTTTTAATTAGCTCGCGGCCTTGCAGGCCGCGAGCCCTGTGACAAGATGAAGCTGTAAGAGTCGTATAGACTAACAGCATTAACATCAAGATAATAGAGCCGTTAAAGGAGTCATTCATGGCTCTGGCGTGGCACGGTTCACTTGTTGTATCCCGCTACTAGCTCATCCTAGACTATTCGGATAATTAATTCGTGGAAACTAATTAATTATTATTATCAGCTATTAAATTACAATAACAACTTATAGTTTGATTACTTGTGATCCGTGTATTTTGTGATTGTAAATTAATTCTATTTAACTACCTTTCTACATATATAAAACGTAAAGTTTTCACCAAATTTCGATTGTTAAATTGACTGGACTGTTTACTATAACTAACAGTCAGCAATTAGTTACTAAATCTTGACACATATTTCACAGCGAAAGACACAGGCATTCTGGAGATATCTACCATATAACATAATATGAATAATTCCGGTCCCGTTAGAGCAATATTTTTTAATCTCGGTAAATGAAAGTCACCAATTGGTCACTAAATTTTAAAATACAAAAAAACTTCTCAAAAGCAAACACTAATGGTGTTTTATGAGAGGCTGCTACCTTTGATTCCGGCTAGAACCCTCCCAAAATGTGCTATTCCTCCTATAGTATTAATTCCTTAATGTTTTTTCATAAGTTACTAATTTTAACAAATTCTTGACATAATAAAATTTAAGATAACTAAGATAACTTTAAGATAACTAAATTTTAAGTAATGCGCTTTATGTTATTATTTATCAAAAAATCCTACGCAAAGTGTCTGACTGCGATAACTGACCACTTGTACAGGGAGAATTAGATTCCATAGGATGGAATATGGAACAGGCGTACATCGTATGTCTGGTGCATTGTAACTCAGATTCAAACAAGATTGGATTCTGCGACCGACATCTTTGGTCACCGTATTCACCTGCCTCATATGCACAGCAAATGTGTTAATGGTTTTCAGCATTAATTTCGTAAAAAGAAGAACACAGCTTACACACTGGTTGAACTTTAAAATGCAATCTATAAATTACTAAACTAGAACGCAGCCTTTACCTTACCTTCAATTCACATTTATTCATCTGTTATCAGTGTCACACCTAAATCTTTATATTCCTTAAATTACTTATACTGATTGGGATGCAGAAGATAATTGAGCAATGTTTAAACGACAGTAGCCTATTGGCAGGGCGTGGACCGCGAACTCAAAAAGGTCGTGGGTTCGAATCCGCCATTCGACTACTGGCGTGAACCACTCGTAACACAAGCAATTTAAGCTTACCACGAGTGGTTAAGGGGAATATTAGTAATGTTTATAGCATTGTTAATATTCTTTTTATTAAAAAAAATGTCAAAGAAAATTTCAGTACATTCACTTATTCAACTTATTTACATTTTGAGTGTGCGAATTAGATATCCTAATTATAGGGTTTAATTTACTCTTTTATCCAATAGATGTCAAATAGGTGCCATCTCGCTTTAACAATTTTAAAAACCTTATTGAGTAAAAACCTTTGCTCTTATCGGCTGAATGTAGTCAACTGTTAAATATTTACCTTAATTTGTTACTGAAATGCCCACCTATTTCCATTAACATTCATTTTTTTTACCTTTATTGGCGCTAGCAACTAAATCTTCGATCGACTCGAACTTCTTATGAAACTCATATTCTACTTTAAGATTACATTCTATAAAAGATAAACATTCTTAAGGAAAAATATTGGTTTGACAACTAGCTAATATAGGTAAAAAATGTTTATCTGATTGGTATAATTTATTTTAAGTCGAACTAATATATACAGCTAAATATTTACATACAGTCGATATAATAACAATTAAAGAAAAAATAGTAACGCTATCTGTAAGAGACTGTAGCCGTTCATTGTGAATTCATTGGTGTGGAATTTGTTACGTAGGTTTTAAGTTTTTGAGTCCAAATTAAAAAAAAATAAAGTAGCCTAAGTTACCCCTTATAACATCAGCTATCTGCCAGTACGATTTTCCAGAATAAACAGACAGAAAAAAATGTTTGTATGTTTTAATCCAGTACCGTATAAACTTTAACAACCAATTAGTAAAAAGCTTGTAAAAACCTATTCACTCTTGTCTTCAAGGCAAGAGTGAATAGGTTTTTGTCAAGTCAGTGCACTTTACCATCTTAAGCTATATCACCGCTTACAATAAGGTGGGATTGTAGCTAAGTGCGGGCTTAGAATAGTTTAAAAAAGCTGTTATTTTGAAATTACGAGAGAGAAGTGCAGCATGAACAGTGAAGGAGTTAACATAGAACCCAGTGAGATGAGCAGGTATATAAATCCAAGAAGAGAGATATTGAAATCATTCTTTGAGGTAAGAAGGTGAATATTGTTCATTTAGAATTGAAAAAAGGACAAGTAATATTTTGGAGTTGCGCCTTTGCCTATGGCAAACCACCTTTACCTGACCTGTAACGAGAAATATGGTCATACTTACGCAGACCAAAAATAAATCTTATACAGTTCTCAAGCAAACGCTCCAGTTTGTTAAGAAGTTCTTGGGACAGGTCGAGGTAGCACGCATCTGCATTATGCAAAGATAGGCAAAATAAGAGTTTGCCAAGCATGAACTTAGACTTAATAGGAAGAAAGGATTTGAGACGATAAAGGGAACGTAAGGTGGCAATGACTTTCCGACTTAAATCGATAACCTGCATTTTCCAGTTCAGAGAGCTATCAATATACAGGCCAAGGTTTTTAACAGACTCACTAAATGGAATAATAATATTATCATAGCAAATAGGAGGTAACTCTGCTTGATTAACCCTAGCCAGCAACCTTTTACTTCCCACTAAAATCGCTTGGCATTATACTGGCTTATATATTACACAGACTCCATGGTGCGAGGATCAATCTTTATTTGTGTTTAAATTCTGGTTTAATTTGTGAATTCCATTATGTAGATCTTCAACGCCACAGTGCACATATAGCTGCAGACCATCGGCGTACACATATAATAAAAACTGAGAAGATGATAGAAGAGAGTACACCGCCTTGCGGTACGCCACATCCTACTTCAGCCCAAACTGAGGTCATTTCACCTACGTGAACTGACTGCTGACGCCCACGAAGATAGGATGGAAACCAATCTATTACAATAGGCTTAAAATTAAGATTGGATAGGATGGAAAGAAGGATGTCATGATCAACTTTATTTATTTGTATAAATTTATTACCATAACAAAAAATATAGACCGCGTTGATCGGAACAAAAATTAGTAATTTTAATCTATGGTAATCGCGGTTAATTATGACATCTGGAAGTTGAACATGTCAGTCCCCCCCCCCCCCGTGACAATGGGTGCTGTAAAGTGCTCGAAACTTCGGGAATATAAAAAAGTACATATACGCGTTAAAATCTGTAAAAACTAGTAATATTTAAATGTGTAGTGTTCGCTTAAATATGAGAAATCATTACAACAAAAAAAAAAACTGAAACTACAAATATAAATAATCATACAATAATACTCACCGCGGTATAATTCCGGGAAAATAAAGTAACAGGAAGTAAAGTTACAGTAAAGTACAGCCTATAACGTTCCAAGGCTGGGAACAGGTTTCCTCTCTTTTCTAGGAGATTATGAAGCGGTTATTGAACGTTGGCGTACATCACAATACTTTATATCTCACATATGTAGGTTTCCTCGCAATGTTTTATCCCATCACCCTGGGTGTGGTAAATCATCACTTTAAACTGTAAAAATTGCAACAAAACATTTCATTAGTGCTGACATTTTTTAAGAGCTTAACTCTTGATCTACTACGTCCCATTATATGGTTGGACCAACTTGCGTCTTGTGGGAGTGTTTCTTTTTATAACTATTTCTCCAAAATTGGATAGGAGCGATTGCTCGATGAGTCGTACCTTATACGTTGCTCTACATTACTGGCCATATTTAGATAGTTACGCCGCTATTTAACCAAAAGACAGTGTTATATGTATATTTTATTAGCGGTAATAAATATGCAATAACCATATTTGCGAAATATTAGGGCCATGTTAGCTCAGGGGCTGAGGTTTAGCTGATAAATTTTATTAGTACGTGACTGAATTTTGTTTTTGTTACGTGACCAATTCAGTGCGATCTTTACCGAAACCACTAAAGTTAACGATTTTGCAATCCGATACATCGTGAGTAAACCGCACGTTTGAGAAATTAAAAATTAACTCAAGGAAGTGAAGTATAAAGTCCGCCACGGCGCATCGGATAATTGCGGCTAATTATATTATTAATATTAGGGTGACTTCCCACTAGATGGAGTAACGACCTGGTAAGACATGCAGGAAGTCGATGGATGCAAATGGCTTAGGATCGTGCTTTGTGGCATGTTTAGCAATGGAATTGTGTAAAGTTGGTCCAAAAATCTTTCAGAAAGGAGAGGAGGCTTATGCCAGAAATCGAGCGTACTACTATTTTAGTATTTCCGGTGGGTATAGATCAACTCAAACTTCCTCGGAGCAGCTACCTCACCAGCTATCTCTTTGTCTTGGGTCAGCTTTCTGATTTTTTATTGGTCTACGTAGTTAGTGAAATTATTAAGCTTTTCCACCACAACAAGGTTATATCCCATTTGAGTAGGACCGACTTCAATCAGGGCACTTCATTTCGGAAAATATCCTTTATTTCATGCAGAAATTCCTACGCACACCTAATTTGTGGTGACAAGGATGGGTTATGTGAAACTTGCACCGAGATAAATTTCATGATCTTCCTTTTTCTATTATTATTTTATGTTCTTTAATTACTGCTTTCGTATACATCTGTATTCACATCAGCAGTAACCCCATATCAATTCCGCTATTAATATTTAATTTAATGTAATTATTAAATTAGACTGACACGATGACTGTGTAACCGTTTACATAGAATATCTAATAGCCAATAGGTATCTTTCTAAAGCATTTCAATTAAATTAAAAAGAAATATAAATCAATTTTAAAATATAAATGTAAATCTTCAATGTGAAATGGGTATTAACTAGGTTGCAGACGCGACTGAAATTGAATATATCCTCGCCGCGTGTACAATGCAAACCCCTTGATGAACTCTCCGTATATTTGTATTTGAGTCTATTCCCCTCTACCGGTTAATTGCAGATTTAATACTCATCGAGCTCTCAATGCAAGTTAATTAATATTATAGTACAGTAAATCCACCTCCCCGTGAGTTTGAAGAAGGAGCCAATTTAGGTTTGTTTATTTTATTGTTTATAAATGAAAAATATTCCTTTATAATGTCATATAAATTGGTGGAAAACACATGGTATGTAAATTACTATTTTCTTAAAGCGTTATCCCTGTTAGTATTATCTCCTTTATAATGGTGTCCATTATAAAGGAGATAATCGAACACGCGCACGAAACTACACGTTCATAAATAATTGTACATGGACAAACATTCAGACCCGAAACAATTATTTGTAGACGATACAAATATCGCACCTTATATTAATTTCGTTGTTTACGATATTGTGTCTGCACAAAATTTCACCATATGGTAGGGTGTAGTCAAATCCATCAGTCTATTTCATTGGTTAGGTTACTTAATATGCGATTATAGGAAATGCTAGAAGACTTCAAGGTCTCTGATAGATAGCTGGATAGGTCGCATATTTCAGATGTAAAATACCCAGACGTGCGTGCGTGCAACGTGCGAAACATTTGGTGCTGGAATCGCCATCCACCTGCCGAGTGTAATGATTGCGGAATATTCTTTCTATAATCGGTCAGGAAGATGTGAAGCAGTGGACTGTGGCGGGTTGATAATGATGAATTGCAAAACTTTGAGATGGTATTCGCGTCAAAAGCTTATCAGCAAAAAAACTTGTAAATTATTAGATTTTAAATATCCATGATATCATAAAAATATTGAAGCAGTTATCAGAAATTTCTATTAGAACAGACAAAATTGACCATTCGTCTGAATGAAATCATTGGAGATAGCAAAAAGAGACAGTGACTACGCAGATTGATTAGAATTTCGTCTATTACCAATACTATTGAATTTGGAAAATCGATAATTTTACAAGCTATTTTCTACTTGTCTCCTAAGGGATGAGGGATGGATGCACTGAGTACATTTTTATTAAAGCATATAGATAGATCTTTTAATACAATAATAACCTTTACAAATAAGCAAAAGATTGAGTCGTTCAAAAACTGTTAGAAACATCTTAAATAGAAGTAGTTTTGGATGAAAATCGGTCATATATTTTATATTGTCTTTACATTTTTCATTAAAAATAAAATAGAGAGAAATTTTTGTACACAATGTCATATACTATAAGCGAGCGATTTTGTACGTATATTCTCTTAATATTTACTTGTATATTCTCTTAATTAATTATTATGTACTTTCTAATAATATTATAAATGTGCAAGTGGGTTTGTTAATTTTCGTTTCAAGCAGACGCGTAGCAACGAATTGACATGATTTTTGCAGAGAAATACTTTATAGACGAAGAGTGACTTAAGCTACTATTTGCAATAACCTCTTCATGCGCTTCAACGGATTTTAATTAAATTTAATATGAAAGTGTCTTAGGGTTTAGGGTAACACAATGGATTTTTTTACATTACAAGTTATAAAAATTAGGTGAGATAGTATTTTTTCACTTAGTAAAGCTAGTTTATCCAGGTAGCCGTAAAATGAAAAACGAATTTAATAAAAATCTTTTAAGACACTTAATGCTATCGGAAATAAATACTGTTTGTATTTATTTTTTCATGTTTTCTCTAAGTTCTAAGCATGGTATTTTTTCAATTAACTATCTGATGAAAGAATTTTTCGGTTTTAAATAAAATAAAATTCAATTCAGGCACCAAATTTCATGGAAAATACGACTCTACATAGGTGGATATGTAAATGGAGGGCTTGAAAGTAATACACCACCGAGAACTAAATTTTAACTTGCGGGTCACAACTAAGTGTTGAACTAGGGTTCATGTTAATTGCTGTTCTGTCCTCGGAGAGTTACGAAATCGTGCCTGTTACAATATGGTGTGACCGTATGAGATTTCACAAAATTATATATTTATTACATTATTTAAATGTATAGCAATAAGAGTCGAATTAGAAAATTTTTCTTTTTAGCTTCAAAGTGAATTACATTAAAAAATAGAACTACACATCGTTAGGGTACACATCAGTAGTTGTTACTTCTAGGATATTGACAAATCCAAAATACATCACAATCATAATCACAAAAAATAGTAAGTACGAAAAAACAACTACACAAGTAAGAAAAAAATAATTTTTTTATTAGATAAATACAATGATATAATAAATATTGTATAATAGCCAGATGTCAAGAACGTACTTTGTTCCAGACATCACATAACAATGTAAGGTGTGAGTGCCAAACTTTTAAGTCTCAGAAAACATCAATTAACACATCCTCTAGTTCTTGTTCCTCTAGTTCGGACCGACAAGAGGAAACTTGCATGAATACGTTACAACGGTTAAGTAATATACAGTGTAGTTGCGCGTAAGGGATCCACTGCCCCATGGGTGTCGTAAGAGGTTACAGAATGAAATGAAACCGGAGATGGGTAGAAAGTCAATATAAAACTCGATTATCATACTAAACCTCATTTGAAATGCTACCATGGCTCAAATTTTTCTTATTGTATGTATTAGCATACAATAAAGTAATACTACCCTCGATTAGGAATCAAAATGCAGATGCGTTGTCACCCGTAAGGACTAAGTCACAATGCCTCGTTTCCAGTAAAAAGGGTCTACAGTTCTCTACACTCATCATACGAAACACAGTAGCGGTAAGCTGCTATTTTGCCCTGATAGTATCTGAGTTAGTAGTGAGGTTTTTAAATAAAATACATTAGCGGGCGCCGTGGTGCCGACAGAATCGTCGCTCTCAATAAATTAAAAGTCCTCATTTGCGAGTCTTTTCGGGTGAAGCTGTAAGGCTGCAGGGCCAATAAGAGACTTTGCAACGTCAGAACACTTACGCAATCAACTAAGTGCTTTTAGTTCCAGATCTAGTTCTTTATTGTCTATAACGCAAAAACCGAACACTATGCTGTGCATTTTTTATGCAGCTCAATACCTTATAAAGGGTTGCAAGGTAGCTTCGATCTGTACTGCACCACAATGATTTCACCGTATTGAGTGCCATACAACCAGAGTAACTGCAGCGAAGGTAGATTCAACATCAGGCTAAAACGCGCCGTAAGCGGAATTGCGAGCCGGGATTCTTACAGCTTTTAAAATCGTCGTGGTATACAGTTTATAGTAGTTTAGATTAATATTATTTCACGCAGAAAATGGACAAATGCTAAAATAATATTGATAGGCTACGATGTAATTGGCATTGAATAATTTTCGTCAAATTTATTAAATTATTGAGAAATAATGGTAAAGTTAAAAATGCTAGTAGTGTACCTGCTCGCTAAATAAAAATGAAACACGTTTTTTGTTTTTTTTTCTTTAATAAAGTAAAAGCAGATAAAAGTTTAGAATGGAGTGAAATCGCATCTAGCTAAAATCATAACTTGAATTCGTCTGGACTTGCTAGCGCGTATATTTTATGCTTTTTTGCGAAATAGGGTCCTACTTGAAGGAATACAATGGAATGCCTTATTTCCAGTAACAAGGGTCTCCGGTTCTCTACACTCACCAAACGAAATACAGTAGTATTAAGCTGCTATTTTACGCTGATTTTCTGTGAGAGGTTGTTGTTTCCCCGGTCGAGTCGGCTAGTTCCTGCCGCAAGCATAATATAGCAGCAGCGTAGTTCTACCACGTAAAATGCGGGTTGTGTACGAGGAATTGGGACTTCCATTACGTATCGATATTCATTCGGTAAGCCGTTTTCTATGAAGACTAAGTCCGTGCGATCCAACTAGTTTATTCCCTCCCACAACATAGCACAGCCCCTACCATATGGTCTGATTTCCTTAAAACATTCCTCTGCAAAGCGTTTTTCTCATCTTCATAGCACTTGCCGACTCTGTCTTCATAGTATAGAGATATCCTGTCTTTATTGGAGATTAATACATTATCCTGGCCTTCTTAAGTCTATGAAAAACAATTTCGAGCGAAGTTAAGCTTGGCTACTCGGTGCTCACGGAGCAATTAAGGGACGCGAGCTGTGCGATCACTGGCGTATATTGTCAACGACAAACTGACCAATAACCATCCTTTTTCTACTTCTTCGAAGTTCTTCTCGAGGTCCACATACGAAGATTTGCGATTTTTCAACGCTTGACTCACCAGAAAACGATCATCCCATGTATGAGATTCTTCTCCAGAACCAGGCCTTCTATTGACGGAACCGATCTTTTGATAGCGCTGCCAGGTTCTTAAGACTGTGGAATAATTCACATTTGGCCTCAAAGACTCGAAGCATTGGCTGCAACCTTCCTCAAGCAGCGCAATAACTTTGCTCGATTTTATTACTTTATCTGGCATTTTCATTCTCCATTAAAACATTTTTTGTATTATATTTTTTTCAAGTTAGCATCATCATCATCATCGTTACAGCCCTTCACAAGTCCACTGCTGAACATAGGCCTCCCTCAAGTAATGCCACAAAGCACGGTCCTGAGCCACTCCATCTAGTGGGGGGTCGCCCAGTTGCCGTGTAGTGGCGGTTAAGAATATCCACTACCCCGTATCTTCCCGTGGGTGTCGTAAAAGGCGACAGAGGGAAACAGGCAGGAGATGGGCAGCAGCATCTTCCTGATAACAGCAACTGTACGACAAAAAAAAACTGCGGTTGCCAACCCGCTCGCCAAGCGTGGCAACTATGGCAATATACCCCCCATGAACAATTACACAAGTTAGCATATTATGTTTTAAATATAAATTCCACAGATGAACAGCTTGATTAACAAATGACTTGTCCAGAAAATTACTTTTATGCGCAGGCATTTCTAATTTTTAATTTTCTGATGATCTGAAATCACGTGAATGTGAATCACGAAGGAAAATAAAACGGTTTCTTAAAATACGAGGAATAAGTAGGTACGGTAACAAAACGTTGTGAAGTAGAGATAAAATATGAGCATTCCGGCGAAGTTAAATTAGCAGCCACTTTAACTTAGTAGGTAAATGTGAAACGTCATCATATTTTCGTAAATCAAATATAATTTTTATACAGAAATTTTGAAGTTGCTTAAGCTTATTCAGTTGCTCCACTCGTGTGGTCCAAATGGCAGACGTCGGCATCATCAAGAATTGGGAGAAGAAAAGACGGTGTAACAGTAATTTTAGTGGCAGTTTGAAGGAAATTTCGTAATTTTCTCAAGGGTCCGGTAGAGGCAAAAACTGTCAGTTGGTATTATTTGCCATTCAACCAATGGTGTGGTGAAAATGTAGGGTAGGAAGGTACCGTAAATGAGTACCGTAGTATCTGGTATTTTAGAAAAGCGTACCTGAACGAATCTTTTGAAAACAATCTTTTTAGGAGCTTTCCTGATATCGTCGGGTAAGGAGATCCTTTTTGCGTAGAAGAGGTGGCAAATGAGCAGGCGGCTCACCTGATGTTAAGTGTTGACCACCGCCCATAAACAACTGCAATACCAGGGAAATTGTAGGTGTTGCCGGCTTGGAGAACTCCGTAGAAAAGTCGTCGGTGGTAAACAATTGCACAAAAAAGTCGAGTAAGTAAGAAAACTCCAAGTAAATAGCACAATAGTGGACCGCCAATCATCTTGATGATTTAGACGTAAATGTAAGTTTTGTCACGATGTTAGTTGGTGAAATGTAGCGGCTGGAATAAATCCGAACAATTTCTAAATTTAAATCACTATTTATTTTTAATTTTAAAAATCTGAATAATTTCCGGAGAACTGTAGTCTGAGCAGTAAAGGAGTTGCCTAAAAACTTTATTGTGTATTTCTATTGTGAACTTCATTTATTATCTATGCTCAAGTTTTCAAATGAAACATCTGAGCATACGTTTTAAATATTGCTTCAAAATTAAATTCACAGATCGTTAACTCAGAATGAAGTTTCCTCAATTTGCGTTTGATCTTATCAAAGTAAAAAGTAATACGTTTATCACACAGAGGAAATTATTTTCAAATAATAAGGAAGTAATATATTTACCTTAAAGGTTTTTGTGATGACATGTGAACATGACATGTGAACATGAAACTACTTCTAAATTCATTTAATAAATATAACAGGGCAGCATAATATTAAAATATTAGATTAATTTAATATTACGGCTATGCAATACTGTTATAAATATATAATCGTATAATTTTATGTAAATAGAACTTATAAACTATTTAATAAAAATATTTATGTATTGTAAGAGGAAAAGGCCCTTAAATTTTTAGAAAAAATATAATTTTAACCTACCGTGCATATGTGTGTATGGGTATGTGTTTGTTTTTTGTATGAGACCATTAGTACTTAGGTTAGCCTAAAATAAAAAAGCTTGAAACTGAGTAAATTGCTAATTTACTCAGCTTTAAAACAATCGACAAATAAGATTCTATGCGAATGAAATTGCGGGCAAAGCTATTAATACATAATATCTATAAAATATATCATGCGCAAGGACTGACAATCACAATAAACTACATACATAAGAAGAGGATAATTTTATCACAATGCAAATATTCTTTCAACACTACTGCTCCTTTAACAAATGATTAAAAATGTTTTTATGCTCGTATTTCGATTTAGTAGATAAATATCGTCTTACTTTATTGGTATAATTTATGACCCTGTTTTATAATACGACGACTCTTACTTATAGTGCGGTGCTGACAAACGTGCGATAGTTAACATAACAGAAAACACTCACGCCTATCGCCCAGAGAGGGTAGGCAGAGACTATGGACTTTTACCTCCATGTATTTACGCAAATAATATCGTCGATTATGGGTACACTTAATCTGACCCCTATCTAATATGTCGCCAATTTGGTCGATAAACTTTCGTGTAAAACGTCCCTTTCCGACTCTGTCGTTCATAACTGCACCATAAATTTACTTTGTCAATCTTCTCTCGTTCATTCTTACCACATTACCAAACCGCCGAATAATTCCCTTCTTAATCCTAGTCACAATATTATCTTACAAGCCATACTTTTCTCTTATGATACAATCTCTCACTTTTTCAGATCAGAT
Source organism: Parnassius apollo (assembly GCA_907164705.1). NCBI lineage: Eukaryota > Metazoa > Arthropoda > Insecta > Lepidoptera > Papilionidae > Parnassius > Parnassius apollo. Next base: position 104,629 of record CAJQZP010001062.1, on the reverse strand, counting down.
TCAGTTCTAACATAATCCTTAATGACCGCATTTCTACAATATTTAGTCTACTCTCGTGTTCCTTCTGCCACACTCAACCTTCGCTACCATACCATGTAGGATAATTAATTAAATCGAGATATGATTCTTGATAAAAGTTTTTTAATTTTTAATATAAGTAAATGTGATGCCGCTTTACATGAGCATACGAATCAAACCACCTTTTCATAGCGTTGATGATGTTAGAGGCAAAGATATTATAGGAAGATATCAATTTCGATAGATTGTGGTAAAACAATATCAATTGCGGCAGACGTATACTCGGATGTGTGAGTGTTTACTAATTTACCTGCCAAGTACGTTTATTGTAGCAAATACTTCCTACAACGGAAAAATTCCCATTCCTTGTATGGATACAGTTGTTGTATAACTTTTATCAAGAAAGGGAGGAAGAGACGGTAAAATTGCGAATCGAAAAATAAGTGATATTTTTACACCATATAAGGTGTTTAAAACACTGAAAAATAATATCCGATAAAGTTATTTAGTATGCATTTACAAATAACACAAGAAAAAAGCTTTCAAAAGGTAACGAAAATAAGTTTTCAAACAATATCAATTCATGGAATCTATATTATATTTTGTCTCATTAATGTCTGAATAAAATTGAGTTTGCGGCACCATTTTAACTTCCTCTTTTATTTCGATATGTTTGTCGTTCACGCGATAAATATTTTCTTTTGTAATTTCTGACATCAAAAGAAAATTGTGAAAATCGGTATTGCGAGTAAGCGATTTGCAAATTTGATTCCAAAACAATTTCAAGCATACCGCTAACGCTCCCTTTGACGTTGCAATATTGTAACGTGGATATGGAAAGTCAATTATTAATTAGTCCTGTACTGACATAGACACAGTTAAGATTGTGTATTGTTGAATGTGTATTTTAAAACGTAATACTGAAACTGTTACCTTCTTAATAATTATTCATAAAAATAATAAAAATATTATTGATTTATGAAATTGAAACAGCAACAACGGCCAATGCAGGCAACCGTGCAAGAATATTCATGATGGTCTTGGAACAACAATTTTAATAACACTTTTTGTACGTGGCAGATCCATGCTGTGGTTATATTATGATTGCAGTACGAATAGGTCAGTTCGATCGGGGAGATACCACACTCTCACCCTTTTTCTAAAAGAATTTGTCACCCTTATTCTAAAATACATCACCACACCAACGTCTGTCTGATGGGTGTCAAATCACTCGTGAGAACTAAACCTTGTAATAATTTTTTTGTAAAACTGAAGTGACACTCGTACTTAGTCTACCTGACCGTGAATTGCCACTGCAGTCTCTGAACACCTGTAGCCAACAATAAAAAAGTTTCGATTAGTTGTACTTCCAAGGACTTAGTTGAAAAGTTATTTCTCCTGCATCGCTCGCATTCTTTGTCGCATTTTGCTTTATATATGGTTATGTTATTTGTTTGCTGCTTTTTTAAATCCAAAGGAGACGGTCCATTCTAGGCCCAGTATATGTACAGTATACCCCAAAAAACCAAACAATTCAGGAATTTTATTAAAAATAAAATAAATCAAACTAAGTGACTTGGTAAAAATAAAAATGCAATCTCAATTTTTGATTATTTTACAAGATAGCGCCCTTCCAGTCATAAAATTATATGTCAAATGTCGTGTCTAACAAGTGACTTGAGTCATGAAATTATGTAGGTAGTGTAAAATTTTTTTGTTTTTTCCGAGCTCTTGAATTGCATTGATAAGGATATGTAAATGTCAACAAGAACGTTACTTAACACCAAACCAACAAAGAAAAGGCAAATCCCCTAGTTTCGAGACATTTAGCCATTGTACATAATAAAACTACCTGATAGGCTATCAGTGATAAGAATAACACAGCATTTCAGAATTCAAATATCTGTCAATAAATTGTTGAATACCCTCATGACTGTTGGCAGCTAACTTAAAAACGACATCAATTCGCCATTAGTGTTGCTTTTTTTTGTGAAAACAAAATATTAATAGCACTGACAACTGATGAATAAAAATTCTTGGATTTTGATAACCAAAAGTGGTATAGTATATTATTTTAATTTATTACCCTACTTGTACAAAACCAGGCCTACGCATCATACAATTTCGGACCGTCTCTTTTCTCTGAAATATTTGTACGCATAATGAGAAAGCAGTTGATGGATTATTTTCCTCGATCTACTTACTAATACTTTGATAACACTGGAGTAAGTAGGTTAAAGTGGGTCTCGCCCTTTCATTAATATCGTGATCCAAGTAACCTGTCAATATTTCTTTCGTATATTCCTTCATTTCCTAAGTCATCTGTTCAATCCAGCGCAAACGATATGGATCTCTTTACGGATCAAGGCATCTCTTGATAAATAAAAATTATATATATTTTTCACGAGACTAGTTTTTTAGCTCGTATTTTTTATATAAATTATCATTTAAGGTAGTGGCATTCCTTTTCTGCCCAGGATTTTGTCTGGATAGGGACTTCCCCTTTCATCTATTCCTGCCACCAATAGCACTGCTTGTACTATTTTGTTCCGGTTTGAAGGGTAAAGAGAGCCAGAATAAATACAGACTGTGAGACATTTCATCTTAGCCCTCACAGGTGACAACGCACTCAAAACTTCTTTGCTTGGAGTTGGCAGCAGGTATTCATGGACTTCAGTAGCCAATTTGCTTTGAGGTAAGCTGTATGTTTGTGTGTCATTTTATTTAAAAATAACTACTTTAACCAATGTAGGTACATATTAGGGTGTCTGTGGTTTTGTTCCTTTAAGTTGTACAGTATATAAAATATTTCAATGTAGGTCAATTTTGCTTAATGTAAATTTAAAACTAACGAAAATTTACGAACTTTAATCCGTATGTTTATTTTAATATTTCTTGGACCACGTTAAAATTTTTATTCACTTACTATTTGGGTTTATCGTCATTTTTAGATTACTAGAGCTTCGTCCTATGTGATGATATTATAAGTAATGTTCTTATAATATCATTGGTACTTTTTATTTTTAATGGTCACCGTACTCCATTTTCACTATGCTGGCCACCATTTTTAGTTACCACTTTATATATTAATGTGTTTTGTGGTATGTAGAATATTAATATTGCTTTTTTATTGTGTAAATGTTAAATAAATTAATAAAATATTTTACATAAATGATTCATAATTAATGATAATAATCTACTAGTGTGCGATTTACTAGGAGTTTTATTCCTCGCACGACTTCTTTGAGGAATTGCCGCATGATTGTTTTCCCCCTCTTCTATAAAATAAAAAATAATAACACTATTAAACATACATATAGAGTAGAGATCACCATCTCTCGCAATCGTGTTATGGTAGAGTATTATTACATTAATTTAATAAAAGTCTAAATATTATTATAATAATAAGAAAACTATTTGTTTTTTCAGTAACTCCAGTAGAATTACGTAAAATAGACTTAAAATTGAAGTAAGCTGAGAGTGATACAATGTAAGAGACTTGTGCCTGAAGCAGGTTTCTGGAAAAAAAAACCTATTACACAGGTCACCAGGATCCCACGCAGATACACACAGTACCACAGTCAAGCCTGTGCCTGTCGTAATACCAAGTCAGAGGTGTCACAGACAGGATTGGTTACATCTTGAAGCGAGTTTTCTATTAGAACAATTTACAAGCCGCCGAAGAAGATTAGTCAGTTCTTACCATCCGTTGAGTACCATATTCTTATACACAATGCAGGAATGTACAAGCTTGATTGTGAATATGGTCTCTCATATAAAGGGGAAACAAAAAGATCATTTAGAACTCGCGTAAATGAACATATAGCTGACGTGAAGCGTTAACGTTCCGGGAAGTCTGCAGTTTGTGATCATATTTTATTTTTATACGTGGTAGAGCCATACTGCAGTTATATTAGTACTGTAGTTGTAGCACGAATGGGTCGGCTCGACCGGGGAAAAAAAAAAGTATAGCATAATGCTGCTGTGCTTCGTATGATGAGTGTAGAGAACCAGAGACCCTTTTTACTGGAAATGAGGCGTTCCGTCTTGGTCTTCACGGGTGACAAGCATCTGCATTTTGATTCGTAATCGAGGATAGATGTAGATGTCTATGGGCCAGAGCAACTAATTAACATCAGGTGGACTGTGTGCTCGTTTAACACCCTATCCTATAAAAAAATCCTAGACGTAGCAATCATTACATCAGATTTGATAGACCACAAATCCGCGCGAAAGAACGTCGATTCCTACCAAGGATGATATGTGAGGCTATTGAAATAAAATAAAACATTCTAATTTTAATAGAGAAGGAGACTGAGTACTACCACCTGCTTGGGCTACCCTGTACTTAATAAAATTAACACTAAACCCAAGCATATCAAGACTTGAAAACACAGTTTCTAGGCATAGATCAGATTACAAATAATAATTAAAAATCTAAAGGTACTCCGAGTTAACAAAGACATTGCGACGTAAGTCGTCTCAGTTCCCCGTGACCATGGGTGCTGGAAAGCACCCGAAACGTCGGGAATTAAAAAGAAAATAATTAAACGCGATAAATACCGTCAAAGTTGTTTTAATCAATGAGTAGTGTTCGCGTAAATATAAGAAATCATTATGTATTTCAGTTGTTAAGAAAATAAAATATTACAATTCTTGGATATAGAGTAATAAATTATAGGATCACAAAACACTCTTGAATATAAAAAGAAAATAACCAATATAAAAAGAAGACCTAAGAAAAATTACACATTCTGAGGTTTACGCCAATATAAAGTGTAATTGAAGAATTAAAGCATACATAAATACATAAACACTCACGCCTGTCACCCAGAGGGGTAGGCAGAGACTACAGACTTCCATTTAGCACGATCCTGACATACCTCCCTCCCCTCTTCCACATCCATATATCTACGCATACATGCTCGTCGGTTAAGGGTACTCTTAATTTGGCCCATTTTTAGTATATCGTCAATTTGGTCGACAAACTTCCGCCTAGGACGTCCCTTTCCGTCCCATTCACTTCTGCAACATATATTTGCTTTGTCAGTCTTTCCGCATTCATTCTTTCTACATGACCAAACCACCGAAGCATTCCTTTCTTAACCCTGGTCACTGCATCATCTTGCAAACCACACTCTTCTTTTATCACACAGTTTCTCACCCTGTCACTCAGATTCAGCCCTAACATACTCCTTAGCGACCGCATTTCTACTGCATTTATTCTACTCTCGCGCTTCTTCTGCCACACCCAACTTTCACTACCATATGTTAAAGTAGGGACTAATACAGCATTGTGAATTGCCGTACGTGCCTTTTTTGACACATTCTGACTTTTCACAATAGAGTATAGAGCCCCTTTTACTTTATTTCCTGCATTCACAATCATCATCATCATCATCATTACAGCCCTTCACAAGTCCACTGCTGAACATAGGCCTCCCCCAAGTAATGCCACAAAGCACGGTCCTGAGCCACCTGCATCCATCGACTTCCTGCATGTCTTACCAGGTCGTCACTCCATCTAGTGGGGGGTCGCCCTACACTACGCCTACCGGTACGAGGCTGCCACTCGAGAACCTTTCTTCCCCATCGGTTATCGGTTCTTCGAGCTATATGGCCGGCCCATTGCCACTTCAGCTTACTAATCCGTTGGGCTATGTCGGTCACTCTGGTTTTACTGCGGATATCCTCATTTCTGAGTCTATCACGCAGAGAAACTCCGAGCATAGCCCTCTCCATAGCTCGCTGAGCGACCTTAAGCGTCCTCATACGGCCAGCAGTGAAGGACCACGTCTCAGATCCGTAAGTCATCACTGGCAACACGCACTGGTTGTACAATCTAGTTTTTAGAGATTGAGGTATACCTGACGAAAAGATATGCCGTAATTTCCCGAACGCTGCCCAGCCGAGTTGAATCCGTCGATTGACCTCTCGGTCGAAGTTGGACTTACCTAGTCGGACTATTTGTCCCAGGTAAACGTATTCGTCAACAACTTCGAGCATAGTGCTCCCAACAACTACCGGCATAGGTGTGACATGGACATTGAACATGATCTTTGTTTTGTCCATGTTCATCTTAAGACCTATCCGTTGGGAGGCACTATTGAGGTCATTGAGCATAGTGCTTAAGTCCTCCAGCGATTCTGCCATAAGGACTATATCGTCGGCAAATCGAAGGTGAGTGATGTACTCGCCATTGATGTCAATACCGTATCCTTTCCAGTCCAGTAGCTTGAAAACGTCTTCCAATGCAGCGGTGAAGAGTTTCGGGGATATAACGTCACCCTGTCTTACACCTCTCTGCAGTTGGATAGGTTTCGAGCTCTGGTAATCTGTACTCGGATAGCCATCGTAGCCCTACTGTACAAACACTTCAGCACTTCGATATACCGACAGTCAACTTGGCACCGCTGAAGGGACTGTAGCACCGCCCAAATTTCGACGGAATCAAAGGCTTTCTCATAGTCCACATACGCCAGGCAAAGTGGCAGATTGTACTCTTCAGTCTTCTGTACAATCTGCCGCAGGGTATGTATGTGGTCTATGGTACTGAAGCCTTTTCGGAAACCGGCTTGTTCGGGAGGCTGGAAGTCGTCAAGTCTGCGTGCGAGACGATTCGTAATGACTCTCGAAAACAGCACGTAGACGCGGCTCAGAAGGGAAATCGGTCTGTAGTTCTTTAAGAGAGCGTTGTCGCCTTTCTTAAAGAACAAGACCACCGCACTTCTGCTCCACGCCTCTGGAGTAGTGCCACCATGGAGGACGGAATTGAAGAGCTTCTGAAGGACTTCAAGTACCGGTGTTCCACCCGCTTTCAGAAGCTCCGCTGTAATTCCATCCTCGCCCGGGGCCCTGCCGTTTTTAAGGTGCTGGAGAGCCATTCTAATCTCGCTTAGACTGACGTCCGGGATATCATCGGAATAGTGTCGGATAAGACTTGCTCTTGGATCGTTACTCACACTTACGTGTGGCTCCAACGATGATGTGTACAGCTGCCCATAGAACCTCTCAATCTCACTCAAAATCTCAGGTGTCCCGGAAACGATGTTGCCACACTCAGTCTTCAGCCTTGACAGTTGGCTCTTTCTGGCAGACAGATCTCTGGCAAAGACTTTGGAGCCCTGGTTCCGCTCGATCGCTTCTTTAATACGAGAAGTATTAAAGTTGCGTAAGTCTCGCCGTATGCATTTGGAGATCTGTCTGTTCAGTTGCCTGTATGCTGTCAAATCTGTTGACGATTGCAGCCTCATCTCCCGTCTAACAGCCATGAGATTAAGAGTGTGATCGGAGAGTTTTTGTGTTCTTCTGCGGCGGGTCTTACAGAACTTAGCTCCGACCGCATGGACAGTTTCCACGAGCTTGTCGTTCATATCGTCCACTGCATTGCAATCTTCTAGGCACTGGAAGCGGTTACGTAACTCGAGCTGAAAGGTTTCGGGATTCTGGATTAGAGCACGAGGGGGACGGAGCGTTGACTTCATTAGACGAGACCTCTCCAACTTAACGTTTAGGTTCAGTGTGCCTCTAACCATTCGGTGATCGCTGCTAGTTTTCACCCTTGCGATCACTGAGACATCACTGAACAGTTGGCGTCTGGTCGTCATAATGAAGTCAATCTCATTTTTTGTCGAACCGTCGGGGCTCGACCAGGTCCACTTCCTGTGGGGCCGCTTCTGGAAGAAAGAGTTCATCATAAAGAGTCCCTCTTTCTCCATAAAGTCGGCCAGCTGCTGGCCCCTTCGGTTCCGTTGCCCTACTCCAAATTTCCCTACCTTCAGCTCACCGCTTTCTCTTGTGCCCAGTTTTGCGTTGAAGTCTCCCATCAACACCGTGTAGTAGGTTCTGGAGGAATGTATGGCTCTGGAAATATCCTCATACATTTCCTCCACCTCCTCATCGGGATGTGCCGAGGTTGGTGCGTAAACCTGAATGACCTTCAGCGAATACCGTTTGGTGATTCTGAGTATCAGGTACGCGACCCTCGTCGACACACTCCCAATCTTTACAACGTTGTTGACGAGAGATTTGTGGACGATAAATCCGACACCTCCTTGGGACAGATGGTCGCCCTCCCGGTGATAGAACAAGTTGCCGGACTCGAGGATTGCCGTGTCCTCCCCCTCTCTTCGGACCTCGGATAATCCAATAATATGCCAGCGCAACTTGTCTACCTCTTCTTCCAGCTCCAGTATCTTCTCGTCAGTCCTCAGGGTGCGTGCGTTATATGTTGCCAGGTCGAGTCGTCGTAGGTGGCAACCGAACCTCCACCGGAGATTCTTAGCACCCCCTGCCCCGCCGTTACCATGGTCGCCACCGTAGCCAGGAATAGCGGGGCCGCCGGGGACTGGGGGCCGTCTGTTTGTGTATTTGTTCATTGGGGGGTATTTGCCATAGTTGCCACGCTTGGCGAGCGGGTTGGCAACCGCAGTTTTTTATTACGTCACAGTTGTCATCAGGAAGACGCTGCTGCCCATCTCCTGCCTGTCTCCCTCTGTCGCCTCTTACGACACCCACGGGAAGATATGGGGTAGTGGATATTCTTAACCGCCACTACACGGTACCGCCAATATCCTTATCATATCTCCCATCTCTGCTGAATACACGTCCCAAATATACGAACTCATCCACTTGCTCAATTAACTCTTCTTCTATTCTTATTTCACATACCGTTTTGCTTTCTTCTCTTTCAAAAACCATCACTTTCGTCTTACTTGCGTTCACTTTCATTCCCTTTCTTTTAATGACCTGTTCATTAATGTAACCATCATTTGCAACTCGGCCGCCGACGACGCAAGTATGACTTGATCATCGGCGTACAAAAGGCATTTGATGGTTAACTCACCCATTCTTAACCCGCATTCTTCAATTTTCAAATTTTCCAAACAACTATTATTATATTCTATTAATTAAAGCAGTGACTTCGAAATCTGTAATTTTTTATTCTTTGATGTTGGTTCTTACTTTTTGTTAAAAGTAATTTTTTACCCTTTTGAGTTGACTTAGGAATATCACAATTACAATGTTGTCTACATAGCTACACTAAAATTTTCATTTCCTATTTTGCCGCTTCTAAATTTCTCGAATTTCATTTGCGATAACCTCATAAGTAGAACATTTATATTAAAAAAGAATCATCAAAATCGGTTTCTATTAACCGAAGATATTGCGACATACAAAAATAAAAAATTAAATAAAAAATCATCGCTTCAAGGCTGCTAAAAAGGTGTAAATATGTACCTATATTATAAAGTTATGTTTGTACGTAACGATTTTTTAAATTGACGCGAACACTACACATTGAATAAAACTATTATTTACAGATTTTATCGCGTTTAACTACTACTTTAATTTATTTTATTATCCCCCCCCGTGACCACGTGTGCTGTGAAGCACCCGAAACTTCGGGTTATTCACAGCACCCATGTATATATTTGTACGAATAATTAGCAAAAATTCACCTACAACATTATTATCGTTAGCGTGTGTGTATGAGTGCGTGCGTAAATATGTTACTATAAAATAAATTACTCAATAACAAACACACACATGATCAGAATCATGTAATATCCCAGGTGGGTTATGTTACTACAAATCTAATTTCTATCAGTTGATTGCGGTCCGTTGAGAGCTTTGCGTTACCAAACTCTATTAAGTTTCAAAACAATTTTGTTCATTCCGATGATTATACCTTTCAAATGTTTTCCTGGATCTCTTTTCAAAAATATAGTAAAGGTTTATTATATCCTAATAATAAAGTACAGTTACATCCTTCTTACATCCCATTGCTCTTGATTCCTCCGTCTTATATCTTAATATCTGTGTAATATTATATCATTAAATAACGTATAGTTACAGTTGTAATAATAAAGTACAGTTGCAGCCTTCTTACATCCCACTGCTTTAACTTGATTCCTCCGTCTTATATCTTAATATCTGTGTAATATTATATCATTAAATAACGTATAGTTACAGTTGTAATAATAAAGTACAGTTGCAGCCTTCTTACATCCCACTGCTTTAACTTGATTCCTCCGTCTTATATCTTAATATCTGTGTAATATTATATCATTAAATAACGTATAGTTACAGGTGTAATAATAAAGTACAGTTGCAGCCATCTTACATCCCACTGCTTTAACTTGATTCCTCCGTCTTATATCTTAATATCTGTGTAATATGATATCATTAAATAACGTATAGTTACAGGTGTAATAATAAAGTACAGTTGCAGCCATCTTACATCCCACTGCTTTAACTTGATTCCTCCGTCTTATATCTTAATATCTGTGTAATATTATATCATTAAATAACGTATAGTTACAGTTGTAATAATAAAGTACAGTTGCAGCCTTCTTACATCCCACTGCTTTAACTTGATTCCTCCGTCTTATATCTTAATATCTGTGTAATATGATATCATTAAATAACGTATAGTTACAGGTGTAATAATAAAGTACAGTTGCAGCCATCTTACATCCCACTGCTTTAACTTGATTCCTCCGTCTTATATCTTAATATCTGTGTAATATGATATCATTAAATAACGTATAGTTACAGGTATAATAATAAAGTACAGTTGCAGCCATCTTACATCCCACTGCTTTAACTTGATTCCTCCGTCTTATATCTTAATATCTGTGTAATATTATATCATTAAATAACGTATAGTTACAGTTGTAATAATAAAGTACAGTTGCAGCCTTCTTACATCCCACTGCTTTAACTTGATTCCTCCGTCTTTTACCTTAATATCTGTGTAATATGATATCATTAAATAACGTATAGTTACAGTTGTAATAATAAAGTACAGTTACAGCCTTCTTACATCACATTGCTTTAGTTTCATATATTCGTCTTAAAATTACCCAAAATAAAATAATATTTGAGAAATCTTGTTTCATAATATTCTACGACGATAGTCGCAGTCCTTCATATATACGAAATCTTTGAGTAATATAATAACTCTGTTATAAACCTGTGGCTATATATGCCACGAGGCGGCTATAAGTCAAGTAACTGATAAAGTTGATATGCTAGTTGCGATGGATGTCATAAAATACTCATACATGGAGGACTTAATATCTTGCACATTTTTATAACTTTGTTTCAAAGAAAGCTGTTGTATCCTCTTTAATTAGAAAATATATAACATTATCACTGTGGGGTAAAAAATACATAAAATAACGTCGAAGCTCCAGGGCAGGACACGTAACTCCTCTCCTTTCTAAGAAGGTTAGCGGAATAACTGCTCGTTAGTTCGATATGCTGCTCTAATGGATGTTAACTTCAACATGCCTTCGAAACATTTTATTTCGGAGACAGATATGTCTTCTTCAAGTTGTTTTTTGACAAATGAAAATTTCGGACCGAACATATGTTAGACTTTGAGTCGACTCGCAAGAAATACATTCATTATGTTTAATGTTTAAATATAACAACTTTAAACTATTTCATGGATTTACATGAATACTCAGGTATACCTCAATCTCTGAAAACTAAAATGTACAACCAGTGCGTGTTGCCAGTGATGACTTACGGATCAGAGACGTGGTCCTTCACTGCTGGCCGTATGAGGACGCTCAAGGTCGCTCAGCGAGGCTATGGAGAGGGCTATGCCTATGCTCGGAGTTTCTCTGCGTTATAGACTCAGAAATGAGGATATCCGCAGTAAAACCAGAGTGACCGAATTAGCCCAACGGATTAGTATGCTGAAGCGGCAATGGGCCGGCCATATAGCTCGAAGAACCGATAACCGATGGGGAAGAAAGGTTCTCGAGTGGCAGCCTCGTACCGGTAGGCGTAGTGTAGGGCGACCGCCCACTAGATGGAGTGACGACCTGGTAAGACATGCAGGAAGTCGATGGATGCAGGTGGCTCAGGACCGTGCTTTGTGGCATTACTTGGGGGAGGCCTATGTTCAGCAGTGGACTTGTGAAGGGCTGTGATGATGATGATGACATGAATACTACACATTACAGCCTACTAAAGTCCGCTGCACAAGCCTACTAAAGTCCGTTTCGCTCTATCGTCTCTTACAACACCCACGGGATGAGATAGTGGCTATTTTTACACCGCCACTACACGGTTCAAGTAAAAAAACTTCAATGTGTGTAATTTATCCGTATAACACACATTGACTACAACTAATGCTATGAGTTTTATCACGTTGTATTTTAAATTATTTTTAATCATTCACCTATCAAACGTCTGATCTTAACATAGGTATAATAACAATATTGAATTTTGAATTGACTTCACATAAGCAATATTGAAAAATGTATCGATGGCGTTGCATTTACTCTTTCAGGTAAAATTAAATGAAAAATGAATTAAATTGTTAAAATGAAAGGCAATGAAATATATTTAATTAATACATGTATTTTTATTCCACGTAAGAAAAAAAAACTTCCTTTGTCAAATGTCTTTTTTTTACAAAACTACACACGTTTTGAAATATGATTATTTGGCATAAATACATAATAATTAATTTTATTTTACTTTACACATAAACAAAAAAAAAACTTTATCACTTCGTTTTGTTCTTTTGCCTTTTTTTTTCCGGGCGTTTTGTGGGGGGGTGGTGTTTTTTTTTGGTTTTGAGGGGTTGTGCAAAAGGCCAGGCAGAAACGGCGAAAGGAACTCTGCAGGTGTTCACTTTTTGTCGTCTTTTAAAGTAAATAATTTAATAGCACAGTATATATAAAAAATAAACTCTTCTACTCGCAGTGCAGCAGGATGAAGCACTGGTCATCAAAATTATTCTGAATTTAACAACTGTATAACAGTATATTCATTAGACAATGCCGATCCACGCTTCCATAGACTAGACTTAGAAGCCGTATTAAAAACGTGGATATTGGCTCTGCGCTCACGGTGGAGTTTAAGGGGCTAATAATAAAGAAGTAGAATACTGAATTTATATAAAAGCTGACACAATAAGACACACTGGAAAATATTTCCCAAAAAATATCACATTGAATGAATTCTATTTATAAAATATCTGAATAAATTACGAACGGGGAAAATAAATAGTCAGCGAGTCGTAAATTCACATAACATATTCATGTGAATTGTATGAAACAAATCAACAATAAACAAAATTTGGGTCGCGGAAGCTTTTTAACCGGGGTCAGCGCAAATAATATTTGTTGTGTATCACCGTTCATATTTCTTTGACTCTTTTAGTGCGCGTAATTCATGCGTGTCATTTGAAGAATGTCCAATGGTCATCAAAAAGAGTTTGTGTGTTCGAATCGCGATTTAATAGATAAATATCATCTTATTTTAGTCGTATAATTTATGACGCTGTGTTACAATATGGCGACTCTTACTTATAGTGCAGTGCTGATAAATGTACGGTAATTAACATAACATAATATAAACACTCACGCCTGTCAGCAAGAGGGGTAGCCAGAGACTTCGGGCTTTCTTTTGACAAGATCTCGCGAAATTAGTTGATAAACTTCTGGGGCGTCCCTCCCCGACTCTGTCGTTCACTCCTGCACCATAGATTTACTTTGTTACTCTTCCCTCGTTCATTCTTTGTACATAACAAAACCACCGAAATATTCCATTCTTAATTCTAGTCACAACATCATCTTTCAAGCCACACTTTTCTCTTATAATACAATTTCTCATTCTATCATTCAGATTCAGTCCTTACATACTCCTTAATGACCGCATTTCTACACCGTTATCTACTCTCGTGCTTCTTCTGCCACACTCGGCTTTCCATACTACAGACATACAGACTACCATACCATGTGCGATAAATAATTAAATCAAGATAAGATTCTCGATATAAAGTTGTTAATTTTTGATATGAGCAAATAGGCTGCCGCTTAATATGAGTAAGTGGATCAATATCACCATTTCGTACCATCATGTCGGTGACATAAGAGGCAAAGATATACTAGGAACATCAATGATATTATAAGTAAAAAGGTGTTTCTTATAATATCATTGAGGAACATCGACTAAGTTCAGTTCAATCAGTATTATACGTATACTACTTGAATTTGTGAGTGTTTGCTAATTTTCCTGTCTAGTGTTATTTTATTATAGAATAAGGGTTAAAACCGAGCATACTGTCTACCTGATGGTAAGTGGATGCTGTGGCCTATAGACATCTACATCTATCCTCAATCAAGAATCAAAATCCAAATGCGTTATCAACCTCAGGTTTGATAACGCATTTGCATTTTTCAGCTTATAAAAAGGTAACAAAAATAAGTTTTCGAGTAAAATCAATTCATGGAATCTATATAATATTTGTTTCATTAACGTAACCAAATAATTGAGTTTATGGCACCGATTTAACTTTCTCTTTGATTTAAACATCCTTTTCGTTTGCGCGATAAATATTTTCTTTTGTAATTTCTGACATCAAAAGAAAATTGTGAACAACGGTATTGCAAGTAAACGATTTGAAAATTTGATTCCAAAACAATTACAAGCATATCGCTAAGGCTCCCTATGATGTGGCTATAACGTGATGTGGGTATGGAAATTAAATTATGAGTTAGTGTTTTACTACCACAAACATAGTTAATATTGTTGAATATGTATTTTAAAACGTTATGTTGAAACTGTTACCTTCTTCATTATTATACATAAAAATTATAAAATTAAATCGATTTATTAATGTCAAAAAGCAACAATGGCTAACGCCGCCAACCGTTTAAAATTATTCCAGACAATCTTTGAACAACAATTTTAATTCCACTTTATATACGTGGTAGATGCATGCTGGAGCTTTATTGCGGTTTTAGCAAGGTCAGTTCGACCTGACAGATACCACACTCTCACAGAATACACAGCTTTATGCAGTTGTGTTTTGTGAGTGTAGAGAACTGCAAACCGTTTTTAAGGGAACGAGGCACTCCATCATTATGATGGAATACCTGAGTACGGTTGTGTATAGGTCACAGTATCAACTTATCATCAATGCGCTTTGCACGAGTTTCTCACGCTCACTCTTTTTTTAACGTTACCTCCACACTATGATTTTCTCTTGTGTCGTGGCGGCAGTTTACAAACATAAATTTCACAAGGACAAACATCCAGACCCGGAACAATTACTTGTAGGCCTATACAAATACTTATTCCGTACGAGATTTGAACCCGAGGCCTTTAGCGCTGTAACTCATTTTTAAGCCGCCAAATAATAATTTATAACTGTAAAAAACATCATCACATCTACTTCCATTGTCGATGAATAATCGGGTGGGTCACTCATGAAAACTAAACCTTGTAATAATTTTTTTTATAAAACAGTAGTGAAAATCGTAGTTAGTCTACCTGATGGTAAATGGCCACTGCAGTCCCTGAACACCTGTAGCCAACTTCAACAAATGTAAAGATTAGTTGTACCTGCAAGGACTTAGTTCAAATTATAAAAAAATTATAGAAAAATTCTTATGCCTCCTGCATGGCTCGCATTCTTTATGTTTCGTTATGTGATCTATCTGATACATTTTATGGATTATTTTCCTATACTGATCTACTAACTACTACTTTGATAACATTTGAGCGAATAGGATAAAGTTAGCCTCGCCCTTTTATTGTTATCGTGGTTTAAGTAGCCTGTCAATATTCCTTCCGAATTTTCCTTCATTTCCTTCGTCATCTGCTTAATCTAGCGCAAACGAAATGAATTTACGTGTTGTAACGCTCCCCCCTCTCTATATAAAATTAATATTATATTAATTATTAAATATTTCCCCTTTTCAAAAACATTATATATTTGTGACCAGGATATATAAAATTGGTTTTGATCTTTCTAAATAATCTTTCTAAAGGTTTAATAATAGGCCGTTTGTAATATTTTGGCGTAATTATCTTATTTAGGACCCTTATTTACGTTGTGTTTGTTTAGTAACTTAGTTCTTAAAGGTGACTTTTGGAAGAATGAATATTCACTAGAGCAATTGAAAGCTGTTGGTAGTGCCTTATAAGCTAAGTGAACCCCGTTCACGAAGACAGGGCTCGAGAAAGGTTAAGAACATAAAACGTCCCTATTCCACTTGTATCAGGTTTACATTATTAATTTATTATTAATTATCCCTTCCCGCTTGGAAAGGGCTCACAATATTTTTATACAAAATACCCGATACAAGGACTTCGCTCTCCTACATTTATTTAAAAAAATGTAGGGGTAGTAGTAAGCATCAATGCAACTATCATACGGATGGCGCCCCCTCACAACACAACCACATGATCCCTATCGACTTTGGTAACAAAGTTTGTATTGTTTTTAACTAAAAAATATCACCAACGTATCATAGTAGTACACTACTAAGACGCCAGTGGACAAAACTCCACGTATCATAGCGCTAATGCACTAAGACATGAAGTTGAGTATGCCTGTTACACTTAAAAGTGCTACCAAACACACTCATCATCCCAATACGAAAGATAGACGACGAATCGCTATGCGCTACGACGTCGCCCACAATCGGTATGGGTTTGCGATGTCCACGGAAAAGTCGTATTGCTACAACAAACCAGCTTACCACCGGCACTAAGATGATATGTCTAGGACACATCGGTTAGCGAGCCCAAGTTTACCTCGGACCAATTGCTCGTGAAGCAGCATACACGCCACCATAATATTCATTTTCAAGTCCCTAATAAGGACTAGTCATTTTGCTACAGTACTAGGAGCAGTCGGTCACCCAACCACCCCATACAATGCTTATGCATCAAGGAGACCTTCTATAATAATACTTTTGTATCATAGACCTTACTTTCATAAGTCATTCATATTTAGGGCTCGAACCCACGACCCTACTATTGTAATGCAAATTCATCATAGAGACCTTATATAGTATTGCTTTTGTATCATTGAGTTTAATATCATAAGTCCCTAATATAGGACTAGTCATTGTGCTACAGTACTTCAAGCAGTCGGGCTCCCGACCACCCCATATATATGTACAACTGCAGGTATGTATCTCCGGCAGCTCCTCCATACAAGACATCTATACATGAATACCTTCCACAACTTAGGAAATTTCTTTTATACATGAACTCCTTCCAAGACTTAGACAATTTTTAACAAATTTTCTAATTATCTTATAAATGTTATTTATCTTTATTTTTATAATATTTTCGACTTGTATTCCTATTATTTATCTTATTTTAAATATTTTTGATCAATGAGAAAAAGAAAAATAAAGGTGACAGGTGACAACTGTATTTTGGCGAAATATTTTATTTAAAATAACTATTTTATTATATATTTCTTAATATATATATTTATTAATATATATTTCCTTCTCCTGCACTACCATTAAGAACGGACGTGATTTTTCTTAAAATCAACAAGATAAAAAGATAGGATAAAACAGAACGGACGTGTTTGTTGCGCATGTGTATAATTATTTACTTTAAAAACAGTTATAATGTCTGTAGATTGTTGGGCTTGTGGTGTCCAAGTACCTGATGGTTGTTACATGAAGTGCTCCAAAAACAGTGCGAGAAAGTTTATGATTTAAAATGCCTAGGATTGACAGAAAATAAATTCAGTTCCTTCTCGGATAAACACACGAAGCAATGGGTCTTGTCCGGAGTGCGCTTGTTCTAAACCTAAACGCTATGACCCGAATACACCTATCAGGGACACCCCGAAGCTGAAAACATTCACGCCCAGTGCTAATGTCAACACTCAATGGGGAAGCCGCATGCAATTGATGGATGAATCAATTGTCGAGTGTGATAATAATAGTGATGATAAATTGCTGTCTGAGTTTAGACAGTTAAAATATGAAGTCTTAAGCCGATTAGACGTGCAAACTAACATTATTAAACATCTTCAAGAAATATGTTTTTATACAAAAACGGAATTAGAAGAACTTAAGATTAAAATGAAAGTATTTCAAAATAAATTGTTCTCAACGGAACTGTTATCAACTCAAAATCAACAGTTTGAAAGTATTGATAGTATAACGGAAAGTTTGAATACAGGCCTCGAAATGTCTAAGCAAATCGATATCCCAACTACATTCGCTGATGTGGCTCGTATAAGCCTAAATAACGTAAACAAAACAAACGTTACTCCCTGCGTAATAAAAACGCCTGCGGCCATGAAAATAGCAACCGGGAGAGGGTCCGTTGTCCAAACTCAACCAATTAATCAGCCACAGTGTGTGATTCCAAGGAAAGAGTTAAATATTAATATTAGTGAGGAAGAAGAAAAAATGAATAAAGATTGTGAGTGGACTACAGTTCGTAAGAAAAGGGGGAGTTACCAATCAAAAAATGTGAAGAAAGGAAATAATACGGTTTTATTAGATATACAGGCTACTAAAAAAAAGCGGCACCTTCACGTTTGGCGTTTGAGTAAAGAAACCACAAGTGATAAATTAACATCACATGTCAAAGGAGTATGTCGTCCAGATGCTAATGTTAAGATTGAGAAAATTAAGCATAAGACAGAGAGGGATTACGCTTCTTTTATCATAACGTTATCAGTTAATGTATGATAAGTTGTGTCAACCGGAAGTGTGGCCCATTAATGCGGAATTTTGCGAGTGGATTTGGTTTCGAAAAGCTACAAATAAACCAATTAAAGAAAAATAATAGTTTTGAATTTTACTATCAAAACGTCAGGGGTCTTCGTACAAAATTAAACTGGTTTAGTAACAATATTGAATCATTGAATGCCGATATAATTGCTATTACGGAAACAGGATGCAACGATTCTATAATGGATGCGGAGATTGTGCCACCAGGTTATGATATAATAAGGTGTGATCGAGCAGACGGCCGTAAGCTAGGCGGCGCGTTTCTCGTGGCCACACACGGGTTACAGCTGCAACGAGTGAATACACCGGGTGACGTAAACATAGATAACTGCTCATTTGAACTGGTTTGTGCGACAGTACACGCTAAAGATAAATGTTTATCTTTATGTTGCGTTGTTTACATCCCGCCTAAGACTAAGGAAGATGTTTACATGATATTTTTTAGGATAATATAACAATTGTGTGTTAAATATAGACATATTATTTTGATAGGTGATTTTAACTTAAATTCAAGTAATGAAAATGTTAAAAATTATTTTGAATATTTTGTGTCCTTTTGCGAATTGGCTCAGATGAACAAAGTCCTTAATTGTAATCGGAGTCAACTAGATTTAGTGTTGTGTTCGTTAGGATTGAGTGATGGCGTACAAGTATGCGAAGCTGACGAACCATTAGTGCCTGTGGACACGTATCATCTACCGCTCGCGGTGACCCTGGAGCTCAGCGCTGGCGGTGTGACGTTGCTACCCGTGGGGGCCGAGCCCGTTGCTTTAAACCGTGAGACATCAACAAACCAAATTAAATCGCAATGGAATTTTTATAAAGCTGATTTTTACTTATTTTATTCTTATTTAGCTTGCGCCGATTGGAGTTTGATTAACGAGACACAGGAACCAGAGGAAGCTGTGGAGGTTTTTTATAATGTTTTTACGGTGTTTTAGATAAATGTGTACCGAAAAAGCGGGAAAATAAAGTAGATCAAAAACACTACCCCGAGTGGTATACTAGTGATTTAATCAGGGACATAAAATTAAAGGCTAAACTTTACAAGTTATATAAATCGACCGGATCTCGTGCTCATTACAAAGCTTTTTCTGCTTGCAGCTTCTATTTTGTTTTAACATCTTTCTTAATTGTGCGTCTACTTCGTCTTTATGACATTCGGGAAAACGATATGACTTAACATGAATAGGAGGGGTGTTTCCTGTATTGATTGAGTGTTGGATCGCGTTTGTACATGTGAGGTCATCTCCTTCAAGATAAAATATGTCTGAGTATTGTGAGCAACAATCTAATAAGAGTTTTTTCTCCTCTGAGTTTAAATGAGAATGACGAATTTGTTCGCAGACGCGTTGGATACGATTAGAATAAGTTGTAGAAATAGTATTTATATTATTATAAGATTCAAAAGATTTGGAATATTCTTTAAAGTCAATTGGTGTTAAGTTAACTTTGAAATTTTTTATTTTAATTTGCGATTCAGTTGTGTTTAAAACCGAAACATTAACTCTTTTATTCGCTTTTAAAGTTACTAGGCAGTTCGCTAAATAAACACCATTACAAACGATTTGATCTAGTATGAGTGCATCCTTAAGGTGACGCAACTCGGACGGGTCATTTGACACGGAGCATTCGATAACAGTTTCGCTACGCGCTGGTATAATGTATGTAGGTTCCGAAAAGTGGATAGGCACAGATATAGAATTTTTGAAATAAAGTGAATAAGTATGATAATCAATGTTTACTTTAAAATAACTAAGAAAGTCGCTTCCTAATATTCCGTCATAATCAATATTAATATCGTCGGATGTGACATGAAATTTATATTTTATGGAAAAATTATCTAAAATAAGATCTAACAGTAATGTTCCTAATGTTTCGTTGCAAGATTGAGTGCTGTTTATACCCTTGAGTTTTACGATTTCATCAGAAAGCTTAAAGTTTCCATTTAAACTCGATTTTTTTATAATAGAGACACTTGCACCTGTGTCGAGTAACAATCGTAGGGGTTGAACCGAAAAATTCGACCTAAAATAAACATGAGGTAGTGATGTTTTCTTATTCGATGTGTTCATGCTATATGTTGGTATTTTTCCTTTATTATTAATTGAATTATCAGTAGGATTAGCATGACTCGAAATTCCTTTTTGAGATGTATATTTTGGATAAGAGATAGTATCATTATGAGAGACAGAATTAGTATAAGAATTAGTACAAGAATTAGTATAAGAATTAGTAAAAGAATTAGCATTAAAATTATTTCTAAGACTCTGATGTTGATTCAGAGGTGTCCTGGGATGATTTTCCCGAGGTAATAAATAATTGGTATTATGACTTTGACTTTGTGTAAAAGATGGACTCGGATGTTGTTCCCGAGGTGTAGAATTAGAATAAGAAATAGTATTTTTTAAATTACATGATTTAGTAGGACTCGGCGGCATTTGACGTCGCTGAGATGTATTGTAAGAATATTTTGTACGATAATTATAACTAAATTCGTTATCATTATATATAGGCTTAGTATAAGATTTAGTATAAGAATTAGTAGAATAGCAATAATTATTTGTGCCTTTAAATGCTTTCGATTTCGGTAGGCACTTTTCCGAAATCAGATTTAGTTTAAATCTTCATTACTAATATCGGCATTAGAGGTAGAAGGTTGTGCGTCACATAAATGCATATTATTTCTATTAGGTGCATGCGCACTGGGACTTGGTAACGTATTCATCGTGCGAGTGTCTGGTTGCATATTATGACGAAGGCTATTGTTATATTGTCGCTTTCGACATTCGTTTATCATATGTCCCGGCTTTTACAATAACTGCATATTTTAATAGGATTTTTGTTTGAAATATTATGAAAATTAGAATGAGGGTTATTATTTTGTGGATTAACGTAATAAGCTCGACGAGATTGTTTTTTTTATGATTATAGCAGTTAGAAGAATCATGACCAAATTTTTGACATATAGAACACTGTTTATAAGATTTGGAAGATATTTTGCTCAGAATGAATAGTTTTTCTTCTTCTATGGCATGCGTAATTGCCTCGCTTAAATTTTTCGGGTTTTGACATCTAACAATATATCCGTAATTAGAATTTAGACCTAATATAAATGTGTTGAGGGCTAAATCCTCCATAGCGGCAATTCTTCCTACTAGCTCGGACTTATTCTGGCAACTGTAATGTATGTCGGATTGTAATCGCGTTAAACAAGATTCGATTCTAAGTGAATATTGCATTACTGTTTCCGAATTTCCTTTCCTACAATTTTGGAGTTCAATTAAAAGGTGTGTGGAGTGTTTCTTCTCGCCAAAGGTAGTTTTTAGAAATAGTTTTAATTCATCCCAACTATTAAACGTTTTTAGAGAGCACGCGATTTGAGCTTTTCCTTCTAATTGGGATATGATATAACGATATAAAACTGCTTGCTGTTCCGAGTTCGCGAGTGCTATGGCGTTATCACAATTTGTGAGAAAAGCCGGAAGTGATTCTCTATCACCATTGTAAGATTTGATGAATTTTACAAGGACGGATAAGGGAATTTTGTCGGACATTTCTATTTCTTCTGGTTTGTCCTTTAAAGTTTTAACCTTATGCATATGGAATTAGAAAGATTTAGGAGTTAGTAAATACAAAATTGGTAAAATGAGAATATTATTGTACACGACAAATGACAAAAGAATGTAAGGAAATAGAAGAGGAATAGTATAAAATTATAGCTAAATTAAAGTTACCTAACTTACAATATCACGATCACTACGGTGTACATTGGTTGCTATGCCGGTGTCGTGTTGCGATGACGTGCAGTGGAGTCGCGTTGCCGTGAGACCCAGGGGAGTCGTTTGACGGCGGCGTCCACGTAGTTGTGCGATGGGAGTGCAGCAGCTCAGGCTCACACGCTGGTGGTGTAGACTAACAGCCTTGATGAACTTCGGGTTGACGATGGTGTCCCAAGCTCGTGGGGCTGAGACCTCGTTGGTGCTTTGATGATGCAGGCTCACACTCGTGGGGTGGAGACTTACTGTCGATCTTTCACTTCAGAGTTTCCCAGGATTCGCATGCCACGCTACTGATGTACCGGTAGACCTTGCGACATCCCACTTCTGACACCGAATTTGTTAGGAGGGCCGCTCTGAAGGTGTTTTTAAAAAAAACTTTTACACCCAATCCCAGAAGTTCTTTTGGTTTATTTCCCCAATATTAAATTAATACAAGAAATGTACAAAAGCCGCGAACGGCGTGTGCGATATGCACTTAATATGGGTTGGAACTGCACTGCGTCGATTACCTCAAACTCTAGGCTTTTATAATAAATATAATAATCGAGTCAGCGCTTTTATCTAACTAGGGTTGGACATAACAGCGCGAATTAAGAAAACTATTGATAGCGCATACCTAAACTATCAAAATTGTGTGCAAAGTAACTTGACAAAAGATCCTAAGTCTTTTTGGGATCATATTAGGGCGAAAAAAGGGACCGTTAAACGTAAACAAATATTGAAAGATGAGTTTCTTGATCTGACAATGTTTGTCAGATCAAGAAAGTGCGACTGAATTTGCCAAATACTTCTATTCAGTGTACAACAGCGAGCCAGCGCGTTTGAACGTAGACGAGGCGGTATTGGAGGGCGGTGCGGGCAGAGCGCGCGTGCACGTGTCGCAGCTGCAGCTCGGTGAGGTGCGCGTGGAGCTCGCCCGACTCAAGCCGAAGCGCTCAATGGGCCCGGACGGTATACCGGCGTTTGTGATACGAGACTGCCCCTCAGTGCTGGCAGAACCGTTATTACATATTTTCAACTTGTGTCTGAAGAATTCATATTTTCAAGAAAGTTGGAAAATCACGCGTGTTATTCCGATACCTAAGGGAGGTAACAAACCTACAGTTGAATCCTTCAGACCAGTGGCGATTCTCTCAGCACCTGCTAAGGTGTTTGAGGGAGCCATTCAGCGAAGTGTACAGGAACAAGTTGCACCGCAATTATCGGACGCCCAGCACGGCTTCCGGCTAGAGAGGAGCACAACTAGTAACCTCTTAAATGCCATGACGTATTTGGTTCCTCATGTTGATGCAGGGTTGCAGGTATATGCCGCCTACTTTGATTTTAGGAAGGCGTTCGACTTGGTAGATAACGATATCCTACTGTCAAAGATGGCGAAAGCTGGCTGAACACCTAAACTGCTTCATTTTTTTTGCAAGTTACATGAGAGATAGAAAACAGTATGTGGAGTATGGCGGGTACCGGTCGGAGCCTTATTTTACTAGGTCTGGTGTGAGTCAAGGCAGTAATTTAGGGCCGTTAGAGTTCAATATAATGATTAATGATCTACCCGAAGTAGTAAGAGAGGCTAAATGTCTGTTATTTGCAGACGACCTAAAGTTGCTTTTAGCCATCAAGAGTGAGGATGATTGTCGCCACCTTCAGCAAGATATCGACCAGGTAGTTGAATGCCATAAAAATAAACTGCAGTTTAATATTTCAAAATGCTCTATTATATCATTTAGTCGTGCAAGGGCACCACTCCATTACAACTACAAGGTGAATGGAGAGCTAATGAAGAGGGAGGAATCAGTCCGGGATCTTGGAGTCCAGATGGATGTCAAATTGATATTCCGGGAGCACATCATGAATATATGTAAGAAAGCTTATAAACGACTTGGGTTTATCATTCGCAGAGCAGTAAAATTTACCAACATTAAAGCAATCTCAGTGCTGTATGATGCTCTAGTAAGGAGTCAGCTGGAGTGTAACTCAGCAATATGGGCTCCACATGAAAATAAATACAATCTTATGCTGGAGCGCATTCAGAATAAATTCACGCGATTTATATATCATAAGCTTTATGGGGTTTATCCATCCTACCCCTTGATGTATCCAACCCTGTTTCTTTTAGGTATGGTTGGATACAACAAGTTGGAAACTAGAAGAGATCTTGCGCTGGTAACCTACATTTTAAGGGTGTTCCGTGGTTACATCAGCAAACCGGGAGTGCTGCAGTGGATAGGCTTATGCGTGCCTGATAGGTATGTACAGCGGCGACGACGGCCAAGCTTTCTCGCGATGCCACGCGGCAGGACTAAACTGGTTCGCAATACCCCCCCTCACGCGAACGATACACATACTAAATTTGGTAGCTGAGAAGTTGGACTTATTTTCGTGTTCACTAAATTGTTATTTTTAGTTATTCTTAAATTGTATTATACAATTGATTGTAATGTATTGTCATTGAAATTAATTATTATGTATTGTTATTTAAATTAATTATTGTGTTGTAATTAGTAATCTTTTACCATTTGAATTGTTACTTTTTGAATTGAGATGCTACATTTATCGATTTAGGTTTTCCCTGTAATGGTAGATGTTAGTAGGAAATATAAATAAATAAATAATATTTTGCCTTTAATTTACTATGTTATCGGTCTAATGTCTGAAATATATTTATATTAACTTTACGTTTATTAATGTAATTTTATTGCTTAATATATATATATATATATATAATATTTTTTTATATATTATGTTTATATGTATATTTTAAGCAATAAAATTATATTAGTATTTGGTACGGACAGCCAGAATAATTACAGACTGTGAGACATTTCATCTTAGTCCTTTCAGGTAACAACGCACATAAAACTTCTTTGCTTGAAGTAGGCTACAAGTATACATGGACTGCATTAGCTAGTTTGTTAAAAGGTGGACTATATGTTCGTGTGTTATTTTATTTGAAAAAACACAATCTTTTTCGTTCAGTAGCAGTCTACTGATGCATTGCCTTCTTGAGCTACAGCACATGAACACAATTCACACAAACCTTTCCTGTAAGAACAATTCTATATAACTATTATTCTTGACGGCTTCGTGGTGCAGTGGTGTAGCAATGAGTTGCACCGCTAATAGCCGCGGGTTCGAATCCCACACGTAACAAGTATGATCTACATCCAAATATGACCTGCAAATAACTGTTCCGGTTTTGTCCGCCTGGATGTTTGTCTATGTGAAGTTTATGTACGTCAACTGCCCACAATACAGGATTCAAATGTGGAGTTAACATTATTTTTTTTTATAAGGCATCGAAATAATTGATGATTAATAATAAATAATTGTATATATATGTATATATATATTTATGGTCTTATACGCAAAGAATAATTATGCTAACGGGAAACGGTACAGCTATGGCAAGGTAAGCTACTTTGTAACTTCAATTGTAAAAAATAAAATAAAAAAATTGATTGTTTTAAATAATTTCTTTAATTATATTCTCATAATTTATATAAATCAACTAATATTATTTACGTATTCTTATTTCTTAAATTTTCGTAATAAAATTAAAACAAAAACACAATCATCGAATTTACAGTAGTTGGTTACATATTTACAATTATTGGCCAGAAATTGACACAGTTATCGGCTATACAAAGCAAAAAATAAAATCACTCACATCTACTGAGACTGACTCTAGATACTAATATCAATGAAGGGCTTGTTATGCCGTCAGCAGAGAAAGTAAAGAGAACGGTTACGCTTTCCGTAGGGTTTCTCTGCTGCACGGCATAGACGTTTTTGTCTCCTTTTGCAGCGAGGATACGTGCAGTTGTAGGGTACGCCTGGAATCCTGTCTCATCGGCATTAAAAACTCGACGAGGATCTTGAACGATATCCAAGTGGTTTTCACTAGTAAGGTGGTTTCTTATTTCTTGAAACCATTTCTTAATGTCACATTCAGCTATACTAGCATTAGCTTTGGTTACTCTTTCGCTATTTCTTGGGATCAAGGTGGGATGTCGTTTTAAAAAAGCCTTCGGCCTATTATTAACAAAAGGAGTTTCTTTTGGATTTTCAGTCGAGTATTTTTGAACGGTGTCTAGTACATCATCTGATTTTCTTGGGAAGCCTTTGCGGGGCATTTGAATTAACCATTCCTCAATGGAATTTTCTTCTTGTTTTGTTAAATAGGATGTTGGACCAAATCCAGACCTTGAAGTAGCGTTTTTTTAGTTTGAATTGTAAATTTGCTCTCGGAATGTTATATTTTTTTTTGCAACAGCTCTCAAAGACATTGTTTTATTGTGAATTTTTTCTAAAGCCTCATCTAGCGTTTCTTTCGAATAGTGAGGTATTTATGGCATGGTTCTTTATTCTTTAATCTGTTAGAAAAAAATAAAGTAGTGATTTGTTCAAAATAAATGAAGTAATATTATAGTAATTGTAAATATTATAAAATTATAGTAAAAAGCCTCCTTTTATATGGTTTAGTTATTACTTGTGACACAGTACTTGGCCTAGGCCAATAACTATTAATATATCTTTAAATTTTATGAGAATTGAATGCCCGGTAAAAAATGGAAAAATAAAGGATTTTTTTAAATATAATTTTTTCAGTATAGGATAAGTATAGTTAGTAATTGGCATTAAAAGTCAGGTACTGTAAACGTTTAAAAGCATCGATACAGTAAGTGGCCACAATATATTTTTAGGTTATGTTAAGATGTTAATGTTTTTCAGTTTTAACATGTTTAGTGAGCTTAAAATACTATATATTATACAGATTTGCGAACAATGAACTATGATCAGTATAGTAAAAATATCACATTAAAAAATGTACACTCTTAACAATTTTTAACAAATTTACGTCCTTGCGTGCCGGCGCGAAGAAAGAAGAAACAGAAGAACAAATTCACCTACCGGCGTTTTGACGAAACTTTATGGAAGTCAATAACTGTGTTTCTAAAATATAGACGAAGTTGCTAGTTTTTTAGAACCAAAGATGAAAGGGCTAATAACTGTATGAGGGCCAATGACTACACCGTTCCCCCTATATCATTTATGGTCATATACTCAAGGAATAATTATGCTATAATATTACCAAAAGTTGTGCAATTTCATGAATCCATGTTAAATTTGTGAAAAGCATTTACAGCCTTTACCACAAAATTAACTGGATTTTAGTTATTAAGAAAACAAAATATTATAATTTAACGACTTATAATAAAAACCCGTACAGTATATTGAAATTTTCTTGATTAAAAATTTCATTTTCTATTTCGTCGCTCTTAATGGAGGAATTTTCTTCCAAATTATTTGGAACCACCTCATAAGTACAATTTTTATATTAAAAAAATAATCATCAAAATAGGTTTACAGTCGGCGATGATATAGTGACATACAAAAATAAAATTTTTAAAAAGCAGTCGAATTGTAAATGGCCTCTTTTTTAAAGGCGGCTTAAAAGGTTGAAATATATATCTAAATAATATGGTTATATTTAATACACCTACTATATTATTATTGTTAGCTTGAGCGTGAATGCGTGCGTAAGTATATAACTACTATCAAATAAATGACTCAATAGCAAACACACACACGATCGGAAGCAAGTGATATCCCAGGTGGGGTAAGTTACAACAAATCTAATTTCTATCAGTCAACTGCGGTCCGTTGAGAGCTTTGCGTTACTGAACTCTATTAAATTTCAAATCGATTTTGTCCATCCCGGTGATTACACCTGTTGAATGTTTTCCTGGACAGACGGTACAAATAAAAGTACAGTTACAGCATATTTACTTTCTGTACTGTTTAAGTTTGATTCCCTGGTTTTCACATTCCATCAAAATAATTTCTATTTATTATGTTTATTATGTTTGCATTAAATAACGTACAGTATTAATAATGAACTATATTTACAGCCTACTTAAGCGCTTTATTCATTTTTCATCTTGCTATACGCCCCTGTAAGATCAAGCCAATTGCACGATGCAAAACACATGCAATGCAAAATGTACAAACACAACAAATACAAGACAATGAGAAAGCTAGACGTACGTCACGCCTACTCATTTTCGTACAACAAGATGGACACTAATTACATTATATTACTTCAATTTGATTCCTCAGATTCGAAACATTCTTTGAAAGCTTTATATTTGGTTGAAAGACAATTTTTACTCTTTTTACTCTAATGTGTACTTTGATTATAAATTATCACCACTAAATTCTTAATCGTATAATTAAAACAATTTTAAAATAAAGTCATTAAAGCAGAAGAAAACAGTTACCATAATATTAATCATGGAGATAGAAAAACAAAGTGGACGTGATTATAATATTCAGGTCTGTTCATTATGTTAGTCTGCGCAATATTTTCGCTCAATATATTAAGCTCATAAAATAAATTTTAAAACTAAATTGTATTTAGTAGTCTGTTATCATGAATTAGAGCTGTGGTAGCTCAAATGGTTAACGCTCGCTGTAAATATAAAAGAACGCGAGTAACGCAAAGAAATTATTATTATTTTAGAGTTTATAAGAAACATCGTGAGGAAACCCGCATGTCTGAGGAATAAGAAAAAAAGGATTTCGAAGACATATGAAGTTCGCCAACACGCATTGGGGCAGTGCGGCGGCCACTTCCTTGCCCTAAAACCCTCTCAGAAATGAGGGGAGGCCTATTCCCAGCAGTGGGACGTATATAGGCTGTAACTTTACTCTACTTTTTATCATAAATTTCTTCAAAAAACTTTAAAGTAGATACGAAGACAAGAGTGAGAAGTTTTTCGCTCTATTTGAGAAAAACTTGTTTCATAAATTCTAAAATAATGGTTGCAGTCCTTCGTATATATTATGCAATCTTTGAGCAATATGGTAACTCTGTCATAAACCTGTATCTATAAATGCCCCGAGGCGGCTATAAGTCAAGTAATTGATAAAGTTGATATACCAGTAGCGATGGATGTCATAAAATACACGGCGGACTTAATATCTTGCAAATTTTTATTACTTCGTTGTAAAGAAAGCAGTTTTATTCTTCGTAGTTGAAAATTTCTTAACGTTGTTACGAGTATATTTAATTTTTAAGTACTCTCAAAGTAAAATCACTGCCTTTATAAAACGCACGGTTGGGCACAGACCTCCTCTCATCTGTGATAGGATTATAAGTAATTAATCAAAAAAATCATCTCAAAATATTTTATTTCTTAGACAAGCACGTTGTTTTTATTTCACCGTTGAGCAATTTGACTGGTTTCGATGATGTTGGTGCTGTTAGCCTTTTGGATTTTACAGTTTCATCGGTCTCAGGGCTCACGGTGTGAGGGATACAAGCTTAAAACAAAAAGAGACATTCTGAATCCATCTACATCGTTACTTGCAACGGCTATTGAAAGTGCACGTAAATGAGTTATCTACCCGCCGTCCAAACAGAGGGATGCGGGCCCTCGGCTCTGACGGCTAACTCGTATCAACTGCGTGAGAACCACCCAGGGACGCGGGTGTATGATGTGTACGCAGTATAAAGGAGTATGCGGCGCGCCCGTTCGATTTACTAATTGTGTTTGTTGCACTAGGTAAGTGTGTACTGTTCGTAAGTGACCGGTCGGCGGCATTTGGGTCGAAATCTTGCGGAACAGGGGGGAGGGAGGCAAAGGACATGATATGTCTTACGCCAGCTTTGTTAAGATGGAGTTTGTGTTTTAAGGACAGTTTGCTCTTGCTGTTAACTCATAGGTGAAGACAACTTTTGAAGAATTCGGCCCGGTTCCGAACGGAGCGAATATGTTTCGCGAAGGTCATGCTGTGGTCGAAAGTGATCCCTAGATATTTGGCCGTTCATAGTCAAGGGATCTGTTGACTGAACAGGGTGATCCTACCTATCATTTTATCGGGATTTGTGTAACAGCGATTGAGAGTGGTGTCCCTTGAAAGTATATTGCTACACTTTCCTCTGAAGCTGAAGAAAAGGGCCTTGAAAATGCCCACTAGCAGGAAAACAAGTGGCGCCGAGAGTGATTTAAGCATCGTGTTGCTGATGCCGTCGGGGCCGGGTGTCTCTTTTAAGGTTTTTAATTGCTTCTGTGTCTTCATTAACAGTAACAGGCTCTAAGGGGTCGTCCACGGTGGTAACGCAGACCTACACTCGAGATCCGCTTCGACCTCTGCAAGGTCCGGAACGCATTTGGATTTTTCAGAGTCGTCAAAGCCGAGATCGGAGGCGTACGCATTGGTAATCAACATTTAATTTTGTATAGTTACTATAAATACATTTATTATGTTTAGTTTTAAATATGAAAGTCCTTAGCGTATATTAACTCGAAAACTACACATTAAAGACTACTATTTTCATGGGTTTATATCGTGTTTAAGTAATTTTTTAATCATTTACTTATGAATTGTCTGGCGCTGAACATATTTCCTTATAGATTCTCTTAGTGTTTCCGTATGTTGAACGAGAATTGGAGACCCTTTTTACTAGTAAAAAGCATTATATCTTTGTCTTCAGCTGTGAAGTAGTCGACGTCTATGGATTACTTTATCCGCTTATCATCAGTTGAGGTGTTTGTCGTAAGTCACTCTTATTTCTATATTTTACTCCTTTATCTACCGTTTAATTTTTTGCCAATTTATATATATATATATAAAGTTATATATATATATATATATATATATATATATATATATATATATATAGTTTTTATATTAAAGTTACAGCCTATATACGTCCCACTGCTGGGCTCACGCTTCCCCCTCATTTCTGAGAGGGTTTAGGGCAAGGAAGTGTCCGCCGCGCTGCCCAAATGTTGACGAACTTCACATGTCTTCGAAATATTTTTTTTTCTTATTCCTCAGCAGGTTTCCTCACGATGTTTTCCTTCACCGGGTTACTCGCGTTTTGTTATATTTACAGCGAGCGTGAACCACTGAGCTACCACGGCGCTCTCTCTCTCTCTCTCTCTCTCTCTCTCTCTCATATATATATATATATATATATATATATGTATATATATACACACACCACATGTTCGTATCACAGTAAACTCGGAGCAATGCGAACTAAATAAAAAAATTGATGTACATTTCCAACTAATTCATATGAACTAAGCTGAAAATTATGGACTCCAATTTTAATAATTCGATTCTAAAAATCTAGTACGTCAACGAGTTTCAAACTTTTGGTCATTGGGGAAACTTTTTCTACTGAGGCTCTATTTGATATTTCATGCCCTCTTTGTTTTAATTGAAACTTCGGAAACTACAAGTGGGCTATTAAAACTAAACGTTTATATAATAATTAATAGTGGAATAACAATTAAAATAATCAATAATAAAACTTATTTATCTATCTTTTACAAAGACATTTAAATAATAAAACTAGTTTTACTGATCTTATCGTGTATATTAATTTATTTTATATTCCTGAAGTTTTGGGAACTTTACAACACCGATGTTCATGGAAGGAGTGAAGGGGTAGA
The DNA here is from genome assembly GCA_907164705.1 of Parnassius apollo. NCBI lineage: Eukaryota > Metazoa > Arthropoda > Insecta > Lepidoptera > Papilionidae > Parnassius > Parnassius apollo. Next base: position 72,832 of record CAJQZP010001062.1, on the reverse strand, counting down.
GGTGTCATTAATTAATAATTAAAATAGCACTGTTAGTTTAAAATATTAGGAAATATAAAATAAGTTTATATACGCGATAAAATCCATAAAACTAGTTTTATTTAAATGTGCAGTGTTTTCGTGAACATAACAAATCATTACGTTAAGAAAACTTATAATTACAATATTTAATGATCTAACGTGAGTATTCCTTTGTCATGGACTGATCCGCACTTGCTATTCCTGTGATTCAGATTCCCTGGCCCTAATCGAACAAAGGACTTATTACTGTTGCCGAATTATTTCAGAAATTACTATTTCTCAACTACTTCCTAATGGAAATAAATATAAAAATATAAACTTCATTTACTGAAAACAAATTACTTGTCGTGAAGTTGAGTCTGTGGATACTCTTACCCAGCCACTGCATGGCGTTAACGAATCAACTACCCCATATCATCATACCAGAAATTAAACAAGTGATGGGTAGCAACCTCTTCTTGATAACAACTTGGTAAATAACCGCCTGTTAGGCTTGACTATCATGGTAGATCTCCATAAAAAATGTGTGAGATCTGTGAGAGAGGTCTAAGTTCAATAATGGGTTTGTAATAGGCTGTGATGGAAAGAAACACTTTTCGTGTGATGACCACGTTCCGTCCAGTGAGTGTTGTAAAAAGCATCTATGAAAATGCCAAAAAAATCACACGGCTACTGATAAATAGTGGTATGAACACCTCGTTCACGCTAGAATTGTAATACCCAGATCAATTACGGGAGGGTTCTCCTAAACCGAGACGAAGAAGAAACAAATAGAAAAATATACTATTTAATATTTAAAAAAACATGTCACAGCAAGTATTGCGAATTTATTTTTGCTTGAGACACTGACAAGTTATCATTTATTTTGATAATACGGTTAGCGTTTCATTGACAAATGAATTTAAGTCAGGAATAATTTTGTAATTTAATTGCGGTATATATTTTTTTTTCAAAAATAACGAAACAAACACTAAGTATCACATTATATTTGTTCCTATTTCTTGATAGTACTTTTTGGTTCTACTTGACTATATATGACTATAGCACTATTTGATTCAACAACAATCTAAGTTAGTGGCGCTAGTAAATGTTTCGACGCTTCCAAACTTTATCTAAACGGTTCACTGGTGGTTCTGAACTTGGGTATTAATTCAATTTATACTTGGGTAATAATTTCCATATAATCAGACATGTATGCAGAAGTGAAAATATATTCCACAATCGTGCAAATGCTTTTTTCACTTTAAATTATAGGCTAATACAAGATTTATTTTATTAAGGGGAAATATAACCTCAAATGGCTTAGCAAGATCCTCCGTTATGCCGAAAGTATTGCAGCATTAATTTTGAAATAAATATATGGTAAAGTTGAGGATTAATGTTAAGGTTTATGTTAGACGAAAACACGATTCCGTAAAATTTTCTCGATAGAAAAAAAATCCAAAGTTACCTCCAAACTGAACAATAAACCGCTGTTATTCATAAAATACTTTAAATAAGATCATGAAACTTTGCATACTAACTGAACTAACCATAAAGAAGTGCTTATGTTATTTACTTTTTTTAAAATATCATTATTTTCACTGTAAAAAGAAATTACCTAAACTATCGGCGCGTAAGCTTGGTTCCTGTCGCTCCGTTATAAAACCGTTATAAAAATAAGAAGCGACTGGGTTGGCGTTAAGAAACAGGCATATATATGATAAACATAATGAAATAAGTATCTAACGACCTATCTACTTAGAGTATTAGTGATTACAAACATGTCGGTACATAGCATACGACGCGCGGGGAAGTGGGGGCGAAATTAGAATTTGAGCTGACTTACTCTCACCTCTTAATGCAATCCTGCAAAACTCACTTATGTGTTTCTGAAGCATGTTCTCTGAGAGTTCAATACATAACAGTTTTTGAGAATTAAAAAATGCACCAAGGTGACTCTACAAGCTTAGGTATCTAATTTTGCTACGGAGCAGTATAAATTATGTTTCTAAATTGAAGCCCACGCGAACGAAGTCGCAGGTATAAAACTAGTATAAAATAAAATAAAACCCACCCAAGTACGTGCCGGGCCAAGCACAATGTAGGGTTCCGTTCCGTTACGTTTGATACTTTGGGCGTATTAATTAATTCGCGATTCGACCATTATAACGATTAAAAATGGCACCCAATAACGATAGTATTGATAAACTTATTTTCCAAGCAGAGTTATAGGGAATAGTAATAGTTTAATTACACTTAATTATAATGGCATTTTGCCATTATGCCATTTTGTTCGATAACTTGTTGCCATCTTGTAGGTAGTGACATAACATTTGTGTATTTAGTCGTCAGTTAAAACATGGTGCATAATGTGAAAGAAGGTATTCCTATACGTAAACACCTATAAAGAAAATGTAACCTCTTGGTAAAGGCACTTACAACACGTTGAATAATTTATTATTTTCGACTTTATTCCCCATGTGTCACCGTCACAGTAAATGCGTAAATAATTTTACGTTACTTGTAGATAAAAAGTTCAAAACGCATTACGTCAATAGCTTAAATTGTATAAGGGGCTTGAATAAATAATTATTGCATATATTTTGCGGAAAATATCTTTATGAACGCCAACAAAAAGGTGCTAGCAGGTCACTCCGTCTAACGCAGAATTTTGCAGACTATAAATACTACTTCATATCAAAATAATTAGCAAGGAAATTGTAAAGCGTATCTTTGTGTTTAATTTAGTCTTTGTTTCATTGAAATGGGTTTATTCTATCCAAAGTTATGATTAATATTCTGAAGTATGGGTACGAATTATAAGTACAAATGTGATGTAAAATAATATTACATAACGATATAATTATATCTGAAACACAATAAACAAAAATAAGAAAGAATAACGTAATAAATATATACAAAAATATAATTAACCTTAATATCTAAAGTACAATAGTTAATATCATCGATAGATGGTGCTGATGTAAAACATAAAGGCAGGTTATATTTTTCTTTCTTGTAGAGATGGGTCTTCATAACAAACTAATTTATTTATAAAATTTTGAATAAGAAGTATTGCTTAAAATGTTTTTCTTTACCGTCGAGTAGCTTAAATAAAATTTTGAAAGATATACATATTTACAACGAATCCACGACTTTTTGTGCCACCAGGGCGGCGACACTTAAAATGAAGTGTAATATTTGACAGATTTCATAGTCGGGAAGTTATTTTGTTCGGAAATTGTAAGGGCTGATGTTTATTTCTGTACCATTAGTTATTATTTATTCATATATAATATTATTTTTTTATTCTTTAAAATAGAAAAATCAAAAAAATTGTTAAAAATGTGCAAACAATTTAAAAAAACCCACAGAGGCATTATTTTGTGTATTATTATAATACTCTAGAAACTGATAAACTTTTATTAAAAACTAAATTATCAATTAAATGACACTGTGTGACAAAAAAATTCATCTCAATGTCAACTGCCCTCATTACGTTGGTTTCATCTAGGATCGAACTTTCTTCTTAGCCTATGCTACTGTAGGAGTCATTTGTTCAGCAGGCACTGATTTAAAAGTTCTGATATGTTTTACATAATGTATCAATCGCGTCGAAATTTTTCTTTTATTTTTAGAATTAAGTTAAAAGCGCCATCTCTCTTTTATTTTTTATACCTATAATAAAGATGGTGATTACCTGTATCTATACATTCTATATTATATTTGTGACAAAAATCATTAAGAGGACTGAAAAAAAGTAAATAAAAACATTTTTTATAATTTTTTAGAATTGTCTGTCTGTTTCTTTATGAACTTATTCGGTATCAAGTAAACATTTTTTTTCAATGAAATCGCTAAGAAAATCATAGAGCGTGTCTTCGCATTTTATTTAATCTTTATTTTATTGAAATCGAATTGTATCAAAAGATATGATATTTTCAAAAAATAGGTTCGAATTAATTCAACGGCGCCATAAAATCTCAGAAATAGTAATAAAAAATTACGTTCTATAATAATATATTGTTGCGCGCCTAAGTTGACGTCTGGCACTAGCGCCATTTAGTGTCGGGTAACAGAGCGAGGAGAGCTTTCCAGAAAATGACATGACTAATCTTTCAACCAACAGCGCCATCTATTATCGAATTAAAACTAAGCTTTCTAGAAGCCCTACACTCGAAATTTCGGCGCCTGGTCGGTTGGCGTGGGTATTTACTTGAATATTCTGGATGTTTCGGTGAAAAAGGTGTATTTAAAGGCTCTACTCGATCGGGGCAGTATTTGAATTTGGCGAGACAAGCGAAGCTTCGGAGCGAAATATAGTGAATCAGTGTGATTAATTATTTGTGTTTTAAGTTTTGATTGGTGTGAAGAAAATTACAGTAAATTTTGGTAATTCAATCGGTAGTTTTTGTTGTCACGAACCTCAAGCTCGTAACAATATTTATACTTAAAACAGACTACACAAAAAATGTTGTCCTTAAACTAAAAAATTATGTTTTTTTGACAATTGTAGTAGATAGCGTTGCACAAATGAACCAGTTTCTGAATTGCAGTGCTAAGATTCTCCGCCAGTGGATCGTATTGAGACAATAGCTGCAATCTAGGATTGTGAAGCATTGATCATGAATCATATTTTTCTCTTTTCTCTTTAATAGTATAAAAGTGGAATATTTGTGGCGGCGGAATACTGCTAAATATCACAAAGATCCTTTTTTACCAATGGTGGTAGCCATAAATTATATTTGTAAATTAAAGTAGTTTTAAAAGTAAATATTTTGGTGTTATATTGAGTGCAATAGCGAGCGAAGCGAGCCTGGGACGTGGGGCACCCCGACTCGGACAGGTTAGGTTAGAAAGGGATGACGGGGTCGAGTGAGCGAGTGAAGCGAGCGAATAGACCCCGTGATCCTCTCCGTGGTTATTTTTTTATAAACCAATCAGAAGTAGGAGCGGGGCTCCGTCGACGGGTTTCCCTCGTCTGCGACACGCTAAGTGGCGTGGGACTTCCGTCCCTCAACTCTCTCTCCTCATAAATCAGGTTAAAATTGTCATAAAAATTACGAAACATAACCTCAAAATGAGTTTTTTATTTAAAAATTTATGAAAAAAAGGAACTAAGCACGTCCGGCAGGAAGGAAAAGTAGGGGGTGACTCTACAACTCCTCCCCTCCCCCCACACCACCCCCATCCCCTAATTCAGGCGGCTGAATTGTAAACCTTACCCGGTTGTATTTTTTGGCTGTCTTTTTGTTATTGTCTGAAGTATTTATACCAATATTTTATCATTGATGGCACGTGTTATCACCCGGAAAAATAAAACTTACTTTCTTAATGTGGTGACACGTGATTTTATCCAGAAAGTAAATATTAAGCCGATTTTACCTTGTTCTATTAGATCTTGAATATAACTCTTGCGACGAGTATGAAGAAATGAAGTTCGACGCGTACGATTACGGCGGTGGCAGTGGAGATGTCAGTGAAGAAGAAGCCGCAGCTGAGCGTCGCAGGCCAAAGTCCGTCATTGAAATGCCCACACTGGCACCCCTTTTGCTTGAAGCTTAAACTATTATTAATAAAAAGTCTGCATAAGGAGTTCATGTTCATTCACCATCACAATACGAGTAAAGTATACTCCCCACCTCCAGAAATCTTGGCAGTTCTTGGGGAAGCAAAAACGTTCGAAGAAGGTTTTGGGCAGAAGATCCCAGTTTTGGGCAGAAGATTCCTACGGAATCTCTGAACGTTGGGGAAAAATCTTTATAGAAGGGTTGACGAAAGAACGGAAGGAAAACTTGCTTACTAAAACACTAATCCCCGAAAATTTTCAACTTGCTGAAGCGCCTAGATTGAACATCGAGGTGGTGTCAGTAATTAATAAATCGACCAAAAATTGAGATTGGCGTTTAGAAAAAATGCAAAACCAACTGGTTGTGGCATTGCAGGTTTAGCACATCTAACGTCAGAGTGAACAAGTAATGAAATGAGCAAATAGGAAATAATTAAATAAATATCAGAAATAAATCAAATTCTACTGGACCTTCCCCACGGGGAAACAATGAATCATAGACGATTAACTATCCCAATGTTAGACAAAAGCTTTATTAATGTAATTCAAGGCATTAAAAATTTCTCTTCGATGGCAATTTTAGCGAAAGTATCAAAACTAACCAAGTCAATAGAAAAATCTGGCCAGCAGATCAAAAGATCACAATTGTCTGCTCCTAGAAAAACCATGGGTACAAGTGTGCAGGGAGCGGCGCGTGCAGCCCGCGGGTTTTACGGAGCGGGGGCGCGTGCAGCCTGCGCGCCTTCACATCAGCAGCCCGCCACCCGCAGGCAACCGCCAGCGGCACGGCGCCTACCGCTGACCAACCAGCTGCAGAACTATCACAGCTGCCGCTAAAGGTACCACACGCTGGTCTTATTCAATACTTTTTACACAATTGGTTAAACGTAACAATGTATCCCCATATATTGAATATAGTAAAGGGCTATTCGTTAATATTCACTCTAACTCCTACCTAACTCGTAGAGCCTGGTAATCCTCTTGGTTCTAAAACCGCAATGTTGAAATTGATCAAGCAACTTAAACGTTTAGGATCGATTGTGCCAAATGATTGTGATGGTCAATTTATATCTCCGATATTTCTTATTCCTGAAAGTAACGGATAATATAGATTTATTTTTAATCTGAAGTCAGTTAATAAACTTATACTGCAAAATCATTTTAAAAAGGATGACATTCCCACATGTTAAAAATTATTATCTGAAGATTCATTTATGGTAACAATTGATCTTTTTTATGACAACAATTGATCTTAAAGCTTATTTATTAATTTTCCCTCCCAGCATATTTTGATGACGTCTGGATCACGTTAGACGACTTTAACTCGCGTTTAAATTCGATCACGAAAGTTATTCATTCTTTAAAGCAATAAGGTTATGTGATAAATTATGATAAAACTGTTCTCATACCTAATAAGATATGTAAATTTCTTGGATTTTTATGGAATTCACAAACATATGACCTTAAATTTACCATCAGAAAAACGTTGTAAAATTAATAAAAATGATTAAGAATATGTCTTAAAAATCGGAAGTGAAGATAAGAGATTTTGCTCATTTTATAGGTACTCTAACAGTTCTAACAGCCGTACTCAACTCTAACAGCCGTAGCCGACAGCTGGATATATACCAAGCGCTTTGAGAGGGTTAAAATATCGTGCTCTCTTAAAAGACAAATATTATGACGCAAAAATGAAAGTCAACGCTTTGTTAAAAGTTGATTTTTTATGGTGGTAAACAAAAACAAATTATGCAAACACTTCTATAGAACAAATCATTTTCAACTAGAAATTTTCTCCGATGCTTCACTTACAGGGTGGGGAATATTCTGCAACGGAGAAGTAGTAAACGGATATTGGTCAGAAAAGAAAAGGAAAAGGATAAACATATTCACTATTTAGAACTTATAGCAGCCTTTATGGGACTAAAGTGCTTTTGTTACAATATTACCAAATCTGATGTTTTGATAAGAGTTGTTGACACCACTGCTATATCTTACATTAACAGGATGGGTGGAATACAGTTTCTCCACTTAAACGATGTAACTCGAGAGATATGGCAGTGGTGTCAACGAACAAAGTTTCCGTCATATATAAAATTTCACAACACATTATTAGAAATTTATGGTTAATGGAATTTATCTTCAGTGAACTTCAACCAAAATTATACGAGTTGCTGCATCCGTAGAGATTTATGAACCCAACCCTTATAATTAATTACAGAATTACAAATTCGTTTATACTCTGAAAAGAATGATCGAAACGCCCGGCCGGGCCAGTAGGCTGACAGTGGCTTACAAAAGTCAATGGACATTTTTTTATTATTTATTTTTTAATTATTTGTAAAAATAATATCTAAAATTCGTGTGATGATGCAGTACCACAGAAAGCAGCAGCAATTCGTATAATTTTGGTTGATGTTCACTTAAGGTAAGTTCCGTTAACCATAAATTTCTAATAATTTGTTACGATGACTTGCAAATAAAAGGCACAAAATAAACGTAACTTGCAGCTTAAGCGCAGCGCAGCAACGGTCCACGGGCGGAGGACGTGAAGAAATGAGGAGTGTAGCAGCAGGAAATAGTCCGCTGCAGCAACAGGCGAGTGACGAACACCCAACACCAAGGTCGCTGGAAAGGGAGCAAGTGCTCACCAGATATATGGTTTGTTTTAGTATTTTAGCTTATGACGTTATTAGGCTTAATTTTAAGCAGCTTAATATGGAAAAGTATTTTGAGCCTAAAATTCAAACTCATATATAAAATAAAATATTATCTTATGAATTATAAGTATAAATTAATCAAATTTTATGGTGATTTGCAATTCGTTCTGGGTTAAATAACGTTATAAGCTCATCGTTTGGTAGCGGTAAGAGAATTGATGACATAATCTTGTCGTTAGTGACGTAGGAATCGACTGTAGGAATCGTGAGCTTTGGATTGCAGTATAACTTTTCATATACTCTAATCACTAGTGTTTCGTTACTTGTTCTAATATAATATGTGGTAGAGTGTCAGTTGTTGTGTTAGTTGTTAAAATACATGCGTGGTTTGTACTTCGTACCACATTCTAAATTTAAGTACAGCCTGTATACGTTCCACTGCTGAGCACAGGCCTCCTCTGACTTCTGAGAGGGTTTTAGGGCAAGATCGTGTCCGCCGCGCTGCCCAAATGCGTATTGGCGGACTTCACATGTCTTCGAAATATATTTTTTTTATATCTCAGACATGTCGGTTTCCTTACGATGTTTTTCTTCACCACCGCACTCGACAAAAAGCACTTAAAATTACAATTAACAATCTTATTGGTGCCGGCGGGGATCAAACGCGGGCTGCTCGCGTAATCTAAAATTTACAGCAAGTTAAGCCTGCTACACTTGCTATTATTGAGATAACTTAAAAAATTGTATACTATTTATTTAAGACTATAAAAATATGTGCTTCACTGTCTTATGCCGAAATACTCAAATGCTACTCAATTTTAAGTACTGTTAAGTCTTATGCTGTCTCTATCACTTTAAGTTAATGTAAATGTAACGACACGAAATTTAACAATATCATAAAATTGAGTAACGTTATATACTTTGAGTATTTGGCGATTAGGCAATTTTATCCGTTGTAGAGCTATACTGCGGCAAATAACAACTATAGCGCAAATAGGTCGCATCTACTAAGAAAGGACCACGGTCTCACAGTTTGCAGCTGTGTTTATATGGAGAGTGCAAATAACATAAGAGCCTTTTCACTGGTAATAAGGTATTCCGTCTATGTCCCCAAGTTTGACTGTTTTCTCCGGGTCATAACATCCAATAATCAGTACATAAGTTATTTAAAGTGTGTACACTCCAATTAACATTTGATTTTATATAATGGTAGCTAATTTAAAAATGTTAAAACATTAGGAACTAAATGCAACTGAATCGGGAATGAATTTTCATTTAACTGGTCCAATTCCCTTGGCCAATGTAGTTAAAATAAACACAGGGAATGCAAATTTATACCACATTGGGAGTTGAGTATGAACGTTGACTTTATTTTCTAAGTTATAATATCAAGAAAGTTTATATTAGAACAAAGTAGATGAAATATATTTCTCCCAGCTTTTGGATAATGAATATTATTAATATCTATTAAATAGTGGTTATAATAACACGCTAGCAAAACATAGTGCATACTTGAACTTTAGTACTTTACTTTACTTTACTTATCTTCACGCATAATCCCTAACGGGGTAGCCAGAGAGAACAGATCGCCAAGTGTCACGATCCTTACATACCTCTTTCGCTTCTTTCAGGTTCATTAACTTCTTCATAAATGTACGTCTAGGTATCCGAGTACTCTTGACCCTCCCCCTCTTCGAGCAATTTGCTCACATGGTCTTCGAAAGTTAGTCTCGGTCTACCTCGACACCTTTGAATATTTACTTTCGCTCTATATATTTTCTTCACCATTCGGTCTTCACTCATTCGTTCAACGTGCCCAAACCATTGGAGTACGCCCCTATCAATTTTTGTGATAAGGTCATCTTTCAATCCTGCCGTATTGCGAATCTCTTCGTTTCGCTTTCGGTCGGCTATGGTAACGCCACACATTTTACGAAGAGATCGCATCTCCACTGCATTCAACTTGCTTTTATGCTTCTTCTGGCATACCCAGGTTTCGCTGCCATATAACAAAGTCGGTACCAACACTGCGTTATGTATTGCAAGGCGTGCACTCCTCACCACGCCTTGCCTTTTTTACTAATGCATTCAGGGCACCATTGACTTTGTTTCCGGCAGCGACACGCCTATCCACATCTAAATCACATCTTCCATCCCGGCTGAAAGCACTCCCCAAGTATACAATTTCATTTACCTGTTCTAGACATTCCTGATTTACCCATATTTCACATTTCGTTCTCTCTTCATCCTTTTCAAATACCAGAACCTTAGTTTTATTAGCATTCAAATGGAGACCTTTAATTTCACATTCCTCTTTCATACACGTGACTAATGCCTGCAGTTCTGCTTCTGATGGTGCAATAAGCACTGCATCATCAGCATACAGCAGACAATTAACTTTTATGTCACCCAATTTCACACCCAAACAACTATTTTTCAGCTTCTGTAAACAGCTGTCGAGATACAGTATGAACAGCCAGGAAGACATGACACAACCCTGTTTTACGCCTGCTTGGACGCTAAACATGGGTGACAGGTCATGCCCTACCCGCACACAGGCTTTACAGTCATAGTAAAGTGACTGCACAGCCCTTAATAATTGACCATCCACACCATATCCCGGCAACAGTTCCCACATTTTCTTCCTTATAACCTTATCAAATGCTTTCTCCAGATCCACAAAAGCACAGAAAATCCTCTGGTTAACACTCAGAAGCTTCTCCGTGATCATGCGGAGAGAAAACATTTGATCCGTGCATCCTCTTCCAGGTCTAAATCTGCATTGTGCCTCCCATAAGAATCTTTCCGATTTCTCTTGCATCCTACGTGTCAAAACCTTCGAGCAAACTTTACTTGCTAAACTGGTCAAGCTGATCGCCCGATAGCACCCGCAGTCAAAATGTGAACTTTTTTATATAAAGGCACAATGACCGTGGATCGCCAATCATCCGGGACATCTCCCGTCCGCCAGCACAAATTGCACAGCAGATGGAAGCTGTCCCAGACGCGAGGCCCACCGTACTTGACCATTTCAGCAGTAACTCTGTCTAGTCCCGCAGCCTTACCACATTTCAAATATATCTTTCATGCTGATGACCTCAGTGTCATCGAGGTCCGTGTCTGGCGTGCCAGTCACGGCGTCACCCCGGATCCTTCACTAAGATCATGACACGCATACATTTCTTTATAAAATTCACTCCATCGCTGCATGACGTCCGATTTTTTCTGAGAGGACGTTTCTGAGTGAACTTTAGTGATTTAGAAAAATTATAGCATTTGCAGGAAAATGCTGCAACACGATAGTGGTGCGTGTTTTACGTAGATTCAGAAGAGTAATTATAATATTTAATTTAAGATTACTTTTTTTGGCTTTTGTTTTCGTCTAATTGCCTTTGTTTCTTTGAATATAGATAACATCCAATTTATACTCCAACCTTTTGGGATGAGCGTTATAAAACTCTTTTTTATAAAATAAGCATGACAAACGAACGCAGAGTCTATCTAATGGTGTGTAGACCTCTGAGGACTAAAATAGAAAAGCTTGTTTTCCAGTAAAAGGCATCTCCGATTCTCTACTCTCACCATACGAAACAGCGGCATTGATCTGCTATTTGACACTGGTTTTATGTGAGAGCGTAGTCCTTCCTCGAGCCGACCCATTCGCGTTACAGATATATAACTGCATCATAGCTCTTTCGCGTAGGCTACTTGTTTTGAGTGAAGTGCTGTGTAGAACCATAAGAAAATCTATCACCTCATTACGTCATGTGGATGTCGTATGAGGCGACTTTTGTATATGTGAGATCTAATAGCTTCCAATAGATAGCGGTATAACCATCTAGCTTTCATCGTACTTACATTAACTAGACTAGTAACGAGGAGCAACATTTGGTATTAACATTGGTCTAAAACCTGTAGGCTGTGTTGGCATTGTAAACTTAAACGATGCTTGTTGCACTAGCGCACTACTAGACTGTGGCTTAGACCTATGGACTGTAACATTTTACTACGTATCTGGTATCAGGTATTGGTCATAGAAGTTTACTTCTTCTAGAACAATATTAGGGGTTTTTAATCTATTCGGTGCTTTCAATCTAACAATTCGCACCTTATTTTCGGATTAGTTATATAAGAAACCTGCAATGTTATATTATTATTGCTTATCTTTAGAAAAGTCGTATTCGTAATTTAAATATTTTCTGGAAAAAACCAGTTTACGGGGCTTAATAAAGGGCAGTGAAGTAAAATTTATGGTTTTTAAAATTTTTTCTATCTGTGTATTCACCATTCACGCAAAAACTACTTAACGGATTTCCATGAAATTTTGTGTGGTGGTAGGTAGGGACCCGGATCAACTTATAGTCTTCTTTTTACAGAACTCAAAAAAGGGGGTTAAGTATTTTGATTCTTTTAGTAGTTATTATGTATTATATATGATTGATGTATGTTTTCAATAAATAAAATATTTATAAACAAAGCCCAAAATTAGCCATTGCGTAATAAATTGATTACTACGTCGCCAATCAACGTTTTACTTTTTCACAATAGTGCTATCTAACATAAATAGTACCTGGTTGACCGAGTTTTGCTCGGTATTTTTAGTTCAATTTTTTTTTAATTCGTGTGTTTTGGAAATTATATTTAGATAAAAATTACATACTGATGAAATATAAATAATATTTTTTGATCTTAGCGACATAACAGAAAAAACGGAACTGGTTATTTGAATAAAAAATCATGAGTGCAATTATTTTAATTTAAATTTTCGTGTTTTTAAAAAATACTAAAATAAAGAGCTCGAAAAAATAGATTTTCGCAAAAAAAGAAAGGAACTTGAAAAAAAAAATTAAAAAAAAGTCGGTCGGTCAGTCCGGGCTCGAACAATAGTATTACGATTTTGTGACCGCCCAATATACCAATTAAGCTATTTGTAATGATTAATAAATTGTCAAAATTTACCTTCTAATTCTAACGATATTGTAGCAGTTTTTCATTGCCTAAAAACACGGACAAAAAAGACATTTTCGAAAAATAAATCCTAGCTAGATCGATTTATTATCCCCGAAACTCCCTGGACACTAAATTTTATGAAAATCGTTGGAGCCGTTTCCGAGATCCCGATTATATAATATAATATAAATAACTTACATTTTTGTTTAAATAATTAAATTCAATGCAATCAATAATAAAATGCGTGTGCGTGTGCGTGTGCGTGTGCGTGTGCGTGTGCATTTGCGTGTGCATTTGCGTGTGCGTGTACGTGTGCTTGTGCGTGTGCGTGCGTGCGTGCGTACGTGCGTTCCTCTAGTGGAATAAAAAACAGTTAGTCTATGGATATAAATTTATATTTTATATAGTTTCATGCGAAACCGGAGCGAATCGGTAGTTACCTATTAAAAGTATAGGACGCTATGTGGAATTGTACTCTACTTTACATTTTAAGTAGTTAAATGTTAAATTTGTATAAAAAATTGTTCTCTGCAATAAGTACATTTCGTTTGAGGGTAATTTACGTTATGAAATAGGCTGACCTGGTGAAGGCGATGCGAGCGATGAGAGCGCCGGTAGACATACAAAGTATATTTAAAAAGAAATCAACTTATATAACAAATTATTATATATTAATAAAGAGAATCTTAATAATAAATTAAAAAAACGATGTATTAGAGGTGACTGTTTGGAAACGATTGGCACATTGTTATGTCTTCGTCCGGTCGTAGAAATGAGTAGATCATGATGTGCCTGGATATGTATTTCATGACACGCCACCATTTTCATGATTTATATAATATTTATATAATACATAAATATACGCACCTTTACCATCACAACATTACATGCAACCGTACTTTGACCTACTGTCGACAATATTGCTAAATAGGTGTTATCGTATTTATGAAATATTAACAGAATTTCAACATATAAATCATCGGCCAAACATGAATGGCGACGTATAATGATCTGCCCAACTCTAACGAGCGGAATAGGACATGGACTATCATAAAATTATGAGACACTTTTAATTTGGCTTCAGCATTTCACAAAACAGCGAGTTATACCGTTTGTATAATGACGAAAAATACAATCTGTCGACGAAGATTGTGGCGTTTCGTCTGTAAGAAACATATTTTTACATAATTTAAACCTAAAACAGTAGGATAAGCAGATTAATCAAATTTGTAGCACGAAAGGGTCCACACGATCGGTGTAGGACCATGCTCTCACTCATGTAATAATAGCGTGAAATAGCTACTTAAGGCTGCTGTCTCGTATGGTGAGTGTTAAGACACTTTTGGTGAATACACTCTTTACTGGAAACAAAGCGTTCCTAGTCCTCAGAGGTAACAATGCATCTGCATTTTGATTCTTAATCGAGGATAAATGTAGACGTTTAAGGGCCATTGCAATCACTTACCATCAGGTGGACTGTGTGATCGATTGTCACTCTTAATCTATTAAAAAAATTTATATCCATTTACTATTAAATAGAGTGTGCTCGGTTGTTCACCATTAATTGTATAAAAACCTATTAGTCATTATAGTCACATCGTTGTTATCAAGTTTTAGTAGTCTATTGCTGGACGTACATATTATGTTTCAACAGGTTGTAAAGATTCGTCGCTTTCACATTTGTAGAAAGCTTTTTGCCTCTATTAGTCCTTTGCTTCTTCTAGGAGACAGTAAATCAGTATACAGATGTGTATAGATCTCGACAACAGCGCCATCTGTCGAGTTGTCCAATTGAGTTTTTAAATTATCCAGGGAATAATAGAATCGAAACAAACACAATATAATTGGGTGCATTTGGCAGAAAAAAGCGCTAGCAAGCGCTTGTAAGCAAAATGGCGATCGTAAGCGGTAAGTGCTGTCAAAACATAAGTAGCTATTTTCCTCTAGGACGCGAAGTTAGTTTTAACCGGGGAAGCTAACCTAATTTAAATATATGTTTGTAAAGTACTCATATTAAAAACTTACCAATTATGAATTTTTAATAACATGTATAATATGTTTATTCATGTCATTATATTACTTAAAACTAATATTGCTCAAAACAACTTATAAACTGTACTTCAAAACAAACAAATTAAATAAGCAAAATGGCGGATTGTGTCAGCGCTACTGAAGTAGCAATCGTGTCCCGGCCGAAAACTATTTCAGCGCTTGTAAGCGCTTGCTAGCGCTTTTTTCTGCCCAACGCACCCATTAACTAAAATCGCTTGAGCCGTTTTCCAGTTTTAGCGAGACTAATGAACAGCAATTGATTTTTATATATAAGAGATAAATATGTTTCACTTCTTGCCAGTGCATAATTATTAAAGAAATGAAGATCAGGGATTCAACTTATTAGTTAGAAATAAACATAAACTGTCATGTATTCCATCTGGTGGGTGAATAGCAACCCTCAATGCCGTAATTAAACACTGAGCAAATTCTATATATTATATTGTTTTAACGTAGTATGTTTCTAAAGTAGTATTATGACTTTCATATTCAAAACGCCACTTAGTTTAACTAATGTACGTGTCTTACCACATAGTAGTTTTGGAATTTAGTTGGCGTTTTTCAATTAGTGTCAAAACTCCATTAAAAAGAGATGAAATGAATTTAATATGCTAGGTACAACATTAGGCTTTCAATAAAAGCTGTTTATAAAATTTCATGATGTAATTTTAATACATATTTTTTAAGGCTACGGATTCTTGGCAGTCATTAGCCTTAATAAAAAACGTCATGGATGTGCATCCATCATCCACCTATTTCGTGAACCACTATATACTATAATATTATACTCATGCATATATATTGTATACATACCCGTCTATTGCAGAGGATAGAGAGCATTTAGTCATCACTTGGATTCCGGAAACGGTACAAGCTACCTCAGTCCAGACAACAAAAAATACATGCTCGTACAAGCTCCTGGTCCAGAGAGAGGCGCTGGAGTTCTTCACTTCTTCTTGTGGTATAAGTGTGTATGCGAGAACACTGTGCGCGCTAAGATTGCCTAGTCGTGAACCTTGTTTTTTTTACGAGAGGAAGCAAATGAGCATACGGCTCACCAGATGGAAAGTGACTACTGCCGCTCATGACCAACTGCAACACCTGGAAAATTGCAGATGCGTTGCCGACCTCTAAAAAAAGAGTTGGCTCTTTTTTGAAGGTCGCTAATTTATCTAAGTGCCTAGTCATGAACCACTCCTACGCTTAACCTTAGCTGATGTCGTTAAAGAGAGTTATAGTAGCATTCATTCCATTGCTCATGAACATAAACGCAACTATTGATAACAAATGTATCGAGTGATGCCGTTTTGGAAGCGTGATTCTGGCACATATCTGTTAGTAGTAATTTTTGTGTTAAAATATTTAGTAGCACTCCGGAGTCAAGAAGTTAGCAGTGTTTCACATCCATGTCTCCGAAAGCACGTGAAGCCGTTGGTCCCGCACCTAACCTCTCTTAACCCTTCAATACCCATAAAATTCCCATGCAGTCGCATGCGCATGGCAAATCCCGAGCGCTCGCATGCGACCGCACCCACCCGCACTTAAAACAAAATATAACTTATATTTAGAGACCACTTTTCTACGAAAAAGTTTGGCCTTATAAAATCTATACAAAATTTTCTATCCCGTAGTCTAAACAAAAGTCAAGTTTTACTTCATTACAAAAAGATTTTATTGTATTTCGATAACAAAAAAAACATAACAAGCGAATATCGGAAAGCGTGAAAATCACAATTATTTCAATATATATTACTCGAAATTACTAACGTAAAAAGATAAATTATATTCACACAAAAACTTTTATAACAATTGTATGATGAAACACTATAGTAACACTAATAAAGTAATACACAATAATAAAACAAATTAACACTCTTAAAACACTAGAAAAATCCAAAAACCAACACAACAACATCCAAATGAAAATGGCGTACGTAATGAACGTAGAATATAAATTTATATCCATAGACTAACTGTTTTTTATTCCACTAGAGGAACGCACGTACGCACGCACGCACGCACGCACGCACAAGCACAAGCACACGCACAACACACGCACACGCACACGCACACGCACACGCAAATGCACACGCAAATGCACACGCACACGCACACGCACACGCATACGCACACGCACACGCACACGCACGCGCATTTTATTATTGATTGCATTGAATTTGATTATTTAAACAAAAATGTAAGTTATTTATATTATTTCATTTATTAGTAATTGGAGGCAAAATGTTGGAGGCATAGTGTTTCATCATACAATTGTTATAAAAGTTTTTTGTGTGAATATAATTTATCTTTTTACGTTAGTAATTTCGAGAAATTTTATAAACAGCTTTTATTGAAAGCCTAATGTTGTACCTAACATATTAAATTCATTTCATCTCTTTTTAATGGAGTTTTGACACTAATTGAAAAACGCCAACTAAATTCCAAAACTACTATGTGGTAAGACACGTACATTAGTTAAACTAAGTGGCGTTTTGAATATGAAAGTCATAATACTACTTTAGAAACATACTACGTTAAAACAATATAATATATAGAATTTGCTCAGTGTTTAATTACGGCATTGAGGGTTGCTATTCACCCACTAGATGGAATACATGACAGTTTATGTTTATTTCTAACTAATAAGTTGAATCCCTGATCTTCATTTCTTTAATAATTATGCACTGGCAAGAAGTGAAACATATTTATCTCTTATATATAAAAATCAATTGCTGTTCGTTAGTCTCGTTAAAACTTGAAAACGGCTCAAGCGTTTTTAGTTAATGGGTGCGTTGGGCAGAAAAAAGCGCTAGCAAGCGCTTACAAGCGCTGAAATAGTTTTCGGCCGGGACACGATTGCTACTTCAGTAGCGCTGACACAATCCGCCATTTGCTTATTTAATTTGTTTGTTTTGAAGTAGAGTTTATAAGTTGTTTTGAGCAATATTAGTTTTAAGTAATATAATGACATGAATAAACATATTATACATGTTATTAAAAATTCATAATTGGTAAGTTATTAATATGAGTACTTTACAAACATATATTTAAATTAGGTTAGCTTCCCCCGGTTAAAACTAACTTCGTGTCCTAGAGGAAAATAGCTACTTACGTTTTGACAGCGCTTACCGCTTACGATCGCCATTTTGCTTACAAGCGCTTGCTAGCGCTTTTTTCTGCCAAACGCACCCAATTATATTGTGTTTGTTTCGATTCTATTATTCCCTGGATAATTTAAAAACTCAATTGGACAACTCGACAGATGGCGCTGTTGTCGAGATCTATACACATCTGTATACTGATTTACTGTCTCCTAGAAGAAGCAAAGGACTAATAGAGGCAAAAAGCTTTCTACAAATGTGAAAGCGACGAATCTTTACAACCTGTTGAAACATAATATGTACGTCCAGCAATAGACTACTAAAACTTGATAACAACGATGTGACTATAATGACTAATAGGTTTTTATACAATTAATGGTGAACAACCGAGCACACTCTATTTAATAGTAAGTGGATATAGATTTTTTTTATAGATTAAGAGTGACAATCGATCACACAGTCCACCTGATGGTAAGTGATTGCAATGGCCCTTAAACGTCTACATTTATCCGCGATTAAGAATCAAAATGCAGATGCATTGTTACCCCTGAGGACTAGGAACGCTTTGTTTCCAGTAAAGAGTGTATTCACCAAAAGTGTCTTAACACTCACCATACGAGACAGCAGCCTTAAGTAGCTATTTCACGCTATTATTACATGAGTGAGAGCATGGTCCTACACCGATCATGTGTACCCATTCGTGCTACAAATTTGATTAATCTGCTTATCCTACTGTTTTAGGTTTAAATTATGTAAAAATACGTTTCTTACAGACGCAAACGCCGCAATCTTCGTCGACAGATTGTATTTTTCGTCATTACATAAACGGTATAACTCGCTGTTTTGTGAAATGCCGAAGCCAAATTAAAAGTGTCTCATAATTTTATGATAGTGCATGTCCTATTCCGCTCGTTAGAGTTGGGCAGATCATTATACGTCGCCATTCATGTTTGGCCGATGATTTATATGTTGAAATTCTGTTAATATTTCATAAATACGATAACACCTATTTAGCAATATTGTCGACAGTAGGTTAAGGTACGGTTGTATGTAATGTTGTGATTGTAAAGGTGCGTATATTTATGTATTATATAAATATTATATAAATCATGAAAATGGTGGCGTGTCATGAAATACATATCCAGGCACATCATGATCTACTCATTTCTACGACCGGACGATGACATAACAATGTACCAATCGTTTCCAAACAATCACCTCTAACACATCGTTTTTTAAATTTATTATTAAGATTCTCTTTATTAAGAAATATTTGTTATGTAAGTTGATTTCCTTTTAAATATACTTTGTATGCCTACCGGCGCTAGCATCGCCTTCAACAGGTCAGCCTATTTCATAACGTAAATTACCCTCAAACGAAATGTACTTATTACAGTGAACAATTTTTATATAAATTTAACATTTAACTATTTAAAATGTAAAGTAGAGTACAATTTCACATAGCGTCCTATACTTTTAATAAGTAACTACCGATTCGCTCCCGTTTCGCATGAAACATAATATGAAAAATATCAATGAAAAATATCAATTTGGTGGTATTTAGGATTAAAATAATCCTCAGAGACCATTTATTTAAACAAATTTTCGATTTCTCATAAATAATCTTATCAAATTAAAGTGAAAATAAAGAAAACCTATTATTGAAATATATCTAAACAACTCAGGTAGTGCAATGTTATTCGTTTCTTCAAAAGTTGAAACGTTTTTTCTTTCATTCAGCCTATTAATTACAATTCAATAGGCCCTTAACACCACAGACCTATATTTGGCGATTTACGATGCTGTTAACCAAGTTGAGCCAAAGTGATTTTGTTTCTGAAAATGTTATTTATCGTTAGGTTTTGTTCCCTTTGTAAATAATTTTACATTGTCCAAATATTTTCTCAATGTGTTTTTTTTTTTTAAATTGAAGTGAAAAGCGAACTAAAATCCACCCGATTGTATGTGGCTAAAGCAGTTCAAGGACACCTACAACCACCTTTATGTAAAGAGGACTACTAGTATGTAATGTTTGTCATCACTTTAGGCTATATTGGAATGACTTACAACCTGTGATTATACTAGCCAACTATAAACTTTAAGACAGCTGTGCTTGCACTGATTCTGGGTTGCAGGAATAGGAAAGATGATAGAACCTATACAGGCGGACGCTTCCCACTACCTAGTTTAAGTACGTATTATTATCTCTAGGCCTGCCAGCACTTAAATATTACAAGTAGGTCAATTACAGTGACTAGCATTAAATCATTTAACCTATCACGTATGATGATATTTATTTTGTTCAAAGAACCTAGTAAAAACCTATTAAGGTGTGAGGAGTTAAGTAGAGAATTCACCACCAACCAACCATTTTAAATCATTTATTTAAATCCAGTCGCGCATAAACGATTTTTAACTTTAAATGATAAAATTACTTATGCATAAATATGCATGATCATATAAAATCGCCGTTTTATGATGAGAAACGTTGTGGTTACAGTGTACGGGAATTCGTCACCCTATTGCGTCTCGTAGATGTTGTAAGAGGCGATTATGAAGAATTACTGTAGTTCAGTGTAGTGTAGTTCAGTGTAGTGTAGTTCTTATTCAAAATACTCAAATAAGAAAGACTCTTATTTCTCATTAATATAAAAAATAAGCAAACGAGAATTTCGTCATATCGAAACCGAACAGAATATGGAGTTTCTTGACTTTTTTGTTTGTAATAAATCATTTCACTTCCTATCTGTGCATGCCAGCGATTCACGAAACCGAAGTGTCATCAAAAGGTATAAATTAGTCTTCTTAATACTTTTAAAAAGATCTTCATTTAATTCATCACTAAATACGACAGTTCTAAATAGTAAGGGCCTAAAAATTATTGTTCATGATTTCGTACGAAACTATTAAAATGATGCTAAGACGTAGTTTGTAGAATAATTAAAGCCCTGACTTCAGAATGTGAAATTATTGTTCTCTTTTTAGTTTTAGAAGTAGACTTATTTTTTTAAAGATGTAATTTATTCTTTCTAGTGAACTAAGAAATATTACAATCTCAATAACGTCTTAATATTTTTTTTTTCTTTTTATTTATAGGTTTTGGTGGGTTTTTTTTTTTTTTTTTGGTATTAATTTTGGTTTAATTTATTTTTTAATATTTGGGGGTATAAAAATTAAATGTGGATTATGCAAAAAAAAAAATAAGAGAAAAAGAAAAAATGGGTTGCGGTAAATACTACATCCCCTAGTTTTCCATCCTTGAGGGTGGAATTTTTTTTCTCCAAATTTATATGAGAACCATTAATAAAAAAATCGTCATCGATTCACAGTTGACGAATATATCGCGTAATATATATCCAAAAAACAATAGTTGTAAACCTCCTCATTTTTTAAGGTGAATAAATAATAGGCTTAGCTAATTTTGCAAACGTAGTCCCGCCTTGGCGTGGCGGGAGGGATTAGTAGCCGTGGCTTGGTCACCTGCGGTGAACTAAGAGGAACCCACATGGCTGGTCCGAGGTGTAGGGCTGGCCCGAGGAGGCCACTTCGAGTGGACTTGGCGAGCCCACTTCGGATGCGTGTTGGTGGGCTGCAGTGAAACGACCCTACCGCTGCAGTCGAGGTGAAGTCGTGTTGGAAAAAGAAGAGTGTTGGTATGGCGATACGTCACTTGCCCTATCTTCCGCGACTCAGTCCGGTGTGAGGCTACACGGGGAGAGGAGTGTCGGTATTACGAAGAGCCGCTCTCCCTAACCTTTGCAGCTCACGTAGTAGTATTGTAGATATTGGTGAAAGCCCAGGCATTCTAATCTACTCAATAAGATGTCAGCTGAAAGCATGAATCAATTTTTTTGATTCTATTAAAAAGTGCCACAATTCATCTGTATCATATAAAGTTTTCAGAGCATCTTCTGGTTCACCATGTAAGAAGGAGAAACTTGGCCATTGGAACAACACATCCATGTGACAATCTTTTCATTTTAAGCATCAAAAAACTGGCAATTTTTATTTATCAAACCAATAAAAATTTAAATATGTTTTTTTAAACCATTATAGAATCGTATTCAAAGCCTAAATTATTAAACACCGAATAATTGTTACATATAAAAGTTCGTCGGCGTTCGGTTTACATTTATGTATGAACGATTATTCTCGCCCGCGACTCTTCTGCAGTTTATATTCTGTAATGGTTGCCTGACGCTGAATTTGTTATTTTAAACGGAGCTGCGTTTGAGGGGGCGTTTCAGTCGCTCTCGAAGCTTTGTTTTAGCAAAAAAAGTAGTCTATAACTGTCTTCAGGGTCCCATCTATTTCTGTATCAAAATTAATTATCATCGATTCAGCCGTTTAGACGTGAAAGCGTAACAAACAAAATCACTTTCACATTTATAATATTAGACCTTATACAGTTTAATCCGATTTTATGACGCTAAAGACGAATTAAATTTAAAATAAAATTGAAGAAGATAATCTCGACTCAGTTTATACTATCGATCTGTCATTAATTATTTGTTTATTTATTTATTTGCTTTTTAGTATAAATAATTATTATATAAATATTAATATTAACTAAGTCCCTAATGAAGACATGCAAATTTGTTTATTCTTAGAAATTTCAGCTTTACAAAAATTAGCATATCAAAATTCATCATATCGAATCATTAAATCAGTAAACAACAAAAATCCTTTCAATTATATAAAGATGTCAAAAACATAATTAAAATAATGATAATAATAAAGAAAATTTAATTAAAAATATTACATACCATGTCAGTTAATTATAAAACGTCAATTGTGAGATATAGTCCTAAAAAAGTTGTCATTAGTAATTTAAAAACTCATTAACTGACTAAAATGTATTTTGAAGAAGCCACTATTTTTTTAAATGATCTTACTGTACTCCTCCGTGAGCGCAATGTGCTTAAAAGGTTACAACGTTTTCCCTTCACGTATACTGAGACATTGGCCGTATGAACGTAAATTACGAATTATTTATTTTATTTCATTTAATGACTTGTAAT
This sequence comes from Parnassius apollo, assembly GCA_907164705.1. Classification (NCBI taxonomy): domain Eukaryota; kingdom Metazoa; phylum Arthropoda; class Insecta; order Lepidoptera; family Papilionidae; genus Parnassius; species Parnassius apollo. The sequence continues at coordinate 49,476 of CAJQZP010001062.1, read as the reverse complement.
ACATATCTATACATATAAAAAAGAGGATGATTATATATATGAAATCGTTTAACTCTATATGTTTAATCTATTTGATCGATCACCATGAAAATCCTAATATAAATAAATTACGTGTCACGTTGTTGGGTAAACTATAGACGTCCGGAACTCGCGTACGGTTTTGGGAGGGGGGAGGGGGTCATGGGAAGCCCCTACCCTTCCCCCGTTGCGGAAATGTCTAGTTTACGAGTAATAATTTTTTTTGTAAATTTAGAATATTGACACAAAGTTACTTCTGCAACGGCCGCACGGTGATGGGAGGGGGGGAGGGGGAGGGTGGGTCATGGCAAGCCCTCCCCATACCTTTCCTCCGTTGCGGAAATGTATAGATTATGAGTATAATTTTTTTTTTGTAAAATCATAACCTAACTTTTTTATACAGGAATATTGACGCAAAGTTACTTCTGCAACGGCTTCGGCGCTGCGGGAAGTACAGCCCTTTCGCCCTTGCGTAGCAAATCACAGGCACCCATGCTCGCCTCCGCAGCTTCGGCTTATTAGTCGCCTTCGGTGACCAGCCTCAGCCGCTACTGCTCACTTAGGTGCTTGCGATTTGCTACAGCGGGCGGGGGCTATTCTCCCTCCGTGCCTATGGCTTTACAAAAACACTCTAGGCGTAGGGCAGACAAGACTACGTGGAGTCGGGGTGTGCTAATTCGGTTTTTGTACCGAATCGATGAATCTTATCCATAAAGTCTGGTTGCCTTGTTGTTGTGTTGATTATAAATATATGTATATACAAAACGTCAGGTCAAATTTAAAATTTAATACTTAGTAATTTTATTATAGAAACATTGTTTAATCTTGCAACGCTAGTAGATTTTGAAACCGATAGTACATACCGTCTGTTTAGCATTTCGGACAGCTACATGATTAGGATAGCGGTTCCTTGACAGAGTGCCTTTGGGAACTCTAGACTGTGAAATTTAATTATACTAGTTCCTTGTTTGCATTAAAATAATCTGCCTGGATTGATTAAACTAGGTAGATTTTTGTAAACATATTTAAATTAAAAGCTCTACTTTGTAGAACGCTTTATATTAAATATTAAAATATATATACAGGGTAAGCAATTTCTACTTTAAACTTATAAATATAAATAAATTATAAAAAGCTAATTTCTATCACTTTAAGATGCATCCATAAACTTCCTGCATCTCTTGCCAAGTCATGCGTCTGTTATTGCTTAGCTTGACCAATTGTGGGCCAATTCACGCAATATATTTTTGTCCGTTCATAGCTATGCTAGGATCCGATAGGTTGCGTTGTAGTCAAGTTATTAACAAATTCTAAATTCATTTGCCAAAATGAGCACATATTCACGATAAAAATGTATTAACGGGTACGGGCCAAAAAATAAAATAAAAAAACTCTGGATCCGTTATGTAGGGCTGTGGTCGAATTTTAATAAATTCTGTACTATAAAAAGTCCAAAGTGAATTGTTACGAGTTTTAACGAGTTTTATCACGCCTCCGCCAACAAATTCTGCGTTAGACAGGGTGACCTCCTATCACCTACATTTTTGTTGTCGTTCATGAAGATATTTTCCACAAATATATGCAATAATTATTTAGTCAAGTCTCTTATACATTTTTCGCTACTGACGTAACGCGTTTGAAATTTTATGTGCAAGTACCGTAAAATTATTTACCTATTTACTGTGACGGTAACACATGGGGATTAAAGCCGAAGATAATGAATTATTCAGCGTGTAGAAAGTGCCTTTACCAAGACGTAACATTTTCTTGATAGGTGTTTACGTATGGGAATACCCTCTTTCACATTATGCACCATGTTTTACTGACGACTGAATATGTTCCTGTCTTGTCACTACCTACAAGATGGCAACAAGTTATCAAACAAAATGGCATAATGGTAAAATGGCATTATAATTAAATTTAATTAAAATATTAGTATTCCCTATAAGTCTGCTTTGAAAATAAGTACATCAGTTACCATCGTCATTGGGTGCCGATAGGATTTTTAGTCGTTATAGTGGTCAAATCGCGAACTTAAATTAAGTAAGCTCAAAGTATCAAACGTAACGAAACGAAAACCTACATTGTGCTTGGCCCGACACACACTTTTTATTTTATTTTGTACCAGTTTTATTCCTGCGGATTCGTCCGCGTGGGCTTCAATTTAGAAACATAATCTATATTGCTCCGTAGCAAAATTATAAAACTAAACTTGTGGAGTCACCTCAATTGATTTTTTTTTTGACTCAAAAACTATTATGAATTGATCTCTCAGAGAAAATGCTTCAGAAACACATAAGTGAGTTTTCCAGGAGTGCATTAATAAAATAAATCATGTATAGCCTACGATTTAAATTGAAAAAAGCATTTGCACGATCGTGAAGTATAATCTCGCTTCAGCATACATGTCTGTTTATATGGTGAATTGAGTTAATACCCAAGTTCAGAACCACCAGTGAACCGTTTAGAGAAAGTTTGGAAGCGTCGCAATTTTTAGTAGCGCCACAAGCTTAGACTGTTGTTAAATCAAATAATGCGAGTAGAACCAAAATGATCTATCAATAAATAAGAACAAATATGTATGGTACTTAGAGTTTGTTTCGTTATTTTGGAAAAAATATACCGAAATTAAAATTACGAAATTATTCCTAACTTAAATTCATTTTGCAATGAAACGCTAACCGTATTATCAAAATTTGCAATACTTTCTGTTGCATGTCTTTTTACTAATATTTGCATGACGAGGTGGTCATACCGCCATCTATCATTAGCCATGTGTTTTTTTTTACATTTTCATAGATGCCTTTTACAACACGCACGGGACGGAACGTGGTCATCACACGAAAAGTGTTTCTTTCCATCACAGCCTATTACAAACCCATTATTGAACTTAGACCTCTCCCACAGATTGCCTCATAGGCGATTTCGCGTTTTTTATGGAGTTTTATCATGATAGTCAATTTCAAATTTCAGATTTTCAAAAACGGTTATTTACTAAGTTGTTATCAAGAATAGGTTACCCATCACTTATTTCATTTCTGGTATGATGATATGGGGTTTTTGATTCCTTAACGCCATGCAGTGGCGTCGTAAGAGTATCCACAGACTCAACTTCACAAGTAGTTTGTTTTTTGTAAATGAGGTTTATATTTTTACATTTATTTCCATTAGGTAATAGTTGAGAAATGGTAATTTATGAAAAAATTCGGAAACAGTAATTGGTCCGTTGGTCGATTAATCTGAATCACAAGAATACCAAGTGCGGAACAGTCCATGACAAAGGAATACTCACGTTAGTAGAGAGCTCGAAACGTTGGAATATAAAATTAAATTACGCGCTAAAATCAGTGAAACTAGTTTTATAATTTAAATGTCTTTGTAAAAGACAGACAAATAAGTTTTATTATAGATTATTTTAATTGATATATTATTTTAATTGTTATTCCACTATTAACTATTATTATATAAACGTTTATTTTTACTACCCAACTTGTAGTTTCCGAAGTTTTAATTTCCCCAATGACCGAAAGTTTGAAACTCGTTGACGTACTATATTCAGTATCGAACTATTATTAGAGTCCAGAATTTTCAGATTAGTTCATATGAATTAGTTGGAAATATTTTTTTTTAAATTTAGTTCGCATTGCTCCGAGTTCACTGTGATACAAACAAGCTGTATAATATATGATATATTTAAAAGGCAAAAAAAATTAAACGGTAGTTATAGGGGTAAAATATAGAAACAAGAATGACATACGACAAACAGCTCAACTGATGATAAGTGAATATTGCAATCCATAAACATCGACTACTGCACAGCTGTAGACTTATGTAGACATAATGCTTTTTACTAGTAAAACGGAACTGGATGAGTTACCATATTGCTCAAAGATTGCATAATATGTACGAAGGACTGCGATCGTTGTATTAGAATTTATGAAACAAGTTTTTCTCAAATAGAGTGATAAACTTCTCAATATTGTCTTCGTATCTACTTCAAAGTTTTTTGAGGAAATTCATGATAACGTACTACTAAATGTAATTTAATTTTTAGGTTTATTTTTGAGCCGAATATTAAAAGAAAATACTGCGCAGGTTAATATAATGAACAGACCTGAATATTATATAGTCACATCCAGTTTGTTTTTCTGTCTTTTGATTAATATTATGGTAACTGTTTTCTTCTGCTTTATCGGCTCTATTTTAAAATTGCTTAAATTATAGGACTAAGACTTTAGTGGTGATTATTTATAATCAAAGTACACAATACAGTAAAAAGAGAAAAAATTGTCTTTCAATAGAATATAAAGCTTTCAAAAAATGTTTCGAATCTGAGGAATCAAATTGAAGTATTATAATGTAATCAGTATCCATCTTGCTGTACGACAATGACGAATGTCTAGCCTTCTTATGTTTGTGCATTTTGCATTGCATGTGTTTAGCATCGTGCATCTTTCTTAACCTGACTGGGACGTGCACCAAGATGAACAATGAATAAAGCGCTTAAGTAGATTGTAAATATACTTCATTATTACTACTGTACGTTATTTAATGCAATCATAACAGACATAGTAAATAGAAATTATTTTGATGAAATGTGATGACCTGGGAATCAAACTTACACAATATAGAAAGTAAAAAAGCTGTAACTGTACTTTTATTACTAATATCTATCCAGGAAAACATTCAACAGGTGTAATCACGGGGATGAATAAAATCGATTTGAAATTTAATAGAGTTCAGTAACGCAAAGCTCTCAACGGACCGCAATCAACTGATAGAAATTAGATTAGTAGTAACTTACCCCACCTGGGATATCACATGCTTCTGATCATGTGTATGCTTGTTATTGAGTCATTTATTTGATTTTAGTTACATACTTAAGCACGTAATCAGTTACACACACACACTCACGTCCATACTAACAACAATAATATTGTAGGTAAATTTCTGGAAATTAATCGTATAAATATAATTATGTTATATCGATACATAATTACTCCTTTTAAGTCGCATTCAAAGAAGTGGTCGCTTACAACTCACCGTTTATTTGTTAATTTTTAGTTTTGTAAGTCGCTATATCATCGTCGATTGTAAACCAATTTTGATGATTTCTTTTTTAACATATAATGGTTGCACTTATGTGGTATTCCCAAATAATTTTAGAGAAAAAAATCCTCCATTAAGAGCGATGAAATAGGAAATGAGTTTTTATTTTGTTAATTTTTAGTTTTGTATGTCGCTATATCATCGTCGATTGTAAACCAATTTTGATGATTCTTTTTTAATATATAATGGTTGCACTTATGTGATACTCCTAAATAATTTTAGAGAAAAAAAAATCCTCCATTAAGAGCGATGAAATAGGAAATGAGTTTTTTTTTGTTAATTTTTAGTTTTGTATGTCGTTATATCATCGTCGATTGTAAACCAATTTTGATGATTCGTTTTTAATATATATTGTATATCATATTTGCATGTGGTCACTTGTTCTTTACGGGATTCGAACCCGAGGCCCTTAGCGCTGCAACTAGTTGCTAAGCTGCGTCTATTGCTATATCTATTGCTAAGATATAATAGATGTATATAAAATTGTTCCCACAGGAAGGGTTAATGTGATTGATGTTCATGTAGCTCAAGAAGGCAATGCAGCACTGGACAACCGAATGAAGAAGATTGTGTTATTTTATATAAAAATAAAATGACACACAAATATACAGTCCACTTCTTAGCAAATCTGCTAGTGCAATCCATAGATACCTGCGGCCAACTCCAGGCAAAGAAGTTTTAGGTGCATGGTCACCTGTCAGGACTAAGATGATATGTCCCACAGGTTGTAATTATTCTGGCTCTCTGTACCCTTCAAACCGGAACACAATAGTACGAGCACTGCTATTTGCCATCAGGAATAGGTGAAAGAGGAAGTACCTACTAGACAAACTCCTAGACAGAAAAGTAGTCCTTTCACGTGGTAAATAATAATTTATAGAAAAATACGGAACTAAAAATTCTACTGAAAAATAGATATAATTTTATTTATCAAGAGATCTTTTGATCCATATCGTTTGCGCTACATTAAGCAGATGACGTTGAAAATGAATGAAAATACGGAAGAAATATTGACAGGATACTTGGATCACGATATTAATAAAAGGGCGAGTCCCACTTCGTCTTATTTACTCTAGTGTTATCAAAGTAGAAGAAAAAAGATTGGTATAGGAAAATAATTCATCAACTACTTCCCCATTAGGCGCACAAATATTTCAGAGAAATTTGAATTTAAAAAAGCAGGAGACAAATAACATATATAAAGCAAAATTCGAAAGAAAGAAATGTGAAATGAAAAAATGAAAAAGAAAAGAATGCGAACGTTGCAGGAGACACAAGAATTTTCAACTAAGTCCTTGGAGGTACAACTCATCTAAACTTTTTTGAAGTTGGCTGAAGGTGCCTATAGACTACAGGCATTTGCCATCAGGTAGACTATAAGTTAGATTGTCACTTCAGTTTTATAAAAAAAAATTACAAGGTTTAGTTCTCACGAGTGATTACCTATCGGATTCTTCAACGACGACAGACGTATGTATGATGATTTTTTTTAGAATAATGCTGACAAACTCGCGCAAAGTCCCCTTAATGGTAAGTGGTTACTGTGGCATACAAACATCCATATCTATTCTCAGTTAAGAATCAAAGTGTAGATGCGTTGTCATCCTTGAGGATTATGATGGAGTGCTTAGTTTCCAGTAAAAAGAGTCTGCGGTTCTCTTCACTTAAAAAACATAGCAGCATTAAGCTGATATTTTACGCTGGTTTTCAGCAAGAGTGTGGGATCTCTCCGATCGAACCGACACATTCGTGCTGCAACCACAATATAGCTACAGCACGAATCTACCACGTGTAAAAAGTGGTATTTAAATTTCTGATTCTATACTGTCTTAAATAATATTGCACGGTTGGCTGGATTAGCAATTGTTGCTATTTGACATTCAAAAATCAATACTATTTTATAATTCTTAAGAAGGTTACAGTTTCAGTACTACGTTTTAAAATACATATTCAACAACCGTAAGTATGTTTATGCCAGTACAATCCTAATTAATAAATTATTTAATTTTCATATCTACGTTATGTTATAGCCACATCAAAGGGAGCATTTGCGTTATACTTGAAATTGTTTTAGAATCAAATTTGAAAATCGTTTACTCGTAATACCGATGTTCACAATTTTCTTTTGATGTCAGAAATTACAAAAGAAAATATTTATCGCACGAACGACAAATATATTGAAATCAAAGAGGAAGTTAAAACGGTGCCGTTAACTTAATTTTATTCACATACATTAATGAGACAAATATTATATAGATTCCGTGGATTGATATTATCTCTCGAAAACTTATTTTTGTTACGTTTTTAAAAGCTGTTTTTTTGTAGTGTTGTTTGTGGTGTCATATTATTTACCTTTATCGGATATTATTTTTTTAGTGTTTTAAACATCTTATATGGTGTAAAAATACCGTTAATTATTTTTCGATTCGCAATTTTACCGTCTCTTCCTTCCTTTCTTAGTAAAACTTATACAACAACTGTATTCATAGAGTTACTTTTTTACCAACATTATTCTCAAACAAACGCTATGGAAACTCTTTCGTTCTAGGAAATATTTGCTACATTAAGCAGAATTGGCAGGTAAATTAGCAACACTCACAAATCCAAGTTACTGCAATCGATATTGTTTTAACACATTCTATCGAAATTGATAACTTCCTAGTATATCTTTGCCTCTTACGTCAACGACGGTATCAAACAATTTTGATTCACTCACTCATATAAAGCTTAATCGAAAAACCTTATATCGAGTATCTTATCTTGATTTAATTAATTATCGGATATGATATGGTAGTGAAGGTTGAGTGTGGCAAAAGGATCACGAAAGTTGAAGAAATATTGTAGAAAATAAGAAGTATTAGTTTAAAAAATTAAGAAGTATGTTAGAATTAAATCTGAATGACAGAGTGAGAAATTGTGTCATAAGAGAAAAGTGTAGCTTGCAAGATGATATTGTGACCAGGACTAAGAAATAAATGCTTCTGCGGTTTGCTTATGTGGAAAGAATTAACAAGAAAAGGTTGACAAAGCTTATATATGGTATAGAAGTAAACGGCAGAGTCGGGAAGGGACGATCTAGATGAAAATTTATGAAAAATGGGATATTTTAAGAGGGGTCAATACATGGATCTAAAATATTATCCTTCAATTTGTTTTTTTATCTAGAGGCTTCAAAAATTGCAAAGGTACATCGCTCATTTAATACGTTCTGAAAGGCTTCAACATCCTCAAAAGAGGTTGCAGGAATACTTACACCGGCACCTTCTTTTTCGATATAGCAAAAGCGTTTGACAAAGTCTAGAACGACGGCTTCCTTTACAAGCTTGTACAAACTCAAGGTGTCTGATAGGCTCACTAACACCATCAGAGCCTTTCTTGCCAACTGCCATTTTCGCTACCACATAGACCCGTTCTTCAAAATCTAGAAAAGCGTCCCCTCAAATCTAGAATTCCTCACGACTCTATCCTCTCTCTCCACTCAACATCATACTCTTTAGGAGTGACATTGCTAAATACCCAGTATTTAACACTGCTCTTTTTGCCGATAACATGACTTTCTTCGTCATCCATCACAATAAAAGAATCCTCACAAGATGCGTAGAGTGATGATTGGATGAGTGAATGCTGCAAAAAGTATAGCAAAATCAAAGGACCCCCACTCTCAATCGTCCTAACACAAATCACGATAAATCAATAGGTAAGATCACCCTATTCGGCCGCCAGATGCCTTTGCAATCAATTGCCAAATATCTAGGGGTCACTTTCGAGCAAAGTAGGACGTTCGCGAAACATATTCTCTCCGTTCATAACCCTGCCAAAGTCGTCTCCACCCGCTAGTTAACAGCAAGAGCAAACTGTCCTTAAGACACAAGCTCCATCTTTACAAAGCTTGCGTAAGACCGATCATGTTCTACGCAAGCTTTGTTTTCGCGTTCGCTGCCCGTCACCATTTGTAGGACCTCCAAGTCATCCAAAATAGATTCATCCGTATAGCCACCGCACTAGCTCGGTGGTACCAGCGAAACTCCGACTTACACCGAGACTGTCAACTCCCGACGATCTTTGAATATTTCTAGGAAATGTCTCAGCGTGACTTTGAGAGGGCCGAGACACATCCCAACCGTTAGTGGTAAACGTCTGCCTTAACCACTAACGGGTACCACCGATGGTCCGGCTCCAAACGTTACGCAAAGTTTCCGGAGGCCCCATGACGTTTTAATTGAATCCCCTGTTCTGCTAGATTCCGACCACCCTAAGGTTGCTGACTATTTTAACACATGAATAAGTACACACTTACCTAGTGCAAAAAACAGAATTAGTAGATCGGATGGGACGCAGCGAGCCTGCAGACGCGAAGAAGAGAGAAAGAGGCGAAAAGCGTTACGCGAGTAACGATGCAGATCGATACAGGTTGTCCCTTTTTATTTTAAGTTTGCGGTCCTCAGGCCGGGAGCATTAAGACCGATGAAGCTGTAAAAGCGAAAATACTAAGAGCACCAACATCATCAAAACTAGTTAATGCGCTCGGCGGTTAAAAAAACAACGTGCTTGTCTAAGAAATAAAATATTTTGAGGACATGTAAAGTCTACCAACACGCACTGAGTCGGTAAATTACTTCATACTTACATCAGAGATGAGTGGAGGCCTGTATGTGCCCTGCCGTGGGTTGTATATAGGCTGTGATTTTACTTTAAGAGTACTTTAAAAGTAATTATAACAATGGTATGGAAAATCCAACTACAAAGAATAGAATAGCTTTCTTCGCGAAAAAGTTATAAACATTTGTAAGATATTAAGTCCGCCATGTATTTTGTGACATCCATCGCAACTGGCACATCAACTTTATCAATTACTTAACTTATAGCCGTGTCGGCGAATTTATAGCCACAGGTTTACAACAGAGTTACCATATTGCTCAAAGATTGCATATGTACGAAGAACTACTACCATTATTTTAGAATTTATGAAACAAGTTTTGCTCAAATAGAACAAAAAACTTCTCAATATTGTCTTCGTATCTACTTCAAAGTCTTTGGAGGAAATTTATGATAACAGACAGATTTTAGAGCGTAATATTAAAAAAAAACTGCATTGAGATATAATTTTCTCAAGTCTTAAGAGATTGAAAATATTGCGCTGGCTAACATAATTAACAGAACTGAATAATATAATCACGTCCAGTTTGTATTTTTGTCTCCATGATTAATATTATGCTAACTGTTATCTTCTGCTTTAAAGGCATCTGATTTACCACTGTATTAACTATAGGACTAAGACTTTCGTGGTGGCAATTTAAAATCAAAGTACAAAATAAAGTAAAAAACGAAAAAAATGGTCTTTCAACCGAATATAAGGCTTTAAAAAATATCGAACTTAGAAATCAAATTGAAGTAACGGAATGTAAAGCGCCTTATTCAGTGTCCATCTTGCTATACGATAATGAGTCGACTTGACGCACGTAATAATGACGTACTTCTAGCCTGCTTATTGTCTTGTTTTTGTTGTTTGTGCATTTTATATTGCATGTGTTTTGCATCGTGTATCATGCTTGACCTTTCAGGGACGTCAGGAATATGGACAATGAACAAAGCGTTGTAGGCTGTAAATATACTTCATTATTACTAATGTACGTTATTTAATGCAATCATAGTAAACATAATAAATAGAAATTGCTTTGATGAAATGACTTAGGAATCAAACTTAAACAGTACCTATATAAAGTAAATAGACTGTAATAATACTTTACCAACAAGCCAGTTCCCGAAACAACTTCAGTACGGTAGAACACATACATACCCTGCGGCAGATTGTACGGAATACCGAAAAGTACAATTTGCCACTTTGCCTGGCATATGTGGACTATGAGAAAGCCTTTGATTCCGTCGAAATTTGGGCGGTGCTACAGTCCCTTCAGCAGTGCCAAGTGGACTGTCGGTATATCGAAGTGCTGAAGTGTTTGTACAGTAGGGCTATGACGGCTATTCGAGTACAGAACCAGAGTATGAATCCTATCCAACTACAGAGAGGTGTAAGACAGGGTGACGTTATATCCCCGAAACTCTTCAACGCTGTATTGGAAGACGTTTTTAAGCTACTGGACTGGAAAGAATACGGTATTAATATCAATGGCGAGTACATCACTCACCTTTGATTTCCCGACGATATAGTCCTTATGGCAGAATCGCTGGAGGATCTAAGCACTATGCTCCCAACAAATGGGTCTTAGCATGAACATTGTTAAAAAAAGATTGTGTTTAATGTCCATGTCCCACCTATGCCGGTAGTTGTTGGGAGCACTAAGCTCGAAGTTATTGACTGGGACGTTTACCTGGGACAAATGGTCCGACTAGGTCAGACCAACTTCGACTGATATGTCAATCGATTCCAAACGAATCGGGTTTCTCTGCATGATAAACTTAGAAATGAGGATATCCACCAGAGTGACCGATATAGCCCCGAACCGACAAGTGAGGTTCTCGAGTGGCAGCCTCGTACCGGTAGGCGTAGTGTTGGGCGACCCCCACTAGATGGAGTGACAACTTGGTAAGACATGAATGAAGTCGATGGATGCAGGTGGCTTGGGACCGTGCTTTGTGGCATTCCTTGGCTGAGGCCTATCTTCAGGAGTGTACTTGTGAAGGGCTGTTGTGAGTGAGTGAGTGATACTTTATTTATTTAATGCGGTCATAAACAAATATATCCCATAATTTTTGACAAAAACTCCAGGAAAACATTCAGCAGTAATAATCACCGGGATGGACAAAATCGATTTGAAACTGTATTAAGAGTTCGGTAACGCAAAGCTCTCAACGGACTGCAATCAACTGATAGAAATTAGATTTGAGTAACTTACCCCACCTGGGATATCACTTGCTTCTGATCATGTGTGCGCTTGTTAATGAGTCATTTATTTGATAGTAGTTACATACTTAAGCACGTAATCAGACACACACACACTCAAGCTCAAGCTACAACAATAACATTGTAGGTAAATTTCTGAAAATTAATCGTATAAATATATCGATATACAATTTCTCTTTGTCGGATTCAAAGAAGATGCCGCTTATAACTCGACCGTTTTTTTTTTAATTTACAGTCGACGATGATATAGTGATATATCATCATCTTTTTTTATCTGGTTTTTTTTGCAAGATTTTATCATCAGCGTCGTTAAATTACCATCTTTTGTTTCCTTAATAACTTAAATCCAGTTTATTTTGTGGTAAAGGCTGTAAATGCTTTTCACAAACTTAACATGGATTCATGAAATTGCGCAACTTTTGGTAATATTATAGCATAATTATTCCTTGAGTATAAGACCATAAATAATACAATTATTTCTTATTAATCATCGATTTATTCGATGTCTTTTTTAAAAAAAATGTTACCTCCACATTTGATTCTGTATCGTGGGCAGTTTACGTACATTTTCACATAGACAAACATCCAGGCGGACAAAACCGGAACAATTATTTGTAGGTCATATTTAGATACTTGTTTCGTGCGGGATTCGAACCCGCGGCAATTAGCGTTGCAACTCATTGCTACGCAACTGCACCACGAAGCCGTCAAGGATAATAGTTATATAGAATTGTTCTTATACGAAAGTTTTGTGTGATTTGTGTTCATGTGCTTTAGCTCAAGAAGGCAATGCGTTAGTAGACTGCTACTGAACAAAAAAGATTGTGTTATTTTTAATAGAAATAAAACAACACACAAACATATAATCCACCTCTTAGTAAACTAGCCAATTCAGTCCATGTATACTTGCAGCCAACTCTAAGCAAAGAAGTTTTAGATGCGATGTCACCTGTGAGTACTAAGATGAAATGTCCCACAGTCTGTAATTATTCTGGCTCTCTTTACACTTCAAACCGGAACACAATAATACAAGCAGTGCTATTGGTGGCAGGAATAGACGAAAGGGGAAGAACCTATCTAGACGAACTCGTAGGCAGAAGAGGGATTCTTCTACCCAGTAAAAAATAACTTATAAAAGAATACGAAAGAAAAAACAAGCCTCCTGAAAAATAAATATAATTTTTATTTATTAATAGATCTTTTGATACGTAAAGCCATTTCGTTTGCGCTAGATTAAGCAGACGACGTAGGAAATGAAGGAAAATTCGGAAGGAATATTGACAGGCTACTTAGACCACGATAACAATGAAAGGGCGAGGCTAACTTTATCCTATATATATATATATTTAAGAGCTATGATATATATATATATATATATATATTAGAGCCGTGGTAGCTCAGTGGTTAACGCTCGCTGTAAATATAAAAGAACGCGAGTAACTTGGGTTCGATCCCAGCCGGCACCAATGCAATTGTTAATTGCAATTTTAAGTGCTGATTTACCACGTGCTCGGCGGTGAAGGAAAACATCGTGAGGAAACCTGCATGTCTGAGGAATAAGAAAAAAAATATTTCGAAGATATGTGAAGTTCGTCAACACGCATTTGAGCAGCGCGGCGGACACTTCCTTGCCCTAAACCCTCTCAGAAATGAGGGGGAGGCCTGAGCCCAACAGTAGGACGTATATAGGTTGTAACTTTACTTTTACTTACTTTACTTTTATATATATATATATATATATATATATATATATATATATATATGTATATATTCGGTCAAATGTTATCAAAGTAGTAGTTAGTAGATCTGTATAGGAAAATAATCAATTAAATGTAGCAGATAGATCACATAACGAAACACAAGGAATGCGAGCCATGCAGGAGGCACAAGAATTTTTCTGGGTCACGTTTAATAACAGGCTATGAGGCATTTAAACTAAGTCCTTGCAGGTAATTTTTACAACTAATTTTTACTTTTTTGAAGTTGACTGCAGGTGTTCAGAGTGGTGGTTGTTCTCACGAGTGATTACCCACCCGATTATTTATCGGCGATGGACGTAGGTGTGATCATGTTTTTTAGAGTTATAAATAATTATTTGACGTCTCCGTGGCGCAGTGCCTTAGCAATGAGTTACAGCCCTAAGGGCCGCGGTTTCGAATCTCCAATGGGACAAGTATTTGTATGGCCTACAAGTAATTATTCCGGGTCTGGATATTTGTCCTTGTGAAATTTATGTTTGTAAACTGCCCCTATGATATAGGAGAAAATCCTAGTGTGGAGGTAACTTTAGAAAAAGAGTGAGGGTGACGAACTCGTGCAAAGCCCCCTTGATGGTAAGTGGATACTGTGACCTATACATATCCATACTCAGGCATTCCATTATAATGATGGAGTGTCTCAGTCTTCAGTAAAAAGGGTTTGCGGTTCTCTACACTCACAAAACACAGCTGCATAAAGGTATTATTTCACGCTGGTATTCTGTGAGAATGTGGTATCTGTCAGGTCGAACTGACCGTGCTCAAACCACAATAAAGCTCCAGCATGGATCTACCACGTATATAAAGTGGTATTAAAAATTGTTGTTCCAAAATTGTCTGGAATAATCTTAAACGGTTGGCGGCATTAGCCATTGTTGCTATTTGACATTAATAAACCGATTTAATTTTATAATTTTAAACGGTTGGCGGCATTAGCCATTGTTGCTATTTGACATTAATAAACCGATTTAATTTTATAATTTTAAACGGTTGGCGGCATTAGCCATTGTTGCTATTTGACATTAATAAACCGATTTAATTTTATAATTTTAAACGGTTGGCGGCATTAGCCATTGTTGCTATTTGACATTAATAAACCGATTTAATTTTATAATTTTAAACGGTTGGCGGCATTAGCCATTGTTGCTATTTGACATTAATAAACCGATTTAATTTTATAATTTTAAACGGTTGGCGGCATTAGCCATTGTTGCTATTTGAAATTAATAAACCGATTTAATTTTATAATTTTAAACGGTTGGCGGCATTAGCCATTGTTGCTATTTGACATTAATAAACCGATTTAATTTTATAATTTTAAACGGTTGGCGGCATTAGCCATTGTTGCTATTTGACATTAATAAACCGATTTAATTTTATAATTTTAAACGGTTGGCGGCATTAGCCATTGTTGCTATTTGACATTAATAAACCGATTTAATTTTATAATTTTAAACGGTTGGCGGCATTAGCCATTGTTGCTATTTGACATTAATAAACCGATTTAATTTTATAATTTTAAACGGTTGGCGGCATTAGCCATTGTTGCTATTTGACATTAATAAACCGATTTAATTTTATAATTTTAAACGGTTGGCGGCATTAGCCATTGTTGCTATTTGACATTAATAAATCGATTTAATTTTATAATTTTAAACGGTTGGCGGCATTAGCCATTGTTGCTATTTGACATTAATAAATCGATTTAATTTTATAATTTTAAACGGTTGGCGGCATTAGCCATTGTTGCTATTTGACATTAATAAATCGATTTAATTTTATAATTTTAAACGGTTGGCGGCATTAGCCATTGTTGCTATTTGACATTAATAAATCGATTTAATTTTATAATTTTAAACGGTTGGCGGCATTAGCCATTGTTGCTATTTGACATTAATAAATCGATTTAATTTTATAATTTTTATGTATAATAATGAGGAAGTTAACAGTTTCAGTATAACGTTTTAAAATACATATTCAACAATATTAACTATGTTGGTGGTAGTAAAACACCATAATTTAATTTCCATATCCACATCACGTTATAGCCACATCAAAGCGAGCTTTAGCGATATGCTTGTAATTGTTTTGGAATTAAATTTTCAAATTGGTTACTTGCAATACCATTGTTGACAATTTTCTTTAGATGTCAGAAATTACAAAAGAAATTATTTATCGCGCGGACGGCAAAGATATTGAAATCAAAGAGGAAGTTAAATCGGTGCCGTAAACTCAATTTTTTTTGGATATGGTAATGAAACAAATATTATATAGATTCCTTGAATTGATTTTACTCGAAAACTTATTATTCGTTACCTTTTTAAAAGCTGTTTGCTGTTGCTAATATTTTGAGCTATTTTTGTGGGAGAACAATAAATGTTGGCGGTTATTTTTCGTTTCGCAATTATACCTTCTAAATCAACTCTCTTCTTCTCTTTCTTGGTAAGAGTTGTAACCATACAACAACATGTACATAACAAAATGTAACATACAACTGTAACCATAGATGTACTTCCTTGTCTTAACCTATTGTCAAACAAACGCTATGCGATCGGAAGTAAAAACACAATACAATCTAATATAAAATCAAGATTGTATGTTTTTGAACAAACTATGGCTACCATTAAAGTTGAAATTAGGATTAGGAATTAGTCCCTTAAAGGAAGTATTTGCTACAATAACCATACTCGAAATGAAATGCATGCAATGAAATGAAATGAATGATTTTTATTAATGTATTTACTGAATATTATTCTATAATAATTATTAAATGTAATTTTTTTTATTTACCTCTGCTTCGGAAAAAAAACCTCTGTCCTGGTAAGAACCAGCAAGAAACCCAGCGGGACTTTTTCTAAGCATTTTTCAATTTACAATAAATTTATTTTGTACAATTTTTCAATTAATTTTTATACAACCGGCATGGCGGTGATCACCTCATTCCGAGGGGTTATTTTCATTTATGTATTATTTTATATTGTATTAACCCTTTTAGTAAAATTTTACTTTAATAAAACATTTAAGCTTGTTTAATGACAAATTTTGTACATTTTCTAGGACTTCGTTGTAAAAGCGTATACATTGCCCCATAATTGAATTATTAATTCTGTGGGATCCAATAACTCGTATTACATGCTTATGTTTGTTCCTAGTATTTAAAGTAGGAACATCTTTATTCTTATGAAAGCTATTTATGTTTTTATGTATATACTTCACATTTTCATAAACATATTGTGATGCCAAAGTTAATATGTTTATTTCTTTAAAATTTTTCTGTTAGGGACTCTTTACAATATCAATTATGAATAGCCCGTGCGGATCTCTTATGCAAAACAAATATGACTTCAATGTCAGTCACTTTACCCCATAGTTAGATTCCATAAGATATAACGTTATGAAAGTAACTTAAATAAACTAATCTAGCTGTCTCAACATTGGTAAGACTTCTAATCTTTCTTACAGCATATGCTGCAGAAATAAGTCTGTTTGCTAATTTAGATATATGGGGGCCCCATTGAAGCTTCGCGTCAATAGTAACTAAGAAAAACTGGTATCCACAAGACTCAACTCTTTCCAATTTAAGAGCATAATGGTATTTGAATGTTTAACATTAGGTATTGTAAATTTAATATATTTTGTCTTATTTCCATTTAAGAGCAAAATTATTATAGGGTTAAACCAATGTACTAGTTTCGATAGACTATTATTTAAATCGTCAACATTAATTGACTGTCGACTGACTTTGAAAATCAAAGAGGTATCATTAGAAAATAATACTATATCGTGATTGTCCCCTATAAGATAAGGTAAGACATTAATATACACTAAGAACAGGAAGGGGGTGCTAAGAATCTCCGGTGGAGGTTCGGTTGCCACCTACGACGACTCGACCTGGCAACATTTAACGCACGCACACTGAGGACTGACGAGAAGATCCTGGAGCTGGAAGAAGATATAGACAAGTTGCGCTGGAGTATTATAGGATTATCCGAGGTCCGAAGAGAGGGGGAGGACACGGTGATTCTCGAATCCGGCAACTTGTTCTATCACCGGGAGGGCGACCATCTGTCCCAAGGAGGTGTCGGATTTATCGTCCACAAGTCTCTCGTCAACAACGTTGTAAAGATTGGGAGTGTGTCGACGAGGGTCGCGTACCTGATACTCAGAATCACCAAACGGTATTCGCTGAAGGTCATACAGGTTTACGCACCAACCTCGACACATTCCGATGAGGAGGTGGAGGAAATGTATGAGGATATTTCCAAAGCCATGCATTCCTCCAAAACCCACTACACGGTGTTGATGGGAGACTTCAACGCAAAACTAGGCACAAGAGAAAACGGTGAGCTGAAGTTAGGGAAATTTGGAGTAGGGCAACGGAACCGAAGGGGCCAGCAGCTGGCCGATTTTATGGAGAAAGAGGGACTCTTTATGATGAACTCTTTCTTCCAGAAGCGGCCCCACAGGAAGTGGACCTGCTCGAGCCCCGACGGTTCGGCAAAAAATGAGATTGACTTCATTATGACGACCAGACGCCAACTGTTCAGTGATGTCTCAGTGATCGCAAGGGTGAAAACTGGCAGCGATCACTGAATGGTTAGAGGCACACTGAACCTAAACGTTAAGTTGGAGAGGTCTAGTCTAATGAAGTCAACGCTCCGTCCCCTTCGTGCTCTAATCCAAAATCCCGAACTCTTTCAGCCCATTACAAAACCGTTTTCAGTGCCTAGAAGACTGGAATGCCGTGGACGAGATAAATGACAACCTCGTAGAAACTGTCCATTCGGTCGGAGCTAAGTTCTGCAAGACCCGCCGCAGAAGAACACAAAAACTCTCCGATCACACTCTTAATCTCATGGCTGTTAGACGGGAAATGAGGATGCAATCGTCAACAGATTTGACAGCATACAGGCAACTGAACAGACAGATCTTCAAATGCATGCGGCGAGACTTACGCAACTTTAATACTGCTCGTATTAAAGAAGCGATCGAGCGGAACCAGGGCTCCAAAGTCTTTGCCAGAGATCTGTCTGCCCGTAAGAACCAACTGTCAAGGCTGAAGACTGAGTGTGGCAGCATCGTTTCCGGGACACCTTAGATTTTGAGTGAGATTGAGAGGTTCTATGGGCAGCTGTACACATCATCGTTGGAGCCACACGCAAGTGTGAGTAACGATCCAAGAGCAAGTCTTATCCGACACTATTCCGATGATATCCCGGACGTCAGTTTAAGCGAGATTAGAATGGCTCTCCAGCACCTTGAAAACGGCAGGGCCCCAGGCGAGGATGGAATTACAGCGGAGCTTCTGAAAGCGGGTGGAACACCGGTACTTGAGGTCCTTCAGAAGCTCTTCAATTCCGTCCTCCATGGTGGCACTACTCCAGAGGCGTGGAGCAGAAGTGCGGTGGTCTTATTCTTTAAGAAAGGCGACAACGCTCTCTTGAAGAACTACAGACCGATATCCCTTCTGAGCCGCGTCTACGTGCTGTTTTCGAGAGTCATTACGAATCGTCTCGCACGCAGACTCGACGACTTCCAGCCTCCCGAACAAGCCGGTTTCCGAAAAGGCTTCAGTACCATAGACCACATACATACCCTACGGCAGATTGTACAGAGGACTGAAGAGTACAATTTGCCACTTTGCCTGGCGTATGTGGACTATGAGAAAGCCTTTGATTCCGTCGAAATTTGGGCGGTGCTGCAGTCCCTTCAGCGGTGCCAAGTTGACTGTCGGTATATCGAAGTGCTGAAGTGTTTATACAGTAGGGCTACGATGGCTATCCGAGTACAGAACCAGAGCTCGAAACCTATCCAACTGCAGAGAGGTGTAAGACAGGGTGACGTTATATCCCCGAAACTCTTCACCGCTGCTTTGGAAGACGTTTTCAAGCTACTGGACTGGAAAGGATACGGTATTAACATCAATGGCGAGTACATCACTCACCTTCGATTTGCCGACGATATAGTTCTTATGGCAGAATCGCTGGAGGACTTAAGCACTATGCTCAATGACCTCAATTGTGCCTCCCAACGGATAGGTCTTAAGATGAACATGGTCAAAAGAAAGATCATGTTTAATGTCCATGTCACACCTATGCCGGTAGTTGTTGGGAGCACTATGCTCGAAGTTGTTGACGAGTACGTTTACCTGGGACAAATAGTCCGACTAGGTAAGTCCAACTTCGACCGAGAGGTCAATCGACGGATTCAACTCGGCTGGGCAGCGTTCGGGAAATTACGACACATCTTCTCGTCAGGTATACCTCAATCTCTGAAAACTAAAGTGTACAACCAGTGCGTGTTGCCAGTGATGACTTACGGATCAGAGACGTGGTCCTTCACTGCTGGCCGTATGAGGACGCTCAAGGTCACTCAGCGAGCTATGGAGAGGGCTATGCTCGGATTTTCTCTGCGTGATAGACTTAGAAATGAGGATATCCGCAGTAAAACCAGAGTGACCGACATAGCCCAACGGATTAGTAAGCTGAAGTGGCAATGGGCCGGCCATATAGCTCGAAGAACCGATAACCGATGGGGAAGAAAGGTTCTCGAGTGGCAGCCTCGTACCGGTAGGCGTAGTGTAGGGCCCCCACTGGATGGAGTGACGACCTGGTAAGATATGCAGGAAGTCGATGGATGCAGGTGGCTCAGGACCGTGCTTTGTGGCATTACTTGGGGGAGGCCTATGCTCAGCAGTGGACTTGTGAAGGGCTGTGATGATGATGATGATGATGAAGAACAGGAATGGGCTAAGAATCGAGTGCTAAGGAACGCCCCTTGATACAACTCTTGCGTTGTAGAGCCATGCTGTAGCTATATTATGGGCTGAGTGCTACCATCTGCTTGGGATCCTATAATAAACAAAATTAAATCCCAACCCAAGCATACAAATATATAAATTTTAATC
This sequence comes from Parnassius apollo, assembly GCA_907164705.1. Taxonomy (NCBI): domain Eukaryota; kingdom Metazoa; phylum Arthropoda; class Insecta; order Lepidoptera; family Papilionidae; genus Parnassius; species Parnassius apollo. The sequence goes on along the minus strand of CAJQZP010001062.1, from coordinate 28,823 downwards.
TATGGTTACCGCAGTTAACTATGACATCTGGACGTTGAACATCTCAGTCCCCCGTGACCATGGTTACTGTAAAGTGCTCGAAAGGTCGGGTATTTAAAGAATTAAATATACGCGATAAAATCCGTAAAAAATTGTATTATTTAAATGTGTAGTGTTCGCGTAAATATAAGAAATCAATATATTTTATGATTGCATCATGAATTGGTCGGCTTGACTGAGGTAGGACTACGATCTTATGCAATACCGGTGTAAAATATCAGCTTAATGCTGCTGTGTTTCATATGGTGAGGGTAGAAAACCTGAGACCCTTTCTACTGGAAACGAGGCATTGCAGCTTAGTCGTCAGGATTGATAACGCATTTACATTTTGATTCTTGATTGAGGATAGATGTAGATGTCTATAGGCCACAGCATCTACTTACCGTCAGGTAGACTGTGTATTCGTTTTTAATCCTTATTCTATTATGAAAAAAAAAACTAGACATTAAAATTAGCAAACACTCAAAAATTCAATTATTATACGTATTACTGATTGAACTGAATTTAATCTATGTTTCTAGTATATCTTTGCCTCTTATGTCACCAATGAGACGGTACAAAATCGTGATATTGATCCACTTTATTAAGCGGCAGCACATTTACTGATATAAATAATTAACAAATTTATATCGAGAATCTTATCTTGGTTCAATTAATTATCGCACATGGTATGATAGTGTGGCATAAGAAGCACGAGAGTAGATAATATTGTAGAAATTTGGTCATTAAGGAGTATCTAAGGAATGACTCTGAATGATTGGGTGAGAAATTGTCACATAAGAGAAAAAAGTGGCTTGAAAGATGATATTGTGACCATAATTAAGAAAGAAATACTTCGGTGGTTTGGTTACGTAGAAGGAATGAACGAGGTAAGAGTATCAAAGTAAATTTATGGTGCAGAAGTGAACGGCAGAGTCAAGAAGGTACGCCCTAGATGAAAGTTTATCAACCAAGTTAGCGATATCTTAAAAAGCCAGGATAACAGTACCTTTAACCGACAAGCATATTTGCAAAAACTCCGAACCTTGGACACGTACGTGTTTAAGATCTTGCCAAAAGGAAGCTCGGAGTCTTTGGCTATACCTCTGGGTGACAGGCGTGAGTGTTTATATTATGTTATGTTATTTTAAAAAAAAAAAGGGTCTCTTTTTTGTTTTTTTTATTTTTTTTGGGTGTATATAACCGTACATTTGTCAGCACTGCACTATAAGTAAGAGTCACCGTATTGTAAAACAGCGTCATAAATTATATGACTAAAATAAGACATTATTTATCTACTAAATCGCGATACGAGCACACAAACTCTTTTTTGATGATCATTGGACGGACATTCTTCAAATGACGCATGAATTACGGGCACTAAAAGAGTCAAAGAAATATGAACTGTGATACACAAAAATTATTATTTGCGCTGACCCCGGTTAAAAAGCTTCCGCGTCCCGAATTTCGTATATTGATGATTTGTTTCCTACAATTCACATGAATATGTTATGTGAATTTACGAGTCGCTGAATATTTATTTTCCCCGTTCGTAATTTATTCAGATATTTCATAAATAGAATTCATTCAATGTGATATTTTTCGGGAATTTTTTCCAGTGTGTCTTATTGGGTCAGCTTTTATATAAATTCAGTATTCTTATGCCTTCTTATTAGCCTCTTAAAATACACCATGAGCGATAATATCCACGCTTTTGTAATGGGGATTCTAAGTCTAGTCTGTGGAAGTGTGGTACGGCATTGTCTAATAAATATACTATTGGACAGTTGTTAAACTCAGAATAATTGTTGATGCCCAGAGCTTCATCCTGGTGCACTGCGAGTAGAACAGGTTATTTTTATATATACTTTGAATATTAAATTATTTACTTAAAAATGAGAAAAAGTGGACACTAGCGGAGTTTCTTTCGTCTTTGTCTGGCTTTTTGCCACGGTCAGTGTAATCATACTTCAAAACGATAGTAGTTTTGGAAAAAGGTGACATTTAACAGAACGCGAGTAACCCGGGTTCGTTCCCCGTCGGCACCAATGACGTTGTTAATTGCAATTTTAAGTGCCGATTTACCCGTGCTCGGCGGTGAAGAAAAACATCGTGAGGAAATCTGCATGTCTGAGGAGTAAGGAAAAAAATATTTCGAAGGCATGTGCAGTTCACCAACACGCATTGGGGCAGAGCGGCGGACACTTACTTGTCCTAAAACCCTCAGAAATGAGGAGAGGCCTGTACCCAGCAGTGGGACGTATATAGGCTGTAACCTTACTTTACTTTACTTTTATATCATCATCATCGTCATCATCATTACAGCCCTCCACAAGTCCACTGCTGAACGTAGGCCTCCCACAAGTAATGCCACAAAGCACGGTCCTGAGCCACCTGCATCCATTGACTTCCTGCATGTCTTACCAGATCGTCACTCCATTCAGTGGGGAGTTGCCCTACACTACGCCTACCGGTACGAGACTGCCACTCAGGAACCTTTCTTCCCCATCGGTTATCGGTTCTTCAAGCTATATGGCCGGCCCATTGCCACTTCAGCTTACTAATGCGTTGGACTATGTCGGTCACTCTGGTTCTAATGTGGATATGCTCATTTCTGAGTTTATCACGCAGAGAAACTCCGAGCATAACCTTCTCCATAGCTCGCTGAGTGACCTTGAGCATCCTCATCAGCCAGCAACGAAAGACCACGACTCAGATCCGTAAGTCATTACTGGCAACACGCACTGGTTATGTAATCTAGTTTTTTTTTTTTTTTTTTTTTTTTTTTATAGAAGAGGGGGCAAACGAGCATGTGGCTCACCTGATGTTAAGTGACTACCACCGCCCATGATCAACCGCAACACCAGGGGAATTGCAGGTGCGTTGCCGGCCCTTTAGAAAGGAGTAAGCTCTTTTCTTGAAGGTCCCCAGGTCGTATCGGTTCGGAAAAATCACCGGTGGTAAATTATTCCACAGAGAGGTTGTACGCGGAAGAAAACTCCTTTTCTTAAAAAGTTTTCAGAGTTAGAGGTATACCTGGAAGGGAGGTACCTCCTTCTATAGGAGAAGATGTGTCGTAATTTCCCGAACGCTGCCCAGCCGAGTTGAATCCGTTGATTGACCTCTCGGGCGAAGTTTGACTTACCTAATCGGACTATTTGTCCCAGGTACAGGTAAACGTACTCATCAACAACTTCGAGCATAGTGCTCCCAACAACAACAACAAGCTCCATGTCCATCTTACGACCTATCCGTTGGGAGACACCATTGAGGTCATTGAGCATAGTGCTTAGGTCCTCCAGCGATTCTGCCATAAGGCCTATATCGTCGGCAAATCGAAGATGAGTGATGTACTCGCCATTGATGTTAATACTATATCATTTCCAGTCCAGTAGCTTGAAAACGACTTCCAATACAGCGATGAAGAGTTTCAGGGATATAACGTCACCCTGTCTTTCACCTCTCTGAAATTGGGTAGGTTTTTAGCTCTGGTTCTTTACTCGGATAGTCGTCGTAGCCCTACTTTACAAACACTTTAGCACTTCGATATACTGACAGTCAACTTGACACCGCTGAAGGGACTGCAGCACCGCCCAAATTTCGACGGAATCAAAGGCTTTCTCAAAGTCCACATATGCCAGGCAAAGTGGCAGATTGTACTCTTCGGCCTTCTGTGTAATCTGCCGTAGGGTATGTATGTAGTATATGGTACTGAAGATAATTGATAGAATCAGGCGTTACTTTGCGGAAATCCATTATAATAAAAAATAAAAATATAAATTTCTTTGCAACTTTCCGCTAAACATATAAAATGATGTGTCTTACCTGGATTGAAGCGCACCTCCCGCCCTCCCTCAATTGCATACACTAACTCCGTCACCACTAGACCAAGCACCACTACTCTCAACACCACTACGGTGGCTGACCGCTAAGTGAGCTTAGCGGTAAGCCACCGTAGAGTCTATATTACCTGAGGATGCCTCGTGTAGAGGCGAAACACGTGTCGTATTATCGTCGATGGTGTGTCTTGCCTGGAATAGTGGTGTTGAGAGTAGTGGTGCTTGGTCTAGTGGTGACGGAGTTAGTGTATGCAATTGAGGGAGGGCGGGAGGTGCGCTTCAATACAGGTAAGACACATCATTTTATATGTTTAGCGCAAAGTTGCAAAGAAATTTATATTTTTATTTTTTATTATGGTACTGAAGCCTTTTCGGAAACCGACTTGATCGGGAGGCTGGAAGTCTTCGAGTCTGCGTACGAGAAGATTCGTAATAACTTTCGAAAACAGCACTTAGACGCGTTCAGAAGGGAAATCGGTCTGTAGTTCTTCAAGAGAACGTTGTTGTCTTTCTTAAAGAACAAGACCACCGCACTTCTGCTCTACATCTACGGAGTAGTGACACCATGGAGGACGGAATTGAAGAGCTTCTGAAGGACTTTAAGTATTGGTGTTCCACCCGCTTTCAGAAGCTCCGCTGTAATTCGTGACGGATGACGAATGTGACGGCGAGCCATTCTAATCTCGCTTAGACTGACATCCGAATTATCATACGAATATTGTCGGATAAGACTTCCTCTTGGATTACTGGAAATTAATGAAGTATCATCAGCAAATAATACTATATCATGGTTATCCCCTACTATGTAAGGTAAGTCATTAATATATACAAGAAACAGAAAGGGGCCGAGAATTGAGCCCTGAGGCACGCCCATTTGTACAGTCGACCCGGAAGAACTCCTACCATTAATTACAACTTTTTGCGTTCTGTAACTTAAATATGAAATAATTAATTTAAGAGCATCACTTCTTACCGTACCGTAGTGTTGAAGTTTCCTGATTAATGTTTTATGGTGAACACAATCTAAGGCCTTGGATAGGTCACAGAATATACCCAAAGCATCCAGTGAATTCTCCCATGCATTAAAGATATATTTAATAAGCTCAACACCAGCATCAGTTGTTGAGCGACCCCTTGTTAAACCGAATTGATTTTTATGAAGTAAATTATTTACATTAAAAAAAATTAACATTTGATCAAGAATAATTTTTTCAAAAATTTTACTAAGTGTTGGCAGTTTTACTAAGTGTTGGCAGCAAGACAACAAGCTTCGGGTCCCGCGCCTACGTCACAGTGACCGAGTGAAGCCAGCCACGGTCGAGCGTGTGCCTGTTGTACTACCGTATGTCAGAGGAGTCACAGACATGTTTGCCTACATCTTAAAGCAAGCTTCCATTAAAACATATAACAGGCCGCCGAAGAATATTAATCAATTTTTACCAACCATCATGTGTAATATTCCTCTACAAGATGCAGGAGTTTACAAGCTAGATTGTGTATGTGGTCTCTATTACACAGGACAAAAGAAAGATCTATGAAAACTAGAAAATATTTTTTTCAGAAACTTGCTTCACGCACAACGTTTCTCATACTGGATCAGTCTCAGTTTACTCCTATTTTAAATCTATTTTATGTAATTCTTTTAGAATTGATGAGAAAACAAATTATTTTCTTATTATTATAATACCTTCAGATGATCCGAATACCCAATTTCCCTAAAAACTATCAACAAATTAGATATCAATGGCAAAAAATATATATCTTTGTTATAATACTCTTTCATAGCACGATTGCGAGAGATGGTAATATACACTGTACATGCATGTTTGATAGTGATATTATTTTTTATTTTATAGAAGAGGGGGCAAACAAGCAGGCGGCAATTCCACGAGAAGTCGTGCGAGGATTAAAACTCCTAGTAAATCGCACAGTAGCAGATTTTTATCTTTAATTATTAATTATTATATATTATACTTATTATATAAAATATTCAGTTGATTTATCTAACATTTACACAATAAAAAACAATATTTATATTCTACATACAACAAAAAGTATAAATACTTAAAGTTGTAATTGAAAATGGTAGCCACCATGGTGAGAATGGAGCACGGTAAGGCTTATAAGTTGAAAGTAAAATCATAGAACGAAGCTCTAGTGATCTAAAAATGACGATAAACCAAAATGGTAAGTAAATAAGAATTTCCACGTAGTGCACGAAATGTTAAAATAAACACACGGATTATAGTTCGTAAATTTTAATCAAAAATAGTTTGAAATTTTCAATTAAGCAAACTTGACCTACATTAAAATATTTTATATACTCTACAACTTAAAGGAACAAAACCACAGACAACCTAATATGTACCTAAATTGGTTAAAGTTGTTTGATAACTTGCATAAAATCGTAGTGTAGACCGTAAAGGCCTTTCACAAATTCAGCATGGATTCATGAAATTGCTCAACTTTTAGTAACATTAATGCATAATTATTTTGTTTTTTTTTTTCATTTATTTTTCACTACAAACATTTGTAATGCTTCTTCAGCATTACAAATATTTGTAGTTATGGCACCAATTATACCATCAAATTATGGCACCAATTAAACAATGGATCACGTACACCACATTTGTCTAATCTGTCAAGCTGTTCATTCAACATAGTGTCAAAAGCACGTGAGAAGTCGATAAATAGGGCAAGCATCTGTCTTTTTCATTTAGGTGACTATTGACTTCATCAGTGAATTTTGATAAGGGACCTGTTGTACTTTTTCCTGATTGCAAACCAAACGGATACAGACTTATTACAATTGTATTCCTATAAAATTTGTGTATTTGGTCGCCTATGAATTTTTCAACAATTTTATCAATTGATTAAAGTAATGTAATTGGACAATAATTGAGTAGTCATCAAGTTTTCCTTTCTTATGCACAGGCCGGATACAGTATAAGACAGTAGACAGTATAAATGACAATATATAATTTCGTATTATTTATTGATTTATTAAATGTCATATTTTAAAGTTATCTCCATATTAGGATCCTGTATCGTGGGGGCAGTTTACGTACATAAATTTCACAAAGACATACATCCAGGCGGACAAACCGGTACAATTTTTGTGGCCATACAAATACTTGCTCCGTGTAGTAGTTAGCGCTGTTATTCATACTAAGCCCCTGTGGGGCTGGGAGTAATAACCAAGGGGCCATCAAAATGTAATATAATTCAGGATAATAGATGATAATATATAGAATCGTTCCTGCAGGAAGGGTCTGGGTCATTTGTGTTCAAATGTTGTAGCAAAAGGAGGCAAGGCAGCAGTGGACTGCTTCTGAACCAAGAAGATTGTGCTATTTTTTGTAAAAATAATATGACACAAACTTACAGTCCACTTCTAAGCAAATTGGCTACTGAAGTCCATGGATACCTGCTGACAACTCCAAACAAAGAAATTTTAGATACGTTGTCACCTAAAACTTCTTTGCTTTTCTGTGGAGTAAGATGAAATGTCCCACAGTCTTTAATTATTCTGGCTGTCCTTACCCTTCAAACCGGAACAAAATAGTACAAGCAGTGCTATTGGTGGCAAGAAGAAAGGGGGAAGTACTTATCTAGATGAACTCAAAAAATAAGTTTCCTGAAAAAAAAATATATATAATTTTTTTTATCCAGCGATGTTTTGATCCGCAAAGCCATATCGTTTGCGCTAGATTGAATAGATGATGTAGGATATGAAGAAAAATACGAAAGGAATATTGACAGCTTACTTGGATTACGATATTAATGAAAAGGCGAGTCCCACTTTAACCTACTTACTCTAGTTTTATCAAAGTATTAGTAAGTAGATCGGTATAGAAAAGTAATCCATCAACTTCTTTCTGATTAGGCGTATAAATACTTCAGAAAATTTTGAATAAAAAAAAAACAGAAAACAAATAACATAACCATATATAAAGCAAAATTCTGCAAATAATACGAGCTATGCAGGAGACAAATTTCAACTAAGTCCTTGGAGATACAACTAATCTAGACTTTTTTGGCGTTGGCTGCAGGTGTCTATAGACTGCAGTGGATATTTACCATCAGGTAGACTAAGTACGATTGTAACTACAGTTTTATGAAAAAAATAAAAATATTACAAGGTTTAGTTTTCACGAGTGATTCGACACCAATCCGATTATTCATTGACGATGGACGTAGGTGTGATGATGTTTTTTAGAATAAGGGTGACAAACTCGTGCAAAGCCCCCTTGATGGTAAGTGGAAACTGTGGCTTATAGATATCCAAATCTGTCATCAATGAAGAATCAAAAGCAGGTGACTAGCACCCTTGAGAAACGAGGTACTGCGTCATAATAATGAAGTGCCTCATTTCAGTAAAAAAGGGTTTGCGGTTCAGTACACTCACCATACGAGACACAGCTGCATAAAGCTGATATTTCACGCTGGTATTCTTTGAGAGTGTGGTATCTCCCTGGTCGAACCGACCCATTCGTGCTGCAACCATAATATAACTACAGCGTGGATCCACTCACAAAAAGTGTTATTAAAATTGTTGTTTCAGGACTGTCATGAACATTGTTGCACGGTATTAAAGTAGTATTTATTTTCTCCCACATATTATCAGTACATTACAATAAACTAGGTAATAGTAAACTTATACAGCTAAATAACAGCTATAAATACTAACTAAATGCATTGAGCTATTATGTACTACGTACTAGAGGCGACACTGCATTCAGCTACTCTGTTCCACTCAACTGCGGTGCATACCCCGCACTTTAATCAGTCACTCGCTAGGCACTTGTAGAGTTGTCACGTATTGTGTTGATTTAAAAAATATCCTAATAAAAATAGGCCGTGTACTTAGATATTGCACAAATAATTCATGAAATGTCAGTAAACATCAAGGAAGTACTTTTCATCGGTTAATAAGATACTTAATCAATAAAAAGTATTATAGATTAATAATAAAACAAATTATTCCTAGGACACCATCTCGTGTCATGGAATATAGAATATGAAATTAATATGTTCAGATGCGACATTTCTGTGGGTACTTAAGTATAGGACGAATATATTATTATACACTTTTTTAGAAACATATAAGTTATTATAATTAGGCTAACTTTTTCATATTTAAATCTGCTTATTATTCTTTTATTTTATTTTTAGGTTTCCACATCAAAGTCAAAGTGGAATAAATTCGTCCATTTTTAACTCCTGCGTGCCCAGCATTTATGAACGACTCTTATTCTAATTTAAATAAATATATTTGTAATTTAAATGTTATGTTAATAAGTTTTGAAAAACATACATTTAATATGTTTTTTTTATTTGACATAGATATGCATAGATACCTTTTAAAATATTCAGATAAAAATATCATTAAAATTTAATTGTGTTTGTTTATTTAATATTATGTAATATTATATTGAATAAGCAAATATATGATAAATGCAAATACAACAAAATAAATGACAAAATTTAAATATAGTTCTCGATATTATTTACATATTTAACAAAACAATCTATTATGACCCACGGATTATTTTAACTATGTTTATTCTATGATAAAAAAACAACCGCGGGAACACAGAGTAGCGCACATTTTTTGTTTGAGATAGCTGTTCTAGTACGTAAGTACATATTGGGTGCGTTTGGCAGAAAAAAGCGTGAAGCGCTTGTAAGCAAAATGGCGATCGTAAGCGGTAAGCGCTGTCAAATTGTAAGTAGCTATTTTCCTCTAGGACACGATGTTAGTTTTAACCGGGGAACCTAACCTAATTTAAATATATGTTTGTAAAGTATTCATATTAAAAACTTACTAATCATGAATTTTTAGTAACATGTATATGTTTATTCATGTCATTATATTACTTAAAACTAATATTGCACAAAACAAATTATAAACTCTACTTCAAAACAAACAAATTAAATAAGCAAAATGGCGGATTGTGTCAGCGCTACTGAAGTAGCAATCGTGTCCTGGCCGAAAACTATTTTAGTGCTTGTAAGCGCTTGCTAGCGCTTTTTTCTGCCAAACGCACCCATTACTTCAATGACTAAATAAGATCTAAGTGGTCTGCATTAGATCACGGTTACCTGCATTAGCTATTCGAATTTCATAAATCAATAATATTTTTGTTCCAAGACTGTCCTGAATAATCTTGGAGTGGGCTGCATTAGCCATTCTTGCTATTTGAATTTCATAAATCAATAATATTTTTATAATTTTTATGTATGATTATTAAGAAGGAAACAGTTTCAGTATTACGTTTTAAAATACACATTCAAAAATATTAACTATGTTCGTGTCAGTATAGGACTAATTAATATTTGACATTCCATATCCACGTTACGTCATTTCCACGTCAAAGGGAGCATTAGCGGTATGCTTGAAATAGTTTTGGAATCAAATTTACAAATCGTTTACTCACGATACCGATGTTCACAATTTTTTTTCAGAAATTACAAAAGAAAATATTCATCGCATGAACGACAAAGATATCGAAATAAAAGAGGAAGTTAAAACGGTGCCGTAAACTCAATTTTATTTGGATACGTTAATGAGACAAATATATAGATTCTATGAATTGATGTTGTTGAAAACTTATTTTCGTTACCTTTTTAAAAGCTTTTTTCTTGTGTTATTTGTATTCGCATAATATATATGTACCTTTATCGGATATTATTTTTATGCCAGTGTTTTAAACACCTTATATGGTGTAAAAATATCATTTATTATTTTTCGATTCGCAATTTTACCGTCTCTCCCTCCCAGTCTTGGTAAAAGTTATACAACAACTGTACATATATTATATTGTGATACAATAAACATACCTGGCAGGTACTACGTACTCTCAACAGATCCGAGTATACGTCTACCGCAATTGGTATTGTATTACCACAATCTATCGAAATTGATATCTTTCCAGAATATCTTTGCCTCTTACGTCACCAACGCTATGAAAAGGTGATTTGATTCGATCACTCATATAAAGTGGCATCACATTTACTTATATTAAAAATTAACAACCTTATATCGAGAATCGTATCTCAATTTAATTAATGATCGCACATGGTATCGTAGCGAAGGTTGTGTGTGGTAGATGCAACACAGGAGTAGACTAAATATTGCAGAAATGCGGTCATTAAGGAGTATGTTAGGACTGAATCTGAATGAAAGAGTGAGAAATTGTGTCATAAGGGAAAAGTGTGGCTTGCAAGATAATATTGTGACCGGGATTAAGAAGGGAATGATTCGGTGGTTTGATAATGTGGTAAGAATAAAAAAGGAAAGATTGACAAAGCAAATCTATGGTGCAGAAATGAACGGCAGAGTCGGGAAGGGATGCTCTGCACGAAAGTTTATCGAACAAAGTGGCGATATATTAAAGAGGCGCCAGATTAAGAGTACCCATAATCGACGATCTTATTTGCGTAGATATATGGATGTGAAAGTCCATAGTCTCTGCCTTCCTCCTCTGATTTACAGGCGTGAGTGTTTACGTTGTGTTAATTATAGCACGTTTGTCAGCACTGCACAATAAGTAAGAGTCGCCGTATTATGAAACTGGGTCATAAATTATACTTATAAATAAAGACGATAATTATCTACTAAATCGCGATACGAGCATAAAAACATTGTTTATTTGATAATCATCACACATTCTTTGGTACACATGTAATACGCACACTATAAATATCAAAGAAATATGAACGAATAATGACATAACAAATATTATTTGCGCTGACCCCGGTAAAAAAAGCTTCCGTGACTTGAATTTTGTTTTATTGTTGATTTGTTTCATACAATCACATAAATATATTATGTGAATTTACGATTAGCTGACTATTTATTTTATCTGTTCGTAATTTATTCAGATATTTTATAAATAGAATTCATTAAATGTGATATTTTTTGGAATTATATTCCAGTGTATCTTTCATTCATTCATTCATTTAAATCATTCAGTTTTCTTCTTTTTTATCAGCCTCTTTAAATCTTCTGTAACGCAGAGCCAATATCCTCGCTTTGGCAATGTAGCTAGGTTCTAAGTCTAGCCGGTGGATTTGGGTTTCGGTGTTCCGTAAACTCAGAATAGTTGTTTATCACCAGAGCTTCGTCTTGTACTCCCGTCCTACTACGAGTAGAATAGGTTATATTTTATATATATGTATATACTATGCTGTTGAATTATTTACTTTAAATAATACAAACAGTGGACACCTGCTGAGTTGGTTCCTAATTTCTTCCCGGCCTCTTGGCACGGTCTGAGTAACCACATTTAAAAAAGTTAGTAGATTTGAGAAAATGACAAAAGACCAACAAAATTTTATTTACTCGCGTGGATTAAATAAATATATTTCATTTCCTTTCATCTTTATACTTTATTTCATTTTCAATTAATTTAATTTGAAAGAGCATTTATTTATTTTAAATAAATAAGTTCAAATCAGGAGGTGTATGAAGTTATCCGTAACAATAATATTCCTTCAACGAATTTTGCAACTGGATAAAAATGCAGGATCATTTATTGCAATATCGGTGATAGAGATTCCTTACATCTTATCCCGTACGTGACATTAAACATAAAAGTTAACACGGAACCATTATTGCAATTGTCAAGGAATATTTAATATGAAGAATTGCTAAAACTTTAACATTTGATATTTATTGAGATACGAAATTTTGAACCAAAATAGGAAAATTTGTGAAAATTGAAAAAACTTAATTTGCTACTGCGGAATTTACTGGATGACAAGAGAATAATCAGAACGGCGACGACGAGCAGCGGAACTAGTGAATCTAGTTTTGTGATCATCAGTGCAACTGCTAAAGGAGCGATTATGACAAGACTTCAACAAAACGAACGATAGAGGCCCATAACTAGCTTTATTTATTCACGGGTTAAAGGAAAAGCAGTGTAAATAGAATGTTTGCATTGTGATAACATCATCCTATCCTTATGTACGTAGTTTATTGTAATTGTCAGTCCTTGTGCATGATACATTTTATAGATATTATGTATTATTAGCTTTGCCGCAATTTCGTTCGCATAGAATCTTATTTGTCGATTGTTTTAAAGCTGACTAAATTGGTGATTTACTCAGTTTTAAGCTTTTTTACTTTAGGCTAAGTTAAATACTAATAGTCTCACACAAGAAACAAACACATACTCATACACACGCATATACGGTGGATTAAAATTATATTTTTCTAAAAATTTAATGGCCCATTCTCCTCACAAGACATAATTATTTTTTAGTAAATAGTTTTTAAGTTTTATTTACATAAAGTTATTTTTATATAAATGATTTTGTAATGGAATAACAGTATTGTCATAATATTAAATTATTCTATAATTTTAATATTATGTTTCCCTGTTGTATTTATTAAATGAATTTAGAAGTAGTTTCATATAAGCGTATGTATGTTCACATGTCATCACAAAAACCTTTAAGGCAAATTATTAATTCCTTTTTATTAGAAAATTCTTTCCTCTGTGTGATAAACGTATGACTTTTTGATAAGATCAAACGCAAATTGAGGAATCCTCATTCTGAGTTAACGATCTGCGAATTTAATTTTGGAGCCATTTTTACAACATATGCTTAGATATTTCATTTGAAAACGAGAACATATGTAATAAATGACGTCCGCAATATAAATACACACTAAAGTTTTTTAGGCAACTCCTTTACTGCTCAGACTACAAGTTCACTGGAATTATTCGGATTTTTGAAATGAAAAATAAATTGTAATTAAACTTTAAAAATTGTTCGAATTTATTCCAGCCGCTACATTTCACCAACGCACATCGTGACAAATTTTACGTTATCATCTAAATCATCATGATGATCCACTATTGTGCTTAAGTTGTTTACCACCGACGACTTTTCTACGGAGTGTTGCAGTTGTCTATGGGCGGTGGTCAACACTTAACATCAGGTGAGCCGCATGCTTATTTGCCTCCTCTTCTATGCAAAAAGGAACTCCTTGCCCGACGATATCAGGAAAGCTCCTAAAAAGATTGTTTTCAAAAGATTCGTTCAGGTACACTTGTCCAAAATACTAGGTACTTATTTTCGGCACTTACCTACCCTTACATTTTTACCACACCATGTGTTGAATGGAAAATAATACCAACTGGTAGTTTTTGCCTCTACTGGACCCTTGAGAAGATCACGAAACTTCCTTCAAACTGCCACTAAAATTACTCTTGCACCGTCTTTTCTTTTCCAAATTCTCGACGATTTCGACGTCTGCTATTTAGACCACACCTGTAATATATACTGAATAAGCTTAAGGAATTTAAAAATATTATATTTGATATAAAATTTACATTTGATTTACGAAAATATGATCACGTTTCACATTTACGTACTAAGCTAAATTGGCTGCTAATTCAACTTCGCCGGAATGCTCATATTTTATATCTACTTCACAACGTTTTGTTTAATCCTACTTATCCCTCGTATCTTAAGAAACCGTTTTCTTTTCCTTCGAGATTTACATTCCCGTAATTTGAAATCATTTAAAATTAAAAATTAGAAATGCCTGCGCATAAAAGTAATTTTCTGAACAAGACTATTGTCATTGAAGCTGTTCATCTGTGGAATTTATATTTAAAACATGATATACTAACTGAACAAAACGGGTGGTTTTAATTTTTCTGCATGAAAAAAATACAATACAAAAAATGTTTTAATGGAGAATTAAAATTCCAGATAAAGTAATAAAATCGAGCAAAATTATGGCGCTGCTTGAGGAGGATTGCAGCCAATGCTTCGAGTCTTAGAGGCCAAGTGTGAATCATTCGACAGTCTAAAGAACCTGGCAGCGCTATCAAAAGACCGGTTCTGTCAATAGAAGGCTTGTTTCTGGAGAAGTATGTCATGCATGGGACGATCTTTTTCTGGTGAGTCAAGCGTTGAAAAATCGCAAATCTTCGTATATGGACCTCGAGATACTTCGAAGAAGTAAGAAATGGATGGTTAGTGGTCGGTTCGTCGTTGGTAAAATACGCTGTAATCGCACAGCTCGCGGCCCTAAATTGCTCCGTGAGCACCGAGTTGCCAAGTTTAGCTTCGCTCGAAATTGTGTATCATAGACTTAAGAAGACCAGGATAAAGTATTGTTCTCAAATAAAGACAGGATATTTCTGTACGGTGAAGACCGACGTCAGCCAGTGCTACGAAGAAGAGAAAAATTACCCCACCTTATGGTGGGGGCTCTGTTATGTTGTGGGAAGGAATAAACTAGTTGGATCGCACGGACTTAGTATTCATAGAAAACGGCTTACTGAGTGAGTATCGATACATAACTGAAGTTCTAATTTCACATACACAACCTGCATTTTGCGTGGTAGGAATATACTGCTGATATATTATGGTTGCAGCAGGAATGGGTCGGCTCGACCGGGGAAGCACCAACCTCTCACAGAAAACCAGCGTAAAATAGCAGCTTAATACCTACTGTATTTCGTTTGGTGAGTGTAGAGAACTGGAGACCCTTGTTACTAGAAATGAGGTATTCCATCGTATTCCTCAAGGGTGACAACGCTTCTGCATTTAAATTTTTATTTGAAAATAGATGAAGCTATCTATGAGATACAGCATTCATTTAACGTCTAATGAATTGTGTGCTCGTTTGTCACCCAAATTTCATAAAAAGAATTGGCCATTTTGGTAAAAAGTCAATTTTTATGGACAACAACGTTCGCGTCCTCCGGTCTGAAAATTGAATTGCTCTAAGTCCCTTTTTAAATCCCATAGAGAATGTCTGGGACGTTCTCAAGTGATGAGGGAGATCAGCCGGCTCCGCAGACCATCAGAAAGCTACAGATTGTGATTGCCGCGGAGTGAGACGCTAGCATGTCCAGACGAATTCAAGTTATGTTTTTAACCAGATGCGGTTATACTCCATACTAAACTTTTATCTGCTTTTACTTTATTAAAGAAAAAACAAAAAAACGTGTTTCGTTTTTACGTAGCAAGAAGGTACACTACTAGAGCTTTGAATTTTACCATTATTTCTCAATAATTTAATAAAATTGACGAAAACTATTCAACTCTAATTAAATTATAGAATTTTGACTACGAAACTACCTAAAATTATGAAACAATCAAATAGTTACATTTTTTTTTTGTAAAAGTGTTTAGTATTGTAATAATATATATAGCGCATCACAAACCTACTATTAGGGCAGGCATCGCTTTTAGCGATAAGACCGCCCATTGTACGAGTATTCTATAACATCAAAAGATAAAATACATTTTTTTCTCTCAATTTGTGTTTTGATTTCTCAAATCTCAATGAAGATTTATCTATCTAGCCATCTTAGAGTAACGGTGGGGTGTATTATGATTAATACCACCAATTATATCGTAGCCTATAAACATTATTTTAGCATTTGTCCATTTTTGCGTGAACTAATATTAAATATGAATATAAATTATATACCACGATTTTAAAAGCTGTATGTATCCCGGCCCGCGTTTCTGCTTACGCCGCGTTTTAGCCTGATGTTGAATCTATCATCAGTGCAGTGCAGTAACTCTGGTTGTGTGGAACACAATACGGTAAAATCATTTTTTTTATAGAAGAGGGGGCAAACGAGCATGCGACTCACCTGATGTTAAGTGACTACCGCCGCCCATGATCAACCGCAACACCAGGGGAATTGCAGGTGCGTTGCCGGCCCTTTAGAAAGGAGTAAGCTCTTTTCTTGAAGGTCCCCAAGTCGTATCGGTCCGGAAAAATCGCTGATGGTAAACTATTCCACAGAGAGGTTGTACGCGGAAGAAAACTCCTCTTGAAACGTACAGTGGTGGACCGCCAAGCATCCAGATGGTGTGGATGCTTGGAGCTTCGAAAGAAGCGCTTTGTGCCAAACCCGATGGAAGGTCTTCGCAATGTCCAAACTAACGACCAATGCCTCCCTCTTGGACTCTACTGTCTCCGCCCATCTGTGAGTTAGGTAGACCAGAAGATCACCAGCTGACCGACCACGGCGAAAACCGTATTGGCGGTCACTAATCAGCTGGTGATTCTCAAGGTACCTCACGAGCTGGCAGTTTACAATGGACTCCATTGTTTTGGAGAACAAGGAGGCCGGTCGTTGGATGGGTCTGAGCGGTCGCCTTTTTTAGGGATCGGGTGGACGAAAGCCGTCTTCCATGATTTTGGGACTACGCCTAGGGAGTAGGAGTACCGGAAAAGACGCGTTAAAACCGGTGCCAACTCTGGAGCATACGTCATCAGCATAATTGGGGGGATTCCGTCAGGCCCACTCGACTTGTGGGTGTCCAGGGAGAGGAGTGCTTTGCGAACCGAGCGCTGTGTACTGCACTTCCGCCATGGAGCACTCACACTGCGGGACGATCGGCGGCGTACTCCCCCCGTCATCGAGGGTCGAGTTGGACGCAAAGAAAGAGCCTAGAAGATCGGCTTTCTCCTTTGCAGTATGGTCCAGTGAGTCGTCCTCCCTGTGCAGAGAGGACAGATGAATGAACAGAATGATTTTGATGCAGTACAGATCAAAGCCGACTTGCAATCATTTATGTGGTATTGAGCTGCATGAAAAAATACATAGTATAGTGTTCAGTGTTTGCGTTGTAGACAATAAAGAACTACGAGTAGGTCCGGAACTAGAAGCAGTTAGTTGATTGCGTAGGTGTTCCAAAGTTCCATCATCTTAACGTGACGATATGTTTTTTTTTCTGAAATTGTACGTTGTTGACAGTGCGGCCTGTAAGGCTTTACCAGAAAAAAACTCGTAAATGAGAACTTGCAATTTATTGAGAGCGACGATACTGTCAGCGCCACGACGCCGCGAAATGTATTTTATTTAAGAGGGCATATGCGTTTCGCGTCGAAAACTACATGTTTTATGGTTTTTCCAAAGGCGATATCGTAATGACGTGAGGAGATTATTTGCTGAAAATTAGGGCTTTAGAAAGATGAAGTCTTTATTTAGTACATAGCAATGCAAAATCATAGTTTTTGATGACGGTCTTTTAGGGCGAAGACAATCCCATCACAGCGTTTTACGAAAATATGCATCAGAGTTATCTTTCAGGTTGAATACAACCATTATTATAAGCTTAAATACTTTATTTTAAGCGTTATTATAATGGAATATATAGTCTTTTAGTGTATAGCAAAACCTAAATTACGAAAATATTTCGATTTAATATTATAAAATAATATTATAAAATCACCAAAACCGTCTACTTCAATGTAATTTTTTCCATGTATTTGGTTATAAACATATCTATTTTAATTATTTTATCAAAATATGTAATGTTGTCAATTATTTTATATAATTATTTTAAAAATACTATAAAACATCATACGCAGGCGCAGTCAGTGTTGCCACCTTAGTGGATTTTCCACTAAATCTGGTGGTTTGGAACCCCCTTTTAGTGGCAAATTTTTGCTTTTAGTGGCTAGTGGTTTTTTTAGCGGATTAGGAATTTTAAAAGTAACGTTGCCTACACATAAGATAGATATCTTTACTCAAAATATTCGTGACTATTTGGACCAAAGATGCTACCTGGGATTCCGATTCGAAAAACAGATTCAAGAAATGAAAGAGAAAGGTTTTCCACGGGAAGAGGAAGAAGTATTGCGGAATAGGTGCATACAGTTTATAGGTTGTCTGATTGACGAAATAAAAAACAGATTGCCGGAAAATATTACTCTCATGAAACAAATATCCCGTATAAGTCTCGAAAAAGCCCTGCATCACAACAAGAAAATCTGGTTGATATAATGGCTCGGTTCGTAACAAGTACAGAATTAATTGCAAAAATTGACGATCAATGGCAGCGAATTCATTTACTGAGATGAATTGAAACAAAAGATACAAAAAAATTTTGGAGCAAAGTCTTGAAATTCAAAGATGCATAAGGTGTTGCTCGATTTCAAGAATTAGCAACATTTGCGATTACACTTTTGATATTGCCACATTCGAATGCCGATGTGGAAAGACTTTTTAGTAGCATGAATATTATAAAAAACAAGCAGCGAAACAGAATGAAGCTAACTCTTTTGAAATCAATTCTAAAAATACGCTGCGGTATACAGTTAATGGGAAAGTGCTACAACAATTATGAAATTCCTTTAAATCTTATAAAACAAATCGGGACGAAGGAGTCATATCAGTCTGATAAGGATAACAGTAAGGCTGAAATGAAAATGCAGATTCATCTGAAGACGATTTATTAATGTAAATAATATCTTAAGCAACTTGATGTTTTTAAGTACTAAAAGTAAAAAAATTATATTAACAACAATAAGATTTTTAATAATAAACGTAATTTTACTTTTTTTTTTGCTTTAATCATATTCATATATCTTAGTGGAAATTTTAGTGGTTTTCAGAGGGGGACATCTTTTTGTTAGTGATTTTCTGGTGGTTTGAGGAGTCTTGTCTGGCGGATTGCTATTTCATCCGTTGGCAACACTGGGTAGTGTTGCCGTTGTAGCGACTTTCTCGCTTGATCTAGCGGATTTTAACAATGTTTAGCGGATAAAAAAATAGTTTTAGCGATAAATAATTATTTAGCGACTTCTAGCGACATTTTGACTTTTGAGATGGCGACTTTTTTTATAAATTATTTCAAATAAAATATTTACCTTTATCGTATGTTTAATTTTGTAATCTACCGCTGGTAAGACTGCACATGTAATATCATCACGGTCAATGGGATCACGGGAATTCCCGAACAAAAAGTAACAATTCAATGACGTTCGTTCACTTATCATCTGTTTCGTTTATTACTAACACTAATGAGCGAGATAAAAATACTGCTCACATTACCAATGTTTCATTCGGCAGGCTCATTTCTTTAGAGTTCGTATTTTGTGACTGTTGTGTGTGAATATTCCGCGTGAAAAATATAACTTATCAAGATTAGGCAGTTTGGAAACTCCGTTGAAAAAACAGCACTACACCCAGCATTACAGAAGTGGATGGGAGAATAATGAAGAATTTAAACATTGTCTGAAACCCGTACCAGGTGACTCTGAAATGTACGCGAAATTAAACGACCTTAAAAAGGATTTAGTAGCGAAGAAACATAAAAAACAATACGAATTGCTTTCCCAAAATAAACAGCTGACATTTTCTTCCAGTGCAACAAAAATATGCAAAGATTGTTCAAGAGCTGAATGCACATTAGCTTTGTACATTGCTATACATGGTTCAATTTGACTTCTTCTGATTAGAAATCAGTAAAGGATTAAAAAAAATTGCGCAACGTATGACATTCCTGAAGATGTTGATGAACCAAGTCGGTAAAGGCAAACCAAAGATAGGAACTGGAGACATTTGCGAAGCTTCAACTTCCGCTGAAGTTCTTTTTGAAGATCTGGATCCTAACTTCGCTATTCATTTTGAAATTGAGGTCCAGGAACGTACTGACGTAATTGTTTTATTTTTATTATGGTGACTAATGTTTGAACGTGGTTTAAAGATTAAAGATTTATTTTTCACAATATTTTTTTATTTTGTACATCAATAATTTTTGTTTTGGTTGTCATGTCATAAACCTACACTTTAAATAACCGATTTATATGAAATAGAGTCCGCTTTTTTTAAGGTTTTTCTAAATTTATAGACACTAAGTATTCATTGTATACGATTTGGCAATATTTTTCAGTTCAGCCGTTTGGCTAACTGAAAAATCTATAGGTAGTAGCACGACAATGTACCTAGGGACATCTAGCGGATTTTAAGAAAAAGAAAAATGCTGTTTCTGGCGGATTTTTTCTGTTAATCTAGGGACTTTAAAATTTAGAGAACGGCAACCCTGACACTGGGCGCCGTTCGATTCAGTACGCTCCGGGTAATCCCAACGGCAGGACGTGTTACTTTTTTCTCACCGACACCGCGCGATCGCGTTGATACACCGATAGGGCTTATAGTACACTATACTATAACTAGATACCTATAGCACCATCGAGCATTTTAACGATTGAATCTTTTATAAGCGATATTTTTTGGTAGTAAGTAATTTTGAAATATGTTCATGATTGTAATATTTAAATATTAAATGATGTAATGGTGGCAAATTTTCAGTTCATACATATTTTTTTAGAAATGAGAAATGAACGTAAGCAATTCGGATCAAGTAAAAATACAAATTCGTTGGCTTTCACCTTTGGCTCCGTGGCGGAGTGACTTGGTAATGAGTTGTAGCGCTGAGCGCCGGGGGTCGAATCCCACATGGAACAAAAATTTGTATTACCTACAAATAATTTTTCCAGGTGTGGATGTTTGTCCTTGTGAAATTAATGTATTTAAACTGCCCCCACGATGTACTTAGGTAAAATTCCTAGTGTGGAGATAACGTTATGATTAAACAAAACATGCCATCAAAAACATAACTTGTAAAAGTAACCAAGTCTCGCAATGATGATACGGCCGTGCCGCTGTTTTGCTCGACTTGGCGGGGCACTGCCGTGCCCCCAGATATAAAACATATGAGCCGTGGTTGAGTTGAGTAGCTCAAGGGCGTAGTGCTCGCTGTAAACGCGAACAATCCGGGCTCGATCCCCGCTAGTGTTGCCAGGTGTCCCGATTTGCGCGGGACGTCCCGATTTTCAAGGGTCCAGTAACACGTCCCGATTCACCCTTGATCGGGACGCCAAATGTCCCGATTTTCACTAACCTTCTTATTTTATACTTTTATCCATAATTTCGACAGCAAAAATGATTACATCTGTTAGCAACTACCACATTAAAATATTTTTACTACGACCTTGTCTCACCAGTCGAAAAAAGACACAAAAGTTTTAAACAGAATTATATTAAAATGAGTGATTTGAAAAAATTCAGGGACTGCGAAAAAAAAACATATAGTTCAAAAAATGTTTTAATTTGCCTAAAATTAAAAAAAATCAGTTTTTACGATGTTTGGATGAAAAGTTATTCGTTTATGAGATCAGACCCGAATAATAATTATAAAGTATAAAATTAAAGTTACAGTCACAATTTCTCGCATTACTCGCATACTGTGATATTTAAAGTGAGCGTTGATCATCTGAGCTACCACGGCTCTCAATAAAGCACAAAAAGGCTACAAAGGAAACTATATTTTGTAGTCATTGTAGTTGTCCGGATATGAAAACCAAATCCCCGATTATTTTTACCTTCCGTCCCGAAATTTTACTTGCTAGACCTGGCAACACTAATCCCCGCCGACACTAATGAAATTGTTAGTAGTAGTTTGATGAATTTTGTTTACATTATGAAACAGAATAAAGGTTTATCAAATGATATATATTTTATACAATACATATTTTTCAATTAGAACATATTATAATATACTCAATAGGGTGAAAATGTAAAGCCCACTTCAATTTACTAAAAGAATAAAACAATTTCCACATATTAGCCTCTGATTTCTATACACTATATAAGCCATTATACGGAAATTATTTTTTTATTATTTTAGTTCCATTAGTATCAAAGACAGGTATATAATCAAAGATCTAAGTGATTCGTAGTCGTCGTTAGGCAACTATTATAGCCTCACGCTCGCCCTGACACGCACACAGAGATAACATTGTAGTGTGCGTAAATATTACGCCGTTCCAAAGCGATCGCGTAGATTTCGAATTGGACATATTTGAATATGCGCTCTTAATAACCTCAATATGATCACATAGAATACCAGCGTAAAATAGCAGCTTTACGCTGCTGTGTATCGTATGGTGAGTGTAGAGTACCGAATACCCTTTTTACTGAAAACGAGGCATTTCAATTTAGCCCTTACGGCTGACAACGCATCTTCATTTTAATTCGTAATCGAGGATAGATGTTAATGGACTACATCAACAACTTACCATAAGGTGGACTGTGTGCTCGTTTATTATAAGAAAATACTATAAAAACCCTTATCTTTCGATCGCGATCGAAAATATTATAAAAATAAGTCTCAATCTGTAGTTGCGTAAATTAAATAGCAAATTCTCGTTGCACATTCATGTATGTTGATTCGGAAGTTCAATTTTTTCTTTATTTATGCAATACAATAAGAAAAATTTGAGTCATCGAAGCATTTCAAATGAGGTTTGTATAATTATCGAGTTTTATATTGACTTTCTCCCCATCTCCCCGTTTCGTTTCCTTCTGTCACCTCTTACGGCACCCACGGGAGGACATGGGGCGGTGGATCCCTTACGCGCCACTAAACTGTATATTACTTATCCGTGTAAGTTTCCTCTTGTCGGTCCGAACTAGGGGAGCAAGAACTAGAGGATGTGTTAATTGATGTTTTCTGAGACTTGAAAGTTTGGCACTCACACCTTACATTGTGTTGTGGGATGTCTGGTACATTTTGGGGGTGGTCTTTTGATTTCTGCTCTGTCTCCCTTTGCATTCAAAAAGGACATCTGTAACGTCTTTCAGTTACACTTGTAGAATTGTCTATATCCTAGAAATAACAATTAATGATGTGTAGCCTAACTATGTGTGGTTGTTTTTTTTTTCATATAATTCATTTTGAAGTTAAAAAGCAAAAATTCAAATTTGAATCTTATTGCACATTTAAATAACGTAATAGATATATAATTTTGTGAAATCTCATACGGTCACACCATATTGTAACAGGCATGATTTCCTTACTCTCAAAGGACAGAACAGCAATTAACATGAACTCTAGTTCAACACTTAGTTGTGACCCGTAAGTTGAAATTTAACTCTTGGTAGTGTATTAGTTTCAAACCCTCCATTTACATATCCACCTATGTGGAGTTAGTTGTATATTCTAAGAAATTTGGTTCCTGAATTGAATTTTATTCAAAACCGTGAAATTCGTTCATCAGACCGGTTCGGTTATCCGAAAAAATACCATGCTTAGAATTTAGAGAAATGAAAAAAGAAATAGTAACATTATTTATTTCCGATAGCATTAAAAGTGTTTTGAAAATTTTCATTAAATTCGTTTATATTTTACGGCTGACGTATAAATCAAAACAATTAAATATTCATTTAAATGATAGTTGAATTTTCTAATTTTACCCTACTACAGTGACATTCCACACTTGGTCGGATATAAGTACAACTGATCGTTTTAATTTTTAAGTCAGTACCTGGTTAAACTAGCTTTGCTAAGCGAAAAAATACTATCTCACCCAGTCACGCTTCGTCTATAAAGTATTTCTGTGAAAAAATCATGTCAATACACTGCTATGCGTCTGCTTGAAAGAACCAACAAGTACGCTTGAACATATATAATACGATGAGAAAGTACATAGTAATTATTAAGAGAATATACAAGTAAATTTTAAGAGAATATACATATCAAAATTGTGCGCTTATAGTATAAAACATTGTGAACAATAATTTTTCCGTATTTTATTTTTAGTTATAAATGTAAAGACAATATTAAATATATAATATGTATTTAATTTTATATATATATATATATATTTTTTTTTTTTTTTTTATATATATATATATATATATATATATATATATATATTGTACATACTTCTTATTACACCTACCTCTTTTATCTCTGCACTACTCTAAGGTAGACTGGTAGATAATGCCTCAGGCATTAAGTCCGCCTATATACATCTAATGTGTATATGAAGTTAAATATATAAATAAATATATGACAAAATAAGCAAGTAACTCAAATCGATTTTCATCCAAAGTTACTTCTATTTGAGTTATTTCTAAGAAAATTTGACCGACTTAATCTTTTGCTCATTTGTAAAGATTCTACTATTATATTAAAAAAAAAAACTCCATGCTTTAATCAAAATCTACTCAGTGGCATCTCTTAGGAGATTAGTAGAAAATAGTTTGTTAAATTATCGATTTTCTAAATTCAGTAATATTGGTAATAGAAAAGATCCTAATTAATATGCGTAGTCACTGTCTCTTTTTGCTATCTCCAATGATTTCATTCAGAACGAATGGTCGATTTTGTCTGTTCTAACAGAAATTTCTGATAACTGCTTCAATATTTTTATGATATCATGGATATTTAAAATCTAATAATTCACAACTTTTTTGCTGATAGGCTTTTGACGTTAATACCACCTCAAACAAACGGCCCCCAGTCCCCGGCGGCCCCGCTATTCTTTGCTACGGTGGCGACCATGGTAACGGCGGGACAGGGGTACTAAGAATCTCCGGTGGAGGTTCGGTTGTCACCTACGATGACTCGACCTGGCAACATATAACGCACGCACCCTGAGGACTGACGAGAAGATACTGGAGCTGGAAGAACAGGTAGACAAGTTGCGCCGGCATATTATTGGATTATCCGAGGTCCGAAGAGAGGGGGAAAGACATGGAAATCCTCGAGTCTGGCAACTTTTCTATCAGCAGGAGGGCGACCATCTGTCCCAAGGAGGTGTCGGATTTATCGTCCACAAGTCTCTCGTCAACAACGTTGTAAATATTGGGAGTGTGTCGACGAGGGTCGCGTACCTGATACTCAGAATCACTAAAGGTCATACAGGTTTATGCACCAACCTCGGCACATCCCAATGAGGAGGTGGAGGAAATGTGTGAGGACATTTCTAGAGCCATGCATTCCTCCAAAACCCCCTACACGGTGTTGATGTGAGACTTCAACGCAAAACTAGGCACAAGAGAAAGCGGTGAGCTGAAGGTAGGGAAATTTGGAGTAAGGCAACGGAACCGAAGGGGTCAGCAGCTGGCCGACTTTATGGAGAAAGAGGGACTCTTTACGATGAACTCTTTTTTCCAGAGGCGGCCCCACAGGAAGTGGACCTGGTCGAGCCCCGACGGTTCGACAAAAAATGAGATTGACTTCCTTATGACGATCAGACGCCAACTGTTGCAGTGATTTCTCAGTAATCGCAAGGGTGAAAACTGGCAGCGATCACCGAATGGTTAGAGGCATACTGAACCTAAACGTTAAGTTGGAGAGGTCTCGTCTAACGAAGTCAACGCTCCATCCCCCTCGAGCTCTAATCCAGAATCCCGAAACCTTGCAGCTCTTACTTAACCACTTTCAGTGCCTAGAAGATTGCAATGCAGTGGCCGATGTGAATGCATAGCTCGTGGAAACTGTCCATGCGGTCGGAGCTAAGTTATGCAAGACCGGCCGCAGAACACAAAAGCTCTCCGATCACACTCTTAATCTCATGGCTGTTAGACGGGAGATGAGGCTGCAATCGGCAACAGATTTGACAGCATACAGGCAACTGAACAGATAGATCTCCAAGTGCATGCAGCGAGACTTAAGCAAATTTAATACTGCTCGTATTGAAGAAGCGATTGAGCGGAACCAGGGCTCCAAAGTCTTTGCCAGAGATCTGTCTGCCAGTAAGAGCCAACTGTCAAAGCTATAGACTGAGTGTGGCAGCATCGTTTCCGGGACACCTGAGATTCTGAGTGAGATTGAGAGGTTCTATGTGCAGCTGTACACATCATCGTTGGAGCCACACGCAATTATGAGAAACGATCCAAGAGCGGGTCTTATCCGACACTATTCCGATGATATCCCGGACGTCAGTCTGAGCGAAATTAGAATAGCTCTCCAGCACCTTAAAACGGCAAGTCCCCGGGCGAGGATGGAATTACAGCGGAGCTACTGAAATCGGGTGGAAAACCGGTACTTGAAGTCCTTCAGAGGCTCTTCAATTCCGTCCTCCATGGTGGCACTACACCGGAGGCGTGGAGCAGAAGTGCGGTGGTCTTGTTCTTAAAGAAAGGTGACAACGCCCTCTTGAAGAACTACAGACCGATATCCCTTCTGAGCCGCGTCTACGTGCTGTCTTCGAGAGTCATTACGAATCGTCACTCACGCAGACTTCCAGCCTCCCGAACAAGCCGGTTTCCGAAAAGGCTTCAGTACCATAGACCACATACATACCCTACGGCAGATTGTACAGAAGTCCGAAGAGTACAATCTGCCACTTTGCCTGGCGTATATGGACTATGAGAAAGCTCTTGATTCCGTCGAAATTTGGGCGGTGCTACAGTGTCTTCAGCAGTGCCAAGTTGACTGTCGGTATATCGAAGTGCTGAAGTGTTTGTACAGTAGGGTTACGATGGCTCTCCGAGTACGGAATCAGATCTCGAAACCTATCCAACTGCAGAGAGGTGTAAGACAGGGTGATGTTATTTCCCTGAAACTCTTCACCGCTGCATTGGAAGACGTTTTCAAGCTACTGGACTGGAAAGGAATACGGTATTAACATCAATGGCGAGTACATAGCTCACCTTTGATTTGCCGACGATATATTCCTTATGGCAGAATTGCTGGAGGACCTTAGCACTATGCTCAATGACCTTAATTGTGCCTTCCAACGGATAGGTTTTAAGATGAACATGGACAAACAAAGATCATGTTTAATGTCCATGTCACACCTATGCCGGTAATTGTTGGGAGCACTAAGCTCGAAGTTGCTGACGAGTACGTTTACCTGGGACAAATAGTCCCGCTAGGTAAGTCCAACTTCGACCAATCGACGAATTCAACTTGGCTGGGCAGCGTTCGAGAAATTAAGACACATCTTCTCGTCAGGTATACCTCAAAACCTAACCAGTGCGTGTTGCCAGTGATGACATATGTAACTGAGACGTAGTCCTTCACTGCTCGCCGTATGAGGACGCTCAAAGTCGCTCTGCGAGCTATGGAGAGGGCTATGCTCGGAGTTTCTTTGCGTGATAAACCAAAAAAATGAGGATATCCGCAATAGAACCATTGTGACCGACATAGCCCAACGGATTAGTAAGCTGAAGTGGCAATGGGCCGGCCATATAGCTCGAAGAACCGACAACCGTTGGGGAAAAAAATTTCTCGAGTGACAGCCTCATACAGGTAGACGAAGTGTAGGGCGACCCCCCACTAGATAGAGTGACGACCTGGTAAGACATGCAGGAAGTCGATGGACGCAGGTGGCTTAGGACCGTGCTTTGTGGCGTACCTTGTGGGAGGCCTATGTTGAGCAGTGGACTTGTAAAGGGCTGTAATGATGATGATGATGATGATGACCACCTCAAAGTTTATCAACCCACCGTAGTCCACTGCTGCACATCTTACTGTTCGTTTATAGAAAGAATATTACGTAATCATTCCACTCGGCAGGAGGATTGGCGTTTCCGGTACCAAATGTTTTGTACCTTTAGCGCTGCTCCCCGTGGATGGTCTGGGTATTTTACATCTGAGATATGCGACGAATCCAGCTATCTATCGAAGACCTTGAAGTCTTCTAGCGTTTCCTATAATCGCATATTATGTAACCTAACGAATGAAATAGACTTATGGATTTGACTACGCCCTACCATATGGGTAAAATTTGTGCTAACACAATATCGTAAACAAAGAAGTTAATATTGGGTGCAATATTTGTATGATATACAAATAATTGTTTCTGGTCTGAATGGTTGTCCATGTACAATTATTTACGAACGTGTAGTTTCGTGTGCATGTTTGATTATCTCCTTTATAATGGAGATTATTATAAAGGAGATAATACTAGCGGGGATAACACTTTAAGAATATAGTAATTTACATACCAAGTGTATTCCGCTAACTTATACGACATTATAAAGGAATATTATTAATCTATAAACAACAAAGTAAACAAACCTAAATTGGCTCCTTCTTCATGCTCACGGGGAGGTGGATTTACTGTACTATAATATTAATTAACTTGCATTGGAAGAACGATGAGTATTAAATCTGCAATTAACCGGTGGAGTGGAATAGACTCAAATACAAATACACGGAGAGTTCATCAAGGGCTTTGCATTGTACATGCGGCGAGGATATACTCAATTTCAGTCGCGTCTGCAACCTAGTTAATACACATTTTACATTGAAGATTAAAATTTATATTTTATATTTTATTTATATTGCTTTTTAATTGAAATGCTTTAGAAAGATATCTATTGGCTCTTAACATGTAACATTCTTAACATGTTCCATGTAACAGTCATCATGCCAGTCTAAATT